>CM030359.1:205051826-205651826 GCA_017893485.1 Hemerocallis citrina
TTTGATCCCGGCGAGTTTGGAGACAACTCTATGATGGAGTTGAACATTAAACTTGTTGTTTGTGCCCAGCAAGTTTGAAGAGGTAACTCTGTGACGAAGTTTGTCGTTTGAACTCGTTGTTTGTTCCCAACAATTTTGTGGTGGAACTCTAGACGGAGTTTATGTTGGACTTGCCGTTTGCACCCAGCAAGGGTATAGGAGGGACAACACTGTGACGGAGTTGAAAGTTAAACCTGTTGTTTGTTCCCAACAAGTTTGTAGAGGCAACTCTAGTTGGAGTTAAACATTGAACCTGTCGTTTGATCTCGGTAAGTTTGGAGATACAACTCTGTGATGGAGTTAAACGTTAAACCTGTTGTTTGTTCCCAAAAAGTTTGTAAGGACAACTCAAGTCGGAGTTGAACGTTGAACTTGCCGTTTGATCCCGGCAAGTTTGGAGAGAAAAATCTACAACAGAGTTGAACATTAAACCTGTTGTTTGTTTCTAACAAGTCTGTAGGGGCAATTCTAGTCGGAGTTGAAAATTGAACCCGCTGTTTGGTACAAGCAAGTTATAGAGACAACCATGAGACAGTTTGTTCGTCTGATCTTGCTGTTTGTGCCCAGCGAGTTTTAAGAGGCAACTCTAAAATAGAGTTGAACGTTAAACCTGCCATTTGAGCCCCACAAGTTTTGAGAGGAAGCTCTGAGACAGAGTTGAACGTTGAACTTGCTGTTTATGCCCAACAAGTTTTGTATGGACACCCTATGGCAGATCTAACATAAGGCTTGTCGTTTGATTTCGGCAAGTTTGGAAAGATGACTCTGAGACAGCGTAGGTCGTAGAGCTTGCTGTTTGTGCCCAGCAAGTTTATAGTGAATTTTCTGTTAGAGTTGAGCGTTGAACTTGTTGCTTGCGTCCAGCAAGTTTTAGGGAGACAACTCTGAGTTGGAGTTGAATGTTGAACTTGCCATTTGCGCCCAGCAAGTTTCGAGAGGCAACTCTGAGACGGAGCTGAGTGACGACCCTCCTACAAGAAGATAAGAAGTTGTTGGAAGATCTCAAGCGAAAAACTGAGCATTGTACTCGTTGTTTGGAGTCTGCAAGTTATTAATGGAGCTCGAGTGGAGAGCAAAGCATTAAACTCATTCTTCGAAGCCAACGACTTGCTTGATGGAGCTCGAGCGAAGAGTAGAGCGTTGAACTCATTGTTCGGAGTCAACGAGTTATTTGATGGATCTCTAGCGAAGAGCAGAGCGTTGAACTCGTTGTTTAGAGCCAACGAGTTTTTGATGTAGCTCGAGCTATGAGCAGAGCATTGAACTCATTATTTGGAGCCAACGAGTTGTTGATGGAGCTCGAGCAGTGATCAGAGTGTTGAACTTGTTGTTTGGAGAGCAGAGTGCTAACTCATTGTTTAGAGCTAATGAGTTATTAATGAAGTTCAAGCGTAGAGCAAGGCATTGAGCTCATTGTACAATGTCAATGAGTTGTTGATGGAGCTCGAGCAGTGAGCGGGGCGTTGAACTCGTTGTTTGGAGCCAACGAGTTTTTGATGGAGCTCGAGCAGAGAGCAGAGCATTGAACTCGTTGTTTGGAGTTGACGAGTTGTTGATAGAGTTCGAGCGCTGTGCAAGGTGTCGAACTCGTTGTTTCGAGCCAGTGAGTTGTTGATGGAGCCCATTGCGGAGTTGGAGTTGAACTCGTTATTTGGAGTCAACAAGTTGTTGATGGGCCTCAAGAGGTGAACAGAGTGTTGAACTCGTTGTTTGGAGCCAACGAGTTGCTAAAGGAACTTGTTTCGAGTCTCCTTGATATTGAAGTGAAGTCCCTTATATTTGTTCAGTGTTGAGGTGATTTCGTTATTCTCTTTGCTGACAAGTAGTTGAGCACATCAAATGAGGTCCTCGGGACATTGAGCTAGCCGTCCTTCGCGATACGTGGTGCTTGACGGAGTTGGGACTTGTCCATTTGCATAGTGATTCACGCGATATGGAGTTGGAGTTTGTTCAGTGAAGGTGATCGGAAAAACTTGGAGCTTGCCCGCCTAAGTATTGTCTTGAATTTTATTTTCAAGAGTTGAGGCAGCCCTGGGGAGCTGTTAGCTGGCAGAAAGCCTGTGAAGTGGTTGTGTCTTTTAGGCGGAGCATCCCTCTATTGTGTAGCTGGAAGAACAATTTGCATGATAGTTTGTTGTACAGTTTTTGTAAGACTTCTGTAACAATTTTTAGGCATGAAACGTAGACTCATTGTAATTCTGCAGTTGTAATGAGACTTGTTGTTGAGATTGATGGGTTGTCGACTTGGTTCTTTGTAGCTAAATAACATGGCCTCAAGTCTGTTGTGTATCACTAACGAACTGTCGACGATGTGCGCAATGTTTGACGGAGTTTAGATTTTATCCGTCTTATACCTAGTTAGTTATAGGAGCAACTCTAAGGGAGATTTATTTTCCAAACATGTTGTATGAGTCCTCCAGCAATTTGTGAGATTCGTATCGAGTGGCAAGTTGAACTTCAAATCTAGATTCTGCAAGTTGTATTAGACTAACTACAATCCACAATTTTGGGCCTCTAATCTGTCGTTAAGGGATTTTAACTAGTTTTAGGAACAAATCGAATGGCGAGTTGAACTCTAAACGTGCTTAATTGCAAGTTGCTAAAGTAACTCGAAGCCATGGGTATGGATTCTGAACTTGTTAATTTAGGTATTAACTGGTTGCAGGAGCAGATCGAATGACAACTTAAACTCTGGACTTTCTTTGTCGCAAGTTGCTAAAGTAACATCGAGCCATGGGTATGGATTCCGAACCTGTCGTCGAGGCGCTAACAGATTGCAAGAGCATATCAAATGGCAAAGCGAACTCTAAACTTGCTTTATTGAAAATTGCGATAGTAACCTCGAGCAATGGGTATGGACTCCGAACCCGCCTTATAAGGAGTTTTTAATGAGTTTTTGGTGTCTTTTTTAGGAGTAGGCTTGGCATTTAACTTATTGTATGCATCCATAGAGTTGTAGAATTAATCTGCAAAAATTAATACTAAATTTCATTGGAAAATAAAACTAAGAGGCTGCTCTAGTGGCTGGCCGTTATTACATGCGGTGGCCGGTAGTGAAAGCGGTATTTATTGAAAAGTAAAACTAAATGGCTGCTCTAGTGGCTAGCCTTTTCTACTTTCCAAGTCCCTGCTGATATCTCCTTGCCCCCGGGGTCTTCAAGTTTATGAGCTGTTAGGCGAACAACTTGGTAGATCTTGCTTGGACTTGCCGGTTTTGGAACAAGTCTCCCCTTGTTTTGCAGACAGAAGGAAAGATTTTTCAAGTTTTCGATGTGTTAGGCAAGACTATTTCTTTCCGTTGAATGAGCGGAGTGGCTTCGGACGGGGGATTCAAGTTTATTACTGTGTTATTAGGAGAATGAGTTTGGACCTGGTGAGAGATGATTTGGCAGGTTTGGAAGTTCTTGGCAGGACTGTGTAGTGCAGTAGCTTCAAGCTTGTTTATGGGCTTGGATTTACTGTGACCGCTTTCTAACGGTAGCTCTATAGTGTCGAGGAGGAGAACCGAGCCCCCCCTATTGTATAAGTGTAGCATGCTTGTGCTGTCTGTTGGCTCCCTACAACTTGGCCTATGCATGCTGTTGTTGGGAACTTTATTTTCATGTGAAAGGTGGAAGCAACTACATGGAAGGCCGCTAGTCCGGGATGGCCGAATATTGCGTTGTATGTGGCATTGACAACAACTACCATAAAGTCCATTGCTTCTGTTTGAATAGCGGGGTACATCGAGTGTGATGATTCCTTCTACTTGAACGGGGACACCGGAGAATCCGTGGAGTATATAGCCTGCTGGCTTGAGCCAGTCCCGGGAAAGCTTCAGGCCATTAAAAGTATTCATGAAATGATGTTTACCGAGTTGTCATTGTCCACCAGGATGCGGTGTACCTCATGATTCACCATGCAAAGGTTTATGACCAATGCGTCGCAATGAGGTGTTTGGACACCTTCTAAGTCCTTGTCGGAGAAAGATATTGGGACCCCGGTGCATTTGGTAGATGAGATGTTATGTACTGAGTTAAGTTCCCTGACAAAGGCTTTGCAGGAGGAGTTGGAATCCCCTCCCCCCCATCGGATTCTATGAATGGAGTGGAGAAACGGAGGGCCTCTCTTGACAATTATTAGCACCTCGTGCCGGAGGGGTTTCGGTGTTATTGTTCTGTTGGACAAATTAAGAGAGATTAGGCCTTCAAGAGGGCTCGACAGCTGTCAGTAGTATGTTTATGATCTCTGTGAAATGCGCACCACTTATTTTTGTCTCTTCTCTTACTAGCTGTGGACATCTTGGGTGGGGGGAGGATTATTCCGTCCTTCTCAACTCCCACGAGGATGGCTAATACGCTTGCATTGAGAGGGGTGAACTTGTCGAAGCGGGGTGTTAGAGGAGGATGGCGTTGACCTTCGTCGTCTTTCTAGAACTTCATGGGTGCTTCCTTGCTTGTATTCTTTTGTTTGTTTTCGGACGGTTGATCGTTCTTGCCTTGATGATAGAGAGCTTCCTTGACCCTGATATTTTAGTGTCCCGAATTTTAATTATAGAAATAAAAGACAACTCTAGAATCTTTACTTCAATGTAATCTAAACACAGTATAAAACACAGGGAAAATTAAAACTTTTCTTTACAATAGTTCTTTATTGCAAAGCACAGCGAAAAATTAAACATATTTATTACAACACATCTCAACACTTAAATTTTTGTCATCTCAAATCTAAGCTTTAACTTTAACTTTACTCAAGCCACTTACTCGAAAATCCCGCAAAACTGACAAACTGTGAGTATGTCAGTTGAATACAACTGACGCAATACTATAGCAACAGTAACCTTCCAAAGTCTCACAATCACAATCTTGCTACATAACATAAAATAAAGCTACAATAAATGATTCATAAATCGATAAGTGCTACTAAACTTAAGAGAACAAGTGTGTGTCAAGAAAACAAAGAGAAATGCATAAAACAATGTCAAGAAAACACAATGCACACGATGCACACTAATGCGTACTTGTTCAGATTATGCATCTCATACTACATAGGTCTGAGGACCAGCCCTTAGCATCCTCCACATTATAGGGTTTAATCTCCCGCTATGCAACCCACTACCATGACTACTACGAAATTTAGACACTTTGCAAGTACTGGCTCTCGCCCCGGAATACTAGAGACCAATCTCACTCCATAGATCATTCTGGAGCCTTTTTCATCCCTCGTTCTGGAATACTGGGGATTGCCTCACTCCGCGGGTCATCCTGGAGCCATCATTGCACAAATATCCCATGAGCATCGCTCTCATCCAGCAATACTGAAGATCAATCCCACTCTGTAGATCATTCTGGGGCCTTTTTCATCCCTCGTCCCAGAATACTGGGGATTATCTCACTTTGCGGATCATCCTGAAGTTCATAACTCATGTTTGCTATTGTTTCATCATATCACCAACTAGAGCATGTCCTTACAAAAAAAATAACCTGAGCCACCTAGAGCTAACTCCACCCTACCAGACCTCAATCCACAAATTACGAACACTAGCCCTCTCTGGCTAATTCCTATAATTCAAATAATCAACTGCCAGTTATCCTGGGTCCTGCTCAGCCTCTAATGCTCACAACAGAAAAAACTCAACCATATCTTTCTAGGGTTCTCCCAATGACCCTAACTATTAACACAAACCACCACTTTGTTCAATCAAACAAAATATTCTTTCTTTTACTCATCTTTTAGAAGAGAGAACCACCACTTTGTTCTGCAAGTGTAAGCGAGGAGCCCCATAGCTTGACCGAAGCTTGATCGAAGATTCATCCTCCATAGCTCGACGATGAAGCAGCTCGCAACACCAATAGCTCGACGAGGCGATAGCAAGCCTATAGCTTGACGAGACAACGGCGAGCTCATAGCTCGATGGGGAACAAGAGCTCATAGCCCGACCCTCCTATAGCTCGACCAAATTTGAAGAGAGACCGTAGCTCGACGAGGAGGATGCAGCATCTCCATAGCTCGACCAAGACCCAACTCCATAGCTTGACCAAAATCGAAAGCCCATAGCTCGACGAAATCGTCGGTTGAGCTAGGGGATATACACAATCGTCGCTGGCCCTTGTGTTGGTATATGCCCTAGAGGCTAGTTGTGTATTGACATTACTCGTTTATATTGCATTATGACAATTATTTCATATATGAGGCATTTTATTTATTGTGTTGTTTATTGTAATTAAATTAGCATAATAAAGTCCTTACCATGGGATATCAAGTGCATGACTTGATTGTGAGATCATATAGGTTGTGATGAGAACACTATTCTTAAATGTCCCTAGTCAAGTATTATTATAAATTAGGACAACAATAATACATAGAGAATAGTATGTGCGTAGACTGATGACCATATATCAGGGGTCATGGATATGAGATATCAAATCTTTACATGGGTACATATTAGAGTAATAATGTACTGGACTGACCCATCATGAGAATGCTGCATGGATCGTTACGTAAGTGTCATAAGAGTTTCTCACAGTGACCATAGTGTATGTAGTCCTTTGACTTGAAGTCATTACGGTTCCCTACATGAGAAGTTATATGTTTTAATGTCGTCAAACGTTGCCTGTAATAAGGTGATTATAAATTCGACTATTGGATATACTATAAATTATGCAGAGGGATGTGAGTGACTTATATAAGATTTGTCCCTCTTACATAATAGGAGCGATATCTATGGGCCCCTTGAGTGAGTGAGACTACAAAATGCATGGCCATGCTCAAATGAGTCAATATGAGATATTGAGCTCATTTGTTTTAGTAAGTCTACTCGGAGATCAAGAAACCATAGATTGAACTATACAAGGGTGACACGCTCTATGCCTTGTGGTCAATTAAGATATTTGGACAAAGGGACTGGACTACAAGGTAATACTAGTCATGGATAGGTTATGTCAAGTCAGTGACATTCCCACTACTTGAGTAGCAGTGATGTATTGCTAGATACCGCTCACCATTTGTAATACTAGAATATGATTTTATTATCACTGTTAACATAATAGGAACCTACAGGGTGACACACATAGAATGGATCGAAATTGGGATTTAAATTCATAAGATGAATTTAATTGGGAATCCAAGTAAGACCTTGACTCCTGACATTTGTTGGACATTTAATTAGATTAAATGGACTGACTAAAGTTCAGAGGCACACACACGAATTTGACCCAGGTCGGATTATGAGCCCAACAAGCTCGTTACTATCTCAGGGTTGATTTACTGCAGTTATATATATGATACATATCTGTGGAAAAGTTATATATGAGAAAACTCTAGCCGTCACAGAAATTGTGAGAGAGTGATCGTATGGAACAACACCATCCCGCAGCTAGCACCGTGGCGCGAGGGAAGCTCAGTTTTAATCCGTTCGTGTGGATACCGTAGAGGCACCGCAATATTGCAGTGTTGTGATCGACATATCTTAGAGACAGTAGATCCATCCTTAAGGTATAACTCCTAAACACGTTTTATGGTTTTCGCATGGATCCATGGCTAGGTTTCATTATTTTGTAATTTTTCCACTATGTATTCAATCTGTGTTTGCCATTGAAATCTAACAGTGGTATCAGAGCCACTTGCGAAACCATAATTCGGTTATGAAAGATATGTGACTATTTGTGATATGTTCGCACTTTTGGTAGAAAGATTCATATGTGAGATAATTTTTGCAACAGTTGCAATATAAGGATTCGTTTATGTATTGGTTGTTAACACAAATGCCACACTAAGGTAGCCATCGGTTTGGAACCATGGAAAACCCTGGAAAGATGTAATTTGTAGTGACATTAGGGTTTCTTAAAGCATGAATAGTTCATGCACCTGCGTCGTCTGCAGTGGTGTTAGGGTTCCTTAAAACATGAAGGGGTCATGCTCTGGCGGTGGTAAGGGACCCCCGTGACGGCTCTGCGTAGGGCAATAATGATTCACCAAAAAACAATCCTTTTTAAATAAACTAAATAAAATCATAACAACATATTCTTTGATTATTATGATCTGTGATGCATGGTGCATGGTTCTGGCCTTAGTTCTGTGATGGTTTGTTTCTGTTCTGTGATGCATTGTTTATATTCTGTGATGTATTGTTTATATTTTGGTATTTTGAATACGACCTGCGTGTAGTGCCTTTCTCTCTACATTCTCAGTGTAATCCTTTCTCTCTAAACTCCAATTGTACATTCTTTCTTTACATGTAAATGTAATCTCACTGAGGAGATTTGACAACCATATAAGGACAAGATTGGGAAGCTGCTTGGAGAAGACAGTATAATCCTTTTGTTCCGTTTTTGATACTCTCATTGGCTTAAGAGAATTAGTGTGTTATGGCCACAACCATGTCACATAAATTTTATGCTTTTAATTTTGTATGAGAAGCATGGTTGTATGTTAATGGATGATGAATGGTGAGACCAATTAATAAAATAACTAAAACCCTCAAAGTAAATATTAAGTTGCAATAAGATGCCTTCCAATGCATGGCACTGATCTAGGCTATGATCGATTAAGTGTTGGTCTGCCAAAGCAAGGTGCCTTTATCTATCCTAGTGACGCGATAAGATAAAAGTAATATTCAATTGCCAACCATTCGGTCTGACTTAACTAAACTATTTCAATAGGGTTGAAGTTTTAGAGGCATAGAGTTGGGTTTTAGTCTATGAGATAGATTAGAGTAAGTGTTATTTACCCAACTATCCAAGAGTTGCATTTGATGTAATTGGAAAATATTCCTTACCTAAATAACTGAATTTTGGGTGATCAGCCAAAGCTGACTCAGAACTAGGTATAATATGGATCTTGACCTACTAGAAAATCTTGCGATAGGATTTTCCGAGTCAATGAGGAGGGTCGTTGATTTAAATAAAACAGTAGGAGGTATATTTAATAAAAGACCTTATTAAATATTTCAAAGTCATGATACATACTCTGCATATTTCTGTTGATGGTTAAATATTTCATACTTTGGATATTTCTGTGAAATAATATTTATTTTGCATATTTTTGTTGATGGATTACCATGACATCCAACACATCAAATAACCTATGATTGTGATCCGTCCTTGAGAAGGAAAAACTGTCTGGGACAAATTTTCTAGACCAGTACAGGAACCTAAGGATATTCCTTAGGCATGAGAAAAAGTTGTATGTTCTAAGCAGTCTGTTCCTGAACCACCCACTGCAAATGCCCCTCGCACCGAAAAGGATGCTCATAAAAAACATCAAGATGATGCCTTGGACGTTGGATGTCTCATGCTAGCCACCATGAACTCTGTGCTTCAGAAGCAACATGAGAACATGGATGCCTACGATATGATCGTACACCTCAAGAGGCTCTATCAAGAGCAGGCTAGGCATGAAAGGTTTGAAGTCTCAAAGGCATTGTTTCAGTGCAAACTGGCAGATGAAAGACCTGTTGGAACTCATGTGCTCAAGATGACTGGGTACATAGAGAATCTTGAAAGGCTTGGTTTCTCATTGGGTCATGATTTGGCCACTGACGTGGTCCTGCAATCGTTACCGGAAAGTTATAGTCAATTCGTCATGAACTATAACATGAATGAAATTGACAAACCTCTGCCAGAATTGCTAAACATGCTGAGAATTGCTGAGCAGAACATTAGTAAGGGAAAGACCATTTTGATTGTTCAACAGGCCAAAGGTAAGGGCAAGAGCAAAAATCATATTAAGAAACCCAAGGGCCAGAGAAAGGGCAAGGGCAATTCCAAGCCCATCACTTCTACCTTGAAACCCAAGGGTGGGGTGGCCAAGGAGGACACATGCTTCCACTGTAGTGAGACCATACATTGGAAGAGGAACTGCCATAAGTACGTGGAGGAGCTTAAGAACAAGAAAGGAAGTGAGACTTCCACTACAGGTATTTTTGTTATAGAAGTCATTTTATCTACTTCTTCATCTTGGGTATTAGATACTGGATGTGGTTCTCACATTTGTGTAAATGTGTAGGATCTCAAAAGGAGTAGACCATTGGTTAAGGACGAAGTTGACCTACGAGTTGGAAATGGAGCAAAAGTTGTTGTTTTAGCTGTAGGAACTTGTCATTTATCATTTCCCACTTGGCTTATTATTGAGTTAGAGAACTGTTATTTTGTGCATGTTATTAGTAGGAATATTATTTCTATTTCTTGTTTGGACAAGAAGGGTTTTTCATTTATAATAAAGGAAAAAAGTTTTTTTATTTATTTGAATGATATTTGTTATGCCAGTTGAGCAATGGACTTTATATTCTCGACCTCGAAATGCCCGTCTATAATATAAATACTAAGAGGTTCAAGTCAAATGATACGAACCCAACTTATCTCTGGCATTGTCGTTTGGGCCACATAAATGAGAACCGCATATCCAAACTCCATAAAGATGGATTGTTGGACTCATTTGATTTTGAATCATACGAGATATGTGAAAAAAGATATGATAGCTTGTGATCTTACTATACAAAAGATATGATGGCTGTTACATCAGCAATGATGTATGGAGCAGAGTGTTGGGCAACAAAGAAACAGCATGTCCAAAAAATGAGTGTAGCGGAGATGAGGATACTAAGATAGATGTATGGTAAAACAAGAAAGGATAGAATTAGAAACAAGCATATACGAGACATGCTAAAGGTAGCTCCAATCCAAGATAAGTTAAGAGAGAATCGCCTCATGTGGTTTGGACATGTCACACGTAGACTTAGTAGTGCTCCCATTAGAAAGAGTGATTTGATAAGTATTGAGGGTAGGGTTAGGGGTAGAGGAAGACCTAAACTAACAGATGAAAACGATGAAAAAAGATATGATGGCTTGTGACCTTACAGAAGATATTGCATTAAACCGAGCAGAATGGAGAACCAGGATTCATGTAGCTAGTTGGGAAAAAGGCTTTGTTGTTGTTGTTGTTGTTGTTGTTATGAGGTATGTGAACCTTGTTTGTTAAGCAAGATGACAAAAGCTCCATTCACTGGAAAAGGTGAAGGGCTAGTGATCTTTTAGGTCTCATACATAGTGATGTCTGGGGGTCTTTCAACACATTGGCTAGAGGAGGTTTTTAGTACTTCATTACATTTACTGATGATTTCAGTAGACATAGGTTTGTGTATCTCATGAAACACAAATAAGAACCATTTGAAAAGTTCAAAGAATTCAAGAACGAGGTACAAAACCAACTAGGTAAAAGTATTAAAGCTCTTCGATTAGATCGAGGAGGTGAGTACTTAAGCCAAAATGTAACCCCCGTTCCCGTAAAAAAATATTTTCTGAATATTTTATGTATTTCAATTATTTATAAATTCATTTGTTTTATATTTGTTTTGGACCTTAAAATTATTTCGAACGATGGTTATTTAAACTGGATTTTCTATTCCTAATTAATCTACTATTTATATTATTACTATTTGAATCATTTTAATAAATTTGTTAAAACCAATTCCTATTTTGTTATATAATCTACTGTTATTATTACTACTACTATTGTTATTATTATTGTTGTTATTAATATTATTATTTTTTATGTTGTTACCTTTATTATTTTTATTCTTATTATTTTCGTAAAGCCGAACATAATCTATTTTATACGTATTTCATTATTTGATTTAATGTATATGTATATGTATATTTTATAAACCTTACAATCCTATTATTTCTCACATTGGATTCTAACCCAATATCCAAACCGATTACCCAAACCCAATATCTCAACTAAACCCAATAAATACTACCCTAACCCTAACCTGGCTCTATTCAAACCTACCCTCAGCCGTCACTATACATCCCTTACCTCACCCTTTTTCATCCTCTCTCCCGCTTCACTCCTCTGTTTCGCCTTCCGAAATCCATTACAGTTCGCCCTCATCCTCCTGCTCGAGCCGCCGCTGTCTCCTTCCTCCATCGTCCTCCATCCTCGTCTTCGTCGTCAACCTCACCCCCGCTCACACCACCTCCATCCTCGTCGTCCCTCCTCTGCCATTGAAAAAACCCATCATCACCATTGCCCTCGTCGCCACCCTCTCCATCCCCGATTCTGTTCAGCATCCACCTTCACACTCAACCCCATCTAACACCGTCGTCTTCATCCTCGTCCTCATCCGTTGCCTCCCATCATAATCCACTTCTGAAGCCGCTGTTGACCTCTCCCACCTCAGTCGAGCGTCCACCGCCTCCGAGAACCCATCATACAACCGTCACCCACCATCCTTGCCACCTCCAACCACCGCAGAAACCCCATTGTCGTCCCATCCTCTCCTTTCGAGTTCCTCTGTTTTCCCACCGAAGTCCCCTGTTTTCGTCGACTGCCCTGTTCCCCGAGAATCGTCGACCACCACCGTCGACCGTCGCCCCCATTCGCCACCCTAGACCCCGCCCAATCGCCGCCCTAGCCCCCGCCCAATCGCCACCCTAGACTCCGTCGCTGCCGCCCACAACTGCCTGTCGTAGTCGAAGCCACTTGTTTATCGTATCAATTTCATCTTCCAAAAGGCAAGTGACTTTTTCTCTTAATTGTATCAAATTCAAGTTTTTATTAAAATTCCGCAAGTAGATCCTAATTGTTTATCGTGTCGTATTGATTATCTTGCGTTGTGTCTATTGAGGTTTTACATGAGCTAACCCCAATATTCTTGACTTCGTGCCACTTTTGACTCCAAAAATTGAATCTTACACATAAAATCACGACACAATTAAATTATTGTAGAGATAATTGTTAGGTTGTATGTTGATTAATCGAATGATGTTGGATGTTATTAGAATTGTGTATGTGTGTGTTGTTAATTGTATTTATCATGCTATTACACCTTTCATGTAGATTACATAATTTATTAACTAACAAATCGATACCCATCATGTTTATTTAATTTATTCCATGGAAAATACCCAAAAACCGGTATGTTGTTTGTTAGCTATATTTGTCCTGCTATTTTTGACTCACTAAATGATCTCAAAATAAATTTCATTTTGAATAAGAATTTTAGCCTTATCTTTCTAGTTTCCAGAACATCTTGAATTTCTGAATTCCGAGTTGTGTAGCAAAAGTTATGTCCATTTTACTAACAGCTGTGTTTTTATTTCCAAATTTTCATATTCTTGTATGTTTCATGTTTAAACTGTTAAAAGGCTGTTCTAACTTTAAAATATTTCTTTGAAAATTTCCATAATGTTAGTTATCATGTTTAGGAGTCTAATAAATATTTTTAATGAATTTATTATTGAGTTTTTGCTGTATCTAAAAATATAACAACTTGATGTCGAATTTCTTCCTGAACATGAAATCTGTAAAGAATGGTGTGTTTGACCTAGCTACTGTTGTCGGATTTTGAACATTAAATATGCGTTGGAACCGTGTGAGAGTCTAGTTCTCAAAATTTCTAACGGTTCCAGTTTTCGAGTTCTGAAACAGCGAAAAATTGTATTTTTGTACAGACTACTCTTGCTGTCCAGAATTTTATATTCCCAATTTTAATAGATTAATTGTTCCTATATCATAGTATTGCATGAATTAAAGTATGTATGTTGCATTGCATGATCCTAGTATCCTATTATCATCATTCTACTTGTCCTATCTAAGTTATCATCCTATTGTTTCCATATTGTCACTATTATTTATCTAATATCTCTAGATTGCATATAGTATTGTTGCATCGATAAAGTAATTTAACAAGCCGGGGTTTAAGGGTTGACTCCAGTAGTGGACAATATAGGAACTGTACTCGAATAAGGGGCTCGTGGTTCCCTATATCGTTATCTTGTGATCTTGTGTTCTTATGATCTTGTGATCTTGTGATCTTGTAGCATCTTATGGATAAATTATCGTTATGGATGGAACATTGTTATTGTGCCGAGTACATGATTTATAAAATCGACCACTAAGTATAAACGTAACTTGTTTGTATGTAGCAACCACGTGGTAAATAAATGGGATGCATGAAGTGCTACATTAGTTAGGATTAAAATGATTAATAGACTTAAGAAATTACACGTTATTGACACTGCATATTGTTCATCATTGTTCCTATTGATATCGAATCTTGGCTAAGTGTTATTGATATTGTTCATTGAATATTGTTATCGAATATTGAATCATTGTTTATAGCCATTACATAGATTACCATGATATTAATTATTGTTATTGTCCCATGTTATTGATTCTTATTGATCAATTGAATTCATTGTTATACTATTATTCCATTGTTCCTTGTTTTCTCTACTTATTGTCCATGACTTGCTCTAAGGACAATTATTCTCCTCTTTTTAGATGAAGTGTTCACAGGTAAAGAAGGAGAATTACCTGCTGAGATTGGAGAACAGACATTCTGAAGATTTTAATGCTTTCTAGTTGCTTAATGTTTTATCAAACTTAATGTATTGAGACTTATTATCTATTTTTGATTGGATTATTAGTGTATTGAGCTTATGACCCAAATTTTATTATTGTTTATAGATGTTGGTTTGTTGTATTTAGATATTTCATATTGCTTCATTCTAAGTATTATTGTTCATAAGATTATTATAATTGCTAGCGCAATTGTTCTGTATTGATTATATTGTCGAGTTGATCGGATAAATAGCTTATAGATGATGTTAGTCATTCACTGGGCCAATGTCATGTACTCATTTTCCGTATTTTTGGGAAGCGGGGCATGACAGAAATTTTTATGACCATCTAAAAGAGTGAGATAATATCTCAACTCACTCCTCCTGGAACACCACAATGGAATGGTGTCTCCGAGAGGAGAAACCGGACCTTGTTAGACATGGTCCGATCCATGATGAGTCATGCAGATCTTTCTAGCTCCTTCTGGGGACATTCTCTATTAACAGTTGCTTTCACACTTAACCGTGTTCCATCTAAAATAGTTCAAGAGACACCATATAAGATATGGACTGGGAGGCATCCTAGTGTGTCTTTTATGAAGATTTGGGGTTGTGAAGCCTATGTAGGGCGCCAAGTCCCTGATAAACTTGCTCCCAAATCTGATAAATGCTTCTTTGTAGGATATCCAAGGAAACCAATGGATACTATTTTTATAATCTGACCGAAGACAAAGTGTTTGTCGCGTGGAATGCTGTGTTCCTATAGAGAGAATTTGTCTCCAAAAGAACTAGTGGGAGAACGATAGAACTTGAAGAAATTCAAACTTTGCAAAGTAGCTGCGAACCAATGATGGAAAGGGATTAGACTCCACAAATTGTTGTGGAACAACCACCTGCTTAAGTAGCACAAGATCTACATAAGTCTAGTAGGATACCTCATTAACCCAAGAGATATGGATTTCTCGTGACTCGACATGGTGATATATTACTTGTGGATCAGGATGAGCCTATGACTTATGAGGAAGCTGTAAAAGTCCCAAATTCTGATAAATGGCTTGAGGCCATGTGATATGAGATGGAATCCATGTATACCAACCAAGTATGGATCTTGGTAGACCCACCTGAAGAGGTAAAACCTATTGGGTGCAAATAGGTTTTCAAGAAGAAAACTGACATGGATGGTAATGTGCATACCTTTAAGGGGTGGTTGGTGGCTAAAGATTTCAAATAAGTTCATGGTGTAGACTATAATGAGACTTTTTCCCCAACTTGCCATGCTTAAATCCATTCGGATATTGCTTGCTGTTGCAGCATATCATGATTATGAATCTGGCAGATGGATGTCAAAACTGCTTTCCTAAATGGAAATCTTCTCGAGGATGTGTACATGACACAACCTGAGGATTTTGTCACTCCAAAGGATGCTGGAAAGTTGTGTAAACTACAACGATCCATTTATGAATTAAAGCAAGCTTCTAGAAGCTGTAATCCTCGTTTCGATGATGCAATAAAAAAGTTTGATTCATCAAGAACGAAGATGAACCTTGTGTCTACAAGAAGGTTAGTGGGAGCACAATTGTATTTCTGGTATTGTATGTAGATGACATACTACCCATTGGGAATGACATCCCTACTTTACAGTCTGTAAAGAATTGGCTAGGAAAATGCTTTTCCATGAAGGACTTGGGTAAAGCTACCTATGTATTAGGTATCAAGATATATAGAGATAGATCATGGAGACTGCTTGGCCTAAGTCAAAGTACATATATAGACGAAGTATTGAAATGCTTCAATATGCAAGAGTCCAAGAAAGGATTTATCACTATGTCGCATGGTGTAAGCCTGTCTAAGCCTCAATGTCCTTCCACTCAATATGAGAGAGACCGCATGAATAAGATTCCATATGCATCTGCAATTGGGTCTATCATGTATGCCATGCTATGTACTCGTCCAGAAGTCTCATATGCTTTGAGCATGACAAGCAGGTACTAGTCAGATCCCTATGAGAGTCACTGGACTGCTGTCAAGAATATCCTTAAGTACTTAAGAAGGACTAAGGATTCATTCTTGGTGTATGGAGCCGAGGAAAAGCTTATTGTAAAGGGTTACACTGATGGTAGCTTCCATTCCGATAAGGATGACTCCAAATCACAATCAGGTTTTGTGTTTTGCCTAAATGGTGGAGCTATGAGCTGGAAGAGTTCAAAGAAAGAGACAATAGCCGATTCCACCACAGAGGCTGAGTATATTGCTGTCTCCAATGCAGCAAAGGAGGCCGTTTGAATCAGAAAGTTCATCACTGAACTTGGCGTGGTTCCTAGTACTGTGGACCCGCTGGACCTCTATTGTGATAACAATGGGGCCATTGCACAAGCTAAGGAGCCTAGATTTCACCAGCGATCCAAACATATACTTAGGCGCTTCCATCTCATTCGAGAGATCATCGATAGAGGAGATGTGAAGATATGCAGAGTACCAACAGATGATAACGTCGCTGACCCACTTACAAAGCCCCTTGCACAGCGAAAGCATGAGGGTCACACTAGGTCTATAGGCATTAGATTTATGTCTGATTGGCTCTAGTGCAAGTGGACGATTGTTGCTGTATGCCCTAGAGGCTAGTTGTGTATTAACATTACTAGTTTACATTGCATTATGACATTTATTTCATATATGAGGCATTTTTATTTATTGTGTTATTTATTGTAATTAAATGAGCATAATAAAGTCCTTAGAATAGTAGGTTCAATACCATGGAATATCAAGTGCATGACTTGATTGTGAGATCCTATTGGTTTTAATCAGAACACTATTCTTAAATGTCCCTAGTCAAGTATTATTGTGAATTAGGACAACAATAATGCATAGAGACTAGTATATGCGTAGACTGATGACCATATCTCACGGGTCAGGGATATGAGATATCAAGTCTTCACATAGGTAAATATTAGAGTAATAATTTACTGGACTGACCCACCATGAGAATATTGCATGGATCGTTACATGAGTGTCATAAGTGGTTCTTACAGTGACAATGGTGTATGTAGTCATTTGACTTGAAGTCACTACGGTTCCCTACATGAGAAGTTATATGTTTTAATGTCGTCAAACGTTGTCTGTAATAAGGTGATTATAAAGTCGACTATTGGATATACTACCTATCATGCGAAGGGATGTGAGTGACTTAGATAGGATTTGTCCCTCTTACATAACATGAGCAATATCTATGGGCCCCTTGAGTGAGTGAGACTACCAAATGCATGGCCATGCTCAAATGAATCAATATGAGATATTGAGCTCATTTGTTTTAGTAAGTCTACTCGAAGATCAAGAAACCAAAGATTGAACTATAAAAGGGTGACACACACTATGCCTTGTGGTCAAGTAAGATATTTGGTCACGGATAGGTTATGTCAAGTCACTGACATTCCCACTACTTGAGTAGCAGTGATGTATTGCTAGATACCGCTCACCATTGGTAATACTAGAATATGATTTTAATATCACTATCAACGTAATAAGAACCTACAGGGTCACACACTTAGAATGGATCGAAATTGGGATTTAAATTCATAAGATGAATTTAATTGGGAATCCAAGTAAGACTTTGGCTCCTGAAATTGGTTGGACATTTAATTAGATTAAATGGACTGACTAAAGTTCAGAAGCCTATACACAAATTTGACCCAGGTAGGATTATGAGCCCAATAAACTCGTTACGCTCTTAGGGTTGATTTACTGCAGTTATATATACAATACATATCTGTGCAAAAGTTGTGAGAAAACCCTAGCCGTCACAGAATTTGTGAGAGAGAGAGATCGTGAGGAATAGCTCCATCCTACTGCTAGCACCGTGGTGTGAGGAAAGCTCGGTTTTGATCCGTTCGTGTGGATACCGTAGAGGCACCGCAATATTGTAGTGCTGTGATCGACATATCTTGAAGACAGCAGATCCATCCTTAAGGTGTAACTCTTAAACACGTTTTATTGTTTTCGCATGGATCCATGGCTAGGTTTCAATATTATGTAATTTTTCTGCTGTGTACTCAATCTGTGTTTTCCATTCAAAACTAACACCTTGGATCACTCAGAAATTCAAGCACGAGATCGATGGACGCGCGTGATTAATCCCCTCGCCAGTCTTCTTCCCCACCGCTCTGCCTGATTCTAATCCGCTCGATCACTACGAAAAGCGAGCTCCACAGAGATAAATGAACATGATGATGCCACGTCGCCACCGATCATATATTCTCCATATCAGTCGTTAATTCACTCAATGGGAGAGCAAACGCATGATGGACGATGTCGATCGCTTTAAAAAGCGTGACCAAGTTTGATTATTCTTGAAAATACCCATAATTCATTTTAAATTCGAAAAATTAATTTAAAAATCCAAAAATAATTATTTAATTCAAAAAATTAATTAAAATTTAGAAAAATAATTTAAAATTGGATTTATTAATTTAAAAATCCGTAAGAGTGATTTTAAATTGGGAAAAAATAATTTATTTAATGATCCAGAAAAATTCAGAAAAATCCAAAAAAAATACAAAAAATTATAGGAAAAACCAGGAAAATATTTGCCGTCTTCAGAAGCTTCTGATAAGATCCAGGTACCTCCAAAATCACATGAACCAGGCGATGCCCCCATTTTGAGCTCACCGGGGAGCTCAACCCCTGCAAGCCCTTCGACGTGCTTGACCACCGTCAGAGCTGCGCCCGGACCCGCTTCTGCTGCTTCTTCTATAGCGCCCCAAATTTTCATAATAAAAATAAGAGACACAAATCCAGAATCTTTACTTCAAATGTAAACCAAACACCATACAATTAAAGGGAATTTAAAACTTTCTTACAACTGTCCATAATACAATGTATAGTGGAATTTTAAATACACTTTTATTACAACTTGTTCCAAACATTTAAACTCAAACTTCTCATAAACCCGAGCTTTAACTCTTGTCTAAACCATTTACTTGCAAATCATGCAAAACTGACAAAAACCGTGGGTACGTCAATTGAATGCAACTGACGCAATACTGACAAAAGCAGCGACTCCAAAGTCTCACAACCACACACTTGTAGCACAAATATAAACAATAATAAAAGAATAATAAATTAACAATTAATACTGAAACTGAAAGAATAAATGTGTGTCAGGAAAATAGCAAAGATACATAAAACAGTGTTCAAGAAAACACAATGCACACGATGCATATTAATGCATACTTGTTCAGATTTTATGCCACTCATACAACATAGGTCTGAGGGCAAACCCTTAGCATTCACCTCATTTAGGGTTCAATCCCTCCCGATGCAATCTTAAATCGGTGACAGAAGCAAGATTAGACACTCCGCGAATAGGCCTCAGTCACGGAATACGTCCACCTAACTGTACAAGCATAAATGTGCAAGCATCCCGTAGGCATCACCTCTAACTCATGAGAATCACCTCCCTGCCATACATTTCGCAAATAGACCTCATTCCCGGAATACAAGCCATCGGACTGTATAAGTGTAACGCGCGAACACACCACACATTCCGCAAATAGACCCCAGTCCTGGAATACAATCCTCCAGACTGTACAAGTGTACCACACGAACATACCAAATCTATTTCACTTCTAGACATTCTGTAAATAGTCCCCAGTCCCGAAATACAATCTGCCAGATTGTAAAAGTGTACCGCGTGAATATACTAGAAAGACATAAAATCACACAGTCCCAGAATACATCCGCCCAACTAAACCGAGCCCATACTTACGTTGCCCATGTTCCGGCTCAACTCCCAATCCAGTGCATGTCCTTATGTTCAAACATAGGTAACCATAACCACCTAGAGTTAGCTCACCCTACCGGACTTAACTCATCAAAATTTGGAACATTAGCCCCTCTAGCTGATTCCCACAATCAAATAACCACCGCTAGTATCCTAGGGTTTTGCTCAACCTCTACTGCTCACAACTCAATGCCTCAAGCATCCATCTAGGGTTCTCACAATAACCCTAACTTTCAATCAAGAATTTGTTCAATCACCAAAAAATACTTTTTATTTACTCTTTTCTGAAAACAACACTCTTTCCATAACACCACGGTTGTAAATCAAAACCTCAAACAGAATACTTCATTCCAAAAATTAAACATTCGTACATCCACAAAATTTCTTCAATATTTCACGTTTCATTTAATAAACCATCGTTATCGTAAAAGACTCTTTCTTTTATGGAAACAAAAATCCAACCCACTATAATCCTTTAAATTCAACTTTTAAATTCTGCTTTCCATATATATAAAACCAACATCATTTTTTCGAATTCAAATCAATCTAAAATGAAAACAAGTATCTTTATTTTCTGAGATTTCATCCCTAAAATCTGCAATTCTTTAGTTCCAAATATGAAACTTTACGTCTTTAAAAGCTAAAACTAAACCCTTTAGAATTCAAAGTTTTCAACTGTTCAAAACCAATACATATACCCCCTCAAAACTGGGAATTATATCCATCAAAATATAGATTTACACACTCGAAGTCGCCACTCAAACACATCAAAATTTGAAACTAGATTTCTATAAAAATATGAAACTTAGCGACATTCGAAACATAATTTAAAATTCAATAAAACTTCATATTATTGCAAAAAATATGCACATACATACACACTCATACATATACTAGGACTTTCAACCCTGGTACACAACCCTACACCAAAAGAAACCCAACCCGAGCCCCACAGTGCAAGCACTGCGCTGCCTGCAATGTGCAAACCCGAGGTCAGCACAGTGTAGGCAGCACTGTTCGGACCTCACCGAGATTCCCTGGCACTATTCAACCCTAACCTTATGGTTTAGCCACCGAAACCCTAGGTCACACATTCATGGGTGTTTTCAATGATTTTTATACTCAATTCATGAATAAAAAATCTAATATTCATCCCATCAAAATCTCACATTAAAACAGTAAATAACTCACAGATATTTCATCTTTTGATACTCTTAAACATGGATCTAAACATTATACAATGAGATCTACACTTCTATATCAATATATAGTTTCTTTTAACCAATTTCGAAAGATAAAAATTCATTCTTTTACAGATGATATCATCTAATCATTCAAGAATAAATTATCATATGTTCTAGGTTAGATTTTCATGTATATCATTCAAAAATCTACATATATTATTGTCATATGTTCTAAGTTAGATTTCCATGTATATCATTCACAAATCTACATATATTATCCATCTCTACAATTTTTCTCATAAACAACTTCACAACATCACAACATGCTAATATAATCATAGATTCATAAAGATCAAATCCTAGCATGTTACTACAACACTCATGAGAATATAAAAAGACGAGAGATGGAGAAGATGCCCACCTCTAGTAGATTTCGAAAAATAGAACTCCAAGTAACCTTCTTCACCTAGTGCAAAACTCCTTCTCCTCTTGCTCCAAAAATCAACAAAATCACCCAAAAAATAAGAGGCCGAAACCCACTATTCACCCTCTTTTTTATATGGCTAGGATAAAATATTAGGGTTTGTGGAGGATTTTTGCCATAAAGTCCCCCAAAAATTCCATATTAGCACATTAAGTTATTTATACAATCTTTCCCTATCAAAATGCAATCAAATAAGGACTAAATCCTATCCTAAACTACTTTTAGTTGGCCGGCCCCCAAATGCAGCCAATTAAAATTTTAAATTCAAATTTTGGCTCTTCTTACCTTGGCCTAATTCGCTTATTTTCACATAAGCCCTTTTTTCCAAAATAATTTCAAAGGTAGTTTTTCGTATTCCAAAAAACTTCCAAAATAAAAACAGATCAATTAAATAAAAGAAATTAATTTATTGACACAAAATTTTAAGATTTGCATTTCATAATATATGCACGTGCAAAACAATGATTTCACAAAATAGTAAAAATAGTCAAATAAACCAAATTAAAATTATTTATTAATTCAAATTAATATATTAAAATTTCTAAGGCATTGCAGCCTCATAGCAGCATCCACTGAAAGCTAAGACTGTACTCCATAATCCAAAAATAAGGCGAGCTACTTCCACAAAACCAAGAAAATTATCTTCCAGAAGTGGTGGTGGTGGTGGTGGGGGGGGGGGGGGGGGTTCTGCTTATGATAGTGGTAAAAATTACAGCAAATCAGGGTTGTACAATTCCAACACAGATCTCAAAGCTTCTATAGGCAGATTAGTAATAACGGACCTCTTTAACAGGTCTGGGCCTTCTCTAGGCTCAGCTTTCAAGACATGGGCCCTTTCAAGCTCATGAAAAGTGACAAATTAGGTTCACTATGAGAGACACCCAGCCCATGAGGGTAGTAAGTCAAATCTCTTATCCCCAAACAGGTGAGCTTATCTTTTGAAGGGGAGGATCAACTGGAGATATGGAATTCATATCAATCTAATGGATTCATATCAAACTCCTAAACTATTTCTCAGACCTATAAATACCCTCCTCCCTTCTCAGTTAGAAGGTAATTGACAGTTTCTCTCTCATACTCTTTCTTTCTCTAGTTCTGACTTGAGCATAGGAGGGTCTGTCGCCTGGGCCACCCCTGGTGTTTCAGGATTTTGCAGGTCCATCGGTTGCATCAGCAATCGTCGAATCTAGATCACGGTGTTCAATCAACGATTCAGATTCAATCTCAAGAGCTCTAACCGCATTTCACGGCAACGATCAAAGATCAGATTTTTCGTAGTTTCCATCAAATATTAACTCACTATCTGTGCTTTCACACCAAAATAAGCAGCAATGGATGGTAATGAAACAAAAACAAGGACTGGGTAGAATTCCAAAATCAAGCAAACAAGAAACCAAACAATACATCTCCAGCATCCCTGAAATGGTGGGACAAATCAAACTAGAAAATAAATAAATAAATAAAGACAACATTAAGAGTATAGGAAATAGAAATCCCTCCAACAACAGCCCAGTGTCATCCCAATCTTTATCCCTTCTTCGTCATACTCGTGCACCTTGAAAGCTCTAACATTGTGTTCCCTCGGTCCTGTTGCCGCCGTTGTAGCCCAACGGAAAATAAGATGCATGATCTGAGTCGTCTACCAGAAATAGTACTATGAGTCCCACGAAACTAAAAGTTAATTCTATCAGGTCATAAAAATTAGGTCATTGCGGCAGTGGCAATATACCATGCTTCCTTCAACTCGTCTGTTCCAAGAGAATTTGGGGTTAATCCAAAGTTCTGCATAATTTAGGAGATACTCATTGGTTCTAAGGTCCCTCAGGACCTCAATCCATATGACTTTGCTTCTATGGCTGTGATACCCCGAATATTTGTAGGTATTAGGTTGTGAAATATAAATATTTGTGAAGGAATGATGTGCATATCTATTGTATAATGCTTCATCCACTACAAATTTTACTAACATTTTTTTCACTACCTTAGGTAGTACACTTCTATTGGAGAGTTCCCTCACCAAATCTTTCATCCCTCACGTATTGGAGTGTGCCACCGATGGCAGTGAAAATAAATATAGTGAAATTGATAGTGGATGTAGCATTACTCATTATTTTATAGACTTGTGAACTTAAGTGCAATTAATTGGACAATTAGGGGCTTCTTGATAATTACTATTTATTAAATTTTGAGAAGAAAGGTGGGATGTGCTGATGTGATATGTGGACAATAGCTATAGTTCAAGTTCTCTCAAGGTGTGGATTTGTTTGATTGGTCGGTTAAGAACGAGATTAAGAGAGATTATAGTCGGTTTATGGGAGGGTTATATACATATAAATATATAAGACGGCGAATACTTAATTATATGTTGGTGATTCTAACCCATCTTTCTCTTAATTTATGTGAATTTGAGGTTTCTATACAATATTTTGCTAAACCAATTTTGATCTGAGAATTTTTTTTATTTTTATTTTTTTAAAAACAAAAAAAGTGAGCAAAGGTAACTTTTCACTCATTCTCCATTCAAATTTTAAGATGCAATCATATCTCTTAACCAAACCTTAAAAAGCGTGAATATTATATAGATGTTATTAGAGAATTTTTTCAAATTTAATTTTGTTGATTTTCTTACTTTTTAAAAATTATGCGCAGTATATTACACATGATTAAATTTAAAACTTATGTACAATATATTGCACAAGGTTATAGTAATAATTAGTGGATAGATAGTGAGAGGCCAGAGAACAGTGAGAGTAGAGAGAAGGTTGCGGTAAGATGGAAAGAGAGATAGGAGTCTGGATTTTAAAGAGAGATTTTAATCGTTATTTTGTGAGTTTTCGATCCTACTTAATTTTAGTAGCTTAATTTTAGTAGCTAGTGGCAGTACATATACATGCATAATTGTGTATGCTTATTTCTAGAAGTTAAATAGTATGTTTTGCATGCATATGGATAAGATAATGTTAGTCAGAGTTACTATGAGTAAATGATAAAAATGTCCGGATGAGATTTATGTAATTGTTGTTGTTGTGCATAAAAAAACTAAGTGTCTGCACGCGACCTTAAGTGTCACGCGAAGGTAAGTACATCATTTCTAGATGGATGTGGGTCACGTAATAGTCTGCAGGTACCACCTCTAGATTTCGTGACAGTTACAGTTAGTTTGATATCCAAAAGAATATATGAAAAAGATATGCAATTTGATGGCATGTTTTAATTGCAAATTAAAAGTATATATATGATGCATATTTGTAAACTTGTCAAATCCACTATTTAAGCAGTATCGAAACTCACTGGGCGTGAGGTTGCTCACCCTTCATTAATTCTTATTTTTGCAGAGATTGGATGTGATATAAATTTTCAGGATTTTGCATAATGATTCGAGGTGATCAAGTAGCAATTATGGTTGTTGCTTATTTTGGTATGGGAACAAACAGATAGTGAGTTTATATTTTGAAGGAAACTACTAAAGATCTAACCTTTGATCGTTGCGGTAAAAAGTGGTTAGAGCTCCTGAGATTGAATCGGATCGTTGAAAGAGCACCTTGATCTGAATATGATGGTTGCTGACACGGTCAATGGACCTTGCACAAAGACTGAAACACCGAGGATGGCCACGGCGACAGACTCTCCAACACTCCCCTCAAAACTAGAGAGAAAGAGAGTTTGAGAGAGAAATTGCATATTACCTTCTGACTGGGGAGGGGAAGGGGTATTTATAGGCATGAGAAACAGTTAGGAGATTGATATAAATCCATTAGATTGATATGAATCTGTTATCTCCTGTTGATTCTCCCACTTAAGAGATAGACTCTTGTTTAGGAATAAGCTGTAATGCCCCAAATTCCAAAATACGGTAATTCGTAGCACAATAGGATCTTTATTTCATTTTGTACAATTTTGCAAAGAATTTTGAAACATTTATTACAACATTGTTCTTTTATATCAATGCAACGGAAATAAATGAATAAAACATGATAAATATACAAGTGTAACAACTTTAGCATTTAAATAATCATCAGCATCAAATCATTTTTATATCTTCTTGCAAATTCCAAGTCCTGCATGTGAAACTGTGGGCACGTCAGTTGCTTACAACCGACACAATATTATAGACGGCGATCCTCACTAAGCCGTAATATAAAGATTCTTTATACTTTAGCAAACACAAACTTGAATGTAAACAAAGTGTAAAAGAGTGACTATCCTAATTATGTCAGTGTATGCAATGACTTAATGCCTAATGCAGATGTTTACGCTAGGATGATACTAATGCATACTTATTCAGATTTTAGGCATCCCATACTACATAAGTCCGAGGGCAAGTACCTACGTAATGTACATTATAGGGTTAGATCCCTCGCCATGCAACCTACTACGATGATTACTACAAGATTTAGACACTTTGTAAGTATTGGCTCGCGCTCTTGGAATACTGAAGACCGGTCCCTCTCCGTGGATCATTCTGTGCCCCTTATGTCCATCGTCCCGGAATACTGGGGATTGTATCAATCCGCAGGTCATTCTGGAGCCCTCATTGCACAACTATCCCATGAGCGTAGCTCTCGTCCCGGAATACTGGAGATCATTTCCACTTCGTTGATCAATCTGTGGCCCTTACGTCCATCTTCCCGGAATACTGGGGACCGTCTCTCTCCAAGGATCATTCTGGAGTCCATAACTCACGTTTGCACTCATTTCGTCATATCACCAATTAGTGCATGTCCTTAAGTTTAAGTTATGGTTATTAAGAACTAGAGTTTAGCTTACCTACCGGTCATAAACAAAACGCTGAGACAGTCAACCCATACTGGTTACTTCTCGCAATTTCATAAATTCCAACTGCTAGTAATCTGGACCTCGCTCACCCTAAAATAACAACCGTCTTCACTGAGACCACAAAGGCTACATCTAACCTCATCCAAATAATTCATTTCTTTATTCACAATTTCTTCATAGTCATTTTCTTTGTAATCTTACAACATGAAGTAACTCACTTCAACTTTCATTATCAATTTAATCAATTATAGCCTTGTATGCACCCCCAAAATTCTCTCAATCAAATATATTTAACCATTAAAATTTAATCAAGATGAGTCTAATCGTATTCCACTTTAATCTCCTTTAACCATACAAAAATCTCTTCTTTAATTTCGAAACAAGTTCTCTAAACAAATTGTTTTAATGTGAGATACCACTTCTAATTCTCAGAAAATATATATCAAAATATTGTGGAAATATTTTATAAAGTTTAGATAATATTTTAGACTAACAATAAAAAATTTCCCCAAATTTGTATGCTCATGAAAACTCCTAATATACAAAAAAAGAACACCAAAAAAAATTAAAAGTGCCATGCCTCGGTTCGCCACGACCCTTGCATCTACAGTCAGCGTCTAACGTCGCACCCGAAGACTAGTATGCCCAATAGTGGCTACTGAAGGAAAAACCACTCGAATGCCTTATATACAGGCTGTACTGTGTATTGGAAAAATCAAAAGTTTGAAATAAAAACAAAGCCTCTCAAGGCTCGAAACCACGACCGGGTGCACTGTGCACATCGCTCGAAAGTTGCGCCACGCACCAGTGTGCCCAAGGTTGATCTCTGATATGTATATGGGTTAAAATATCTTTATTTTACTTGTCTGTTTATAACTCTCTTTTAAAAATTACGATTTCTCAATTGTTTTGCGTCAATAAAATTTAATTTCTTCCAGAATACATTCTTCCCAAATACTGTGTATTAGCCTGAATTAAAACTTATGAAACTCTCATTTTTAACAATATAATGAAAATTTCCTCCCAAATTGCATTAATGTACTCACACTACTATACTCTAATTTTGTATAAAATATTGTTCCTCTTCAAATTTTCACTTTGTAAAAACTTATACCAATATAATGCCACAATAAACACTAGTGAGACTACTTTCATATCTCTTCATTTTAAAGCTTCTTATACGCAACGCATTATTTTAACATCTACAAGAACAATCTAATATGCACCAACTTGACGAATTAGAAGATCTTCATTCTCACATCCTATTAGATGCTTCTTTCATTTTTCTCTGTAATTAACATGAATTCTAGCAATCAAATTGAAATACAACAATATTTCTACAGGACATGACATAATTATACTAGTATTGTGCAATCTACATTCACAAACCAAATCAAGATTTAGCAACTAATCATATAGGAATCGAGCATGCATAATTCTCCTAAATTAGAAAGCAATAAGAAACACCCACCTAATAGGAGATTACTAGAAGCAAATCTCCTTTCAAAAGCTCCTAAAAATACACAAAAGCCAACCAAAATTCTCCATCGAAAGCAACATCAACAACACCATATCATCATGTGTGTGTGTGTGTGTGTGTGTGTGTGTGTGTGTGTGTGTGTATATGGCAAATGCTCCATTGAAAACAGATCTAGTTTTTACAGGGTTGGAAAACACGAATCTGAGCCATTGGATTGCTCATGATCGCGATCAGCGGCTCAGATCGAGCCCCCATCACCTGTTTCAATTGATAAGCGGAGGGTTATTTTGAGAATTTCGTCCCAAATAACTCTTCGCCTCACTGATTCTAAAAAAAATGATATAACCTAGGCCATTATTGGGAACAACGGCCTAGGATATAAAAAATTGAATTATAGGCCGTTGTTTGGAACAACGGCCTTGTTCTCAATTTTTATACCCTAGGCCGTTGTTCCCAACAACGGCCTAGGCTATAAAATTTCTATAAATTTGAAATTTATAGAAATTTTATAGCCTAGACCGTTGTTGAAAACAACGGCCTAGGTTATAAAAATTGAGAACAAGGCCGTTGTTCCAAACAACGGCCTATGATTCAATTTATT
Source organism: Hemerocallis citrina (assembly GCA_017893485.1). NCBI lineage: Eukaryota > Viridiplantae > Streptophyta > Magnoliopsida > Asparagales > Asphodelaceae > Hemerocallis > Hemerocallis citrina. Next base: position 205,080,491 of record CM030359.1, read on the forward strand.
ATAACCTAGGCCGTTGTTTCCAACAACGGCCTAGGTTATATCATTTTTTCAGAACGAATCAGGCGAAGAGTTATTTGGGACGAAATTCCCAAAATAACCCTCCGCCACTTAAGTCATATTGGCTGATGGGCGGAGGCGATCTGAGCCGTTGATCGAGATCATGAGCGATCCAATGGCTCAGATTCGTGTTTTCCAATCCGTTAAAACAAACCCGTTTTCAATGGAGCATTTGCCTATATATATATATATATATATATATATATATATATATATATATATATATATATATAATGGATAGAATATAAGTTTGTATATGTATATATACATATTTGTATATGGTGAGTGAGTGGGAGAAGCAAAAAAATCAGTTGCTGGATGCTTTACGGAAATAACAGATAGAAGAAAAGGAAAAGGAGAAGAGAAGGCTAAGGGTTAGTTGAGATTATAAAGAATTTTTGATTAATTAATTATAGTTTAATCTTAATTAACCTACTAACTCAAAAACCACCCACTAAGCCACTCTCTCCACCGCTTCCACCACTTCCACTCCGATACCAGGTCAAAGAATCCAACGTTAATCATCCCATGGTGTGCACTTTGCACGTGTGCACGTGCACGTGCTAGTGTACGCCACACAAAAAATTATTATTTTTATTTTTAAATTAAAACATATGTTAATATATATAATATGCATATAAAATTAGTTTAATTTAATTAAATATTAAACTTTTCATGCATGAATAAAATAGTCACACACATACTTTATGAATTTTATTTTGAAAGAGAATGCAACTAATACGTGCACTGCAAACACGTGCGTCGCACGTAAAAATATAAAATACGAAATAAATTTTATCGACTGGGAAACGTTTGTAAATAATTGAAATACAACATACAAAAAATATATTTCATTAACTATATATGTATCCAATAATGAAATGAACACATACATGGAAAACACGTGCACTGCACGTATAAAATATTTTAATCAAAATAAGAGAAAAAATGAATTTCAATGGATTCGAATAGTTATAAAATAAATAATTCGAACACATCGAAAATATTACACAACGTAATTGACACGTGCATCGATAACACGTGCAATGTACGTAAAAACACAAAGATTCAAATTTAATATTTGAGTTGGCTCAAATAGAATACGAATAAATTTTGAGAAGACGGGTAATGCAGAAATAATCGAAATATGCATTACGGATATTACCCGTAACGGTACAAATACACGTGAGTAACACACGAGGGGCAAAATTGTCATTTCCAATTTTGCGGGGTGTTACATAAGAGATATGACTTACAGCCTTCATGAGATGGGTATCTCTCCTAGTGGGCCCAGTTGCTTCTAATGGGCTTGAAAGTAGTCCATGTCTTATAGATGAGCCTAAAGAAGGTCCAAACCTGTTAAAAATGCCCGTCGCGGTTGATCTGCCTATAGAAGCTTTAGGATCTGTATTGGAATTGTGCAACCCTAATTTGCTGTGATTATTACCATTATCATAAACCCCCTACTCCCCGAAGGCAATTTACTTGGTTTTTGGGAATTAGTTCGCCTTATTTCAGAGTTCTGGAATACAAGTTTAGCTTTCAGAGACGATTAAGGATATTTTCCTGGACTTTTTTGAATTTTGCTAGAAATTTCCCAAACCTTTTCATTTTTAACAAATTTTCCCCAATTAATCATTGCTTTTCAAAAAATTTAATTAATTATCTCAATTTGTAATTATTTTTTGAAAATTTTAAATACTTTTCCGAATTTAATAATTATTTATGGAATTTTTAATTAAAAATTTTGAATTATAAATGAATTTTTGAGATTTGTTTTATTAATATATTGTCCCGTCACAACTTTTGGACCAATCTAGTGTGTTGATCAGGATCTGGCTTGCCCGCTGATGAGTTTGGGTGGCTGTGATTGTGACACAGTGATGGGGACGACGTGGCCTCTTCAAGGGCATCCATCATGATCGAGCTCGCCCACTGAGTGAGATCGGACGGCTGCTGAGAAGCGAAGGCGATGGTTTCGTGGCTTCATCTCGTGCGTCTATCATGCTCTGACTTGAGCGTTTGAGGGATCCAACTACGGTTGTATAATGAACAAGATGGTACATCGTTTGTCCAAGTCCGGCTCGAGAAATGACCCGACCGTGGACCGTTCGAACTGTTATACGAACCGAACTTGAACAAATTATTAGGTCTGATGCTTTACTGAGTCTGGTCCAAGTCTGATCCGTTCGAACAAACATAGCCTTCTACTTTTATAACAAATCGAGCCTAGACTATAAAAATTTTGTCCGACCTGGACCGAGCCAAACATAAGCCCTTCCGAGTAGAATTTCGGTCCGAGCTTGAACATATGGCTATCCGATCCCGTCCGGTCCAATTTATAGCCCTAGATCCAATGGTTTTTGTCCACCGTGAGAACCACTTAGCTCGCCCATCCATTTCGATGAACTACTGTTCATCTTCTCCACTTCGAACTTATTTTTTTCGAGCGACCTAGACATTAGGCAAGCACCAATTTCAGAGAGCTCATCTTGGTCAAGATAGCTCCTTTCAACCTTGTTTTGGGCGGGCTGCATTCTCACCGAGCTCATTTTTGGCGATGCAGCTTTTTCTTCGTCGAGCTACGGTGTAGGCGTCCTTGAAGCTTCATGCGGGTTTCTTTTTTGGGCGAGGTACAAGCTCGACGAACTCGGAGTTTCGGCGAGCTACTTTGGGCAAGCTACAAGCTCAGCAACTTCGACAAGCTACTTCGTCAAGCTAGGGAGTTGGCGAGTAGGGCTTCAGTGGCCTGAGGTCGTCGGTCGAGCAAGGAGTTCGGCAAGCATTGTTTTGGCAAGCTATGAGCTCGATGGTGCCACTTCAGGCAACCTATGAGCTTGACGAGCATCGTTATGGCGAGCTACGAGCTCAGCGGTATCACTTGGGTGAGCTACGAGCTCGGCGAGCATTGCAGTGGAGAGCTACGAGCTCTTGGTGTCACTTCAGGCGAGCTACGAGCTCGGTGGGCATTGTTGTGGCAAGCTGGGAGCTCGGCGGTGTCACCTTGGGTGAGCTAGGGAGTTGGCAAGCGCGGAGCTTTGTGTCAACCTCTGAGCTTCTGTGTTGCAAGCGAGCTGAGATGCAAGTTCAGCGATCTCCTTTTTCAAGCTAGAGGAGTTGGTGAGCTAGGGAGTCATCTAGCTAGGGAGTATTTTGGCAAGCTCCTTCATCGAGCTGATGAGATGGCGAGTTCAAAGCTTCATTGAGCTGTGGTGTTAGCTAGCTGAAGTTCAACAGTCTCCTTCATCGAGCTCAGGTGCGAGCGAGCCGAGCTGAGCCTTGAACTTTAGAAGACAGGTCTTGGTGTTGGATTTTGAACTTTGAGTTTCAGACTCAGGTTTCAAACTTATCTATACACTTTAGTACAAGATTGAAGCTTGTTCTACCTTCAATTGCTTATTTATGTGCTACCTTCAAAGCTTCTTTGTTGTTGAAGCTCTTGTGCGGCATGGGTGCTGTTTGCTCGACTCCGAGGTCTTCGTGGAGCTTCGTTTGGTTGAGGTAGGAATTAAGTTAACTTGGAGGCACCAAGTTTTGAATTTGTTCATCTCTTCTCTTTGAAGCATTATTTAAAGCTCTTGCCGATATTAGGTTTTGGCCGAGATAGTGCTTTTTGAAAGTTAGGGTTTTACTATTGTTAGGATTGGCAGAGCTTGAGTTGTATGGAGCTAGACTTGATCGTCTTGAAGCTTGGTTATATTAGGTTTCTTTTTATTGATGTTGAGTTTTATGCCTATCAAGTATTTGTTGATTGGTCTACCCCATTGAATTCAAGACTCTAGTAGGCTGGAGATTCCCCAAATTCATGCTCACCAAGTGTTTTTTGAGTGGTTTATCCCATTGAATCGCTCTTTTGTCGACCAAGCATTGTATTGTTCACTTGTTTTGTCGATCAAACATCTCGCTAGTAGGATATTGCTCTTATTGATTTGGGCATAGAGTGCTTCGACCGTCGGATCGTGTGTATGGTTCAAATATCACCAAATGGTAGTTTGAACTTAGGGGCTTTATAAATAGGACCATATTCCATCCCTCACTTGCTCATTTACCTCCTTCACTTTCTCTCTCTACAAATTTTTTAGAGCTTCTCTCTCCAGAGATTATGGTGGTTTACCGGGCGGTGCTAATGATTTGACTGGTGTCTTGACGGTGGTGTTAGCGGCTGTTGTAAATTCAGTGTTCTTCTGACTTTGATTAGGTAACTTCCTTGCGATCATTGTCGTTATGTCTAGCATTTTGTTGAGCAATTCTTCTTCCGTTGCGGTTAGTTTAGAGGTAGATGGTGATATTGAATTTAGTTGTTTCACTAGAAAGAGAAGAGGAATGATGTAGTCGGTCGTTTTTATTGTTGTGGAGACGGTCGTTGAGCCTGAGAGAGATAAGGGGTGCGCACTTAAGACACCGTTGTTTCTAGTTCTCAAATTAATTAAAGAATACCCCGTATTGCAGTCCCTAAAGTGGTGGTCGCGTTTGCCATTTAGTACCCATGCACGGACCTCACTCAAAAAGCCGTGTCAAACCTTTCGGTACAAAACCATGTACCCAAATGACGTCAATGATTTTCATATAGAACAAAACCCACGCGCATAGGAACATGATGGCCTCGAGGGTCAAATCCCCCTGTCTGACAGGAGCTGCTCTCCCGTTCCTTACCCCGGCTCTTTGGGAATTAACAGATTGAGATACGAGACTCGCGAACTCAAAACTTGAAAACCAAATCTGTATCCCTACGACAGGAAAAGTACAACACCTAATTATGGTCTGCTAGTACTAATGCAATGTACATACCTCTAATACGCCACTCTAATCCACGACTCACTCTAACCATTCAGGTGACATAAAGGGTTCCTCCCACAATCTTGCCTATCGACTCGCAGCCCCAGCGACACAATATCCTACTCGCCACTTTTCCTAGCTTGGAATTCACCCCTACCATGGCCCACGTTCATTCTTAACCGGCATTAATTCAACTCGATGGCACCATCTTGGACGTCCAACACCTCGGCGGAAGTTCACATCTAGGGTCGATAGACATAGGGTATCACCCTACCCTTGTGACTAACTCGAGTCACAACAATCCTCCACAGGAATCAACACCAACAAGACCGGCAATAGACACCATTCATCCTCAAACAACAAGTCATCAACTCTTAGGTACACAAGGGGAAAGGTTCTACTAACACTTGGTTAAAACCATGACTAAACAACTACGGTATTTCAGCTTGAAACTTAAAAAGATCATAACTCCCACAATAAAACTCAGATTTGGAAGCCCAATCTGGAAAGGTAAAGACCTAGGCTATAACTCTCTAGTTGATCATCACCTCAAATTCAGTCATCTAATTCCTCAAAATAACCTCACAAACCTCAGCCTGTGTACTTCATGTACACTGGATGCACCTTACTGATGGTATAAAACTCTACCTGCTCATCGAAATGGTACAAATCTAGGTTCTGTGGAAATGTGTGAATTTCCTTTACAACTTCCTAGTTGACCACCAATCCAAATTGTTTTATTTGATTACCCTAAAACAGTCATTTCTCAGGTATACAGAACCACATATAAGGCTTTACTCAAACAGAGCCTATATCTCAAAATCTCGTTTCTGTCCAATCTTGCAAAAATCATATTTATTAATTTACTCAAAGGAGTTTCTTCAAATAAGGCTTCTTGGAAATCTCTAGATGTCTACTACAAATTCCTAGTTGTACTCTTTCTCCAATTCTGCTCATACAGAGCCATAGAAGTACCATCTTATCAGAGTGTCAATACTGGCTGAGTTTTGCACAGTTCATACTAAAATATTCATCGTAAATCACATACTCATTAAATGATCATTAAATTTGCATTACAAAAAACTAGACATCATTATGTATAACATGCAAAAAGTTTCACAAGTAATCAAGAAGTTCTACCTGTTATAAACATGCATAGAAGTTCTGGTATTCTTCAGACACTGTCTTGACTACTTTTGATCAATTAATTTTGAACATACATCAAGTTGTATATAAATAATTTCATGATTTTTTCGTAGAGTCTAGATGCATGCAAGACAACATGGTAAAAATTTTAGAGATATATAATGTGCCAATTAATTCTAAGAATTCTCACAAGTTCAGTTATTACAGAAGACAGACCTAGTTCCTACCTTACGACTCAGTCCTCAAAATGGATTTTACTAAAATATCAAATATCATCAGAAAATTCCAAAATAAATCATGTATCTTATATACATATATTAGATCAATCTGTATAAATTTCAAGATCAAATTCCAATTATTTTGTTCTCTGGAAATTCGGAAATATGACATGCAGGTCATGTTTTCTATTTCTATTTCAAGATTCTAACAATCTACTCTTATACAACCATTCTCATATTACTACTACTCATGCATACAAAAAATTAAACAAGAATGAATAAGAACAAGTTCAGAGAACTCTCCATCCTTAGTTGGCTTGAGAAGATGAGGTGTCTCTTGAGCTTCCTCCTCCAAAATCCTACTCTAAAGCTTGAGAACACTTCTTCTTTTAGCTCCTTTCACTCTTTCCTTTTCTTTCCTTTTTTTTTCTTTTTCAAAATTTCCAGAGCTCAAAAGGTGAGAAGGGGGGTTTTTAATCAAGAGAGGATTAAGGGAGAGAGGGGGGGTAGGCTGGCCAAAATAGGGGGGTGGGGGTGAGGTGGCTAGGTGGTTTTTCCCAAAACCATGGTCTTTAGCTCCTTGTTTTTGAGACAAGGCTTGGCTGAAATTTTTTGGTCTTGATCAAGCTCTAGATGAGAGATGAGAGGTTAGATTTGAGTGTATGCAAGTAATATCCATTGTAGTACCATACAATTGCATATTTTCATAGACACCACACTCAAAACTAGTACATATACTAGTATCGGTCATTCTCTTTCTCATGCACCATCTAGAACGCAACCACCGACAGGAACCGGCCCGCAAACATACACGCACTCCACCATTCATAAATACATACTCAAGCAAACACTGCAATATATATATACATATAGACAATATATATATATATATATATATATATATATATATATATATATATATATAAAAGCATTATATTATCCGGGGTATTACACTGAGGCTGCTTTTTTCATCACTATTCTCACACGGGAAGAACTCGCCATGATTGGGGCGATCTTCAGGATTCCGTTCGAGTATGGGTTATTCTTACTTGGTCCTGGAGTTAGGGCATGCTACACTATGTCGGAGGAGTACTGCTTCTTCCCTTGCGATGCCTTCTATATGGTGCTTCGCTTGCCTCTTTACCCCTTTGTAAAAGAGGTGCTCAATTGGTATAGGCTGAGTCCAATGCAGCTTATGCCAAACACGTAGAGGCATGTGGTGGGATTCGTCCTACAATGCTGTAAGCTTGGAGCGGAACCAATTCTCATCGTGTTTAGGAAATACTTCAGGACCGTTCAACAAAACAAAATAGAAGAATGATGGTACATTATCCCTCATAGCAATCGGGGGGTGGTCGGTGTTCCCGACTCGATTAGGTGTTGGAAGGAAAATTTTCTTATCGTTCGAAGTGTTGAGCCGTGGGGGATCCCCACAACATGGTGGACGGTTCCATCGGTGTTGAAGGTGGAACAGGTGGTGACCATGGTGGAGAAGAGTGTTAGTGATGCTCTTCTCGCGTTGAAGGTGTTGGCATGGCGAGATATCACCGACGAAGTACTCTTCGAAGGTTTTCTTAGCTCGGTTGATCCCAGTACTGTTTATTGCTTTTGTTTACTTGCATATCTTGTTGTTTCATTGATATCTTCGTTATTTCGTATTGCTTTGTTTTGCATCGTAAGTTCTCATCTCTCCGTATTTCACTTTACAGGGAAAGTAGGTATGGATTTCAAAGAACTGCTAGAGGACAGGGAAGCGATTCGCAACAAGAGGACCGACGAGCCTAAGAAGTGCAAGAGGTCGATGAGCCTTCTTCCTACTTCCCAGGAGCTGTTTGCTCCAGCCCCGACTGTTTTGACCGAGTTGCCTTCGGGGGTTCCGACTGATGCCGATGTAGTGGGTTCTTCCTTGGTAGTGATCGTGGTAAGTGCCAGGCCTGTCCCTTTGATTGCCCAGGCTGTGACGATCCTTAGTGACATGAAAGAGATGATTCATGTTCCTGACTGGAGTGTGAAGCAGCAGGAGAGCATTCTAGGCAACTAGGTCGCTTACCTAGACGGGATTCATCACCTTCCCACTCCCGCTGATTGAGAGAGGTTGAAGATGGAGCCGCTCGAGAGGTCCGTCCTTGAGATTGAGCGAGCATAGATGACAATATGTTCTAGTGTTTTCATTTTGAAAATTTGTATACGTTCCTCCCATTTGTAGTGTGGTGTCTTGAACATTTTCTTCTTGTTTTAGATAGCATGTCACTTCGGTCACTTGGTCGATTTCTACGCTGGCAAGGAGAAGAACTTGAGGGTGCAGATCTCTTGTACCGAGAGGGATAAGAAGAATACCGTCAAGGGGTTGAAGACGGAGTTGGAGACATTGAAGAAGAAGGAAGAGGAGGTGTGCCTAGAGTTGGAAGCGTCGATGAAGAGGAATAAGGAGTCACATCTCAAGCTTGAGGCATCGGAGAAAAGGGTGGCCAACCTCGTTCTTGAGTTGGAGAAGGCACGGGCAGATTCGGCGTTGGAGTTGAAGGCCGGAGTGGCCAAGGTTAAGGCCGAGGTGAAGGCCAAGTTGTAAAGCATGATCGACAAGTCCCATGCAAGGGCTATCTCTCACGTGGTGGAGCGTCTTCCCGACTTCACCGAGAAAGACTATCACGTGTTACTCAGTCCCGAAAAGGCTCTTTGTAGGAGTGGAAGCAAGGAGGATGGCGACGAGGGTGGTGTTCCAGCTGGGGGCGAGAAGAGTGGCTCTGGGAAGAAGACCGATGGGGAAGGAGGCGGTTGGGGGCTCTTTGCCCTTAGCTCCGCCGAAGCAAGTGGATGCTTGATTCACCTTCGTGTTTTAGTTGCTTTTGACTTTGATTTTTTATGGTGTCATATTGCGGACTGGCCACCGCACCCGTGTATTTTCATTTTAGTAGTTAACAGAATGTTTTTCTTGCTTTGTTATCACTTGTGCATTTTTTGCATGTGCTTTGAGTTACTCTTAGTCACGACATCTTGTTGTTTATCTCTTCTGCGATAGTGTCTTTTGTTTTGTCAATGTTGGGTTAACTCTTTGATCCTTCTCGTTGGTATATGATTGCTGGAACGGAAGAGAAGTCCTCCGGTGATGAAATTGAGTAGCTTCGTAAGCGGTTGCACATAACGAAGTTAGCTCTTGATCGCTTGCGTGATCAGTCGAAAGACGAGTGGTTGGAGATCGTTCACCTTAAGTCGGTGCTAATTGAGAGGGATTGTGAGTTAGCCCTCCTGCGCATTGATTGTCTTGCCAGCATGCCCTTGCCCCCCAAGGTGACAAAAGACTGTGTTGGGGAGTGTCCCATTTTTAGAGAAGTGACCGTTGAAATAGACTTGGAGATATACCATCTCCAAGCGAACTTGACAGGTTGCGAATGGCTAGCACTTCATGCACTATTGGTGTAAAAAAGGGTGCAATAGTTGTCAGAGTTGGGTCAACTGTTAGAAAAACGACCTCGACTACACAGGTGGCCCCTCGTCATCCTGGTGATGCTCATAATGGGGTGATCGCCTTGTCGAGTTTGGCTTCTACCTGTGTAGGATCATGTGCATTGGGTCTTGGTCCACAGACTCAGTTCATGGGACTGATAATTTCTACCAAATATGTGAGCAGTTCGGGGAAGGTGGTGCCCATTAGAAAGCCCGTTAGGAGGCTTGTGTTTCTTAGAAATAACATTCCCCATCCACATAGCCAAAAGGACGGTTAGTAGATCATATTATAAGATTACTATGCCGCTTAATGTTTCAGCATGCTTTGTAGTGATGTTTTTACTTGCAGACTCATTGCAATTCAATACTTGTAATACGACCCATAATTTTGCACTTGTAAATTTTGGTCGTGGCATTGGATCTGAATACACAGGTTTATGATAATTCCATGATTTGTAGAGAAACTTGTCGTTTGTGCAATGAAGAACTCTTTTATGTGCTTGATCCTGGTAGCATAATTTGTTGTATGAAATTAATGTGCCATTGACTGAGTTTTGTTGGAGAGCGAGGCCTTGAACCCATTGTTATAGCTGATGAACTGTTGATGGAGCTCAAGTAATGTGCATAGCGTTTGACTAGGTTAGAAGTCGTCCGTCTTAGACTAGCTAGTCGTAGGAGCAGACTCTAGGGAAGAGTTGGACTCTGAACTTGCTATATGGTTGCTTGGATAGTTGCAGGAGCAACTTTGAGGAAGAGTTATTCTATGAACTTGCTATATGGGTCCTCCAACAAATTTTGAGAGTCACATCGAGTGGCGAGTTGAACTCTGAAACTTGCCTTTTGCAAGTTTATTGGAGTAACTACAATCCATGATTTTGGACCTTTAATATGTCTTTAAGGAATTTTAATGAATTTCAGGAGCAGATCGAATAGCAAGTTAAGCTTTGAACGTGTGTTGCTGCTTATTTTTGCTTGTGATCAAACAGATATGTGAATTCTTTAATGAAAACAATAAAGATAAAACCTTCGTTGTTCGTCGATGTTGACTGCCAAAAACTGCACTTGACTCCATGATATGATCGTCAGGAATGGCTGATATCGCTTCCGTGGACTTGCAAACAAGTCTGAAACACCGAAGGTGTCCCCAGCGATAGACCCCCCGATACCCAATTGGAAATTCGAAGATATGGTGGGCTTTGAAATGGGATTTGCAATTACTGGGTTTATGAGGAGATCTAGTGGTATATATAGTCATTGAAGGGGGCATGTTTCGATATATACATCTATCTCTATTTCTCGATGTTTGGATAGATTAAGTTATCCCCTCCATATGAAGAGATCGAGTGTGGACTCTTCTCTTGAAGAAGATATAGAGTTTTCAAATTCTCTTTTGTGTATGGGGGTATAGAATCAGTTACCATCTAGAAATAGGGGGTTTAAAATGGATTCGATGAATCTTGACTCCTTTACGTTAGGGCTATTGTTGCAGTCCATATTACAGGCTGGACACTTGTAGGACACTTGGAAGAGTTGTCAATTTGGTAGTGACTTCTCCTTCAGACATGCATAAACACTTGTAGGATTTTTAGCTAGTTAGGGCATCCTTCTTTGTTCTACGCCGAGTTGGACTTCTTCCATATTGTAGTTAGAAGAATCGTCAATTCGGTAGTCACTCCTCTTTTGAGCATGGATTGACGGGTGTTTAGCTTCGTTTTCGGCATTCTTCACAAATCTTATGTTGATGATGATGATAGTATAAGTACTGTTTATCTTCGAGCATGCCTGCACGAACGCCTCACCCATCATATTCAAGAGATGGTCAGAAAAAGAGAGTTGTCTCGAGGAACACGTCTTGCATTTGTAGTTCTCCCAGTCGTCAATCTTTGATTGTCTTCATTCTTTGTTCGGTAGATAATGTTGCAAAAGCAGATCCATCTTGTTGCCATCGATCATCTACATAGGGGACAAGTTTTAGAAGCAGTGTCGTAACTAGACGCCATTATCTTCGACTGAATCTTCTAACTATGTTGCTCTGTTACCAGTTGTTAGGTCAAAATCACAAAATTAGATAGAGACCCAACAACTCTTTCTTCGTCGGAGAATTCGGCAAAATAAATTGGAACTGCAACAAGTAAAAAAATAGTAAAAAGAAAAACAAAAGAAAATTTTCTAAGCCAATATTCAATTATATAGTAAGGGAATTACGAGACATGTCTCTTAGTCTCTATCTTATTATATCTCTTATACTCTCTGATTACAATAATCTCTCAATTAGATAAATAACTCTTAGTTCAATCCATTGGCTCTCTTCAGAGCTTACTTATATAAAATCTATTATCATGTATTTATAAAGTAGTAATCTAGAGATAAAGGTTAGGGTTGGTAGTCTTCAACACAGTGACCAAGTAAACTTAGCCCCCAACTTAAATATATTCTCCCAATCAAATTAGAAATAAAATCATAACAATTATTTCAAGATAATTACAAAACATTGTATCAAATATTTCAAATATTGATAGATGTAATCTAAAAGAAAATAATCAAAAAATAAAAAATCTAAATCTAGAGAAATATTTGAAGCATATTTTCAACTATAGATTGTTGATGTTTGTGAGGTGGGTTGTTGGTGGTCGTCGGTGAGATGATGATGAGAGGTGATTTGTTGAATGTGATGGTTGGTCGAATTGGCGTAGAACCCGTCAATGGTCCATACTTGGCTTCCATCATCTTTTACCCGATTGTAAGTCCTACCTTAGGAGGGGACAAAGCGGCAGTGTTCTCTTTCCGATGAGTGTTGGCATTGTTTCCGATGTGGACTCCATCTTCTGGCAGGGGGGGCGGTGATCTTATGTGTCTTCCCGACGAGTATGTTTCTCGTTGTCGGTGATCATAATAGGTCGAAGGTGAATGGTGTTCCCTTGGTGAGCTATGGCTCCTCAGCGGACTCCATAAATGATCCTGCTCGGTGATCATCGTTGTTTCCTTGGGCTTCTCCGATCTGGGTTGTCCTTCCAATGGTGTAGTGAGTGACTCTGGCATTTGCTTTGTCGGTGATGGTCCTCATCAGTAGGCCAACAACCATGCATTTCCATCTCTACGATCACCTTTGCATCCATCTATTGCTCCTAATTCTCCTAATAAGCTTTTTGGTTATCACTGACCAAAATAAAGGAGAGGATTGTTAGGGATTATGCCCTTAGTGTCTTGTTGAGTTGACCAGCACAATCAATAAAAACCACCAAGCAAATAGAATATCGCACCAAACACACAAAGCACATAATTTTGTCCTGGTTTGGGCATGCCCTGATCCGGTGGAGAAAAGCTGAGATGTTATTCAACTAAAGAAGATACAAGAGTTACAACTCAAACCACGACCCTCTCTCTAACCTCACTAGAAAATACTAGTTGTTTACAATTGGAAAACCTCTCAAACTCTCTTCAATGAAGTACTCTCTATCTTGGCTCTCAATGGATGCCAATTATAATAATATATAGAGATCTAGACAAAACCCTAGTTTGATATCTTGACACAATAGTCGTTCGATATTCCTGAAGAGATAATCAAGAGATGAGAACTGTACGATCAAACTTGGAGAAGAAGTTGAGCTTCAAACGAATCCCCAACACTAACATAACTGCAATCAGCATCGGTGCGGTCAACTGCCCAAAGTGGCGGTCAACCACAATTGACCCCTCGCCAATCCAGTAGCCTGGGGCAATTGACTGCCCAATGTGCAAGTGACAGTCCCTTACTCTATTTCCATGCTGTTGCTGCTCCTATTGCTGCTCCTCTTCCATCCAGTCATCACTTCAACCTCCTTCACTTCATCGTCTTCTTATCGAGCTTAGTATGCAAGATATAAACCCAATAATCTCCATATTGGATTGCATACTATGAATCCACACCTCTGTGATTGAAACCATTCTAGACTCTTTTATTCTCCTCTTGCAAACAACCCGGTTCTGTGACTTCTTTATGCTAGTTGAATCAATCTCCACCTGTTCTTCTCAAGTTGGTATGCCCCTCAAAGGTACACCTCAGTAGATGTTTACGCGAAAGCTCCGCCCTACGCACAAACTCCACCTACCCCACTCTCCACCTCTTGATGATATTCGAACATCGTAGTCTCGCTCAAATGATTATAGGAAGGCATGGCTTCAAATCACTTGTACAAGAATTTCCATTCCCACAAATCTTGTAGAAGTTGTGTGAACGCCCATCTTTTTCCTCATCACCTTACGACGACCTTCCTAAACTGATAGAATTCTACCTTGAGCTATGTACCTACAGCCCCATGCTTCAAGAATTCCAAATGATACAAGTTCTATTTTAACTGAGGAATATGCATAACATTCTCTAGTGTGGAACAATTTCCATCTAGTGCCTCCAATTCAATTGTTTCCTCACCCACTACTTCACAAAAGTCACCAACCACCGTTCTCAAGAAAACATCTCCCTCCCAGAGCATATATGAGAAGAACTCTCCGAATCAAGAAACCAGCCAAAATACACATTTATAAAGTTTGAAACAAGATTATTGTCTAAGCTATCACCAGATTCAGTGGCACTAAAGGTGCCCCTCTGACTCAACCACTTGTAATAATCCTTCTTGTAATACCCAACCCCTCTGTAATGATGGCAATGGATCCTACCCTTGCGTGTACTTGCCCTTCCATTTAAAGTATAATCCACCTCCAAGTAACTCACAGAAGTAAATTCCAATTTCAGACTCTCTTCTAAGTGCATGTTTCTCTAAGCCCGTGATGACACCTGCTGCAAAAAACTTCTCCTTGGTAGATTTTCTGTCAAGCATAGTGTTTGTCAAGTTGGATAAATTTGGTGGTGATATATCAAGTTGGAATCTTTTTGATCATCAGCGTTAATCGCCCTATGTTCAGATAACTCTGTAAAACTCCACTATATTATCTAGAAGAGCGGTATTTTCCTTCATTGAAAAACCCGACAGCTTTCTCTTCTGGTACATCTGATCCTGTAACGGTGATTCCGAGGAGTCAGTTTTGAGTCAAGCTCATAGACTCGCGGCGCTTCACTCCTTCATGAGGTTGCACTTGACTTCGCTGGTCAATGACATCCAGATTAAATCTAAGGCTTCTGAACAAATCTCCTCCCAATTCTCCTGCTTTATGCCGATTAGTCTCCCTTTATCTCCTTCTAGGGCTAGTTTCAAGCCCTTAGAACCAATGTATCATACATATTCACCTTCCAAACATTAAAGTTGATCGTAAAATAGAATTGTTTTATCTTCATGATCTGATCTGCCATCTTCTCCAAGGAACTCGAACAAACCCACGAACCTAAAGCTCAGATACAAACTTATTAAGGATTATGCCCTTGGGATCATGTTAAGTTAAACACAATCAACACAAAACCACCAAGTAAATAGAAGATCACACCGAACACACAAATGACACAAATTTATCCCGATTTCGGCAATCCCTAATCCGTGGGAAAAAACTGAGATGTTATTCACCTAGAGAAGATACAAGAGTTACAACTCTCACCACGACCCTATCTCTAGCCTCACTAGAAAATACTAGTTGTTTACAATTGGAAAATCTCTCAAACTCTTTTCAGTGAAGTACTTTCTCTTTCTCTCTCTCTCTCTCTCTCTCTCTCTCTCTCTCACTCACTCTCGGCTCTCAATGAAGACCAATCACAATAATATATAGAGATCTAGAGAAACCCTAGTTTGTTATTTTGATACAATAGTTGTTAGATATTTCTGAAGAGATAATCGTGCGATGAGAGCCGTGCGATCTAAAGAAGTTGGGCTTCAAACGAATCTCAAAGACCTGCACTCGAACACTAACAGAACTACTATCAGTTTCGTGGAGGTCGACTGCCCAAAGTAGCGGTTAACCGTAATTGATTCCCCGCCAATCCAGCAGCTTTGGGCGGACGACTGCTCAATGTGCAGTCGACCGTCCCTTGATCTGTTTCCATGTTTTCGTCGCTCATGTAGCTTCTCATCTTCTATCCAGACATCGCTTCGACCACCTTTGCTTCATCATCTTCTTATCGAGCTTAATATGCGAGACATAAATCCGACAAGGATTTGATACTAAAGTTGTACCTAATACCCTATTTTTTGTGTTGTATCAAGAGTTGTTAAACAATATGATACAATGACAAGAATAATAACAATTTATTCTTTAAAGATGTGGATGTTCCCTTGGAGCTCACTATGGGATTGTCAGCAGATGCAGAGAGCTGCTCTTTGTCTTCGCACCGTTGAGAGCAGGCAGTTCTTGCTTCTCTCTAAGACCAGAAGGACAGTCGCCACTACATTAAGAGACACATGAGCTTTAGCATGGCCTGCATGAATTGCTGTAACAACTCGGGGATGGGCGTGCCATCCACTTACAAACTGAGCCCAGGCCCAAGACCAAAGAAAGTGTCACCTTTGATTGCACTATTGCAACACTCCACGAAAGCCTTAATTTTTGCCCAACAAAAAAAAAACTGACTTTTGGGAATTTTGCATTCAACCTCTCTATATAGGCCCAAAGAATTTTTTTAAATAAAAGCCCAGGCTTCCCCTGAGCTTGGCCCAACAACAATCCCGCTCCTCTTTTGGCCCACGACCAAACTTCTTCGACCCAACTCCAAGCCCAACTCACACATACTCACACCCGCTCCTCTTCTTCAGTTCTCACTTCTCACCCGCTCCTCTTCTTCTTCGCTTCTTTATAGTTCTCCTCCGAAACCTAGTCCCCAGTCCAACTATCCAAGCCCTCAATTCCAAACCTAAAAACCTTCTCCGATCTCTCATTCTTCGCAAACCCTAGCTCAGTAGCTCTCATTCCTAATCCAAACCCCCAATTTCAAATCTTTTCTCATCTTATCAATTTGCTGCTCTTCCGAAACCCTAGCTTCCAAGTTTCAAATTCCAATATGGGAATTTCTAAAGCTTAATTTCTTTTATTTGTATTTTGATAGTAAATTTTTAGTAAATTTTGATTTATTTTATTAATTTATTTGAAATTTAATGTTAAATTAAATTTAGGGTTTTAGCTGTTTGTTGGTAGAGCCGTTGAGGGCTTCCCCTTACTGAAGGGAGATCTTATATTATCGAGATATCAGGTAAATTTTGGGATGAAGCTTAAGGGGAAGAACTCGATTGCCTAGGCAAGTTTGCTCCCATGTGAGTTTCATCAACTTCCTTTTATGTAAATGAAGCTACTACTAGCCTTTCTATTGACAATTTATTATTATTTTAATTTAATTTATTTGTTTTCTAGATTGATGTAGAGTACAAATTTATAATGTAGTACTGTTTTGATGCACGATGGTGCATGAAATTTGTTTTATATAGAACCCTGCAGTATGGTGACTCTGGTCTGCTATGATGTTGCAAATAATAAGGGAGAGCAACGTAATCTGCATTGCAGATTTTAGCACAAATTTCTAAGGCACCGAAGACAAGATAACGATGGCTACTTAGTCATCTGCTTTTATGCTTCAATCTAGAGCTTCATTATATACCAGTCACAAGTTGTCTAGGGCTTCTGTTTATGTTGTTATTTATGAGTTCCATCATTTTGCTTTTGTGTAGTCTCGGTGCATTTGAAAAAAATATTATTGACACCTGGTATGATTTTCATCATTCTAATTATATCAATTGGCATCACTTCTAAGTTCTAAGTTCTAAAGTGTAACAACTAAATTAGACATAAGTCCCTTTATTTAATTGAGGTTTGCACAAAATGCTTATTTGGATATGATTGTGTAGCTACTAAATTAGGGTTTATAAATTAGATTTTTGTTTGATACTATTCTAATTTTTCAACAATATTCAAACAGTTATGGAAAAATTTTTGAAAAGAAAACCAATGAAGGGTAGAATGGTTAAAGACTTTTATAATTTTTTAGTTCTTGTGATTTCGCTCCCGGTGGATGAAAATCTTGGCTCCGCCATTGTATATTAGTATAGATTAGTGTAAATGTTATAGATTCAAAAGTAGTTTCACATATATTTTTAGTTGTAAATTACTGGATCTATCATAACCTGCACAAACACAACACGTTTTTATTCTTCTTCTTATTTCATCCATTTCCCAACTCTTAAGTCTTTTTTTTTAGTTTAAATAGGCCTTGAAGTGAGGCTCTCAACCTAGCCACAATTTGCACTCTACCTTGTACCATTCAAGGCATTGCTTGGTGGTTAGCTTCTAAGTCATTAACAGTCTCATTCGCCGCATAATAATTTCCATCTATTCGTAGATATTAATCTTCCAATAAAACCAAGGATATGAGAACTGGCCCCTAGGGGTGGCCGGGTAAGCCCCCGGTTCTCAAAGCCCCCCAAAATTCAGTATACCATATGAATTTTATTTAAGTAATTAAAAAAAACTATTATATTAATGGTTAGCATGATAGCTTAGTTGGTTAAGACTCATTAAGAAGGTTAAATAGTTGTGGGCTCAAATCAAGCAGGGATTGCATGGACTCAAATGCACACAGACAAACTAGGAGTTTGACTGAAATTTTCCTTGTAGTCAGCTGGAGCTAACCTAACTTAATCAATCCCCAAGTTAGTGCTAAATCCTAACCATAATCCCTATTTGCTGTAAATACCCATGCATATCCCACCCCTAGCTCCAGTCATCAACTCAACTCCTATGTTTTTTTTATCCCCAACTCCCTTTCTCTTGCTTTTTGCCTGATGCTCAGAATTCCCAACACAAGAAAGAAAGAAAAAACCCTATTCTTCACAACTTTTTCACTTTCTCACAAATAAATCAAAGGTTCAATCTTTGTCATTTGTTCATTGATACAACATCATATCTCTCACTCACAGTAATTGATTATCATCCTCCAAACTCCAAAGTTTCCGATTTTCAAAGGTAATTTGTTGCAAATTTTTTTCCTTCCATATATTTTATTCAATTGAGTTAATATTTTGTGCAGTCATTCTTGGTATGTGTCACGCCCCGCTTCCCAAAAAGGAGATACGGAATACGGATACGTGACTAAGTCCAGCGAATGGCTTTCACCATTCATAAGTTGTCAGGATCTTTAGAACAAGCACAAGTGTAAACAAGAGATATACAAGAGAAATAGTCAACCACGCATACATGAATCAATTAATATAACAAACAGAATTTACTTGAAACAAAATTTAATAATCTCAAATAAATTAAATCTGGACAAGTCATAAATTCTAGATCAATTGTCCAATACAAAATTCATGTAGCAATTACATTTATTCAAAATAAGCAACAGGAAATAATAATAGTAAGAACTCCAGCAACTAGAATCTCAGATCACCTACTCCATCGGGCAGCTAAACACCATAATCTATAATTTAATAAATTGCAGGAAAAGAAAAGAGAAAAAAAACGTCCGTCAATGCAAGTTATGGGCCGTTTGTACTGCAGGTACAAGTATAGAATAAGAATAAACAGATATAGAGTAACAACGGAAGCAAATATAGCATGGAATAGACATGACCATAAAATAGAACAACTAGCATGAATCATGAACAGAATCAAGTAACATAATGTGCTAACAGGGTACGGGTAACATGTAACAGATGTCAAGTATCATGCAAACAGATAAACATGTAAACAAGTAACATGTACAGGAAAGCATGTAACAAATGTTATGCTATGTCAAGTCTTGTATTTATTTCTATCTAGGTAGCACTTCATGCGTCCCAGATTTTTACCGCGTGGTTGCTACATTCATACAAATTACATTTAGATCTAGTGGTGGGTTTCTATAGGGCCGTGTACTCAGGTGTCATGTAACAGTTAATAGGCACGAATCACGTAATCGTGAAATCGCAGCAATAGGAATAGGCATGAAACATGTAGTTATAAAACATGGCATCATATAATCAGATAGCAATAACAGGTATGAATCATGTAATCATGAAATCATGGCAACATATAATCAGGTAGTAATAACATGCATGAATCATGTAATCATGAAACATGACAACATATAGTAATAACAGGCATGAATCGTGTAATCATGAAATCATGGCAACATATAGTAATAACAGGTATGAATCATGTAATCATGAAATCATGACATCATGTAAAGGGAAACACGGGCTCCCTTCTGAGTACACATACATATATTGTCCACTACTAAGGTCTTTTCCTTAACCCCGGCTTGGTTATTTATTATTATTATCAAACGAGCATATATATGCACAAAACAGAGCAAGAATAACATGGCATGAACAAGTAACAGGTCCAGGTTGAAAAATAAATATGCACAGATGAAAGACAACTCATAAAAGATTAGGATAACAAAAATTCTAATTCAGGACAGCAGACAGTACTGCATCAAATCTGGGATTCCCGTTGCCACAAACATGCAAACCTGGTCCGTCAGAAAATCTGGAAAATAGACTCTCGGCCGAATCTAGAAAATATATATGTCATATGGAATTTCACAAAAATATGACTCAAAACAGAATTGTATCCAGAAAACATGTTCAGCCAAAAATCAAAAGTTTGTATTCATAAACAGAAAAACGGCATAAACACTTACTGATTAAATCCAAGAAAAATCTTGGGTATTTTCTAGTATGTCTAGTATCAAAAAATAAATTTTCATAATATTCCAATATGGATAGTATAGTCAAATAAAATTAGAAAGCAGCAAGATGCAGTAATTTTGTAAATCTGAAACTCTTAACACAGCAGTACTAAAACCGAAATAGATTACAAAATATAAATCGAAATCCACATCCATAAAAAGGGTAATAAATTAGATACACCAGGCTACAATTCCTATTCACAAAGATTTTATAAAAAGCAAATAGAGTCAGGTCAAAATTTAGGTTCTTTACTGAAAAACATAAAAATTCTGCAAGTATAGTAGTTGTTTGCCAGCATAGAATAGTTTATAAAAGTCATCAATTAAATCCACAAAAATTAGGAGTTAATCCTAATCAAGTCTAGTTGTAATCATCAAAATATTAGATCAAAATTTTACCTTTAGCATCAGTATAAAAATAAATAACCATACAGAATTCATATAAAACAGAATCTGGAATTTCTTACACATTTGTAGTAAAACGGAAATAACTTGCAACTCACAAATAGAAACTGAGATCTATCAGAAATTCTGGAAAGTAGACAGAATCCTCTATAATTCATATTTACAAATAATTTTCATTTACTAACCTCAACAGGGTCTAAAATATTGAACAAAAACGGGGTAATGGCAAAACAGAAATCTTCCTTATGCATAAAATCAACCAGTTTATATGAAACACATCCAAATCATAGCAAAATGCAAAATATGGTATAGTAGATGTCCAAGCAACATGATATAGGGTGTTCTACAAGTCTACCATAAGATACTACGACTAACACATCAAGCATGCAAGATTCATAGAACATATCATGAATCACGAAACAACATACAAACATGTATCAAGAATCTAGATTATTTCTAAGTTATTTCATGTTGTGTGTAACAAGACAACTACCGGCGGATAACACATAGAGACAGATATAACAGGAGTTTTGCACACGATTTGTCTCTCGAACAAAATTACACTACAGGCGGTATTTAGTACTTGTATATGCAAACCAGAATTATACAAGTTACTTATCTTATAGTCGACGACAGAAACGAAACAAGAACGAGAATAACGAGAACGGATTTTCGGGCACAAACTCAAGCGAACGACTCACGAACCACGAACACAACTACACGATATCAACACATGCACACAAAAGACAAGACCAAAATAGCCCGGGGTGTGCACTGCATTGAGGGAACGGCAACGACAAGCGGCAGTCGCAGCGGAACAGGGGACTGATTTCTGCAATCGTGTTGTCTACGGCAATCGCTGCTGCAGTCTTCGGCTGAAGGCGACACAGAGAGGCAAGTGGGGTCGCCGAGGTGGAGGCTGTACTACATCGTGATAGGGAGGCACAGGGGAAGAAGCACTGAAGGCTGCTGGCGAATCCTGTTGTCGCTGTTGTGGTCGCGAGCAGGGAGCACAGGGGAATGCGGCGTCGCTGTGAAGCGCTGGCATCGCGACAGGGGATGGACGGGAGGTCGGGGATGCAGGGAGTAAGGTAGGAGTTTAGAAGTTAGGGATGAGGTAAAAGATAGGGCGGCTAGGGTTAGATGAACAGGGTAAATGCAGCATATATATAGGAATAGGGTTATAACGGGTTGAGTGGGTACAGGTTGTTGGGTTAGATGATAACAGGTATATTTATATGCGAGAAGATTTCAGGTTAACATGGTTAATAGGTCTAACAGGTGTTGGATTGTAGGGATTTTTAATGGGTTAAAGATGTATCACCCCGTAAAATTGAAAATGACAATTTTGCCGTCGGGTGTTACTCACGTGCATTTTGTACCATTACTGGTGATATCCGTAACGTATTTCAATATGTATTTTGGATTCCGATTATTTATGCATTCTCGTATTCTTAAAATCCCATTTGAGACAACTCAAATGCTAAATTTCAATCTTTATATTTTACTTGCTTTTGCGTATTATCGATGCACGTGTCGATTTTGGGTATTCTACCGTTACGTGCAATATTTTCGATGAGTTCAATTGTTTATTTTATGACGTGTTCAAATTCGTTTTATAAACGAAAATTCACTTTTCGCCTGTTTGATTAAAATGCTTTTATACGTGCAATGCACGTGTTTTCTGTACGTTTGAGTATATTATCGAATATGTATATTAAATATATTTTTATGTTGTATTCCGATTAATTATAAATATTTTTTCGGTTGATATGGTCAATTTCGTAACTTTTGAGATTTCACGCGCAATGCACGTGTTTTCGGTGCACGTGTTTAAGCGTGTTCTTTTTCAAAATAAATTTTATAAAATGTGTGTAACTATTTCATTGTGCATGAAACATTATAATTTTTAATTAAACTAGTTTTTACGTGCATATTATGTATATATAAAATTTATGTTTTAAAATAATTAATTTGAGAAGTGTGTGTAAGTGCAAATCACGTGCACGTGTTTTGGAGCATAAAATGTGTAGGTGGCCGGTTGGAAATTTTGGTAGGAGGGAAAATTGAGTTTGAATTGTGTTAGTGGATTAGTGGTGGAGTTAATGGAGAGTAGTTATCGTAACTACTCTACTACACCCTTATAAAATTACCCCCTTCACTTCTCCTCCCACTTATTCCTTCCTTCCCTGTTATTATTTCCGAAAGCCTCCCAGCCAAAGCCAGCAAACTTTGCCTTTTGTTTTACCCATCATACGTTTGAATGTATCCATATACATATGTATGCAATCCCATCATCTTTTCACATTGCTTCTCCTTCTTTCTCTTTGTCTCTTTCCGAAACCATCCAGCCAAGTCCAATCTCTGTTTGCTTTTCCCAACCCACCATTCTACCTATAAGCCTATACTAGGTATATATATATATATATATATATATATATATATATATATACACACACACACACACACACATATGTATGTATATGAGATGAAGGTGCTACACGGTGCATGCTGAAATGGAATGCTTGCTGTCCTGGCCGAAAGTGGAGATGGGGATGGGGAGCTTTGCTTGGGTGTGGGGATTTTGAGGAGTTTGCAATCAGAGTTTCTTTAGGAGCTCCTAATTCTAGGAGTTCATTTGAGTACAATTTCTTCAACTTTGGGTGAGTGTTTCTTAAATCTTTTCTAATTTAGGAGTAGAAATTGCATGATAGATAATATACAATTATTTGTTAATTGGTATGATGAAATTGCATGCTAGTTAAAGTTCAAATTGCTAAATTTTAATTGGTGTGGTAGATGTGAATTGCTTAATCCAGTCTCTAAAAAATTATTATGATTGTTAGTTTGAAATGCTAGAATTGAAGAAACGTGATTTGCATGAAAATTGATGCACGTTAAGACATTGGTTAAAATAATGAAAATGTGTAGAAAAGAATTGTTTAATGCTAATGGGGTAAAGAAGTGCGGATCTAATCTCACTAATATTCATTGTTATGAGTATAGGAATTTTATAAGAAAAGTTTTGGTGAAAGACAACATTTTTTATTTGGAAAATTAATTATATGTGTTTTTATACATTTTGAAGAAAAGATTTTATTGTATTGCAAAAATGAGAAACATATGAATTCGAGAACAAGTACGATATTATTTTTCAAAGGAATACATTCTGAAAATGATTATTATTTTTATAGAAGTACTAATCAATTGAAAGATCAAGTTTTATTAAAACACCCTTTTGTGAAAGTGTGTTGTCAGATTGTGAAGAAGTCATCGTTGACTTTCAATGTCGAAAATATATTTATGTTCCACTTTAACTGCAACCTGGTGCAATCGACAGTCGACCAAACTAGAGTCGACAATCGACTGTTAGGTATTAAAATTCGGATTTTGTCGGCAGAACAGTCGACTGTCTACTTATCCACAGTCGACTGTTACTGTCGTGATTATTGGTTTTTGAGTTTCAAAGTTTCGCAGGACAGTCGAATAATTCTTTGTAAATAGTCGACTGAACTGACTGGATTGTGTTTGAGTTTCAAAGTTTGCAGGACGGTTGACTGGAAATTTTTCCACAGTCAACTGAACTGGCTTTTGTTCTTGAGTTTTGAGGTCAGAACAGCCGACTGGCCACTTTTAACAGTACACTGCTACTGTCTTGACTGATGGATTTTCTTGAGTTTGGATTTGATTTCTGACATGTAAAAGTTGAATAAGATTGAATACGAGATTTTATGATTATTAATACTTGATTGAGATTATTTTGAAATGCACACAAGGGTACGAATGATTAAATTGATTAAAAGGTTGAATTGCCTTATGTTGTGAGATTATAAAAGAAATGTTTTTGAGAAAGAGTTTGTGAACAAAAGAAATGGAAATGATTATTTGAGATTGATTATGGCATATTGTTGATCTCTAAAAAGAGATAGTTATGGCATATTGTTGATCTCTAAAAAGAGATAGTTGTTGGAATCTAGAGGCTTAGCGAGACCCTAGTGACCGGCAGTTTTATTTATGATTTGATAGCTAACCATTGAGAGTTGAGCATCTCTTGAAAGTAGCCAGGTAGGCTGACTGTCTCTTTTGTTTTGATTTAAGTCCGGTAGGGTAAGCTAGCTATAGGTTGTGATGATTTTCTTTTAAAACAAACAAAATTGTAAGGATTAGATACATAGTAAAGATGTGATGAAAATAAGAGAAAAACACGAGTATGAGAGCCTCGGAGCTGTGGTGTGAGAATATGCACAGGCTTTCTTCACGATGCGTCGTGACATGACGTGGATATATCTCCAGGAGTTCGTACAGCAGGCGACGCTCGTGGGGTGTTTGGTAACTGCGGGTGGTGTCATGTCCCATGACGGAAGCTAAATTGTTCATAGATTCTTCACGATGCGTCCTGACATGACGTGGAATTCTCCTCCAGACTGTCTGGACATGAGCTTGTAATTCATAGAATATCTGGGATACTCATCGTAGTTACAGTAGTAGTTTAAGTCATGGCGTGAGAATGAATCCTACAAGATGAAGAACAATTAAGGGCTTGCCCTCGGACCTATGTAGTATGGGATGCATAGAATCCGAACAAGTGCGCATTAGTGTTATATAACATAATAACTGCATTAAGGACTAAGTGGACAACGCAACACGACATAAATAGGATAGTCCCTTGTAGCTTGTTTGTGATCAAGTTTGTGTTTGTTAAAGTATTTAAGAATCGTTATACTGTTTCGGCATAGCGAGGATAGCCGTATATAATATTTTGTCAGTTGTAAGCAACTAACGTGTCCACAGTTTTACATACAGGACTTAGAGTTACAAGAAGATATAGAGATGATTTGATGCTGATGATCATTTAAATATTAAAGTTGTTACAGTTGTACATTTGTTATTGTTGTATTTTATTTATTCCGCTGCTTGTTGATGTAAAATACTCTGATGTAATTATTGTTGAAATAAAAGTTTTGAATTCCTTGTAAATTTTACGAAATGATATGTGAAGATCCTGTAGAACTTCAAATTCAGTCTATTTTGGAATTCGGGGTGTTACAAAAGATCCAATAGGGAAAATAGGGTAGGGTTTAAAATCCAATAAAAAATAAAATAACCAATAAAAGGTAGGATTATATAACAAGATATATTTTGTACTAAAATATGGAAATTATTTGAAATAACTACAAATACAATTAACAATAGAAATTGATTTTACATTAACAATCAAGGGTAATAGTAATAATAACAATAATAACAAAATAACAACAACAACAACAACAACAACAATAATAATAATAATAATAATAATAATAATAAAAGTAATAATAATAATACTGATAACAATAATAATAATAACAACATTAATAGGGTTTGTAATACAATATAAAAATCGTTTGAAAATAACAATAAATACAATTAATGAAAAGATATGGATTTTAAGAGAAGATACAAAATAAATTTAAAATACAATGAATTTAAGAAAATGAAAAATTCTATAAAGAACCCAAACTCAGATAATACACAGAAAATACGTATTTGCGAAAAGCGGTTACAATATGAGTCTATTAGATTTAGGGGGTCTAAACATATTGAAATCATTCGATGTTGATATAGTTGTGTTGTATGTTTTTTTTTCTCCTGCGATGTATTTCTAGAAATCAAGAATCCCTCCCACTAGGAAATATAATTCTAGTCGTACTAAATGCCTAAAAAGAAGAAATCGAGAATCCCTTCCATTCGGAATATGATTCTGGAGGGTTTTCTTTTTCCTAGAAATTGCTTGGATTCTAAGGCACATGGTCAAACTGAGAGTTTGACAAAATTTTCTGATGTGAATTATTTGTAAGTGTACAAAATCGGAACAAGTAGTATAGATAAGTGAAAAGAGTGTCGAACCCACAAGGACTAATTATTTTATTGAGTACCGAAATTACTAGATAACTACTATTTGGAAAATTGAAATTTAAATAAAGAAAACAACTAAATTAAATTAATTTAAAGAACTAACTAAATTAATTAAAATGAGCGAAATCTGAAATTTTGTTGTTTATTAATTGCAAAACTAATTCTAGGTTTTTTCGATTTCACCTAGTTAATCCCACGCAATACATAACTCCATGTGAATAAAAATATTATTATTCCAAGTTGTAGACCAAAATTCCCAAATTATTCAATATTCTCTCTCAAGCAATATCAAAAATATTCTCAACTAATTATTTGTCATAATTCATGCACAAATTACTAATTGAAAATTTATTAAGATTTATGGATTTCTTAACGGTCACATTAACAGCGATTCGCTTTTGTAACGGTATTTAATTTTATTAATTCGAAATCAAAAATTACAAGTTTGGTCTCTCCATAATTTAATAAATCATACAAAAGTTGGCCAAACAATTGTAAGCATTAAGAACAAAAATTAAACACACAACCAGGGAAAAATAAAAAAAAAATAATATGGAATTAAAATTGTGTTATGAAAACTAGGCTACATCAAAGCTCTAAAAAAATAAAATTAGTTCATAATAAATTTGCAACTAACAACTACTGTCTTGGATTGCATAGTAGAATTAGACAAAGAGAAAAGAGATACATGAAGAACTGTTTTGTAAAAAAAAAGGGCAAACCGAAGTCTCAATTTTTGTGCCGAACAATTATCTCTCTCTCCTCCTTCTTTCTTCTTGTTTGTCTCAGTCTCGAAGTACACGCTGCCATGTCACGCTACCTCTCCTCTCTCTGTTTCGATCAGCACGCCAACTCACCACAAAGCCAGCACTCCATCACGCCCATGTCACATTTGTCCTTTGCTGCTTCGTCTTGGAGTGCACGCAGCCACACCAAGGCCCACATCAACTCCCTCTCTCCTCCTTTCTATTGCTTCTCTGTCATTCTTTGATGATATATATATATATATATATATATATATATATATATATATATATATATATTAATAGATTGAGGTAGCGTCGCTCTTCCTCTCTCGTATGGCGTGTTCCCCTTTTATCTTGTTTTACTATTGTATTTATAAAGATCCGAAACGTGGGAATTAAGGTTTATTTTTGCAGAAAACCCCGCATCTTTATTTATTTCCTTCCTTATTTGATTTGATCTTTATTTCTTGTCTCTTTTTCTTGAAGCACGTGCTGCACACACACACAAAATAAAATCAGAAAAAAAAATAAAATTAATTAGTTTAACTAATAGTCACACTAACTCAATTAAACTGTTTAAAATTGTTTATTGCAGTTTCACCTCTATTGGCAATTTAAAATTTATATTTTGCTTTTCACATGGCCAAATTGTAAAATTTAAAATTCAACAAAACAATAAAAATTAATAAACCATTCTGCTTGTTTTGTTTGTTATTTTTTATCAAAAATCATCACCTTTTACATCAAAAATCTTATTCCTTAAAAAATAATTAATTAACTGAAATCTATGGAAATAAGATAAATTATTAACATAATAGCCGAATACAAGCAATTTTTATGGGTAAATGAGTATAAATATTTATATAAAAAATAGACATATCAAATACCCTCAAACATAAGATTTTTCTTGTCGTCGAGCAAAAATTAAAACCACGAATAAAGGAATAATAATCAATAATAAGCTCAACCCATCAAACTAAGAGATCTCATCATGCAAGCATCAAAATTTCAATTAAAAATATAAACAATAGCAAATAAAGTAAAATCAAACATACTCACTTTCTCCAGTGCAATTATTTAGTCATAATTCCAAACCCAATCATATTTTTGATGCAATTAATGTAATTATAGTATGTAACAACTCCATCTGTGATTACCCCTTCTTACTACTACAAACCGAGTAGCAAACTATTTTTTTTTTTTTGTCTCTTCTCTAAGTTGTCACTTGCATTTTGACGCGGAATGCAAACATTTATGATGAATTCACCCGGTTACTCAATAAGTCACAAACTTAGAGTGTTTTGCATACTCATATTTGAAGTTGTCGTTTGACGTAAAAGTAAACATTGGTGATGAATACCCCTAGTTACTAAGCAACTCAAAACATTGGAGTAGATAGACTTTATTCATTCAATTTTTTGATCATTATCACTCTATTTAGTTAAACTCTATTTAGGATTAGATCAAAGGGGATAATCACAAGAAAGAGGATCGCATTTTTCTTTTATGTATAATCACATGACTGTCACAATTGTGCAAGAAATTTTGAAATTCAATAATCCTTAAGTAAATAAGTATGTTTAATCTTGCTTTATAAGCAATTGTCTATCCTAAATATAAATAATGGTAAATAAATAAAAATCAATGCTTTAGCACAATAAAGAACTCAAAAGTTTAATGGTGAGCCTAATTGAAATCCCCTTTTGTTTTGTTTTTCTTTCAAATATATATAAAATAAAAAATAAATTTGTACCCCTTCCCCCAAACTTGAATATCACATTTTCCTCAATGCGAAAGGAAAAGGAAAAACAAAAAGAATGCAAAAAGTTCAGAATTTCTCTCCTGATTCATGTTAAAATTCTGCACGCGCAACGTTCATTGTTTCAGTGATATCTAGAGATATAGATGTCCAAATGGCCTGATTCTTTTTATTCTGGAAAGCTAAGAAAAATTCCTACAATCTCTCTTTGAAACACTTTTTCAGATTCTGACTCCATCCTGTTCAAAAACATCAATCAATTTAGGTGTAGAAAATAGTTCTTCCTGACGACTTCCAAACTCATGCAAACCTACAAAATAAAATCAAAAATTAAAATTAAAAATAAACTAAAAGAAAAATAAAATCTAAATGCTGTAGAAGAAAACATGGGTTGCCTCCCAAGAAGCGCTAAGTTTTAAGTATTTAGCCAGACGTGATAGCGGAGATGATTATGTGACTCCAAGATCCAACAACATAAGAACATCTTTTCTAATACTTCTCTTCAGGTGTGCATTAGGTTCAAGCTCTACTTTGAGTCATTTCTTTCTTGATGATGATGTCTTTGATATCCCTACCTCTTTGAATTCCTACTGAGAAAATGGATGAATAGATGGTGCAGCATCCAAATACATAACATATTTCAAAATCTTTTTTTTCTCAGTTTCAAGAGTTGCTGAATTTGTTAGATATACTTCTACAGGTAACTTTTCAATTCCAGCACTATGTTTCTCGCCCATAATTAAATCAGTTTTACTTACTTGAAAACACGACTGTTCTTCAGAAGGAAATTTTATGGATTTAAAAACATCAAACGTTACTTGCTCATCCTCTACCCCTAAAATAAGTTTTCCTTGTTGGACATCAATCAAAGCTCTCCCCGTAGCTAGAAAAGGTCATCCCAAAATCAATGAAATTTTTTAATCTTCCTCCATATCAAGTACTACAAAATCAGTTGGAAATATGAATTTGTCGACTTTTACCAAAACATCTTCAATTATTCCTCTTGGGTACTTAATAGATTTGTCTGCCAATTGTAATGAGATTGTGGTGGGTTTTACCTATCCAATACCTAATTTCCTGAAAACATAATAAGGCATAAGATTAATACTTACTCCTAAATCACATAATGCTTTATAAAAAAAGAATTTCCAATATTGGAAGGAATTGTAAAACTCCCTGGATCTTTAAGTGTAGGTGGTAGCTTCTTTTGTAAAATTGCACTACTTCCTTCTGTTAGCATCACCGACTCATGTTTCTCCAATTTTCGCTTGTCTGATAAAAATATCCTTCAAAAATTTAGCATATTTAGGTATTTGTTCCAAAGCTTCAATAAGAAAAATATTAATATGCAATTTTGATAAATATTTAAAAATTTGGAAATTTGATTTTCAAGATTATTCTTTTTAAGTCTTTGTGGAAAAGGAATAGGTGGATAATAAGGTGAATTAGGATAAGTGTCAGGATTAAACTCCCCTGAAATTGTTTGGCTTGAAACTTCTTTATTCTTCTTAGAATGGTGATTGGCCCACCTGCTGTGTTTGTTTCTCAAAAAGTTTGCTCGATATCACTTTATTTTTCACAACATTTTTTTCTGCAATTTCTTCTTGTGGCTGCTCAATTGTTCTCCCACTTCTAAGTGTTATTACTTTGACATGCTCCTTGGGATTAACCATTGTGTTACTAGGTAATGTTCCTGCCAATCTTTCGTTAAGAATATTTGAAATTTGACCAATTTGAACCTCAATATTTCTGAATTGAAGCTGAAGCTGAAGTTGCAACATTTTGGATTGCCAAATCTGTCTTATGCATTTATTGCTCTGTCTTCTGCATGTATTGCATGAACCTCTCTTCAAGTGTCAGCTTCTTTTGTTATTGTTGAAAATTTTGTTGTGTTATAGCTCCTCCTTAATTATTGCTCCATGAATAATTGGGGTGGTTTCTCCATCCGGGATTATACATGTTCAAATAAGGATTGCCTTGATGTTGGAAATTGGACACGTAATTTGCTTGATAGGAAATTGGTTGAGCAAATGGATTTCCCACTTGGCAATCTGTACTTGAATGATTTCCTGCAAAAATATCACAAATAATATTAGTCTGAACAGAATTAACATTCATATTAGCTAATTGTTTTGATAAAATATCAATTTGTGCAGTTAAAGTAGTAATAGGATCAAGTTTAAAAACACCAGCCACTTTTCTTGGCATTGTACTCTCTGAAAACCACTGGTAATTATTAGATGTCATCTCCTCTAAAAGCTCATAGGCTACTTCATGAGTTTTGCTCATAAGTGCACCTCCAGCTGCTGCGTGAACCATAGATCGATTTGTAACTCCCAAACCATTATAGAATATTTCAATTTGTAGCCATTTCGGAAGTTCATGATGAGGACACTTTCTCAATAACTCTTTATACCTCTCTCATGCATCATATAAAGACTCGGTCTCAAATTGAGTGAATGTGGTAATATCATTCCTTAGTTTCGCTATCTTTGCCGGCGGAAAATACTTAGCTAGAAATTTTTGTTCAAGTTCCTCCGAAGTAGTAATACTACCTTGTGGTAAAAAGTTTAGCCAAGCCTTTGCCTTATCTCTTAGTGAAAAAGGAAAGAGTCTCAATCGAATGGCATCATCTGGTACTTCATTATGCTTGAAAGTGTCACAAATTTCTAAAAAATTTGCAATGTGAACATTAAGATCCTCGTGCGGTAGTCCTCCAAATTAAACAGTCTGTTGAATCATTTGAATGATCGCCAGTTTAATCTCAAAATTGTTAGCTTCAATAACCAGCCTCTTTATACTTGATGTTGCTACATTAATCGAGGGCATCACATAGTCTCTCAAAGTCTTGTTCCCATCGTTCGCCATGATAATGTACTTGTATGTCCCGAAATATAAGTATTAAAAAAATAGAAAAACTAAAAATAAATATATAAAAAAAATAAAAAGAAAAGTAAGTCAAAAGAAAATAAAGAGGTAAAAAAATAATAATACAAAATAAATAAGAAAAATCCAAACTAGTAATAATATAGAAATTTTCAATATCAATAAAAGAATAACTAGTCCCCGGCAATGGCTCCAAAAACTTGATGTGAATTATTTGCAAGTGTACAAAATCGCAACAGGTAGTATAGATAAGTGAAAAGAGTGTCAAACCCACAAGGACTAATTATTTTATTGAGTACGGAAATTACTAGATTAACTACGATTTAGAAAATCGAAATTTAAATAAAGAAAGCAACTAAATTAAATTAATCTAAAGAACTAACTAAATTAATTAAAATTAGCGGAATATGAAATTTTTTTGTTTATTAATTGCATAACTAATTCTAGGGCTTTCGATTTCACCTAGTAAATCCCACACAATTCATAACTCCATGTGAATAAAAATATTACTTTTCCAAGTTGTAGACCAAAATTCCAAAATTATTCAATATTCTCTCCCAAGCAATATCAAAAATATTCTCAACTAATTATTTTTCATAGTTCATGCACAAATTACTAATTAAAACTTTATTAAGATTTATGGATTTCTTAACGGTCACATTAACAGCGGTTCGCTCTTGTAACGGTGTTTAATTTTATTAATTCGAAATCACCAATTACCAGTTTGGTCTCTCCATGATGTAATAAATCATACAAAAGTTGGTCAAACAATATTAAGCATTAAGAACAAAATTTAAACACACAACCATTGAAAAATAAAAAAATAATAATATAGAATTAAAATTGTGTTCTGAAAACTAGGCTACATCAAAGCTCTAAAAAAATAAATTAGTTCATAATAAATTTGCGACTAACAAATACTGTCTTAGATTGTATAGTAAAATTACACAAAGAGAAAGAGATACATGAAAAAGTGGCAAACCGGAGTCTCAATTTTTGTGCCGAACAATTATCTCTCTCTCCTCCTTCTTTCTTCTCGTTTGTCTCGGTCTCGAAGTCCACGCCGCCATCTCACGCTACCTCTCTTCTCTCTGTTTCGATCCGCACGCCAACTCACCATAGAGCCAGCACTCCATCACGCCCATGTCACATTTGTCCTCTGCAGCTTCGTCTTGGAGTGCACGTGTAACCCCTGTTTTTCATTTTATGTATTTTTGACTGTATTTTTCATTTTTGCTGTATTTTTCTCTCTTGTATTTTTCTGAACCGTATATTGGATTTGTTTTCAATAAATATTCGCTTTTATTTCATTTTGAGCACCTTGTGTTTGATCGATTGTCCCGTTTGATCGTTTTTCCTGATTTTGATCATTTCCTCATTTTTGGACTTGCTATCTTTATTTTAATTTGTTCCATGGTGTTGTGGTGGTGTTTTGGTTGCATTTTCCCAAACCTATGATTTTTGACTCCTAATAAGATTTTTTAAAGAGCCATAGAATTCACTCCTAATTGTATTCCCATTTGTATTTGACCCAATATCCATTACCCATTTGTATACCTATTACTTCAAACTAATACCTACAACCCGTTAACCCACATTCAAGCCCCCTATCTCCTTCTCTCTCTCACCCGGCCTGAACTTGCCCCAACCCAAGCCCCCACTTCAGCCCGGCTTGCCCTCCCCCACTCCAGGCCAACCACCTCCATCAGCCGACCACCACCTTTCCGACCACCGCTTCACTCTAGCTCCGGCACACAACCGACCCCCATCCCCTTTTGCTTGCCGATCACCATACAAACCACCACCATCATCATCTTGCACTTTTTGATCCCCTACTCCGTCGTCGTGGTGTTCTCAAAGTAGGGTGATTGCCACTTTGATCGTCGTTGCTTCAAGGAGGATTCGTTCGTGTGGACTTCATTCGTAGTTGCTTGGATTCGTGCTTGTAGCAGATTTCGTTCGTGGGTTTTGCTTCTAGGATTGTTTGCATCGTTCTTCATCCCCAAAATAAGGCAAGTAACTTGTACTCCAATTCATTTGTTTGATACAAGTCCCAAAGTTCACCTATAGTGTAGTTGGGTCTAGAGACAACCTTTGTTTGTATTTTCGTTGATGGTTTTTATCTCTATTGTGATATTTTGGCCATATAAGACTCACGACACAATTCTTGATATGAGATAATCTAGGATTCGTCCGTTCTTGATTTCTAGTCGTGTATGTGAGAATTTGTGCAAATTCGTGTTTTGTTTGATACCCATGTGAAATTATAGGCGCAGACATGTTAATAACCCTAATTCATTATGTTTAGAAACTTGGTAGGCTGTATTTCAAGTTTGGATGTGTTTGGAGCAATATTCATGAATCAATGTTGTTTTTGTGCTTGAGGGTGAAATCTGTATTTTCTGGATGTTCTGTTTTGTTTGCTGTTTTCGACTGTGCTACAATCAGTATCTTGATTTTGGTATAAAATATGAGTTTTAGATAATTTCGTCTATTTTCAAACCCCACTGGTTTTGCTTGATTTGGAATTTGTATGACTGAGTTATGACTGTTTTAGTATAGAGGTGTCGATCTTTTTCAGACTCTGTTTTTGGGTAATTTTGATAACAAACTGTTTTTAAGAACCATGCTATACATATTATTTTGATCTAAAACTTTTGTCAGTGTTTCTTTATTACGTTAGGGATTACTCAAAATTTTGGTGAATATTTTTTGATAAGTTTTACATGGTGTTTCATGCTCGTTTCTAAAATCGATACATGCTGTATTTTGCTCGCTGTTCTGTAAAGAATCCTATTTTCATTATGATTCCTTTTACTGTATGAAAATTCTTTGTGAAATGTGAAAGTAAATTCTATCTATTTTCATACTCCTTTGGCATAATTGGATTTCGTTTCACTGGTTGTGAGATATCTTAGTTTACGTACAGCAGTGTTGGGATTTCCAGATTCGCTAAACTATGTTTTCGTGATGCTTTCTTATTTTTGATGACTTCTCTATTTTTCCTGGAAAATTCTGAAACTTTATATTTTGATTCTGGACATATAGGGGAATATCCCAGATTTTTCATGGAATTATTTAATGTGTTTTCATGCTGTTTTCATGCTCTTGAATTAATTTTCTTGATTTCTGGCTGAACCTAATTTCTGTATGCAAATCAGTTTTGAGCTGTGTTGTGGTGAATTAGTATATGACTTAATTATACTCGCTGGATGCGTGTGGATGTCTATTTTCCAGATCCTTCGACGGATCTAGATTTTCTTGTTTGTAACTCTTGGAATCACTGTTTTACTACAGCATGGTCTTGCTGTCCTGAACTTGAGATGTGTTTATTTTGTTCCCTTGTGAAATATCTTGCACTCGTACATGTTTAGTTTGCTACCAGTACTTGTCACATGATCATGCCATGCTATTCTTGATATATTTTTCACATATTCATGCTTGTTGGACATTAATAATAAAATTAACCAAGCCGGGGTTTAAGGGGCAGATCTAATAGTGGATACTTCAGAAATATGTTCTCGGAAGGGGATCCACTGATCCTACGTGATTACTTGATATGTTGATACTTGCACGCAAGACACGATACTTGCCACTTGCACTACTTGACACGTGATTACATGATACATGATACTTAGAGCTTGGAACTCAAATACTTGCTTGTCCCCGAGTATACTGCCCTCTATGGTCCACTATAAATCTAAAGCGAAACTGTTGTGTTGTAGAAACCATGTAAGGTGGGCTGCATCAAGTGCTACCTAGATAGTAATTCACTACAAGACTTGATACATGATACTTGAACATGATACGTGAACATGATACATGCTTGCTTGATGCTCGACGACATGATACATGAGACTTGATTATATGAGACTTGAAACTTGATACTTGATACATGATTACATGAACACATGACACTTGACACTTGATGTATGATTATAAGATACTTGTTTACTTGACACTTGATTTATACCATGTACACTTGATCACTTTACCATGCTAGTAGTTATGTTTACATCACATTTATACCATGTGCTAGTTAGTTTCCCCATGTGCTTGTATCCTACATTATAAGTGACTCGTGACTTGCAATTGATGGGTACTTGTGTTTTCTCTTTTCCTCTTTCCTGCATTCGATGAATTGCAGATTTTGGAAAACAGGTTCCAGATGGTATCGGAGATTTGAAGTATTAGTGCTTGCATTTATTATTATTATTTCTTGTATCGTGGTTGAACAATAATTGTATTCTTGAGACTTGGATTATTCTTGTATTTTGAGACTTGGATATTTCTTGTATTTTGGCGATATGACCCAAGACTTGTGTTTTATTCAGATCATGACTATTTAACATTTATGTATTTGGTTTCAAGTATTCGTGATGGTATTTTGACTCATTATGTGCATGTGGTTGGTTAAATCGCTTCCGACTCTGTATATTTCTCGTGCATGTTATTAAGATTTCTTGAACAGCTTATGGATGATGAAAATCATTCGCTGGGTTTTTGTTACGTATCCGTATTCCGTATTCTTTTGGAAAGAGTGGTATCAGAGCACCAGGTTTGGCTAATGTATTAGGCAACTAGTATATTAGACAAGCTTGGCTCGAACAGGAATCTGCGCAACATTCACCAACCATGCATGCATAAAATGAATCAAGTATTATCAACAGTGATTTAAATGCTAACTGTTTTTGGTTTCATGCAGACTATGGCTCGTAGAGGTTCTACTTCGCAGTCGCAGGGTGACCCAATTGAGGCGGTCACTGCAGGGCTTGAGCGCTTAATTAACCAGCAGCAGAACCATAGTGATTTGGTGATGGCTGCTTTTTAAGCCGCTCAGCTACTCCGCCTGTTGCGCCTTGGCAAGATGTTCTTCCACCTCATCCGGGAATGATCACAGACTTTATAAGGCTGCATCCGGACAGGTTTTCAGGCCCTGAGACACCTTTGGAGGCTGAACAGTGGTTGATTCAGACAGAGAACCTGCTTTTGGCAGCTAGAGTTGCAGATGCAGATCATGTGGATGTGGTTACCATCCAGTTGGTGGACTTGGCTCATATCTGGTGGAGGTCCGAGTCTGAAAGGCTTGAAAGATCGATCAGTTGGGCCACTTTCACTAGGAGCTTCTTGGAGAAGTTCTTTCCTAGCAGCACCAGAGTTGAGATGGAGCAGCAGTTCTTAGCCCTGAAACAGGTTGGTCTTTATTTCTAGCAATGGAATTTTGTTACATATTGTTCATGCAATGTTGTAACATAAGACTTTTTTGAAACAGGGCTCCAGGTCTGTGGATGAGTACGCAGCCGAGTTTACGAGACTTAGCCGCTTCACAGCCATTCTTGTGGCGAACGAAGAAGATAGGGCTCGTAGGTTCATCTTGGAGTTTGAGCGAGACATCAAGGTGCAGCTTGTCTCTCTGCGCTTGCGTACCAATGCTGAGGCTCTTGAGGCAGCTAGGGCCTAGGAGCAGGCTCGTGGTGGTTCTTCTCCTTCTTAGCGGACTATTCCGCATTCAGTTGTTAGGTCTTCTGGTGGGCCTATTCGGAGACCTGTTCCAAACCCTCCAGCTAGGGCACCTTCTTACTCTTCTGCGGATCCTCCGAGAGTTGGTTTCTGTGACTCTTGTCGTATTCCAGGGCATGAGCGCAGAGATTGCCGACGTGCCAATCATCGCTGTTTTGGTTGTGGTGCTGCTGACCATTCAGTGCGGGATTGCACGCGGTTGGCTCCTCTAGCCAGGGGTCCTATTCAGCCAGTTGCCGCAGCTCGTGGTCCAGCTAGACCACCTGCTTCCCCCGCAGCGTCAGATCGTCGGTCAGAGTACCACTGTTCCGAGAAGAGGTCAGGGCTTTCAACCTGACTGCTGTAGATGCTGAGTCAGCTGAGGGTGTGGTTGCAGGTTTCTTTTATTTTATTGTTTTATTGTTGGTTGTTTCTATTTGTTTTTCTTCATTTTCCTTTGCTTTTTTTCTTTCTGTTGCCTTCTGCCTTTTGTTTTCCCTCACCCCTGTTCAACCCCTTCTTTTCTCTGTCTCTTTTGCTTTTATATCTTAGGTGTTGTGCTGGTTTGCTCTTTCCCTACTTTTGTTCTGTTTGATTCTGGGACAACCCATTCTTTTGTCTCCTCTCGATTTGTCGCTCGCCATCAGTTGGAGTGTAGCAACATGTCAGAGGCTTGGAACATCGTGACCGGTGGTGGAGTTGTCAGTTATTTCGTAAGTGCAGGCAAGGTTCCGTTGTTATTGGGGACGCATATTTCAAAGCCAACCTGATTATAATTGGAAATTCGGGATTCGACGTTATTCTGGGTATGGATTGGTTGGGTGAAGCCCATGCCATTATTGATTGTCGTGCCAAGAAAGTTGTCTTCAGAAATCCAGATCGAGCAGAATTTGAGTTCCATGCTGGGGAATCTTCTCTTGGCTGAGCAAAGACTGCAGTGGAGCAGGTGGATTTTGCGATGGAATTGCCTCAGGCTGTGAGGCTGCGCCTCTAGTAATTCAGGATTTCTTGGATGTTTTTCCAGATGAGTTGTCTGGCTTACCCCCAGATTGGAAAGCGAATTCGGTATTGATGTTCAGCCTGGAACAGAGCCGATATCGGAGAGTCCCTACAGGATGGCACCGATTGAGCTGGTAGAGCTTAAGGTGCAGATTCAGCAGTTGCTTGATTTGGGTTTCATCAGACCTAGTGTTTCACCTTGGAGTGCTCCGGTCCTTTTTGTTGACAAGAAGGATGGTAGTCGTCGACTGTGCATGGATTATCGAGAACTGAACAAAGTTACTGCAAAGAATCGGTATTCGTTGCCCAGGATAGATGATTTGTTTGATCAGCTGAGTGGTGCTGCTGTTTTCTCGAAGTTGGATCTTCGTTCTGAATATCACCAAGTTAAGGTAAAGGCTGCAGATATATAGAAGACTGCTTTCAGGACTAGATACGGGCACTATAAGTATCTTGTAATGTCGTTCGGAGTTACGAATGTGCCAGCTGTATTCATGAGTCTTATGAACCGGGTTTTTTCTCAGTTCTTGGATAGATTTGTGGTAGTCTTCATTGATGATATTTTGGTGTATTGTCAAAATCAGGAAGATCATGTTGAGCATCTTACAGTGGTTCTACAGACTTTGAAAGAGAATCAGCTCTATGGGAAACTTAGCAAGTACGAGTTTTGGCTCGACCAGATTTCTTTCTTGAGGCATATTGTTTCTGGCGATGGTATTTCTGTGGATCCTGCCAAGGTTGAGGCTATGAAGGATTGGCCTATTCCCAAGTCAATTTCAGAAGTTAGGAGTTTTTTCGGTTTGGCTGGCTATTATCGGAAGTTCGTTCAAGATTTTTCGAAGATAGCAGGACCGTTGACTAAATTGACTGGGAAGGATCAGAAGTTCTGTTGGTCTGATGAGTGTGATGGAGCTTTTATTGAGTTGAAGAACATATTGACATCAGCGCCTGTGTTGACTATTCCCGATGGTTCAGACAGATTTGTAATTCACAGTGATGCTTCTGGTAAGGGTCTTGGAGTAGTTTTGATGTAGAAGGGCCGAGTCGTTGCGTATGCATCGAGGCAGTTGAGGCCGCATGAGAAGAACTATCCTACTCATGACTTGGAGTTAGCGGCAGTGATTTTTGCTTTGAAACTGTGGAGACATTATTTACTTGGGGACCGAGTAGAGATCTTTACAGACCACAAAAGTCTCAAGTACGTCTTCACCCAGAAGGAGTTAAACATGAGGCAAAGGCATTGGTTGGAGCTTATGGCCGATTATGACATCAGTTTGCAATACCATCCTGGTAAGGTAAACTTGGTGCCAGATGCTTTGAGCAGGAGACCGGCAGTTGTGTTCTTAACTCTGCAGAGGGATCTGATTGAGCAGACGAGGAGGTTGGAGTTGGAGGTTTTGTTGGGGAGTTCTGATCTGAGTTGTTTGGTGCTTCAGCTGTAGTCGTCTCTTGTTGAGCAGATTAAAGAGGCGCAGGCTAGTGATGCACAGTTGCAGAGATTTCGAGCTGAGGTTGAGTCTGGGTCCAGGACGGACATGGCTATTCATTTGGATGGATCTCTTCATTTTAGGTCTAGATTATGTGTCCCGGAAGGTGAAGTTCGTCAGAGGTTGCTTGAGGAAGCCCATCAGTCTTCGTATTCTATCCATCCTAGCGGTACTAAGATGTATCGAGATTTGAAGCTTCATTTCTGGTGGCAGAGTATGAAAAGAGCTGTAGGCTCAGTATGTTGCTCAGTGTTTGATCTGCCAGTAGGTTAAGGTAGAGCATCAGAGGATCGCTGGACTTCTTCAACCGCTTCCTATTCCAGAGTGGAAGTGGGAACATATCACTATGGATTTTGTGACTGCTTTGCCGAGGAGTCCTAAGGGTCATAATGCCATTTGGGTGATTGTCGACCGTTTGACGAAGAGTGCTTACTTCATTCCTTTCTGTGTCGTTCAGTCTACTGAGAGCCTAGCTGAGAGGTATATACAAGAGATTGTTAGACTTCATGGGGTTCCAGTCAGTATTGTATTCGACAGGGATACGAGATTCAGATCTCAGTTTTGGGAGAGTCTTCAGAATAGTTTGGGGAGTAAATTAAAGTATAGTACAGCTTTTCATCTCCAGAATGATGGACAGTCAGAGCAGACTATTCAGATTCTTGAGGACATGTTGAGGTCCTGTATGCTTCAGTTTGGTGGGTCTTGGGAGGATCATTTGCATCTCGTAGAGTTCTCGTACAATAACAGCTTTCAAGCCAGTATTAAAGCTGCTCCATTCGAAGCACTCTATGGGTGGAAGTGCAGATCACCAGTGTGCTAGGATGACATTGGTGAGAGGAAGTTGTTAGGTCCGGAGTTGATCACCAAGACAGTGGATGCAGTGGTTCAGATCAGGAAGCATTTGCAGGCAGCTCAGGACAGGCAGAAGCGATGGGCTGATGTCCATCGTAGGGCTTTGGAGTTTTTTGTTGGTGACCATGTTTTCCTTAAGGTATCTCCGTGGCGCGGTGTCATTCGGTTCGGTGGCGAGGGGCAAGCTTAGTCCTAGGTTTATTGGACCGTTTGAGATTTTGGAGAGAGTAGGCAAGATGGCCTATCGTCTTGCATTGCCGCCAGCTTTATCAGGAGTGCATGATGTTTTCCATGTCTTATAACTCAGGAGATATATCCGAGATGAGAGCCACGTGATCGACTATTCTGAGTTGACCATTCGGCCGGATTTGACTTGTGAGATTCCGCCAGTTGCTATTGTGAATCAGCGGGAGAAAGTGCTTAAGAACAAGGTCATCAAGCTGGTTCGCGTTGCTTGGAATCCTCACTCGCCTGGGTGAGTCGACTTGGGAGCTGGAGGAGGAAATTCAGCAGAAGTTTCCTCATTTGTTTGAGTAGTTTTTTTTTCTTTCTTCTTTTGGTTGTTTTGGGGTTACCCTATGCATCTTTTTTTTGAATTTCGAGGACGAAATTCTTCTTGTTAGGTGGGTGGGACTGTAACCCCTGTTTTTCATTTTATGTATTTTTGACTGTATTTTTCATTTTTGGTGTATTTTTCTCTCTTGTATTTTTTTGAACCGTATATTGGATTTGTTTTCAATAAATATTCGCTTTTATTTCATTTTGAGCACCTTGTGTTTGATTGATTGTCCCTTTTGATCGTTTTTCCTTATTTTGATCATTTCCTCATTTTTGGACTCGCTATCTTTATTATAATTTGTTCCATGGTGTTGTGGTGGTGTTTTGGTTGCATTTTCCCAAACCTATGATTTTTGACTCCTAATAAGATTTTTTTCAAGAGCCATAGAATTCACTCCTAATTGTATTCCCATT
Source organism: Hemerocallis citrina (assembly GCA_017893485.1). Taxonomy (NCBI): domain Eukaryota; kingdom Viridiplantae; phylum Streptophyta; class Magnoliopsida; order Asparagales; family Asphodelaceae; genus Hemerocallis; species Hemerocallis citrina. The sequence goes on from CM030359.1 coordinate 205,122,208, forward strand.
TGTATTTGACCCAATATCCATTACCCATTTGTATACCTATTACTTCATACTAATACCCACAACCCATTAACCCACATTAAAGCCCTATATATAAACCCCCCCCCCCCCCTTAACACAAACCCTAACCCTAACACCATAAACCCTAGCCCCCTATCTCCTTCTCTCTCTCTCTCCCGACCTGAACTTGCCCCAACCCGAGCCCCCACTTCAGCCCGGCCTGCCCTCCCCCACTCCAGGTGGACCACCTCCATCAGCCGACCACCACCTTGCCGGCCACCACTTCACCCTAGCTCCGGCATACAACTGACCCCCATCCTCTTTTGCTTGAAGATCACCATACAAACCACCACCATCATCATCTTGCACTTTTTGATCCCCTACTCCGTCGTCGTGGTGTTCTCAAAGTGGGTGCTTGCCACTTTGATCGTCGTTGCTTCAAGGAGGATTCGTTCGTAGTTGCTTGGATTTGTGCTTGTAGCGGATTTCGTTTCTGGGTTTTGCTTCTAGGATTGTTTGCATCATTCTTCATCCCCAAAATAAGGCAAGTAACTTGTACTCCAATTCATTTGTTTGATACAAGTACCAAAGTTCACCCATAGTGTAGTTGGGTCTAGAGACAACATTTGTTTGTGTTTTTCTTGATGGGTTTTGTCTCTATTGTGATATTTTGGCCATAGAAGACTCACGACACAATTCTTGACATGAGATAACCTAGAATTCACCCGTTTTTTATTTCTAGTCGTGTATGTGAGAATTTGTGCAAATTCGTGTTTTGTTTGATACCCATGTGAAATTATAGTCGTGAACATGTTAATAACCCTAATTCATGTTGTTTAGATACTTGGTAGGTTGTATTTCAAGTTTGGATGTGTTTGGAGTAATATTCATGAATCTATGCTGTTTGCTTGAGGGTGAAATCTGTATTTTCTGGATGTTCTGTTTTGTTTGCTGTTTTCGACTGTGCTACAATCAGTATCTTGATTTTGGTATAAAATATGAGTTTTAGATAAGTTCGTCTATTTTCAAACCCCACTGGTTTTGCTTGATTTGGAATTTGTATGAATGATTTATGACTGTTTTAGTACAGAGGTGTCGATCTTTTCCAGACTCTGTTTTTGGGTAATTTTGATAACAAACTATTTTCAAGAACCATGATATACATATTATTTTGATCTAAAACTTTGGTCAGTGTTTCTTTATTAAGTTAGGGATTACCCAGAAATTTGGTGAATTTTTTTGATAAGTTTTACATGGTGTTTCATGCTCGTTTCTAAAATCGATACATGCTGTATTTTGCTCGCTGTTCTGTAAAGAACCCTATTTTCATTCTGATTCATTTTACTGTATGAAAATTCTTTGTGAAATGTGAAAGTTAGTAAATTCTATCTATTTTCATACCTCTTTGGCAGAATTGGATTTTGTTTCACTGGTTGCGATATATCTTAGTTTTCGTACAGCAGTGTTGGGATTTCCAGATTCACTAAACTATGTTTTCGTGATGCTTTCTTATTTTTGATGACTTCTCTATTTTTCCTGGAAAATTCTGAAACTTTATATTTTGATTCTGGACATATAGGGGAATACTCCAGATTTTTCGTGGAATTATTTAATGTATTTTCATACTGTTTTCATGCTCTTGAATTCATTTTCTTGATTTCTGGCTGAACCTAATTTCTGTATGCAAATCAGTTTTGAGCTGTGTTGTGGTCAATTAGTATATGACTTAATTATACTCTCTGGATGCGTGTGGATGTCTATTTTCCATATCCTTTGATGGATCTAGATTTTCTTGTTTGTAACTCTTGGAATCACTATTTTACTACAGCATGGTCTTGCTGTCCTGAACTTGAAATGTGTTTATTTTGTTCCCTTATGAAATATCTTGCACTCGTACATGTTTAGTTTTCTACCTGTACTTGTCACATGATCATGCCATACTATTCTTGATATATTTTTCACATATTCATGCTTGTTAGACATTAATAATAAAATTAACCTAGCCGGGGTTTAAAGGGCAAATCTAATAGTGGATACTTCTGAAATGTGTACTCGGAAGGGGATCCACTGATCCTACGTGATTACTTGACATGATTACTTGATACTTGCACGCAAGACACGATACTTGCCACTTGCACTACTTGACACGTGATTACATGATACATGATACTTGGATCTTGGAGCTCAAATACTTGCTTGTCCCCAAGATACTGCCCTCTATGGTCCACTATGAAATCTAAAGCGAAACTGTTGTGTTGTAGCAACCATGTAAGGTGGGCTGCATCAAGTGCTACCTTGATACTAATTCACTACAAGACTTGATACATGATACTTGAACATGATACATGAACATGATACATGCTTGCTTGATACTCGACTACATGATACTTGAGACTTGATTACATGAGACTTGAAACTTGATACTTGATACATGATTACATGAACACATGATACTTGACACTTGATGCATGATTATAAGATACTTGTTTACTTGACACTTGATTTATACCAAGTACACTTGATCACTTTACCATGCTAGTTGTTTTGTTGACATCACACTTATACCATGTTCTAGTTAGTTTCCCCATGTACTTGTATCCTACATTATAAGTGACCCGTGACTTGCAATTGACGGGTACTTATATTTTCTCTTTTCCTCTTTCCTGCATTCGATGAATTGCAGATTTTGGAGAACAGGTTACAGATGGTATCAGAGATTTGATGTATTAGTGCTGCATTTATTATTATTATTTCTTGTATTGTGCTTGAACAATAATTGTATTCGTGAGACTTGGATTATTCTTGTATTTTGAGACTTGGATATTTCTTCTATTTGGGCGATGTGACTCAAGACTTGTGTTTTATTCAGATCATGACTATTTGAGATTTATGTATTTGGTTTCAAGTATTCATGATGGTATTTTGACTCATTATGTGCATGTGGTTGGTTAAATCGCTTCCGACTCTGTATATTTCTTGTGCATGTTGTTAAGATTTCTTGAACAGCTTATGGATGATGAAAATCATTCGCTGGACTTTTGTTACGTATCCGTATTCCGTATTCTTTTGGGAAGCGGGGCGTGACAGCGCGCAGCCACACCGAGCCCACGTCAACTCCCGTTTTTCCTCCTTTCTATTGCTTCTCTGTCGTTCTTTCCCTATATGGGAAAGCTTCGATTGTGCACTACCTCTAGTGCACACGGCGTGTGCACTAGGCCTTCGGGCATTCATATCGACTATCCGAACCGTTCACATTGATCTACACATCTAAATTAGTCTAAATATGTAAAATCAAATCATTTGAAATTCATTTACCCATCCATTGAAGTGTTACAAAATTGCATGGCTAAAAATTATTGTTTTTTATAGTCACATGATGGATGAGTCCCCTTCGGTTGCACACTACTTTTGGTGAGCACTCCGTGAGCACTCACGAACTAGAGCACCTATGACAAATCCGAACCGTTCATATTGTTCTATATACCTTAGATAGCCTAACAATAAAAAATCAAGTAATTTGAAGTTCATTTGCCCATCCATCATGCTGTTAGAATTTTCAGCCATACAATTTTGTAATGATGTAAATCATGGACAAATGAACTTCAAATTACTTGATTTTTTATTGTTAGGCTATCTAAGGTATATAGAACAATATGAGCGGTTCGGATTTGTCATAGGCGCTCTATTTCGTGAGTGCTCACGGAGTGCTCACCAAAGTAGTGTGCAACCGAAGATTTCTATATATATATATATATATATATATATATATATATATATATATATTGAGGTAACCGTCGCTCTTCCTCTCTCGTATGGCGTGTCCCCCTCTTCTCTTGTTTTGCTATTGTATTTAAAGAGATCCGAAACGTGGGAATTAGGGTTTATTTTTGCAAAAAAAACCCACATCTTTATTTATTTCTTTCCTTATTTGATTTGATCTTTATTTCTTGCTTCTTTTTCTTCTCTTTCTTTTTCTTGAAGCTTGTGCTGCACACACACAAAAAATAAAACCAGAATAAAGTAAAATTATTTAGTTTAAATTAATTAAACTAACTAATAATCACATTAGCTCATTTAAACCCTTTTAAAATTGTTTATTGCACTTTCACCTTTATTGGCAATTTAAAATTTATATTTTACTTTTCACATGGCCAAATTGTAAAATTTAAAATTCAACAAAACAATAAAAATTAATAAATCGTTCTGCTTGTTTTGTTTGTTGATTTTTACCAAAAATCTTCACATTTTGCATCAAAAATCTTATTCCTTAAAAAAAATTAATTAACTGAAATCTATGGAAATAAGATAAATTATTAACATGATTGAAGAATTCAAGCAATTTTTATGGGTAAATGAGTACAAATAATTATATAAAAATTAGACACATCATTTTCCCTTGTAGTCAGCTGGAGGCCCTCGTTACAAGTGAGTTGGTCTAACCTAACTTAATCAGTCCCCAAGTTAGTGCTAAATCCTAACCCTAGTCCCTATTTGCTGTAAATATCCATGCATAACCCACCCCTAGCTCCAGTCATCAACTTAACTCCTCTGTTTTTTTTATCCCCAACTCCTTTTTTTGCTTTTTGGCTGACGCTCAGAATTCCCAACAAAAGTACGAAAAAAACACATATTCTTCTCAACTTTTTCACTTTATCACAAATAAATAAAAGGTTCAATCTTTATTATTTGTTCATTGATAAAACATCATATCTCTCACTCTCTGTAATTAATTATCATCCTCCAAACTCCAAAGTTTGTGATTTTCAAAGGTAAATTGTTGCGATTTTTTTCTTCCAGATATGTTATTCAATTGAATTAATTTTTTTGTGCAATCATTCTTGATATGAGTCTATCAAATTTGGGGGTCTAAATATATTGAAATCATTCGATGGTGATATAGTTGTGTTCTATGGTTTTTTTTTCTCCTATAATATATTTCTAGAAATCAAGAATCACTTTCACTAGGAAATATGATTCTGGTCGTGCTAAACGCCTAAAAAAAAGAAACCGAGAATCCCTCCCATTAGGAAATATCATTCTGGAGGGGTTTTTCTTTTTCCTGGCTATTGCATGGATTCAAATGCACATGGTCAAACTGGGAGTTTGACCAAATTTTCTCTTGTAGTCAGCTGGAGGCCCACATTACAAGTGGGTTGAGCTAACCTAACTTAATCAATCCCCAAGTTAGTGCTAAACCCTAACCCTAATCCCTATTTGATGTAAATACCCATGCATAACCCATCCCTAGCTCCAGTCATCAACTCAACTCCTTGGTTTTTTTATCCCCAACTCCCTTTTTTTGCTTTTTGGCTGACGCTCAGAATTCCCAACAAAAGAAAGAAGAAGAAAAAACCCTATTCTTCACAACTTTTTCACTTTCTCACAAATAAATCAAAGTTCAATTCATTATCATTTTTTTCATTGATACAACATCATATCTCACTGTAGCACCCCGAATTCTATTTACATGTAATTCGTAGAACAACAGGATCTTTTACTTCACATTCGTACAATTTTACAAGAAAATTAAAAAAATTTCATTATACACAATGTTTGTTTCAGAATTACACAGCGGTTAAATAAAATACAACATGGAATATTAACAACTCTAACATCAACAGCTTTGAAAAAGATCTTAAGCATCAATCGTCTTTAAGTCCTTGCCAATCCAAGTCCTGCACTGAAAAATCTGTGGGCACGTCAGTTACTTACAACCGACGCAATGTTATAAATAGCGATCCTCTCTATGCCATACTATAATGATTCTCTTACTTTAGCAAACACAAACTTGAATGTAAAACAAAGTGTGAAAAGTGACTATCCGAAACATGTCAGTGTATGCAATGACTTAATGCCTAATGCAGATGTTATACTACAATGATACTAATGCATACTTGTTCGGATACTATGCATCTCATTCTACATAGGTCCGAGGGCAAGCACCTACGTACTCCACATTAAAGGGTTTAATCCCTCGCCATAAAAAACTACTCAGTAACAAAATCAAGTTTTAGACATTCCACGAGTACGACTCCAGCCCTAGAGTCCACCGTCAAGCTTATACAGAAATCATCGTCATGTGAACATCCCGCAAGCACCCCTCTAGCCCCGGTATATGCATATACACTGGAGAACGACCTCCCATCTGCCCGACTATTCATGATCCTGGAGTCCACTGTCAAACCAATCAAGTCCCGAATTTAATTAAGGCTCATCTCCATCGCAAGCAACCACAGTCCCGGAGTCCACCATCAAACTGGGTCTATAGTCCTGGAGTCCACCGTCAGACTACATAGAAGCGCCCCACTTAAGTTTGTCGAAGTTTTATTACATCACCACTTAGTGCCTATCCTTAAGTTTAAACATGAATAAATAATACTAGCTAGAACTAGCTTATCCTTCTACCGGTCTTAAACCATACACCGAAAAAGACAGCCCATATTGGCCTCTTCTCAAAATCAATAATCATTATCTTTACTTGCCGGCATCTGGGTCTCACTAATCCTCAACATATTTTCATGTTCAAAAATCATGGGATACTCATACCCTTATAATTCATATTTTCAATTTCATTTATTCACATCTCTATCAATCCTTTCATTCATTCTTGTTTACCAACTATGAAGTAAACACTTCTTGGTTGATCACACAACCAATAATTCACTTTAATAAGCTACAAAGTTTCTTCGATTCAATAAACCCTTTTCATATTCATCTATATTACAATTATAAATCTCAATTCTATTCAAAAGATAGATTTATTAGTTTCATAAAAGAGTCTACCATATCTTTGTAGTTAAAATTACCTAAAATCATCCTCAATTATTTCGTCTAACTTCATTTGCAAAACAGTAAGTTCAAAACAAGAAAACAGCAGTTCATGCTATTTGAAAAAATCATAGAAAATTATATATTTCACGAAACTTCGTGTTCTTTAAATCAAAAAAAAAGGAATACAAGTCTAGTTATAAGTTTCTCCAAAATATTGTATCTATAACCTTGAATTCTTCGAAATCTACAGTATGGTCGAATTATTGAAATACTGCCACTTGTAAAGTCTTGAAAAATTCATTATAAATTTAATTCTTTGTGAAAATTTGATTTCTTAGACTTTATAGAAAGGTTAACAAGTTTACTTCAAGTTCTTAGTTTTGACTTTATTCAAATTACTTCATCTAAGTTGTTGAAATGATCATAATTTTAAATGTGTACAGATTTCTAGCAACTTGTCAACTGCCAACTAGTCCTAAGTTTGGATTTTATTAAAATAGTAAACGACATCCAAAAATTATGAAATTTTAAAGAGATGTTCCTGACATATACGAGATGTTCCTATAAATTTTAGCTGTAGATTCCATCTAGTTTATTAGACAAGATTTTCTGAAGTGCAACTAAAACTTAAAATAACAACTTCCTTTGCATAAATTAACAACTTTGTGCACGAATTTATACCCAATTCATTTAATCTAAACATGACATACTAGTATGCAAGTGTTCTTTCAACTAGCATGCATTTATTTTCGTATCTCACTTCTAGTTATCAATACAGCATGCAACCTATCAAATTAGAATTTTAAAGAACACTTGCCACATTTTCCATCATAGAACAATTAGACATACATACTACAATATCTAGAAAGTAAAAGAAATCACACACTTTATTTTTTATGCAAAAATGAAATAGACTCCTGTAGACATTGTTCCAAAGCTCCAACCAAGCAAGTCTTCACCTCCTAGAAATTTGCTAACACCAAAAGCTCCTGTCTTTCTTTCTTTTCTCTCTTTCTTTTGTTTCTTTTAGTGTATATTGTTCATGAATGAGAGATGTATTTATAGAGCTAAATGGGTGAATGAAGAGACCCCCACTACCCAAACTAAATACCCACTCACTCAAATTAATCACCCACTCCACAAAATCACTCACAAAATCCTTTCTCCTTCCTTCATGAATTAGCCAACTCTTTGGTGCACAACATGTGCACATGCACACACTTCTCATTCTTTTAATTAACTGTTATTAGTCCATTTGTGTATGTTTGTTACATGACAAGTGTGTAGGGTTAAAAAGTGTACATTAAAATATAAAATAAAGTCATGGCCTCTCATTTTAATTAATTTACTTAGTGGGCTTTAAAATAAACTTTAAGCCCATGGGTTTTAAAAAGATAAATAATACATTGGTAACAAAAAAATGAGAATAAAAGTGTGCATGACTTTGAAAAATTATAGAGACTAAAATACATAAAATTTTGTGTGCAATGCACGCATAAAAATAAATATTCAAATACGAAATAGATTTGAGTAACGGAAAAATATTTATAAATAATTGGAATATAACATATGAAAAATATTTATTTTGATAATGCTACGGATATTTCATGTAAAGAAAAATATACGTAATCGGCACGTATATTGAAAGCACATGCAATGTACATAAAACACAAAGATTAAAATAAATGTTTGGGTTGGCTAAAAATAGGATAAAAGAGTGTTTTGAGAAAATGAAAAACATATAAATTATCAGAATATAAGATACATATGACATTTATATAAAAATATGTTACAAATATTACTCGTAATGGTATAAAATACATGTGCGTAACACACGATGGCAAAATTGTCATTACTCAATTTTGCGGGGTATTACACTCTCCCCACCTCAGAACAGTTCTATCCATAGAACTTACTAGGGTAAAAGTTATATTTTGTACACACCAAAGAAAATATTATTATTTTATATAGAAAACTGCAAATATTAAGAAAATAGATGTAGTATAAAAATATGTAATGTGGAAAAACGAGGTAAACTTATGTAAGAAAACTACGAGTATCAAAATTAATAGGAACGAAACGAGAAAAATAGCAGAAAAAGAAACACGATCATAAAAGATAGTATAGATTGAAAAAAAATTCATACAAAAAAATAATATTAGATAAAGTATTAGATGAAAAGGAAAATAAAAATTAAGTCATTAATTTTGAAATAGTTTGAAAAACAACGCAATTGGAAGAAAAATGAAGAGAAACATAGTCAATGGCTACTTTAATAAATTATTAATAGGCTTTAGTTTCAAAGTAATAAGCGGTACAATGATTAAAATCGCAAACTGAACTAATAATATATATTACGAGATAAAAATTGAATTAGCAATTTAAGAAAATGTTGTTGGATAAAATTGAAAATATATGAGTGTGGAATTTTAGTTGAAAGAATACATAATATAATATAAGTATAATAGTACAATTTTACAATGATGCGTATAAAATAATGTCATAAAATTTTCATTCGTAAAAGTTACATAAAATTATTATTATTATTATTTTTATTTTTTGATGAAGGAATAAATAGTAAAACGAAATAAGGGGAAGTATAAAAATGTAAAGCAACTCAACAAATAATTGGAAAAGCATAATAATTAAAAAATAGTTAGCACTAATAATTTAATAAGTGGTAAATACATAAAACAAATAGCAAAATTAAGTAAGTAACGTAAAGCGCATGAAAATAAAGAAGATAAAACATCAATAAAGAAAATGAGTAAGTCACCTAATTGGTTAACCACCTTTTGAGAGGCAGCCTGTGGTGGACAGTTGTACTGATAAATAAATAAATTGTCTGAGTATTGGGGCGGGGCGTTACATTCACTCTCTGTAATTGATTATCATCTTTCAAACTACAAAGTCTGCGATTTTTTTTCTACTAGATATGTTATTCAATTGAGTTAATTTTTTGCGCAATCATGTATGATATGAGTCTATCAGGTTTAGGGGGTCTAAACATATTGAAATCATTCGATGTTGATATAGTTGTGTTCTATGTTTTTTTCCTCCTGTGATGTATTTCTAGAAATCGAGAATTCCTGTAGGAAATATGATTATGGTCATGCTAAACTGCTAAAAAGAAGAAAAGCAAAGCAATTGGTTCAAGATTAAAGAGGATCTTTTGATAGATTTGTCATAAAAAAAACCCCACAATGTCGAGTGAATGAAGATTCAATTAATGTGGATTAAAGAGTTGAATGATTTCGAATTGAATAATGTTTAAAATAATGGGGAGGAATCTACACAGGAAGAATATGAACTTGTTTTGAGTTTATATTAGGCATGGTCATTTTGTATCACATTATGGCTAAAGTTAATCTAGTCAGCAACAAATTACAATCTTAAGATATGCGAATTAAGGTGGCGATGGAATTAATGTAGTGATGTATATTGTGAAGGGGTTGATTGCATTTTTTAAAGAGTACCGAGAAATGGGTTTGAAAATGTAATATCCTAAAATTCATTTTTAATAAAAATATTATTTTCACGTGTTGTGCACGTGGAAACTTCCATTTGTATATTATTTATTTTATTTTATATAAGATCTCATTTTAGTATGAACAATTATTTCCTTTATTTTTTCAAAAGCCTATTTCTAAAGCCTAAAACACTATTTATTTGTTTTAGCCCACTTTAATTGATTATTATTTTGGTTGTCTTGGCCCACAAGCCTAAGCCCACTAATTGTGAAGCCCACCAATTTAATAAATCAATAAAATGGTCACACTTGTTATGTAGAGACAAATAGAGAACATTTTGATTAATTAAATTGTACAAACTTCTACATAGGGATACTAGGTGGCACGTGCGAAGCACGTAGTGTGCAATGCACACTATATTGGTGGCCGGATGGTGTATGGAGACATGGGAGAGTGGGTTGTGTGCATGGGTAGTTTATTTGTGTGTGGGTGGTTGCTATAACTTCTACTTCTATCCTAGCCCTCCATTCTACAATTATCCAACAAATCCCAGCCCTCCAATCCATTCTAAAAATAGTATAAATACCCCCCCCCCTCCTACTTGTATTCTAGCCTAAAGCAAATATTAAAGGAGACATTATATAGGAGATATATACATATTAGTGTGTGTGAGTTGTGTGTTGTGTTCCCCCTTGGAGGGCGACTATTCACCCCACTCTATGAGCTCTCGGTTTTGGCAAGGATCAAAGAGGAGAAGTCGTGCATTGCAATCTAGGAAGAGAAGGCACTCACTCGCAATCTAGGAGGCTCTAGAATATTTCTCATTGGTTTTCTTCAAAAGGTGGGTGTTTCTCATGACTTCTAGAGTAGAAATCATGCTAGAAAATGAAATTGAATTGTTATTATAAGCTACTAGTTGAAATGAAATGCATGCTCGCCTAATTAGAAGAGAATTGATAATTAGCAAATGTGTGCTGTTTGATTACTAGATTTATTGACTATGAGTAAAAGTGTATGTTTCGCATTGTTATAAACATTAGAATGCATGTTGATTATATTTAAATTGCAATTGTGTGAAATTCACTAGTAAGAAATTATACTATGCTTATTGATTAAAAATGCTAAAGTAGAATAATGTGTTAAAAATGAACTGATAGAAATAATTGTTAATAGATGTGATGAAATTCCCCATTGCTATATATTTATCATGTGAAAGATTTGAATAAATAAAAAGGAATGTCCTTTTGCATACGAATAATTGCATGCATCATGTGTAGATTAACTAATAAAATGGAAGTTTTTACTCACTTATAAAGTTGATTTTGTGCTCTAAAGATATCATAGTTATCAATGCGTAAGCAAACATCATTGTAGTGAGTTTGGTATGAGAAATCATCTTTGTTTATGAACAATTATGTAATAGTTTTCAAATGACGAAATTGTCTTCATAAAATGCAAACTAAGGCTAACTACATGTTTTAAAAGAGTGAAAAATACCTTTCAAAATACTGGTTACTGTTAGATTAAATGCAGCTTTATTCTAGACATTTTTTTGTTTTCAAAAAAGAGAAGAAAAAGAACTAAAAACATTTTTTTGAAATTGAAAACCAGTAGCCCAGTCGACCGACTATTGAAACAGTCAACTGCCTTCTTCATTTATTTTTTTTCAGTTTAGAAATCATCGCAGAACAGCCGACTGGTCATATGTGGCAGTCGACTACTTTGATTATGTATTTTCGAGCTTTAGAACCTCGCAGAACAGCCGACTAGCCATATGTGACAGTCGACTTCCCCGAAATTTCAAGTAAATCCCTAATTTTTGTGAGAAAATTTCTATGATCTGTGTCCTAGTATAAATGAGAATTTGAGACTGTTTTACAAAGGGGAACTTATTTTAATTAGTAACTTTCTTTTTAAAGGTAATCGAATGGATTGTTTACGAAGTTTAAATTGAGATTTTTTTGGTAATGAGAAGTTTTAAAGGTGTGAATTGTGAAACCAATTCAAAATGTGAACTGTGAAATTAGTATGGATTGAAATAGAATTATGTGGGTTTATAAACTAGCAAATGTGACGTGTTGCATTTTCATTGTTATGTATGATAATTTACTTGAGAAATTGAAATAGTTGACATGATGAGTTATGAATGATGTGAATACATGAATACTATGCGATTGAAATATGAATTGTGATTAATCATTAAAAAAAAAATCTTATGAGTATGACATTGTAATTATGAGTTGAAATTGAGAATTAGGGTATAGCCAAGCCTTATACCGGCAATGAAAGAATTGTGAAATGATATTTTTAAAATGAGAATACCAAGGTTGGGTCATGTGAAATTAAATGAATAAGACCGGTATAGTGGAAGTGCTACACTCTAAGAGTTGATTTTTATTCATGATTCAAGTAAACTAAGGATTAGATACATAGTGAAGATGTGATGAAAGTAAGTGAAAAACATTGAGTATGAGGGCCATTGGATTGGCAGTGTGAAAGTATTCACAGGATGTCTCATGATGAGTCATGATAGGGCATGGATACTGCTCCAGAGTACCGTCCCGGTGGCGACGCTCATGGGGTGTTTGACGACTGCGGGTGGTGTTATGTCTATGGTAGGAGCTGAATTACCACAAGATGCCTGCATGATAAGTCATGTGTCAGTGTATTGGGATTCCCTCTAGGGCGCCTAGACTTGAGTTCGTAGGTCAGAAAACATCTAGGATACTTACCGTAGTTACAGTAGTAGATTAAGTCATGGAGAGAGATTGAACCCTACAAGATAAAGAACGGTTAAGGGCTTGCCCTCGGACCTATGTAGTATGGGCTGCATAGACTCTGAACAAGTGCGCATTAGTGTCATATAATATAAATAATTGCATTAGGGGCTAAGTGCACATTCACCACACGATATCAATAGGATAGTCTCTTTAGCTTTGTTTGTGACAAGTTTGTGTTTGTTAAGAAATGAGAATCGTTATACTGTTTTCGGCATAGAAAGGATGGCTGTGTATAATATTTCGTCAGTCGAATGAACTGACGCGCTCACAGTTTTATATGCAGGGTAAAGGTGATTGACACAATTGAAGTATATATGCTGTACAAGATTGATTTAAATGTTGTTTCATGTAATTTATTGTAATATTGCTTCCGCTGTGATAATGTACAAGTGTAAATGTAACTCTGATGAAAGAAAAAATTTTATTTTCTTGTAAAATTGTACGAAAGAAGTGTAAAGATCCTGTAGAACTCGAATTCAGTTGTATTCTGGAATTCGGGGTATTACAAAGTGGTATCAGAGCACACTTCTAAGTAGTACAAATTTATAAGGAACGACACCCTAGAAGTGGACATTAGAGTGTGTGTTGAGTCTAGAGATTTAAATGTTAGTCACTTACATTTGTTTTGCTCTATGATTTATGCCTCTATCTCTCTATCTTTAAGATGGCAGACCACTTCGACCCAGCTAGAGGTGACAACTGGCACATTATTGAGGAAGATTACTACCCCGAAAAAGCTGATTCAGATGAGGATGATCCTGAAGAAGTGGAAGACGAATGACCTGAGTCCCGAGAGATCACCCTACCTCCGGATTCATCTGATGATACTTCTGACGAAGAGGAACCAGTTCCGGGTAATCTCATTGTGTCTCTTCAGAGACAGGTAGAGACTCTGAGAGAGATTCGGGCTACTAGAGGCTCAATTGGCGAAGCGCAAAGATGATTTTGCAGTTTTCAGTCATCGTGTTTGGGAACTCGAGAAGAGGAAAAACATGACCGATGTACTGAAGGAGAAAGTGGAGGAACTACGGGGAGAGCTTCGTGAAGCCAAGAGGAACCGTAGGAGTTAGACCGTTGTATCATCTACTGCTTTCATTTTGATGTCAGAAATGTTTTAAATTCGAATGTATAAAGTTTGAGATTCAATGAAAGGAAAAGTTGATTTAAAATTCGTATTTTATACTTCGAATTTAATGGATCTTTTGCATCAGAATATGGCTGGAAGACGAGCTCGAAATGGTGAAGGTCTGGACTTGGAAATGGAGCTAGCGATGGTCTATCAGACACTCAATGTTGTTGCCATGAATCAGAATCAAGGAAGGGTGCCTGCAAATCCAGTACCCGAAGTAATCAAACTTGTGGAATCATTTAAACAAATGAAACCATCGGTGTTTGAGGGGAAGTCAGACCTTGATATGGCTGATAATTGGATCCGGCAGGTAGAGACTATTTTCGAAGTCTTGGAGACCCCGGAAGGCAAGGTGAAGTTGGCGACTCTACAATTCGAGAAGGATGCAGCTGTGTGGTGGCAGTCGATGAAGCGGAGAATGAGAGGCTTGGTTCTTGGCTAGGAGGAATTCTTGGAGGCATTCCGCAGTCATTATTTTCCTTCGGACGTCCAGGAGAAGAAGGCCATGGAGTTTCTGTCGCTGCAGCAGGGTGGCATGTCGGTTAGGGAGTACGAGACGAGATTCACTCAGCTCTCAAGGTATGCGCCCGAATTAGTGATGGATGAGGCGAAGAAGGCTCGTAAGTTTGAGCATGGGTTGAGGCCAAGTTAGAGATCCAGGATGATACCCCTCGGTATCAGGAGGTTTGACAAGTTGGTCAAACGAGCGGCAGCCACAGAGGCGGACATGGAGCAGTTCCATGCTGTTCAGAATCGAAGGAACAACTGGAATGCAGAGAAAAGGTCCGCAGTTGCTAGCAATGTCAGGGGACAGCCACCGGCTCAAAGGTTCAAGCCTACGGGTGCGAATGCTGTTCAAGTGGCAGGAAGACCCGGGAATACTTAGGCGAAACCTCCAGTGACTTGTTTCAACTGTGGAGAGACAGGCCACTACAAGTCTCATTGCCCCAAACTGCAGGATGTCGTCCGCAATGGACCAACTCAGCAGATCGGGAAGAAGTCGTACCAGCAGGGGAGAGTATTTGCCTTGACTGAAGCTGACGCTGATGAGATGGATCACGTCATCACTAGTACGAGGAAGGATGTTTAGGAGTGTTTTCTGTTGATTCTCTTTTCTCGTTAATTAGTAAACTATTATGTAACGAGTATATGTTGTGTAACAGGAGAACTTATTTTGAATGGAAAGAAAGCTGTTGTTTTGTTCGATACTAGGTCCTCTCATACTTTTGTATCAGCTAAATTTGCTGAAGTTCTGGGAGTCGAACCGAAGATATTTCCAGGCAAGGTTTTAGCAGTAGCTACTCCGTCAGGGGAGACTCTAACCACTGATCAGTACTATGCTGACTGCGAGATCGTGATTGGAGATCGAATTTTCAGGATCGATCTGATTGAGCTGAATGTTTTGGAAGTCGATGTTATCATTGGCATTGATTGGATGTCGGTGTACAGTGCGAACATCGAGTGCAAGACCAAGACAGTAACAGTGAAGGCTCCAAGTGGACCTGACGTCACTTTCCAAGGGAAGAGAAGATGTTCAGATTTGGTTGCTACTATCAGCCAGAAGAGAGGAATTCCTACAGAGGTGCAGCAGATTCCTGTGGTTCGGGATTATCTAACTGTGTTCTTGGAAGATTTGCCTGGATTACTCCCGCATCGTGATGTGGAGTTCAGCATCACTATTCAGCCAGGGTGTGCACCTATTTCCAAGGCACCGTATAGGATGGCGCCTGTGGAGCAGGATGAGATCAAACGACAGATTGAGGAACTGTTGGAGAAAGGCTTTATTCAACCGAGTGCGTCACCTTAGGGAGCATCAGGTGCTTTTGATAAAGATGAAGGATGGTTCGACGAGAATGTGCATCGATTACCGAAAGCTGAATAAGGTCACTGTTCAGAATAAGTATCCTATTCCACCAATTGATGACTTGTTCGATCGTCTACAAGGAGCAGCTGTTTTCTCCAAAATAGATCTTCGATCGGGATATCATCAAGTTCGAGTGAAAGCTAAAGACGTGCATAAGACTGCGTTCAGAACTCGACACGGGCATTACGAATTCTTAGTTATGCCGTTTGGAGTGACGAATGCATCTGCAATCTTCATGGACATGATGAACAGAGTTCTGAAGCCGTTCATTGATTCTTTCGTCGTGGTGTTTATCGACGATATTCTCGTGTACTCCAAGTCGGAGGAGGAGCACACGGAGCATCTAGTAGTAGTTTTGAGGAAGCTTCAGGAGCAGGAGTTGTATGCCAAGTTGTCCAAATGTGATTTCTAGAAATCTGATGTGGCATTCCTAGGTCACATCCTTTCTAAGGAGGGAGTGACAACTGATCCTCAGAAGATAGAGGCAGTGAAAGATTGGGCAAGGCCTACTACAGTGAAGAAAATCAGGAGTTTCCTTGGGCTAACTGGATATTACAGGAGATTTATCCAGGGCTACGCTCAGATAGTCGTGCCACTCACTGGTCTGACCAAGAAGAATGTGAACTTCAAGTGGACCGAACAGTGCGAGGTAAGCTTTCAGGAGTTGAAAGAGAGGCTGACTACTGCACCCATTTTGGCTTTGCCTAGGACAGGTGTTGAATATGATGTCTACAGCGATGCTTCACATCGTGGGCTTGGTTGTGTCTTAATGCAATTGGTTGTGTCTTAATGCAAGAAGAAAAAGTAATCGCTTATGCGTCTAGGCAACTAAGACTGTATGAGAAGAATTATCCGACTCATGATCTAGAGTTGGCTGCGATTATCTTCGCCTTGAAGCAATGGAGGCATTATGTGTATGGCAAAAAGCTGAACATGTACACAGACCATAAAAGCTTGAAGTACATCTATCAGCAGAAGGATCTGAACCTGAGGCAAAGGAGATGGCTGGAGGTACTAAAGACATTCGTTCAAAGATTAAGTATCATCCTGGGAAGGCTAATGTTGTTGCTGATGCACTTAGCCGCAAGAGCAGTCTGGCGAGTTTGATTGCACTCAGAGGCAGCTGGCAGAGGAGTTGGATCGGGCTGGTATTTAAGTTGTTCTGCAAGGCTTGGGATCATCTTTAGCTCAGTTGAGGCTTCAACCGACGCTGAATGAAAGGATTATTGCAGTCAGAAGGAAGATGCAGAGATTCAAAAGATGAAGGAGCAGATTGGTGCTAGCAAGTTGCCCGAATTTCAAATCAGGGATGAAGTGTTGTGGTTTGGAGATAGGCTGTGTGTTCCGATCAGTAGGACTTGAAAGAAAGTATTCTTTAGGAGGCACATGCTACTTTTATGTCTGTACATCTCGAGAGTACCAAGATGTACAAGGACATTAAACAGCATTTCTGGTGGTCAGGTTTGAAGCGGGATGTGCCTGAATTTGTGTCAAGGTGTGCGATTTGTCAACAAGTCAAAGCCGAGAATCAGAAACCTGGATGTCTATTGCAACCGTTACTTATTCCAGAATGGAAGTGGGATAATATCAGTATGGATTTCATCACGGGTTTGCCTAAGAGTCCTAAAGGCAAGATGCGATTTGGGTCATAGTCGATCGACTAACCAAGTCCGCTCACTTTTTTGGCAATGAAGCTCACTGCTTCGATGGACAAGTTAGCTGAGATGTATGTTGGTGAGATCGTCAGGCTTCATGGTGTTCCGTTGACCATTGTGTCTGATCGAGATGCGCGGTTTACTTTGCATTTCTGGAGGAGTCTTCAGATAGCTTTTGTAACAACCCGAAAAAATAGCACATGGCTATTTTGCATCGTAATCTGTGCACAATTGAGAACTGCACGCGATTATGTATTTTTCTGATAACAATTATTTTTAATTGAGAAATATCAGTTATTGTCTGATTTACTTTATTATTATACCTTGAAATTAAATTATTTTTTTACAGATTATCTACGAAGTAGTTTTAATGTATTTTTGTATTGTTTATAATATTAAAGTAGAGAGTTGGGGTTTATTTGGAATGTATTGAGAATTGGGGGGCTTATATGTAATATTTCCCTTAGATATTTATCTATCTCTTTATTTATTATTTCCCTTTTTACAAAAACCCCCTCCCACCTCTCTCCTTCTTCTCCCTTCTCCTTTCTTCTTCTCCACTCCCGATCTGCTCTTTCCCAAACCGATGGAAACCCCCCCACCCGGCCTCCCTCCCTTCCCCCTTCTCCCGTTCACGCCCAGCCGATCGAAAAGAAACCCCGACCCCCGTTCCCTTCTTCCTTCCTTCTTTCTTTCCCTTCCGATTTCCATCCCGACCCCCCACCCTGAAACCCACTTCGGCGATCGTTCCCCCGCTCGATTCCCACCATTTCTTCGTTATTTTCGAATTAAATCAAGGGGTAGACTAGTGAGGGATTCTCTACATCATGGTAGCGTCGGATTTTCGAATGGATTTCGGGAAGGTAAAACCCTAATTATTTTATTGTATAAAATTTAGTTTGGTTAATTTTTATTGAGTAGGAATATTAGGGTAGAGAGATTTAGAGATGTTGGAAGTGGTAGATGTGAGCAATTAGTGGATTGTTAGAGAGATTGTAAGTTATTAGTAAATTGGGGTTTTGGGTTTGTAAAAGAGAATTATATGGATATGAATTAATTCTCGTATAGTGATAGAAATTGTAGTTGGACTATTAGAATATTTTGGGGGCAATTTTAGTAATTATTTGGGGATGAAAATACCATAGGCATTAGATTATCACGTGCATCGCACGTGTATATCCCAAGCGTTCAATAAACGCTTGTGTGACATTTGGAATAGTGTTATTAGCTTTTATGATTGGTTTGGATGATTTGTGTTTAATTGCTTTGAAATTGATGATATGATATATTGCGACCTTGGATGCGAGGTGGCATGGCGCTTTGGATCTTCGCAAAATTATGTGAGTATGATTTATTATGTATTTTTGCTGGTTTGAGAAATATGTGAGTGTAATTTATTTGCGTATTTCTGTGGTTAAAGATATATGTGAGTTAATTTATTTATGTATTTTTGTGGTTGAGAAATATGTGAGTGTTAATTTACTTATGTATTGATATTTTAAAAGATATTTGAATAACATATATGTGTATATGGGGATGAGTTATATTCATATGATGATATCAAAAAAATGGTGTGTATGGTTTTATATACGTATTTGATGTTTTAAAAGAAGTTTGAATAAACTGAAGTGTTGATATGATTTATGGATGAGGCGTATTGGGATAAAGTGTATTGGTATAAATTAATGGATTAGTTATGTATATGGGGATGAGTTACACTTAAATAATAAAGATTGTTCTTGGATTGTTGTAGGATTGAGGCTCATGATATATACCATGCTTAGGTAGTAGTAAGAACTATTCATGCCTATGTGACATCCTTGTAACCCATCATGCTTGAGTCTGATGAACCCATGCATGCTTGTGATATTTAGTTGTTCTTAGTAAAAAGAACTATCATGCTTGAGTTTGATGAACCCATTTATGCTTGTGAACCCATGAAACAATGTCATGCTTGAATTGTAGTCACTGCTCATATTCATGCTTTAGATTGTTGTAAGTCCATGCTTAAGTTGTATTCATGCTTAAGATTGTGGTGAGTACATGGTTAAGTTGTATTCATGCTTAAGAGTATTGTAGGTTGATGTTTAAGTTATATACCATGCTTAAGGCCATTGTAGATTTGTGCTTAAGTAATAGAAAAGTATCATGTTGTTGTAGTAGTGGTGTTTACTATCGCATGGTAGTCGTAGTATTAGTAAAGAACTATCGCGTTATAGTTGTAGCGTTAGTAAAGAACTATCGCATTATGGTTGAAGGGTAGTAAAGAACTATCATGTTGTGGTGGTAGCGTTAGTAAAGAACTATCGCGTTATGGTTGAAGGGTAGTAAAGAACTATCATGTTGTGGTGGTAGCGTTAGTAAAGAACCATCGTGTTATAGTTGCAATACTCAAGTTGCATAGTAGTTCTAGATTCAAAGGAACCACACTTGAATTGTATTATGATTGTAGTGAAAGATTAAAAGAACCCATAAAACTAGCACTATGGTAGTTCTAGCTTAATTGATAAGAGAACCCATGCCTTTCATCCTAGGTGATCTTAGCTCAAACTTGAAGAAAGAACCCAAGAATCTCGTATATGTAGTTCTAGTTCAATTTGGGGAGGAAAACCATGGATTCTAGTTGTATGAGACCCTAAGTAAAGTTGGACCATATCACATGAATATTACTCATCTTCATGGGTAATAAGGGTCGAAAAGGTCACTAATAATCATTAGCTTGATAAAAGTTTGATGTCGCTTCTTGGGCTTCTCATTGGTAGAATGCCTATTTTAGACTGTTAGTAGACTCTTCTGTTGCTTCTAATTATAGAAGATAAGGTTTGCTAGAAGTACATTTGGTTTCTTCTAGATTGATTACCTGTATGGTTGTTTTTAGGTGTGGTTATGCTCATACGCGGCTCGCCTGGCCCGTATGTAGCGGTTGGTCTCATACTTGGCTTATTCGACTTGTATGTATGTTGTTGTCTCATACGCAGGCTCGACTAGTCCTGTATGTAGCTGTGGTCTCATACGTAGCTTATTTGGCTCGTATGTATGTTGTTGTCTCATATGCGGCTCGACTGGCCATATGTAGCTATGGTCTCATACGTAGTTTATTTGGTTCGTATGTATGTATGGTCTCGTACGAAGCTCATTGGGCCCGTATGTAGGTATTACCTTGAATTGGTAGGCTGTGAGTGGATCCAAGGAGATCTTGAGAAGTTTAGGTTGAGACCTGGTTAATTGTGTCGACAAATAGTTACACTCTCTTGAAGATGGACATGTACGGTGCTTTACATGCCGAGTTGGAAGCACAGTAGTATGTCTTGCTTGTTTAGTTAGAAGAGGAACACATACGGTGCTTTTCATGCCGAGTTGGAAGCACAGTAGTATGTCTCGTTTGTTTAGTTAGAAGAGGGACACGTACGGTGCTTTTCATGCCGAGTTGGAAGCACAGTAGTATGTCTCGCTTGTTTAGTTAGAAGAGGAACACGTACGGTGCTTTTCATGGCGAGTTGGAAGCACAGTAGTATGTCTCGCTTGTTTAGTTAGAAGAGGGACACGTACGGTGCTTTTCATGCCGAGTTGGAAGCACAATAGTATGTCTTGCTTGTTTAGTTAGAAGGGGGACACGTACGGTGCCTTTCATGCCGAGTTAGAGGCACAGTAGTATGTCTCGCTTGTTTAGTTAGAAGAGGGACAGGTACAGTGGCATGCCTCGCTTGTTGGTTAGGGTTAGTGACATCGTTAGGGTAGTAACAGTTACTTAACCATTTTTGTCTATAAATTGCCAAAGGGCAAGAGTTGGTGTTAAGAGTGATACCCTATAATCCAACCTCTCTTATAGACTGACACTAGGTGGTGTTATCGGGATGTATTCCCCTGTCAAAGGGATACGGACGGTGCTTTTCATGACAAATTGGGAGCACGGGTTCCGTATCTTGATTGTTAATTCCTGAATGTGCCATGATAAGAATGAGAGGGTTTCCTAGAGAAATAGACCCTACGATCCCGGCAGGTTCTATGCCTTCTCATGACTAGTTGAGGGCACGGAAGAAGGTTGACAAGTACCTTGTAGTTCGTGTTGGCTTTTGAGTGTGGTCCGGTACGCCGACCATAGTCACCAGTCATGTAGTATTATGACAGGAACAGGATGAGTACAAATAGAAATTCATAACGCAGGTTCGAATCCCTGTATATGGAGAAACGGCTTGAGATGGAGCGTATGTAGTATGGGATGCATACTGTTCCTGGAGACTTGCTTGCATTAGAATAAGAGCATCATTGTATTGGTAATCTTGCATTAGAGTTAAGTCATAACATACACTGGCACATCAATTATATGTACACGTTTCTTTTCCATTCCAGATGAATTGCGAGTGTGATAGTTGAAGTAAATTAATAACCAAGCTATGGGCTTGGGATGTGATGTGATATTAGCCAAGTTTGGCTTGGGGTGCAGTGATTATTACCCAAGCTATCGGCTTTGGGGTGTGATATGTTATTGCCCAAACTATGTTTGAGATATAGGGTATATTGTGATGAAATGCAAGTAAATGGTAATGTGCAATGAGATGTTAGGTTGGACATGAATGAATGTGGTAGTATGAGAATGAATGCATATATCTATGATGTGATACGTGATATAATGCAATAAGATCAATATCTGTATTATGAGAGTGGTTAGGAAAATGGTTACTAAAGATAAGTATGTTATGAGCGGTTATGGGTATACATACAGGTGATGACTCAGAGAGTAATTGATGTGAAATTCCATTTATGAGGTTTACATGTTCAGATGTCGAGTAAGATTTTCTTATCTTGGTAATTGTGAGTTCGTTGTGTTTTACTCGTAAGTTTAATTTATTTACTTATTTAATAAATTATACTCACACCAGAAATGGCTAACCCCTTAGTGTTTGGGGGTTAGGGAGTCCCTGGACTGCCCTAGGTCCCCTATTGTTACAGGTCTTCAGCAGTGCAGAGGTGAGGTGTAGGTACAGATTTCTGTGGAGTGGAGCTCCAGTTTACAAATTTGTTGTTATGGTTTAATTGTAAATAGTAAAGGTTTTATACTTTAAATTGTATTTTTGATGTATAAGTATGTGGATGGTGATGAAAAGTATAGTGTGAGGTGGCATGATATGGTTTTGACCCGTATCCATCTCGTTGCGGAGTACCAGGCGTTGTGGTATGTTTTTACAAGTTATTTTCTAAAAACTTACTACATTTTCAAAAGAACTTATGGTTTTTAATTGATAATTGTTATACCGTTATGAGTTTGGCCCCCAGAGCATATATATATATATATTGCCTGTGTGATGATGCTCATTTTGGCCTGGGGAGCCCGTGTTATTATTGCCTGTGATGTGAGCTACGAAATTTAGAGCAGAATTCCGTAAGCTTTTTGTGTTTGGGGCAGAAATTACAAGGGAAACTCTGCCCAAATTTTCTTTGAAACATAACTATTTAAGTTTATGTTTAAAGTGATATAGAAATTGGAAGAATTGATTTTGGAGTCAAAAAGAAAAGAAAAGGGGCAGGCGTCACAGTTTGGTATTACAAACTGATATTTGTAATTACTGCGTAGTAACTCTGTGTTGAAGAAAAGTTTTTAAATTTTCCAGTTTTTCTGTGTATCGTGACTAATTGAAGGAAAGATCTTGGCATGTGTCCCGGTTTCCCAGTTACGTGGAAATCGGTGCGTTACAGCTTTGGGTACATAGACAGATTTTAGCACTGCTTTTCATCCCCAGACCGATGGGCAAACCGAGAGAGTCAACTGTATTCTTGAGGATATGCTTCGGTGTTGTGTACTAGACTTTAGAGACAGTTGGGAAAGGCATTTACCTTTGGTGGAGTTTGCCTACAACAACAGTTTTTAGACTAGCATTGGGATGGCACCGTACGAAGCTCTGTATGGCAGGAAGTGCAGGACGCCTGTCTGTTGGTTCGAAGTTGGGGAGCATCAGATGCAGCGGACCTCTGAAAAGATTAATCTGATCAGGAAGAGGTTGGTGGAAGCTCAGAGTAGGCAGAAGAGCTATGCAGACAACCGGAGAAGGGACCTTGAGTTTGAGGTTGGTGACTTTGTCTTTCTGAAGGTATCGCCCAGCAAAGGCGTGATCCGATTCGGCAAGGGTGGAAATTTAGCCTCGAGGTTCATAGGCCCGTATAAGATATTGAAAAGGATCGGAAAAACTGCTTACCGGCTTGAGTTACCGGAAGAGTTGTCTCAGGTGCACAATGTCTTTCATGTGTCTATGCTGAGAGGTTACATTCCAGATCCAAGTCATCATTTGCCCAAAGTGCCAGAGGGTTTGCAGTTGGAACTGAGTTACTTGAGCTTCCAGTTGAGATTGTTGATCGTCGGGAGAAAGTCTTGAGGAATAAGACGATACCGATGGTCAAGGTAGTCTGGAGAAACCAGTTGGTTGAAGAGGCTACTTGGGAATCTGAGGAGAGGATGATGAAGGATCATCCTAAGCTGTTTGCTTGATTGTATTTTCCTTATTGTGTTTTGTTCTCTCACTCTTTAATTGTAGTTCCGGGGACGGAACTATTCTAAGGAGGGAGTGTTGTAATATCCTACAATTTTATTTTTAATAAAATATTATTTTTCACGTGTTGTGCACGTGCAAACTTCATGTTTATATTATTTATTTTATTTTATATAAGATCTCATTTTAGTATGAACAATTATTTCCTTTATTTTTCCAAAAGTCTATTTCTAAAGCCTAAAACACTATTTATTTGTTTTAGCCCACTTTAATTGATTATATTTGGTTGTCTTGACCCACAAGCCTAAGCCCACTAATTGTGAAGCCCACCAATTTAATAAATCAATTAAATGGTCACACTTGTCATGTAGAGACAAATGGTGAACATTTTGATTAATTAAATTGTACAAACTTCTACATAGGGATACTAGGTGGCACGTGCAAAGCACGTAGTGTGCAATGCACACTATATTGGTGGCCGGATGGTGTATGGAGACATGGGAGAGTGGGTTGTGTGCATGGGTAGTTTATTTGTGTGTGGGTGGTTGCTATAACTTCTACTCCTATCCTAGCCCTCCATTCTACAACTATCCAACAAATCCTAGCCCTCCAATCCATTCTAAAAATAGTATAACTTCTACTTGTATTCTAGACTAAAGCAAATATTAAAAGAGACATTATATAAGAGATATATACATATTAATGTGTGTGAGTTGTGTGTTGTGTTCCCCCTTGGAGGCTGGCTATTCACCCCACTCTAGGAGCTCTCGGTTTTGGCAAGGATCAAGGAGGAGGAGTCGTGCATTGCAACACTCACTCGCAATCTAGGAGGCTCTAGGATATTTCGCATTGGTTTTCTTCAAAAGGTGGGTGTTTCTTATGACTTCTAGAGTAGAAATCATGCTAGGAAATGAAATTGAATTGTTATTATAAGCTACTAGTTGAAATGAAATGCATGCTCGCCTAATTAGAAGAGAATTGATAATTAGCAAATGTGTGCTGTTTGATTACTAGATTTATTGACTATGAGTAAAAATGTATGTTTCTCATTGTTATAAACATTAGAATGCATGTTGATTATATTTAAATTGCAATTGTGTGAAATTCACTAGTAAGAAATTATACTATGCTTATTGATTAAAAATGCTAAAGTAGAATAATGTGTTAAAGATGAATTGATAGAAATGATTGTTAATAGATGTGATGAAATTCCCCATTGCTATATATTTATCATGTGAAAGATTTGAATAAATGAAAAGGAATGTCCTTTTGCATACGAATAATTGCATGCATCATGTGTAGATTAACTAATAAAATGGAAGTTTTTACTCACTTATAAAGTTGATTTTGTGCTCTAAAGATATCATAGTTATCAATGCGTAAGCAAACATCATTGTAGTGAATTTGGTATGAGAAATCATCTTTGTTTATGAACAATTATGTAATAGTTTTCAAATGACAAAATTGTGTTCATAAAATGCAAACTAAGGCTAACTACATGTTTTAAAAGAGTGAAAAATACCTTTCAAAATACTGGTTACTGTTAGATTAAATCCAGCTTTATTCTAGACATTTTTTTTTCGAAAAAGAGAAGAAAAAGAACTAAAAACATCCTTTTGAAATTGAAAACCAGTAGCACAGTCGACCGACTATTGAAACAGTCGATTGCCTTCTTCATTTATTTTTTTCAGTTTAGAAATCATCGCAGAACAGCCAAATGGTCATATGTGGCAGTCGACTACTCTGATTATGTATTTTCGAGCTTTAGAACCTCGCAGAACAGCCGACTAGCCATATGTGACAGTCGACTTCCCCGAAATTTCAAGTAAATCCCTAATTTTTGTGAGAAAATTTCTATGATCTGTGTCCTAGTATAAATGAGAATTTGAGACTGTTTTACAAAGGGGAACTTATTTTAATTACTAACTTTCTTTTTAAAGGAAATCGAATGGATTGTTTGCAAAGTTTAAATTGAGATTTTTTGGTAATGAGAAGTTTGAAAGGTGTGAATTGTGAAACCAATTGAAAATGTGAACTGTGGAATTAGTATGGATTGAAATAGAATTATGTGGGTTTATAAACTAGCGAATGTGACGTGTTGCATTTTCATTGTTATGTATGATATTTTACTTGAGAAATTGAAATAGTTGACATGATGAGTTATGAAAGATGTGAATATATGAATACTATGCTATTGAAATATGAATTGTGATTAATCATGAAAAAAAAAATCTTATGAGTATGACATTGTAATTATGAGTTGAAATTGAGAATTAGTGTATAGCCAAGCCTTATACCGGCAATGAAAGAATTGTGAAATGATATTTTTGAAATGAGAAGACTAAGGTTGGGTCATGTGAAATTAAATGAATAAGACCGGTATAGTGGAAGTACTACACTCTAAGAGTTGATTTTTATTCATGATTCAATTAAACTAAGGATTAGATACACAGTGAAGATGTGATGAAAGTAAGAGAAAAACATTGAGTATGAGGGTCATTGGATTGGCGGCATGAGAGTATTCACAGGATGTCGCATGATGAGTCATGATAGGACATGGATACTGCTCCAGAGTACCAGTCCCGGTGGCGATGCTCGTAGGGTGTTTGACGACTACGGGTGGTGTCATGTCTATGGTAGGAGCTGAATTACCACAAGATGCCTGCATGATGAGTCATGTGTCAGTGCGTTGGGATTCCCTCCAGGATGCCTAGACATGAGTTCGTAGGTCAGAAAATATCTAGGATACTTACCGTAGTTACAGTAGTAGATTAAGTCATGGCAAGGGATTGAACCCTACAAGATAAAGAACGGTTAAGGGCTTGCCCTCGGACCTATGTAGTATGGGCTGCATAGACTCTGAACAAGTGCGCATTAGTGTCATATAATATAAATAATTGCATTAGGGGCTAAGTGCACATTCACAACACGACATCAATAGGATAGTCCCTTTAGTTTTGTTTGTGACAAGTTTGTGTTTGTTAAGAAATGAGAATCGTTATACTGTTTCCAGCATAGAGAGGATGGCCGTGTATAATATTTCGTCAGTCGAATGAACTGACACGCCCATAGTTTTATATGCAGGGTAAAGGTGATTGACACAATTGAAGTATACATGCTGTGCAAGATTAATTTAAATGTTGTTTCATGTAATTTATTGTAATATTATTTCCGCTGTGATAATGTACAAGTGTAAATGTAACTCTGATGAAAGAAAAGTTTTTATTTCCTTGTAAAATTATACGAAAGAAGTGTAAAGATCCTGTGGAACTCGAACTCAGTTGTATTCTGGAATTCGGGGTGTTACAAAAAAGGCTTTGGTTTATGCTAAAGAAATTGCTGTTGAAATGGATATTGATCCGGTGTTCCCTAAGAAAATAAAAAGAATAGTCCAAAGGAAAAAAAAACAATTCGATGAGGTGAATCATCTGAACCAAGCCATGAAGAATCAGCACAAGAATCTTTCAGAATTCAGTACTTTCTATACATAATTGATCAAGCAATTTGTTCATTCGAGATAAGGTTTGAGCAATATCAGCAATATGAAGACACATTTGGATGCCGATGAATTGAAGACAAGCTGCAGCAATCTTAAGAAAAAGCTAGAGAATGGCCAAATTTTAGATAATGATGGTGATGATTTATATATTAAATTGCAATTCGTTCAAAAATATTTACCAGAAGAAAAAAATACATGTAGTACAATATTAAATTTCTTGAAAAAATTTGATTGTTATCCAACTTCTTGCCTTGCATATAGAATATTGTTAACTATTCAAGTTACGGTTGCATCAGCCGAAAGAAGCTTTTCAAAACTAAAACTATTGTAATCTGTAATTTTAGTTGTGATAAACCATGTCGCAAGAATGATTAAATGGATTGGCTTTGATTTCAATTGAAAATGAGTTTTTAGAAAAACTTGATTATGAAAGTTTAATTGAAGATTTTGCTTTTAGGAATGCAAGAAGATCAATTTTTAGAAATTAGTAATGCAGTAGGCACTAGCTCTCATTTTTTTTCTCTCTTCGCAATGTCTAGTAATAGTTTCAATTGTTGAAGATCCAATGGAAATGCTCAGTAATTTTCAGGTAATCTTTTACTGTTACCTTTTAGTTTAATCTGTGTGGCTCTTCTCATTTAGGTACTGATTCTTTTGTTATTTTTCGTCATGAACAGATTGATTATAGAAAGTTTGGAGGCATAACTTTGACGGTCTGTCACGCTCCGCTTCCCAAAAATACGGAATACAAGCACATGATATTAGCCCAGCGAATGACTAACGTCACCCATAAGTTGTTTATCCGATCAACTCAACATTATAATCAATACAGAATAATTGCGCAAGAAATAATAATAATCTCATGAACAATAATACTTGGAATGAAACAATATAAAATATCCAAATACAATAATAATCCAACATCCGGAAACAAATAAAAGCAATATTCTGGTCAAAGGCCCACAATACAATGAAATAACAATAGTTCAATAATTAAATCTCCATGATAAAATAATAATCTATTAAGCGGCGATGACATCAATTCCTTCACCAATGTTGTTCTCCCAATCCATCAAGCAATTCTCCATCAACACCTGTAAATACTTCATCTAAAAAAGGAGAAAAATTATCTTTAGAGCAAGTCATGGACAACAAGTAGAGAAACATGAAACAATGTAATAACGGTATAACAATGAAGTCAATGGATCAATAGAAATCAATAACATGGCACGATAGCAATAATCAATATCATGATAATTGATGCAATGGCTATAAACAATAATTCAATATTCGGTAACAATAATTAATGATCAATAACAATAACACTTAGCCAATATTCGATATCAATGGGAACAATGATGAACAATATACAATGTCAATGTGGTCTGTGGTTCTTAAGTCTATTAATCATTTTAATCCTAACTAATGTAGCACTTCATACATCCCATTTGTTTACCATATGGTTGCTACATACAAACAAGTTACGTTTAGACTTAGTGGTGGGCTCTATAGTTCATGTACACGGGAAACGGTATAAACGACTCTATTCAGTATTCAGTTATTCAGCATTCAGTCATTCAGTTATTCAGTATCAATATCCATGGAACAATATGCAGTTATCCAGTTATTCAGTCATTCAAATCATTCAGTCAATCAGTCATTCAATAATTGTAGGGAAACCACGAGCTTCCTTCCGAGTACAGTTTCTATATTGTCCACTACTTAGGTCAACCCTTAAACCCCGGCTTGTTAACAATTTTTATCGATGGAACAAGACAATACAATATGTAATCTAGAGACATTAGATGAACGATAGCAACAATAGGGGAACAATAGGAGGATAACTTGAATTGGACAATTAGAATTGTGACAATAAGATACTAGAATCATGCAATGCAATATATACACTTAATTTCATGCAATACTACGATGTAGGGAACAATTAATTTAT
The DNA here is from genome assembly GCA_017893485.1 of Hemerocallis citrina. Lineage (NCBI taxonomy): Eukaryota > Viridiplantae > Streptophyta > Magnoliopsida > Asparagales > Asphodelaceae > Hemerocallis > Hemerocallis citrina. The sequence continues at coordinate 205,151,806 of CM030359.1, forward strand.
TAAAAACTTGAAGATAAAATTCTAGATAGCAAGAGTAGTCTGTACAAAAATACAGTTTTTTTCTGTTTCAGAACTCAAAAATTGAATCCGTCAGAAATTCTAGAAACTAGACTTCCACACGGTTCCAAAGCATATTTAAAGTTCAAAATCCGCCAACAGTAGCTAGGTCAAACACAATGTTCTTTACAGATTTCATGTAGGCAGAATTTCGACATCATGTTGTTATAATTTTAGAATCAGCAAAAACTCAATAATAAATTCATTAAAAATATTTTCTAGACTCCTGAACATGATTACTAACAATCTCGAAATTATCAGAGTAAAATTTTAACATTTGATCAGCCTTTTAACAGTTTAAATATGAAAGATACAAGAATCTGAAAATCTGGAAATAAAAACACAGCTGTAGTAAAATGGGCATAACTTTTGCTACAAAACTCGGAATTAAGAAATTCAAGATATTCTAGAAACTAGAAGGATAATGCTACGATTCATATTCAGGAAGTAATTCATTTTAAGATCATTTACTAGTTCAAAAACAGCAGTCAACATGCAGGCCAGCAAGCAATACACAGTTTTTAGGGTATTTTTCTAGAAAATAAATTAATTAACATGATGAGCATCGATTATTTAGTCAATAAATTGTGCAATCAACATGATGGGTGCAATAATATGATGAATAAGACTAAAATCATATGCATACACTAAATTATCATCGATCAAGCAACAAACAATCAACCTAGTAGTTGTTTCTATAATAATTAATTGTGTCATGATTATACGGTTAACCCTATTATCAATTCTATATAAATACATGAAAGATCCAATCTTTAGAGTCAAAAGTGGCACGATATCAACAATATTGGGGTTAGCTCGTGTAAACCCTCAGTAGACCCAACGAAGATAATCAATACAGCGATATGATAACGAATAGGATCTACTTGCAAGAATTTCAACAAAACATGAATTTGATACAATTAACAATTCAAGAGGACGGTGACTTGCCTTATAAACGGTGAAAACGAATACCGAGAATAACAGGATAAGGAATTAAGGATCGCAAAGCAACGAACCCATGAACACACAAAATTGCATGTGCAATATACGTGCACACAAGAGACAAAGAAGCAACAGTAACAAACAAAGAGACAGCAGCTGCAAATAGGATAGAGCATCGGCCAGGGGCAGCGGCACGCTGGTTGAGGTCGGTGGTGCATCGACTGCGAATGGTGGCGGTGCACACGGGACTGTGGGAGCAGTGGGGTGGTGCTGTGCTGCTGTGCCCATCAGGAAGAGGAGCAGACAGAAGGCGGCGGGATTTTGGCTGGCTGTCGACAAGAGGTCAATCGGAAGGAGTGGCGACGAGGGGAGGTCGACGGGGTGGCTGGAGCAAGGGGGTTTGGCTGGCTGTTGACGATCGGAACATGGCAGAAGAGGAGGTGCTGGGCTTCGGGGTGGGGTTTTGGGTGCCTGGCTGACGAAGGAAGAGGAGGGCGGTGCTGGGGAGTCGAGGGGGGGTGGTCGGGATTTGGCCGGAGAAGAAGAACAGGGAGAGCTCGAAAATTGGGCGGGAAACCAAGGGTCGGGGAGAGAGAATATGAGAGAGAAATTTGATGACAGCCACAAAATTTTGTTTTTGGGTTTTTAGGGTTTGTAATAGGGTTGTATTTATAGAATACAAGTAGATTGTTGGGTTAATGGGTCTAGGATCCTATAATAATGGGTTTGGGTTAAGAACAAACTGCAATTGGGTTTTAGGATTCAATAAAAGAGACAGATCTAAATCAATAGGGTTCAAATAAGAATACCCACAATTAAATAAAAAAAATTAGGATCAACAAGAATAGCTCAATAAAAAAAAACGAAGAATTTCATGAACAAAATTTTAAATCTAAATAAATAAATAAATAAAAAAAATGAGAAGAATATCAATTGGGCTTGTAAATAAATTAGAATTCCCCAAGAACCAGATCCAGTACAATAAAATATTTGGATAAATGAATTTTAAAATAATCAAGAAATAACAAATAGTTATAATCTTAATAAAAATAAAATAGTATTCGGTTTTAACAATTTATTAAAATATTTGTTTTCGGACTCAGATATAAATAGAAAATAGAAGATTAAAATACATCGTTATTCGAAATGAATATAATTTTCGATTAGAAAACACTTTAATAAAAATTTGAAACGAATTTAGCACAAAATAAGTTTTAAATAATCAAGATATAGAATACACGGAAAATACTTATTAGCAGGAATAGGGATTACACGGTCAGTCTTCTATCTAAAGCATGTTCATTATGATTGTAATGTTTGAACATTTCTTTTATAGCTTTGGTGATTTTGTTTTGTGACTACATTGGATTCAGTGTTACAAAATTGTTTGCAGTAAAGCAAGTTTAGATTGAGAGGCACAAAACAGAGAAGAAGATGTCGAAAAAATCCAAACAAAATAAAATAAAATGAAAGAACAAAATATAAACTGAAACCGATAAATTGGAGGCGTGTGTACCACACAATACCCTTAAAACAGATTTGCCTTGTCCAGGTGCTGGAGAGTGTAGAGGCATCCATCTTCCAGAGTACAACGACTGAGGAACGTCGACTGTAGTACCACGTCAAGCTCCTAAACTGAAGCAGCACTTGAACTCTATTACTGAATGACCAACTGAAATTGGGAAGAAAAAAGCTAAACATAAAGGAAGAGAAGATTTTCGAGTGTGTGGAATAAGGGGAGAAGGGGACTCTATATTGTCACGTCCCGCTTCCCATTATACAAAAACACGAGCACGTACCAGTAAGATCAACAATATAGTAATAATCATAGAATTAAGAATATAATGTAATAATCGATATCTGAGATACAAGAACTTACAATAAGTCTGAGAATATCCAGTAGCAGTACGTCAAGTCCTTCCAGTAACCCATCATCAGTACTTGTTAAACAATAACTCAAAAGAAAGATAGAGAGTACCCGTTAGAGCAAGCTTCGGACGACATGTAGTAGCAAGTAGTGAAGCAAAATAAAGGACTATATAACAATAACATGGAATTAGAACGATATCAGAGTCAATAAATGATAAGCGATAACAAAAGTTGATAATCAATAATTCAGTAATCGGGAATCAATGTTCAATAACCAATATTCAGTATCAGTATCAATGTTCAGTGTCATCTTATGTCTATCAATTCTTTTATCAACTCTAATTAATGCACACAATCCTGCGTCCCATATCACAGGTTTGGAAGCATACAATCAAGTGAACATTTGACTCTAATGGTGAATTCTATAGATCATATTCTCGGGAAAACATGTAGACAAGAAGCAAGATTTAGTTATTCAGTTCTTCAGTCATTCAGTATTTTGTATCAATGATCGATGAACATATACAGTGTTCTGTCATTCAGTTATTCAGTTATTCAGTCATTTAGTGAGTCATTCATTCATTCAGTTATTCGGTAATGGTAGGAAAACCACGAGCTCCCTTCCGAGTACAATCTCCTATATTATCCATTACTAGGTCGACCCTTATTTCCCCGGCTTGATATCATTTTATTAACAATCAGTTATGAATATGCAATCAATACGATCGATGAGAACGGTAGTATCAATACAATATCAGGAAGGTATCAAGGCTTTGAAATACATGAAATATACATAGTTCAATTCATTAAATATGGAAAATAATGAGTTTATATGCAAAAACATTACCATACAGGTTCTGGACAGCAGCACCTATTGGTACTTAAATCCACTTTTCCGCTGCTTCGGGAATGTAAATCTGATTCCGTCAGAGATTCTAGAAAGTAGAGTCTCTGCCGGTTCTAACTTATATACACACGATACATGATAGTCACAGCAACTAGGTCGATCAATCAATTCTTTACGGGTTTCGTACACAATCTCAGTTCTGGAAATTATAACGTACGAGTATAAAATAGTGATAAATTCCAATCTATAAATTGGATTAAGAATCCGTAAGATGTTCCGGATTCAAGACTCAGTGTGCTACAATTTCTGTGTACAAGGTTTTAATTTTCGATGTCAGGAACTGGGTCGAAATCTCAGTGCAAACTCAGAAAAACGACAGGGTAGTATATTCGAATGTTCAATAATGTAATAAATTTATGGTTCAAATTTTATATTGATAACAATGGCACAATCAGAATATAATGAATCAAAAACATGACGCGATAAATAACGAATCAATAATGAAATTCAATTAGCTACGATGCTCAATTCAATTACGACTTGTCGGGGTTCAATGAATGTTTTCTTAAACTAGAATAATAAAAATAAGTTCAAGAGACGCTTGCCTGTTAGATGACGATTCTGAATGTGAAAGAATAATGGGACGAAAGTCCCGACACCAACACATGCAAATTACAGACACAGCGAACACAAGTGCAACCAATGTGCACCGTAACACGTGCAATACATGTGCACCATGACAACAGCAAACAGCGGAGCATAGCCACAACAGCAACAACAATGGCAGCAAGAGAGTGGCAACAACATTGAGAACAACAGCAGGGTCGACGAAAGTCGGAGACGACGATGAACAGCCGCGATGGCAAAGATAGCAAGGGTAGAGGGTGGTCGGTCGAGTGGCAATAAGTTCAGGTGGAGTTGAGAGAGGCTCGAGGGCGCTCAGGGGCTCGAGCGGGACAGGGGAGGGGCATCGGTGGCTGGTTGCGCGGCGGAAAAAGGAGGCAGTCGACGGTGACACGGCAGCAACATGTGCAATCACGGCAAACACAAACGGGAACAGCAGCAACTCGCCAACGCGTGCACACAATGGGTAGCAACCACAGCGAAGACAGCAGCAACAGCGGCACACAAGCAAGAACAGCAACAACATACACAAAGATAATAGCAACACACAGTAGAGCGACAGCGACAACAGCCGGAGGCGGCGGCGACACAAGCAAGAGCGAACACAACAGCAGCAAGGGGGGTTGCTGCGGCGGCCAACTACGAGAAGAAGGACAACAATGGTGAAGTGGTTGCTGGTTGTCGCGGTGGTGTCGAGGAGAGCAGCAGAGGCTGCGGTGGTGGACAGCGGGGGTCGGAGCAAGGTACAGGCATCAGGTGGTGCATGGTGTTGGCTGCAGCGGGAGGCAGTAGCAGTGGCTGGCGATGGCCGCTGGTGGGGAGGCGATCGCAAAGGTGGAAGCACCGGTGCTCTCGTTTGGTGGTCAACAAGGTCTCGGGAGGAGCAGCAAGGATGAGGAGCGACAAGGACGATGGAAGGAGACAGGGTATGGTGGTTTGCGGTAGAGGCAGGCAGCAAGGCAATGGTGCTCGGGATGAGGATATGGGTTCTTCGATGGTCGAACAGCGAGATGTTGGGGTGAGGGAGCGGGTGAAGGCAACAACGAAGCTCGGGTGACAAGGAGGACGGTGGAAATGGCAGAGGATCGACGGGATGGTGACTAGGGTGGTCGGAGGCGACGAGGGGGAGAAGGAGCAGCGGGGACGGTGCTCGGGTGGTGGTTCGAGCGGGAGCTGGCAGTGATCAGGTGCGAAGCTCAGCGATGAGGAAGTGGATGGTCGAGGATGGAGCTGCGACAACTGCGAGGCACTGCGGTGGATGGTGATGGAGGGTGCAGGCATCGAGGGTGGCTCGATGGGGATGCAGGCGGTGAGATGGGTTCGAAGGCAGGGGAGCAGCGGCGGTTGGAAGGGCATTGCGGCTGGTGAATGGTCGACGGTGGTTGTTCGAGGTGGATGGTGGAGAAGCACGGCAGTCGATGGATGGTTTCTTCGATGGAGATCGATGGTGAGGATGACGAAGGATGGCGGGGAAGGCGGCAGTGGGGGTTGTGCGGTTGTGGTGGAGTGGCGGCAGTCGAGAGGATTGGGGGTGCTATGTTTCTGGAACAGAGAAGAAGAAAGAGAAGAAAGGAGGAGAGAGAAAGAGAGGGGGGGTAATAAATTAATTTTGTAGATTAATTAATAGGGTAGTGAGATTAGTAAGAGAATAATGGGAATAATGGAAAGATATGGGGATGTGGAGGTGATTGGCTGTTATATGAGAGAGTTGGAGAACGTGAGATGAGTTTGTGGAGAGATCTGGTTGGGTTTTGGGTTGTAGGTTGTTGGTTAGATAGGATTTGTTTAGGGAAGTGTGGGCCTGGATTAATAAACTTGGGCTTTAGGTTGTGGGCGCACAATAAAATAAAAAATTAATTTGTAGAGCGGGGTAGAAGATTGGGGCTCCATTAAAACAACATAATATATAAAAAATGAGATTTAGAATAGGACTTGGTTTGGGGAAAAGCTGGGCCTAACTCATGATTTAAAATATCAACAATAATAATGCAAAAGTATGGGCTTCAGTTTCTTTTACAAAAACAAATAAAAATAATGATAAGCTTTTGATTGAAATTGAGCTTTGGATTTGGATTTAAAATAATCCAATAATAATAATAATAATAGTATTAAATTCCAGATTATAAAAATATAATTAAATATCCAAAAGAAAGAAATCGGACTTAAAAGAATAGTATGATTTGTTTGGAAAATTAAAATTCAGGAATACGAAGAAAAGTAAATACAAATCCGTATAAACGGTAAGGGAGGTTACATATATATTGGGCCAGGGAAAAACAAGTGAGTGAATGCACACACTGTAACGGTAGACAGGTAAGTGAATGCTTAATCTGTAACGGCAGACAAAATTATTTCTCAGTTAAAAATGGGTTGTAATGGCAGGCAAAACCGTTTCTGCATTTATTTTAGCCGTTATACAGATCAGAATAATCAAAACTCCCTCCCTTGGTGGGGTTCAGTTGGTCCGGCATTCGTGTTCACGGGACGTGCAGACACACACATGCCGCATGGGGTTCAGTTGGTCCGGCATTCGTGTTCACGGGACGTGCAGACACACACATGCCGCATGTGATGCGGTCCGAGATTTGCACCTCCCTTGCACGCGAGAGAGTGCCTTCCGACTTGCTATCTTACAATGCCAAGAAAGGGTTTATTATATATACCCTTCTAATTCTTATGATTTTTCCGATATGGGACTAAAGTCCCTCAGCCGATTTTCAGATATCAAGTATCTCACTTTGAGAAACAATTTCGTATTCACCCCATAACCGTTTTGAGCAAATAAATATATGATTTTGATGTACTCATGAAGAAGAATACAAATCCATAACGATCTCTCATTAATTCATAGTGGATCTTACTCAAAAAATTGTCTCAAACTGGTTCATAAAATTGTGTTAAAACACTCATTTCCTAACATTCAGTTCTAATAGGAAATTAGAATTGTCTTTTAAAATATACTTTTGTTTCAACATCTTAGTTATATTTTGCTTTATGAGAACAGTAAAGGCAAAAACAATAAATTGATAATAAATTTTCTTGTATTAGGACCAAATCTTAAGTTTCGCACAGGACCTCTAATTTCTCAAGACCGGCCATGTATGAAACCTTATAAACCACACCTTAACAACCAAATTATTGAAGTAAAATCACTGTAAATATTTAATCTGACAACAAGCTAGCAATCAAAAGCATAGCCGCTTCCTACGATTCCCTTGTGACATTAACTTGTTAAAGCAACACCCGGCCAACTCCCTAACAAACTCGTGTATCAAGTCTCCTAATATGCCCCTCTCAACTACAACTCCAACCCTCTCAAACTCCCTTCTCTCCTCCCAAACCCCATCTTTCCACACTTCTCCGATGCTCTCCACCAGCGCCTCTCTCCTCCTCCACTTCCATCGGCATTGCTGTGGCCCGCCTTCCCTAGCCCTTCTAGCCCAACTGTCGAGAAGTTTGCCATCTTTTTGCACAGTTGGCAATCTTTGTATCGGGATTTGGTGGAGGATAGAAGGATTTGACTCCTTAATGTCGATCTTGTTCTTGTCTCCGTTCCCTGCACCACGGTGTAAAATTCTCTACATTTAGCAGGACAACTAATAGAATTACAATATTTTTGTTCAATTGACAAAAAAACAAAAACAAAACAAAAACAAAAACAAAAAACAAAAAACAAAAAAAAAACTTGATACTAACTGATCAATGTACATGTCGAATATTTGAAGTATACTAAACTGACCAGATGTACAATTCACACGAGCGGGCTCTGATTCTCTTAATTGGATCGCTGCAGTTAATCCTTCATGTGCTTCTGCGAAAAAATTAAATCAAATAATAAGAATGAATAAAATGTAAAACACTAGATTTTGATGGTAAACAGAGTGTAGTTTCGTTTGGGGTTTTTTGCTTTTTCTTTTTGTAAAATAGGATAACAAATGAACAGTACTGAACAAATTAACATACCATTTTTGGTTGTAGCACTTCGAAATGTAGGAGACGACTCAAAGTCCAGAACCGAAACAGGGCTAGGCTGCTCGTCTGCGCTAGTACTAGTACTAGTACTATTACTGCTCTTCACCGGAGAATTATCTCCCAAAATAGTAGTCACTGCGTTTTTGCTCACATCAACCACTCTTACCGCATCGATGATCTTCTTCAACGCTTTGAGATCCTCATCGCACTTGTCCAATGCTCCGAGGATCTTCCTCCTCTTCTCGGCCGCAGACTCCCGGCCTATGCACAGCACGGATGCAGGGCTCGTCTGTTCCGGGATTTCGTGCAGGCCCATTAGCTTTGCCACCAACGGAGTCGGCCGTCTAGGGCTGTCCACTGTGAGATCCAAAGGTGATTTTGTTTTAGTTGGCATTAGACGTAGCTCTGATGGCAGTGTTGGACTGCGCTGAATTTCGTGCTGCTTCTGCTGTGTTTCTTTAGAGTTGGTGCGGGAGTCGTTTTTCTTTGCAGAAAATGTAAATAGGGCCTCGAGTGGCAGCGGTGGTTGAGGTGGTTGTCGTGGAGACAATTGCGGTGGTGGTGAGGAGTTGAAAGTCTTGCTCTTTCTTCCGGCTGAAATTTCAATATTTGAATTCAAGCTGAGCTCATGCAGTATAAACTCTTTTTATGTTTGAATAAAAGATTTTATTTTCAAATCTCTTCGTAACTAACTAGTGACAAACAAAATGCGCAATGTTCTTTTTTGAAAAACAGCAGTAAAAACGGCCAAATGGCACCAATGTTGCTATATGATATATGTACTTGTAATTGACTCGATATCTATATGTATATATAAGAGGAGAATATTTATAAAGAGTGCAATTATTTACCAGAATTAGGTGAGGAGAGTCGTTTGCGAGAGTGGCTGGAGTGGTGGTGGTGGTGGTGCCATATGAACTGAAAAATTCCCGAAATGCAGCCGATACTAGTTCTGCTACAACCAGTGTTTCTGCCACAGCTACTGCTAGTCTCCAAAATCGGATTTGGTATCGACGATGATGACAACGTCTGAATCAAAGTCACCTTCTTCTTCTTCTTCCTCATCCCCATTCCTCCTGATCTATAGATCACTAGAGAAATCACTCACTCACTAGCAGTAGTAATACTAGTAGTAGTACTAGTCATGGTCAATGATATAAAGGCAGCATGCAAAGATGCAACCGCATTGTTAATAAAGTAAAGAAGAAAAGAAAACCAAAGAGCAGGTGAGGAGAGTGCGACTAACTGACCGACCGACCGTTTCTTAGCTGCAGTAGTGGACTGAGCAGTGACTGTTGTCCTCCACGTGCTCCCACTTTTTAAGGAAACCAAATTACTAACAGATTCTCTTTTCAAGAAAACAGTACTGTGTTTATTCATTTAATCACAAGGAAAATTTTAGTTTAATATGCCAAATTTAATTTAGACTTTTTAGAGTAGAATTTAGATTTTTTTTTTTTAGGTAAAAAACTAATGTATTATAATAAAACCAAAATATAATTTGGAATTTTGGATAAAAAAGAGTTTCCAGGCATTATAAAATACTATTATCTTCAATGGAAAAAAGTTACACTACTCGCACCTACTCCAGCTATAAATAAGTCATTGCTGCTTTCAGCAGTTTTCTTAAACATGTTTCAACCATTCAAGCGTTCTTTGACATTAATGTTTAATTAGTTTCAATCACATATAGAGAATTAGGTGGGAAGTGACCTGATTTCAGTCACAAAAAATAAAAATTATTGTTGATATTTGATGCGGTTTATTTTTGGAAGGCGTGTGGATGCACTAGGCGTGAGTTCTTACTCGATTTGTATTGAAGGAGGAGACTCCTATGCAGACGACCCTCGACTGGACGAATGGTACTAAGGTAGGTGGTAGTGAGGTGGAGGCTGATGCTCGGCTCGGATCTTTGAGGCAGACGGTCTCGTGTACCTGCAGACGATCTCGGAACACCGGGGTTGGTCCCGGTGGCAGACCCTCCGACGATCTAGTCAGTCACTAAGAGAGAGTAACAGTAACTAGGGTTTTGGTGGAAAAAGATAGATTACCTGAATCCAGGGGTAGGGGTCTGTTATTTATAGGAGAAGTCAACCGGGTCTGGACCCGTTTGGGGCCGGGTCTGGACCCGGTTGCCCGTGAGGCTGAAGCGGTGGAAACCCGGGCAGTATAGGGCTGATGTGGCAGATGCCCGGGCAGTTTCCGAGCTGACGTGACAGCGGCCCGGGCGGTTTTCCGATGCTGACGTGGCGAATCCGGGGGATCAGAAGGTGCACGCATCCTGAGGGGATCCCGTGGCCTAGAATGGGCCACATCATTTCTAACCCATATCACAAGCCCCACACTCCTGTAGGACTGGGTGAACCTGCCGTGTAGGAGTGATTCTTCGCCTCTGTAGGAAGAGCAAGGTGGAAGGTGCGGTGAGAAAGTATGTTTTGCTATTCCAGAAGAGGCCAGGGGGTAGGAGGAAGGGATCCCTTATTGAAGTTTGCGCGAGATGATAAGCGTAGAAGAGTCGGAGTGACGCCCGCCGAGCCTCGGGGTCGGCAGACGAGCCTCTGAAGTCAGCGGACGACCCCATCTCTAGTTGGAAGAGCGAAGGGGACGTCGAGGCCGATCTCGTTGGAGTTCGGCTTGCCGAGCATCTGGGGTCGATAGGGGAGCTTCGAGGGTCGACAGACGAGCCTTTGGGGTCGGCAGATGATCCTTTTGCTAGTTGGAAGAGCAAGAGGAGGCCAACGCCTGATGGGCTGGAGATCGGCTCGCCGAACATAGAGGGTCGGCCGGCGAACATCGCTGGTCGGCAAGCGACCCCCCCGCTAGTTGGAAGAGCAAGGGGACGCCAACGCCTATTGGTTCGGAGGTCGGTGCGCCGAAAATCGAAGATCGGTCGGCGAGCGTCTAGGGTCGGCAAGCGACCCCTCGCAAGTTGGAAGAGCAAGGGGGTGCCAACGCCTGTTGGGTTGTAGATCGGCTTGCCGAGCATAGAAGGTCGGTCGGTGAGCCCGTCGTTTGAGGAGGATTTTTTGGGGCTCGCTGTTTCACCCGAGCTTCGAGCCTCCTGGGAGTAGAGGAGAGCGGTAGGGGCTCGCGGTGTCATCCGAGCTCCGAGCCCCCTTGTGAATAGGGGAGTGCTGTAGGGGTTCGCGTTGTCGTCCGAGTTTCGAGCCTCCTGGGAGTAGAGGAGTGGTAGGGGCTCGCGGTGTCATCCGAGCTCCGAGCCCCCTTGTGAATACGCATGTGCTGTAGGGGCTCGCATTGTCGTCCGAGCTCCAAGCCCCCTGGGAGTAAAGGAGAGCGGTAGGGGCTCGTGGTGTCATCCGAGCTCCGAGCCCCCTTGTGAATAGGGGAGTGCTGTAGGGGCTTGCATGGTCGTCCGAGCTCCGAGCCCCCTAGGAGTAGAGGAGAGGAATTTGTGGCTCGCGCTACTATCCGAGCGACGACCCTTCTGTAAAAATAGAGGGGGAATTGTGGCTTGCGATGCCATCCGAGCATCGACCCTTCTGTGGGATAGAAGAGGAATTGTGGCTCACGCTACTATCCGAGCGTCGACCCTCCTGTAAAAAGAGAAGGGAAATTGTGGCTCGCGATGCTATCCGAGCATCGACCCTTCTTGGGATAGAAGAAAAATTGTGGCTCGCGCTACTATCCGAGCGTCGACCCTCCTGAAAAAATAGAAGGGGAATTGTGGCTCGCGATGCCATTCGAGCGTCGACCCTTCTGCAAACATAGAAGGGGACTTATGGCTCACGATGCCATCCGAGCGTCGAGATTCATAGACTTGTCGAAAAGTCCGCTGTAGGGAAAAAAGGCCTGCGGGTAGTTTGGGTAATTCCACGCTCAGTGCTGACATCAAGAGCGCAAGGATCGAAGCGTCTCCAGATCTTAATTGCGAAAATCGAGGAGTCGCTTTCTCTTTATAAATCCCCATTCCCCCTCCCCATTTTCTATTCTTCACTTCTTGACTCACTTTCCACTTTTCACTAGGACAGAGTTTTAACTGCCGTCGGCGACTCTTTTCGGTGATCGCACGGTTCACGCTTCAGGTTAGTATTTCTGTTTCAGTAATGTCGCACAACCAGTGCGGATCCGAGGCTAGCTCGTCGGGCCACTCCGTGAAGGAATCCGAGTCAGAGACGTCCTCGTCTTTTAGCAAATATAAGGTTAAGGAGGAGGTCGTAACAGACGCTGGGTCGGATGGTAGTGACGACGTAGTCTTTGTGGTGTCGCCACTGAGGTCCAGGAGGCCGGGAAAGGAGCCTGTGGATGAGGGCGAAGAGGAGGGGGAGGAAGAGGAAGAGGGGGAAGGCGAGGATGAGGTGGATCAGGAGGACCAGGATGAGGGCGACCAGGATCAGGAAGATACGGATACCGCGGGTAAGGAGGAAGATGAGGAGGATCAGGATCCTGAGGGCCAGGGTGTTGTTGATGAGGGGGATGATAGCGACGAACGGGAAGCCGTTCGAGATGGCGCTGGTCGGGGCATAGCGGGAAGGTCGGTAGGGGTCAGTGATGACCTTCCGCCCCTTCCACCTTTGTCGACGTCGTCTCCCGATAGGAAGGCTCGTCCCCGTCGGAAGAAGAAAGTGTTAAGTATTCCGGACAGCCCCCCTCCGCATGATGAGTACGCGCCCAGACCGGGATTCGAATTTCCCCCCATCTCCTTCAAAAATCTGGGATCGATACGGATGTACCCTAATGATATTAAGGACATCGAACCTATCCCTCCTGTGCCGGGTGAAGAAGGTCGGGTGAAGATTCGAATGGATAGCATCTCGTGTATTTTAAAGGCGGACTACCTCCACATTCTGAGGGCCGCCTACTTCATTCCGAGGGAGTTCGAAGTCTTCATTCCGAGCCCCGGCATTTGGCCCACAACGGTTCTCGCACTGGGCTACTGCATGTTTCCCGAGGATGCCTTCCTCTCGGGCCTGCGGCTGCCACTGCATCCTTTCGTTAAGAGGGTTATGAATTGGGCGAAGCTATGCCCCATGCAGTACGGGCCGAACTCTTGGAAGCACTTAGTCTGCTTTATCCTAAGGTGCCAAGAGAAGGGGTTGAAGCCGAGGTTGACGTATTTCCGGGCTAACCTAGGAATTAGCTCGCTCGGAGATCAGGAGGGAATTTTTTATTTCTCGCCGAGGCCGCATAAGAAAATCATGCACGGCCATCCAGATTCCATCATGGGGTGGGAAGAGCAGTATTTCTTGGTTCGGAATGAGAGGTCTTAGGGGATACCCACCAGGTGGAATTTCTTCAAACCGAACCACAAGCCCCCAAAGCGAAGCGACTTGTCAGCCAAGGAGTGGAAGAAGGTGGAGAAAATAGTTGGGGGCACAGTATCGCGTGGCCTCGAGTGACCGAGCTACACCTTGCCCGGGCCGGACTAAGCCTTGCCGACCCTAGTATGTTTCTTTCCAAATTTTTGCATCTTTCTGCCTTTGTGTTAACGTTAGCCCTTCTTCTTCCATTTTTCGCAGGGATGACTTCTCAACAGGTGGACGACAGGCGGGCACTGTTGGCCGTCACTGAGAAGGCAAGGGCAGAGAAGAGGAAGAAGGCTGAGCAGGAGAGGCTGGCGGCTGAGAAGGCGAAGATGGCGGCCACAGCCGGGGCATCCTCCAAGGGGTCGGCCCTGGTAACAGAGGAGCCCTCCCCGGTGAAGAAGGCCAAGAGGCAGCACCCCCAAGTGTCGAGGGCAGCTCGGGACGCAGGGGGTAGCTCGGGCAAGACCGTTGAGGCCCCAGAAAAAAGACTCCCACCACTGAGGCCTTCCGCCGAGGAGATGGTGAGTCAGCAGGGGCTGCGACCCTATGCCCCTGACTGGTCGATCGTGCAGGAGGATAGTCTGCTCGATGGGCCCGTGTCGATCGAATTCGTCACGAAGGCCGCCACCGAACGCGATCGGATGGCCCTGGCAGTGCAGACGGCGGACCAGGCCTTCATGCGGTGGTCCCAAGCGCACATCTCGGTAAGTCAGTTCGGCGCTATATATATATATTTTTTTTCTTGTTTTGAACTTGGAATTTTTCAAACCTCTTTCCCCTCGGACAGGTGATGCTTCATGGCCAGCACTTCCAAAAGTGCCTGGAGAAGGAGATCTACATCGAGAGGAGGAACGCGGAGAAGTACCTCCGCGACCTGAACAAGGTTACCGACGAGATGAAAGAGGCTCGGACCATGGTGATCGTCCACGAGGCTCAGATAGCCTTGCTCTGCGACATCCATAAGGCAGACGTAGAGCGTCTTGAGGGGAAGACCGAGGCAGAGGCAGAGAAGGGGCGGAAGGCCCTAAAGAGGATGGAGGTGGCTTCGGTGGAGGCCCTGATGATAGCACAGGATGAGGCGTATGATCAGGCCAAGTCGCATTCCAAGCAGATCTACCCCGAGCAGAGCGTGGACCACCTCTACTACGGATGGCAGGCGAACCTTCCGCCGACCCCTTGTGGCGATGAGACGGGGGGCGTCCAAGGCGAAGAAGAGGTGCCACCGCCCCTCAAGAATAGACTAGTTTCTTTTTGTTTTTATTTTGATGTAAATGCCACGAGCGGACTGGCCACCGCGGCTTTTGTATCAATTTTTTGAAAGAAATGAAATATACTTTTTTGGGCCGAGGTTCAAGACTTGCACTTTTTGTGATGTTTGCTCTCGTCTTTTGATAGACGCACGGGACCTGGATCGACGCCCCTGTTTCTGCTGGGGTACCTCTGGTTCGAGCAGGGGAGGAGGCCATGGAGGTAGCTTTGGCTCGCCAGCGAAAGCAGGCTCGGGACCAAGCGGCCGCCGTTAATTATTTTCTGAACAAGTCTAAGGAGCTCGGTCTGGAGGTGGCGCGCCTGAAGAAGGCCATAGCCGACCGGGACTAGTGGGTAATCGAGACGGGTTGGTCCCTCTCAGATGCCTCGAGCGGGCGTCAACTTCGGAGTCTTTTCTTCGCAAGGCCGTGGTTGAAAAAGAGTTGGAGATTCGCAGGTTGAAGCTGGTGTTAGGCGCGGGCCTGATCGAAGAGGCCAATAACTCGACCCCGGGGCGGTCTCCGACATTTCTATTGGATGAGGCCCAGCCTGATGATGTAGGAAGCTCGGCGGTGGGAGTATCTTCGCGGACCGGTCTAGCCGAGCGCCAAAAGAGTCCCGAAGGAGGTGCTGAGTTTGAATTTTAAGCCTGAGCGTGAGTAAGCGAGTTGTTCTTTGTATTTGTATCGACGTTCATTGAGTTGTAAGCAATGAGTAATAATAATAATAGCATTTGTTTTCACGAACGTTGATTGCCTCGGTTGCCGAAGGTGGCTGCTGTGTCTGCTGCGAAAAGGTCGCCGAGGCAACTGGATCATAAATGGCGACATTTCGCCTTCCCATGAGCATTAATGGCGACGTTTCGCCTTCCGTCGTTTCGCATTCCCAGACGTAATAACTGCCCCCTTTAGGGGGTTACATAATCCCCACTTCCCCCCAACTGATTGTTAAGAAGCGAAAGTCGCTTGACTTGGGTGCCTGCCGGAGGCGGGCGCCCAGAAACAAAATATTCTCCAAACGCTCCGGATCGGGAGCACACCAATCACCCTCGGACTATTCGGGGTTCGGACCTGCAGAGCCGCGAGACCCCGAGTTGTTCGTTGGTGAGTGGTGGGCCGGCCGATCGGTTCGGGGGTTCGTGGAGAGCCGAGGCTCGGTGGCTCTCCTGCCGTCCTCGAACAATTTGGGGTTTCGGTCTCGCAAGAGCAGGAAACCCCGTGTTGTTCGTGGGCGAGAGGAGGGTCGATCGAAAGCAGAGGGTCAGTTTGGGATGGAGAGAGCAGAGGGTCGGTGGCTCCCCTGCCGTCCTCGAATAATTCGGGGTTTGGGCTTGCGAAAGCCAAAAACCTCGAGTTGTTCGCGGATGAGATGGTGGTCAACCAAACGACTCGAAGCCCGGGGCGTCTGCCGAAGGTGGATGCTCTAAACCTTGATATAAAATTTTGCTGAATCGTGGCACTAGGCCATAACCGAGCAGATTGGTCGGCAGCTTCGAAGGAAGCCGCGGCCTTGCTCTGGGCTGACGATGCGCCGCTCTCTTAGGGATGGCGGCGTGGGCGGTTGTCGCCTCGTTCATCGGTTGATGGGCTTGAAAAAGTCCAAACCGAGCGTGGGACGGGTGTCGAGCCCCCACATTGGGGAGAAAGCCAATAGCAGGCGTAGCAGAGGGTCACCGCCGAGCGTCAAGGCCGAGGAGCTTTGAAGAAAGCCCCTGCCTTGCTCGAGGACGACGCCGAGCTCCCGCACTTGTTCTCAAGAAAGACGGTGCAGGCGTGGCTAGCGGTTGTCGCCTCGTGCATCGGTTGATGGGCTTGAAGAAGCCCAAACCGAGCGAGGGATGGGTGCCGAGCCCCCACACCGGGGAGAAAGTCAGTAGCAGGCATAGTAGAGGGTCGCCGCCGAGCGTTAAGGCTGAGGAGCTTAGAAGAAAGCCCCTGCCTTGCTCGAGGTCGACGCCGAGCTCCCGCTCTTGTTCTCAGGAAAGACAGTGCGGGCGTGGCTGGCGGTTGTCGCCTCGTGCATCGGTTGATGGGCTTGAAGAAGCCCAAACCGAGCGAGGGACGGGTGCCGAGCCCCCACACCGAGGAGAAAGTCAGTAGCAGGCGTAGCAGAGAGTCACCGCCGAGCGTCAAGGCCGAGGAGCTTTGAAGAAAGCCCCTGGCTTGCTCGAGGTCGACGCCGAGCTCCCGCACTTGTTCTCAGGAAAGACGGTGCAGGCATGGCTGGAAGTTGTCGCCTCGTGCATCGGTTGATGGGCTTGAAGAAGCCCAAACCGAGCGAGGGATGGGTGTCGAGCCCCCACACCGGGGAGAAAGCCAGTAGCAGGTGTAGCAGAGGGTCGCCGCCGAGCGTCAAGGCCGAGGAGCTTCAAAGAAAGCTCCTGCCTCGTGCATCGGTTGATGGGCTTGAAGAAGCCCAAACCGAGCGAGGGACGGGTGCCGAGCCCCCATACTAGAGAGAAAGCCAGTAGCAGGTGTAGCAGAGGGTTCGCACTGTTATCCGAGCGCCGAGCCCCAAGCTTGTAAGAGAAGCTTTGTTGGCTCGTGCTGTTATCCGAGCGCCGAACCCCAAGCTTGTAGGAGAAGCTTTTCTGGCTCATGCTGTTATCCGAGCGCCGAGCTCCAAGCTTGTAAGAGAAGCTTTTCGGGTTCACGCTGTTATCCGAGTGCCGAACCCCAAGCTTGTAAGAGAAGCTTTTCTGGCTCGCGCTGTTATCCGAGCGCCGAGCCCCAAGCTTGTCTGGCTCGTGCTGTTATCCGAGCACCGAGCTCGAGAGGTCTTTTATCGAGAACAAATATGAAGCCATAAACTTGTTTTAAGAAAGTTGGCATATTTACATTATAAGGGATTTTTACAACAAAAAAAAAAAACAAGGCACGTCGTGCCGATTACATTCTTCATAATTTACATGGGATGGAGGCTAATCTCCTCCTAGGAACTTGATGAGGTGTTCGGCGTTCCAGGGCCTCTTGATGGCCTTACCCTCCGGGTTGGTCAGGCGGTACGTCCCTGGGCGCACAACCTCCGACACTTTGTAAGGGCCCTCCCAGTTCGGGGCCAATTTCCTTTTCTGACCGAGATTGGATACCGCCAGTTTTCGGAGAACGAGGCCTCCGAGTTTGACACCTTCTGGTTGTAGAACTTCTCAATCCTTTGTTGGTAGATGCGTCTTCTAATGGCGGACTTCTCCCTGACCTCGTCTATGAGGTCTAGGTCGGCTCGCAGCTGTTCGGAGTTGGCGGCCTCGTCGAACGCCATGATTCAGGGGTGAAGGGATCCCGATTTCCAAGGGAATGACGGCCTCCGTGCCGTACGTCAGATTGAAGGGGGATTCTCCCGTGGGAATCCTCTTTATTGTTCGGTGGGCCCAGAGAACGCTGGGTAACTCGTCGACCCATAACCCTTAGAAGAGTTATCGAGTCGTTTCTTGAGGCCGTCGAGGATTTGGCGGTTCGCGTTCTCGGCCTGACCGTTAGACTGGGGGTGGCATACTGAGGAAAAGCACTGCTGGATCCCGAGATCTTCGCAGAACTTGCGGAATGCTTACCCACGAATTGAGTCCCATTGTCTGTGATGAGCACCTGCGGAATCCCGAACCGATAGACGATGTGTTTCCAGAAAAACTGCTGGGTCTGTCGCTCGGTGATCGTTGCTAATGGCTCGGCCTCGATCCACTTAGTGAAATAGTCGATCACCACAGTGAGGAACTTTCGCTGGCCCGTTGCTTTTATAAATGGGCCCACCAAATCCATCCCCCACATTGCAAAGGGGGTCGGACTGGCCATTGACCGGAGGTTCACCTGAGGAGCCATCTTCATGGGGGAGAACCGTTGGCAGGGGCAGCACTTCTTCACTAGGGCGAGGGCATCTTGCAGCATAGTGGGCCAGTAGTACCTGTGATTTAATGCCTTCCGCACTAGCGAACGGCTTCCCATATGGCATCCACCGATCTCCTCGTGCAGCTCCTTGAGGGTATACTTGGCTTCGTCTAGGGTCAGGCAGCAGAGGTAGGGTCTGCCATCCGTTGTTGTATAGGACCTTTTGAAGAGGGTGGCATTGATGACCTCGAATCTTTCCGATCGGACCCTGATCCGCCTCGCTTCAGCCCGGTCTTCGGGGAGCTCTCCCTTGACTAGAAATTTTTTGATAAGAGTGGTCCAGTCGTCGGGAGGGGCTCCGTCTTCGACGCACAAAACCTCCGGGAAGTCTGTACTTGGCTTCAACAGGACTTCAATTAGGACCATGCGGTCGAGGCCTTCAAAGGATGAGGAAGCCAACTTTGACAGGGCGTCGGCCTGAGCGTTCTGCTCCCGGGGGATCCTCAAGACAGCCGATTCGTCGAAGGACGTTAATAGGCATTGGACCACGGCCAGGTACCTGATCATCCGATCATCACGGGCCTCGTACTCCCCGGTGATCTGGTTGACCACCAGCTGAGAGTCGTTAAAGGCCCTGATCTGTCTGGCGCTGGCTTGATGAGCCAGGTTGAGCCCGGCGATCATGGCCTCGTATTCAGCCTCGTTGTTAGAGGCCGGGAAGTTAAGGCAGAGACAATATTGAAGGAGGAAACCATCCGGACCCTGAAGAATGATGCCCGTACCACTTCCCGTTTCGCAAGAGGAGCCGTCGACGTAAACTTCCCACATCCGATCGGCTTCTTTGCTCGCGGGATGCTTGGAGATGGTGCATTCTGTGATGAATTCGGCGAGGGCCTGCCCTTTGATGGCCGTTCTTGGTTGATAGCCGATGTCATACTGGCTGAGTTCGATCGACCATTTGACTAGTCGACCAGAGCTCTCGGGTTTGTAGAGCACAGCCTTCAGGGGTTGATCCGTGAGTACCTGGATCGAATGCACCTGAAAGTACGGACGGAGCTTCCGCGCGACCACGACCAAGGCGTACGCCACCTTCTCCATCCTGGAATATCGGGTCTCGGCATCGAGCAGGACCTTGCTTACATAGTACAGGGGCTTTTGCACCCCTTCCTCTTCTTGGACGAAGATGGCGCTGAGCACGTTCTTCGAAGCGGAAAGGTAGAGCCAGAGTGGCTCCCCTGGTTCGGGTTTGCTGAAGAGAGGAGGGTTAGCGAGGTACTCCTTCAACTATGCGAAGGCCTCTTGCTGTTGAGTACCCCACTCGAACCTTTCGGTGCCGCGCAACGCTTTGAAGAACGGAAGGGACTTTTCTCCAGATTTGGAGAGGAAACAGTCGATGGCCGCCAGTCTCCCCGTTAGCCTCTGGACTTCTTTGACGTTCCTGGGAGGGGCCATGTCTATTATGGCCTGGATTTTTTCGGGGTTCACCTCGATGCCGCGCTGGCTGACGATGAACCACAAGAACTTCCCCGAGGAGACGCCGAAGGCACACTTAGTCGGGTTGAGCCTCATGTTGTTGGTTCGAAGGACCCCAAAGGCCTCTTCCAGATCGGCGACGTGGTCCTGCCCTTGTTGACTTTTGACGAGCATGTCGTCGACGTATACCTCCATGTTTCGTCCGATTTGATCTTTGAAGACTCGGTTGACGAGCCTCTGGTAGATGGCGCCAGCGTTCATCAGCCCGAAGGGCATGACCCGGTAGCAGTACAGTCCCTGGTCTGTGACGAAGGACGTCTTGGCGATGTCCGAAGGAAACATCCGGATCTGGTTATAGCCCGAGAAGGCATCCATGAAGGATAAGAGTTCGTGGCCCGAGGTAGCATCGATCAGGGCATCAATGCTGGGGAGAGGGAACGGATCCTTGGGGCATGCCTTGTTGAGGTCGGTGAAATCTATGCAGATCCTCTAACTCCCGCTCACCTTCTTGACCATGACGATGTTTGCCAGCCACTCGGGGTAGCTGACCCCATGTACGAAACGCGCGGACAAGAGCTTGTCTACTTCCGCATTCACCGCCTGTTGTCGCTCCGGGGCGAACTTGCGCCGCTTTTGGAAAACTAGTTTCGATCTGGGGATCACGTTGAGTTTGTGCATGATGAGATCCTCGGAGATGCCGGTCATGTCAGAGGGCTTCTAGGCAAAGAGGTCGATATTACGGCAAATACAGGCAATTAGGGCAGACTTGAGGTCGGGCACGAGGGAGCAGCTTACTCGGAAGTGCTTCGATACATCCCCTGTCTCGAACGAGACATTTTCTAGCTCGTCCGCCGGCTCTGGTTCGGGCTGGGTCCTTTCGGGCTCCAGCTCGATGGCATCGAGGGGAAATACACCACTTCCGATCGTCGTCATGTAGCACGAACGTGCTGCTTCTAGATTCCCTCGGATAACTCCGACGACAGTGTTAGTAGGGAATTTCATCTTCTGATGGTAGGCCAAGGGAACCGCCTGGAGGGAGCAGAGCCCCGGACGGCTGAGGATGGCGTTGTAGGCTGCCTTGACATTCACAACAATGAAGTCCATGGACTCAGTCCTACTGTTCGGGGTCGTGCCCGCCGTGACGTCTAGGGTGACGATCCCCTCTATAGTCACGGGGATGCCGGAGAATCCGTGAAGGGTGTATCCGGCCAGCTTTAGTTTCTCACGGGAGAGTTTCAAGTTCTCAAATGCTCCCAGGAATAGAATGTTGACCGAGCTCCCGTTGTCCACGATGATTCGCCAGACCTCGAAGTTCGCCATGCTGAGGCTTCCAGATCCTCTCCGGAGAAGGAGACAGGAAGTTGCTGGACCTGGGGGGAGATAGGGCCCTGGATGGTGTTGACATCTCGGACGAAGGCCTTGCGGGAAGTGTTGGATTCCCCTCCCATGGGCCCTCCGTGGAAGCAATGCAGGATCGCCTGACCCTCAGGCTCTTCGGGCTCCGGATCCCGCTCAGGACGCTGTCGGTGCGCTCGAGGAGGAGGGGAATCCCTCCTGTTTCTGGTGTCCCTATGTTCCCGGGTGCCTTTCCTTTTGAATTCTCAGGGGTACCCTCATTGAATGAGGGCCTCAATTTCGTCCTTCAGGGCACGGCAGTGATCTGTGTCGTGCCTGTTGTCCCGGTGGAAACGGCAGTAGAACCGTTGATCCCTCTTCTTGCTGGTGTTGTTGGACGGTCGAGGATGGTACTGGACGAGGTCACTGTCTTCAATCGCTAAGAGGATTTTCGACACGTTCTGTGTCAGCGGAGTGTACCTCTCGAAGCGGGGGATCGGCAGAACCTTCTTCGCGGCGCCCTCGTCTCTCTTCGCCGGCTCAACCTCATTGGCCTTGCGCTTCCCCTTCCCGGGAACTTCCTTCTGGTCCTCTGGATTAAGGGCTTCTTCGGCTCGGATATATTTTTCGACCCGGTTGAGCAGGTCGGGGAAGTCTATCGGCGGCTTCTTTGCCAGGGAGGCCTTCAGTTTTCCATGTTGAACGTTGTTTTGGAAGGCTGCCGAGGCAACCCCGGGGTCGAAGGATGAGACCGACCTCGCCTCGGCGGTAAACTTTCGGACGAACACTCGGAGTGACTCCCCTTCCTTTTGCTGGAGTACAAGCGGGGACGCACTCGTTCTTTCAGCCTTTCGGCTGGTTACGAAGTGGGCGAGGAAGTTGCCCTCTAGCTGGTCGAAAGAATAGATGGAGCCGGGGGTGAGCTTGGAGAACCATTCCCGAGCCGGACCCCGAAGTGTGGCGGGGAAGGCTCGACACAGGAGGGGATCCGATGCGCTGTGAATCATCATGAGGGTTTTGAAGCCCTCCATGTGATCAGCAGGATCGCCCTCGCCGTCATATGTCTCGAACTGAGGTGGACGGAAACTACGAGGTATCTCCGCCTGCAGGATGAAGGCGGAGAAAGGAGGGCGAACCGGCCTGTACCCCTGAGTTGTCCTTGGGTCGCCGTTGCCAAAGTGGTCGAGGCGATCCTTCATTTCTTAGAGGCATTTCAAATTGTCGTCGTCATGCTCTGGTGGAATTGTTGAGGGGCGAGATATGCTAACCTCAGCATCCGACCGTGTGTGGGAACGGCAGGCATTCTCATCGACGGGACCCCTCGGATGGCCCCCAAGATTTCCCTCCGGAAGTCCTGGAACTCCTGGTGGGTAACCGGGGCTCACTCGGCCCGGTTTGGTTGAGCGGGCTGTCGTCGACCGACAAGGCTGAGCGCTGGTTCCCGCCCTTGGGACGGAGGTTTTGTGTGGTTTGGAGCCGAGTTGGAAGCGGTTCCTCCCCTACTGCGGCTAGCCTGTCGGTTCAAGATCACCCCCCGTAGGTCGGGCTGGACCGGATGGGAGGCATTCGGCTGGGGTCCGTGGCTGATCCCTCTATTGTTCGATCCGTGAGCATTGGCAGCGATGCATTGTGGAGGCACGTCCTGCCGACGTGCGGAGGTAACAGTTTTCGCTGCCTTGGGCGCCATGTGAGCTCGGGTCGACGGGGGTACCATCGGAGGCAGAGCTCGGGTCGGCGTCTACAGGGGTACCGTTGGAGGCAGAGCTCGGGTTGGCGTCTACAATAGATAGTTTCCCACAGACGGCGCCATCCTGATGTGGTTTGTTTTCGGGAGGCGTGTGGATGCACCAGGCATGAGTTCTTACTCGATTTGTATTGAAGGAGGAGACTCCTATGCAAACGACCCTCGACTGGACGAACGGTACTGAGGTAGGTGGTAATGAGGTGGAGGCTGATGCTCGGCTCGGATCTTTGAGGCTCGGATCCGATGGTCTCGTGTACCTGCAGACGGTCTCGAAACACCGGGGTTGGTCCCGGTGGCAGACCCTCCGACGATCTAGTCAGTCACTGAGAGAGAGTAACAGTAACTAGGGTTTTGGTGGAAAAAGATAGATTACCTAAATCCAGGGGTAGGGGTCTGGTATTTATAGGAGAAGTCAACCGGGTCTGGACCCGTTTGGGGCCGGGTCTGGACCCGGTTGCCCGTGAGGCTGAAGCGGTGGAAACCCGGGCGGTATAGGGCTGACGTGGCAGATGCCCGGGCGATTTCTGGGCTGACGTGGCAGCGGCCCGGGCGGTTTTCCAACACTGACGTGGCGGATCCGGGGGATCAGAAGGTGCGCGCATCCTGAGGGGATCCCGTGGCCCAGGATGGGCCACGTCATTTCTAACCCATATCAATATTAAATAATTATTAATATTGCTAAAGATTTGATTCTGTAGCCTTCTCAATTTGCTTATCAATACTCAGCCAATAAACCATACTTACAATTGTATAATATTTATGGATGGGTCAGCCTTTAACTATTCTGTAATCTTTTGACACCCCTACTACTAAATTCGGGTTTATAAAAAAATATTGCAGGGGCCGGGTACTACCGTAGCTCTGCCCCTGTTCAAATAAAAAATAAAATGCATATACATTTTGTAGTGTCATAAGACTCATAACAAAAGGTGTATATTTTATTTAGTGTTTGTATATTGTGTATTATGAGATATAAATATAAAACTATGTATACATCTAGATTAGGTTAGCTATTGTTGAAATATAGTAAGTACTGATGTGCATATTCTGTTTCCTAATCTATAGGAAACAGATTCCCCAAATCTCTCACCCCGCAATCTTCTCTCAATCTCCTTTTGTTCTCCTCCAAGAATGTAATCCTTATATATAGATGTATACAGTAAAGAATATGAATAATAAAAATAATATTTATTTCTCCCAAATCTGTTTTCAATATGGTATCAAAGCCTAAAATATCCTAGACTACGCAAAGAAGAGAAAGAAGAAGAGGCGTGTTCAGCCTCACCGATCACCAATCTCAGATCCGAACCCGAACCCCGAAACCCCGACTTCGTCCATCGATTTCATCGACTGGTCGTCGATCCTGTCGTCGATCTCATCGTCGACCCCAAAAACCTGAACTCTCATTGAAACCCGTCGATCCCGTCGAAAGCCCTCACCGCTGATGCCCTCACCCGCGGCCCCTTCCCTTCCAACTTCGACAACACCTCTACCGCAATTCCCTCCATCGTCCTCCTCCTCAAACCCATCGCCATCTCCACCTTCGCAGGTAACCCCGCAACCAAGCCCCCGCAGCCTCGTCGCCATTGCCACCGCCTATATTCTAGCTAAGCTCCGTCGCCCTTACCTCCGTCGCCCTTACCTCCGGCGATCCGCCGACTGAAGCTCAGATCCAGGAAGGGGTGAATCTTCGATTGTTGTTTGTTTTTCACTTTGGTGGCTGTTGATCAAATCTGTGTTGTTGTTGTGCTCTTTTGGTGTTTGTTGTTTTGGGGAGAGTATTGTTTGTTGTTTTTGATCCTGTCTGCTGTTTTGTGTTTGAATCATTGGTTCTGCTTGCTGTGCTATTTGTTGTGTTGCTATGGGACAATATCCGTATGAGTCAAGATAGTGTACTCATTGTGGCAAGATCGGCCACACGAATGCTCGTTGTTATAAGATTATCGGCTATCCGGAGATCTAGAATCATAACAGGAATATTCGAGAGAAGACTTGCAATCAACCCACTGTCGCAGTTAGAGTTGCTGATCATACTGTTGCAGGTAATGATGGTAAGGTTTTTAATAATTCTGCCTCTGTTATGAATAATGCATGGATAATTGATTCGGGTGCTACCGACTATATGACTTTTGATTCTAAACAAGTCTAAAATTTTCAACCATCCACCAAATCAACTGTGTCCACTGCCACTGGTGATCCTGCCACTGTTACTGGCGAGGGGTCCATACCTCTCACAAACAAGCTAACCTTAGATACTGCCCTAGTTATGCCATCCTTGAATTTTAATCTGTTATCTGTTGCTCAAATAACTACTGCCTTACGTTGTATTATAGTTTTTTAGCCTTCACATTGTGTGTTTAAGGATATTCGAACTCGCAAGACAATTGGTTATGGGGTTAGACACGGGAAACTTTATTACCTGAATTTAGAATCTGAAAGTTCAAGCAAGTTGACTCAAGCTCTAAGTGTGGAAGGATCCGAAGGTGAGAATAAGAAATCAGATATTTGTCTATGGCATCGACGTCTAGGGCATGCTTCTTTTGGTTATTTGAAGAAATTATTTCCAAGTTTATTTTTGAAGATTGATATTTCTGTCTTTCGGTGTGATGTGTGTGAACTCGCAAAAGGTCACCGTGTCTTGTTTCTCCCAAATTCATGTAGAAGCTCTCTTCCATTTATGATTATTCATTCTGATGTTTGGGGTCCATCTAAAAACACTACGTTTGGAGGAGCCAAATGGTTTGTAAAATTTATTGATGACTGTACTCGTATGACCTGGATTTGTTTGATGAAGTCGAATAGTGAAGTTAGTAGCTTGTTTCAGAAATTTCACAAGCAAGTTATGACTCAGTATAAATTACAGATTCAAGTTCTTAGGAGTGATAATGACGGAAAATACCTGAGTTCGAATCTGCAACAATATTTGGTGGAACCCGGAATTGTTCACCAGACTACATACTCATATACACCTCAATAGAATGGTGTTGCGGAAAGGAAAAATAGACACTTGCTCGAAGTGGTCTGTGCTTCTCTTATCTATGGAAATATGCCACTCATTTATTGGTGGGAAGCCCTTGCTTCTGCTACATAATCAATCGAGTTCCCTCTAATATCCTAAACTTCCTCACGTCATTTCAAGCATTAACTGAAGCTGTGAATGCACCAAAAGTCATCAACTTGTCACCTCGTGTGTTTGAATGTGTTGCATTTATTCATCATCATCAATTTGAACGTAATAAGTTAACTCCTCGAGCTGTCCGATGTGTGTTTGTGGGATATGCACATGTTAAGAAAGGGTATCGGTGCTATCACTCACCAACTTAAAGGATGTTTGTGAGTATAAATATTGTGTTCCAGAAGATGAGATGTATTTTTTCTCTGAGATTGAACTTCAGGGGGATTACCGAAGTGAAGTTCAAACTCTTTCATATGATGAAGTGGTTACCATTCAGAATGAACAATCGGATATAAGGAGAGAAAATCTGGATGTAAGTAGTGACGATCACTCGAACAAAGATTTGGTTGAGGAAGGAGATTTCCACGAAGAACTGCAATCAGTGCCAAACCTCCTTGAATATGAGCCATCTATACCACCAGCACCGTTAGAACTATCTCCACCACCAGTACCATCAGATCTATCTCTACCCCCAGCAGAACCCCAAAACCAATCGTCATCGCTGCCCGAAGCTCCAAGAAGCGAACTCCTAAACTGTACTACTAGAGGTATCCCAAAACCCACTTATGAGCATAATCCCACTAGTAAACTCAAGTATCCCATGAGTCATTATGTGTCCATTCACTGATTGTCTGAATCAAATAAGTTATTTGTGAATCAATTATCTGTTGTATCTATTCCTAACAGTGTGCAGGAAGCCTTAGTCGATCCAAGGTGGAAAGTAACTGTAACACCCCGAATTCCAAATAAGACCGAATTCGAAGTTCCACAGGATCTTTACACTTCTCTTCGTGCAATTTTACAAGCAATTAAAAACTTTTGTTACATCAAGTTACATTTACATTACACTTTTATAGCGGAAGCAATTTACAATAATTACATGAATAGAAATATACAACACTTGAATCATTCTTTAAGCAGCATGCATACTTTAATCTTGCCAATCACTTTATCCTGCATAAAAACTGTAGGCAAGTCAGTTCATTCAACTGACGCTAGGATATAATATATCAATTTTCTCTTACTTGGAAAGCACAAACTTGTCACAAACAGAACTCCGGGGACTATCCTATTGATGTCGTGTTGTGCGGTGCACTTAGTCCTTAATGCAGTTATGTTTATTACATGACACTAATACGCACTTGTTCGGATTCTATGCATCCCATACTACATAGGTCCGAGGGCAAGCCCTTAGCCGTTCTTCATCTTGTAGGGTTCAATCCCTCGCCATGACTTAAACTACTACGGTAACTACGGTAAGTATCCTAGATGCTCTATGAGTTACGAGCTCATGTCCAGACAACCTGGAGGGGAATTCCACATCATGACACGATGCATCTTGTAGAACCTATGGACAATTCAGCCTCTGTTATAGGACATGACACCACCCGCAGTCACCAAACACCCCACAAGTGTTGCCTGTGGTACGGACTCCTGGAGATATATCCACGTCATGACAGGATGTATCGTGCAGACAGCCTGTGAATATTCTCACGCCATAGCTCCGAGGCCCTCATACTCGTGTTTTTCTCTTAATTTCGTCACATCTCCACTATGTGTCTAGTTCTTAATTTGTTTGAATCATGAATAAAATCAATTCTCTAGAGTCAGCACTCCCACTATACCGGTCTTAACCATTTATATAACACGACCCAAATCTTGGTCTTTTCATTCAAATCTTATCTCAACAAATTCTTTTCAATGCCGGTATGAGGCTTAGCTACACACTAGTTCTTAATTTCACTTCATAATTACAAAATTGAGTTTTCATACTCATAAAGTCTTTTCATAATTCAACATGATTTTCATTTCATATCTATGAATTAATTCCATACATAAAGTTCAATTTCGATTTATATCTTTCACATTCAAGATTAATCTCAATACACCCATTTAATTCGCGTACTATTATTTCTTTCCTTCAAAATCACAATCATTTTTTTCATTTAACTTTCAAATGCATGACTTGCACAAATTATTGAGTAAAATTTCATAAATAAACACTCTTTAAATTTTCTCATTCAAGATCCCCTTTATAAATTAGGTTGAATTTTTCTCATGGAATAAATCACATTTTTTACTTATGCAAATGTCAATTTTATAGCATTCTACTGAATTTTTTACTTCCCAATCTTTTTAATTTAAGTCAAAATATTGTATAAATATTTTTCATGAAGTCCATACATTTTTAGAATAATTATAATATATTTTTCGGATTTTTACAAGTCCAAAAATCAAATTAAAAGTCAAAAACCCAAAAAAGTGTTTTAAGTGCCAAACTCAGGAATCGAACCCGCAACCAAAGACCACCCGCGAGCTACAGTGCAGCGCACTGTGGTGCCGCTGCTAACCAGAAAGGCCAGAGCGCCAATGCAATATGAAGAGGGGTTTAAATCCATATGAGTTAATTTTCGGGTTTCGGATATTTTTTTAAAATGAAAACAAAAAGGGCTAATGCCCAGTTTCGAACCCGAGACCCAAGACCAACCCACGGCTACAGTAAGCGGACCCAAATGCACCCGATGACCAATAAGTCCAAGTGGCTAACCAATATGGTTTGGGATTCTAGGATTATAGTTCGAGTCTCTGTTCTCTTCGAATTCTTATAAACACAAATATTTTTAAATTCTTTTCTTCTCCAATTTAATTCAAAAACTCCAAATTTTAGTTTCTATATAATTACAGTATTTCAGAAACACAAAACTTGATTTTTGACACACAAGTCATAATTTTACTCTCTACTTACATTTGTCACTACAATTTCGTATTTTAGAAAACAAGTATAGTTTCTCTACAATTTTGCACTTACAATTTTCCCTAGATCCTTTTATTATTTTTATTATCATTTTACCATCATTTCTACAGCAAAATCTCCTTTTCATGCCAATATCAAGTCAATTAAGCAATTCACATTTTCATGGTTCTCATTTCAATTAACTAAACATACAAGCACAATTTCTTAATTTAGCACACATCAACATATAAATCATGGTAGCATTGTAATTTCTAAGATAATGATCATAACTTGCATCAATTAACATTCTCTTTAACAAGCATTCATACTATTTGCAATTTGTCTCATTTTCACAACACATGACTAAATTAATTAGAGTTTTCTTAACAATTTTACCAAGCAATTCCCTAGCATGATATCTAGTTAGAAGTTCGAGAAAATCACCCACCTTTAATGGAGAGAAATAACAAAATTCCTAAAGTCTCCTAGAATGAACAAATGAAGCCTTCTCATCCTAGATTGAGCCACCAATTTGACTTCTTCTCCTAGCTTGAATGGTGTTGGACTCTTTCTTCTTGCTCCAATGGTAGGCCGGCCAAGTTTGGGAAGGGAACATACACAAATTCAACTCTCAATCTTTTAGACTCACAATTCTCTCAATCTTTTGACTTACTAATGTTTCTTCTTTTCTTTCTTTCTTTCAATAATTTAGGTGCAAGAATGAAGAGTGTAGGGAGGGGGGGTATTTATACAAATTTTGAGTGCAAATGAAAGGCTAGGATTAGTCCAAATAGTTAAGGATCAAAGGCCAAGATGAATTAGGGAGTTGTAGGAACTACCCATGATGGAGCAACCACCTCCCCACTTCCCAATCTCTCCCTCTCTCTTTGCACAATTCGGCCTACCCCCAAGGGTGCATCATGCACGTGCTAGTGCAATGCACATGCAAAACTAGTATTCCCCACTAAAAGTTGTTCATGCAATTTAATTAATTGTCCACTAAATTAGTCTATACTACAAGTTAGGCTAATTAAAAGGGGAATTAAATTAATGGGCTCACTAATGGACCAATTAACCCTGGGCTCTTAATAAATTAATACTTAATTAATTATAGTGGGTTAGAAAGAGATAATTAGGCCTAGGATTTTATTAGGCTTTTAAAAATAGGCTTTTTAGAAAATAAAGAGAAAGACTTGAAATAATTATTGTTTCATGTTATAAGGAAATAATTTTTTTAGAAAATGCATATGAAATTATACGTGCAAAACACGTAAAAATCAACAAACTCTTTATAAAAAAAATTCAGGATGTTACAACAACTATGGATGAGGAGATGAAGTCCTTGAAGAAGAATGAGACTTAGGAGATAGTCGAGCTGCCAGCAGGGAAGAAGCCGGTAGGATGGAACTGGATTTATACGATGAAATATAAGTTGGATGGTTCGATAGAGCGGTACAAGGCAAGGCTGGTTGCCAAAGGGCACACTCAAACTTATGGAATTGATTATGACGAAACATTTGCACCTGTGGCAAAGTTCAACATTGTTTGAGTTCTACTGCACTTGCTGTAAATCTTGACTGGTCGTTGGAGCAATTTGATGTGAAGAATGCCTTTCTGTATGAGGAATTGACAGAAGAGGTTTATATGGATCTACCACCAGAATCAAATAGACCAGTCCAACATAGTAATAAAGTGTGTCGCTTGAGGAAGGCACTATATGGTCTCAAACAGTCGCAAAGAGCTTGGTTTGGGAGGTTTACAAAATCAATGAGGACATTCGGATATTATTAGAGTAATTCAGATCATACCATATTCCTGAAAAGGAAAGAAGGTAAGATTACTGCTCTCATTATATATGTGGATGATATGATAGTAACTGTGAATAATCCTTAGGAGAGAACGGCATTGAAGAGCTACTTGTCACAAGAGTTAGAAATGAAGGATCTTGGCTCATTGAGATATTTCCTTGGTATTGTAGTTTCTCGCTCGAGAAAATGTATATTTTTGTCTCAAAGAAAGTATGCTCTCGATTTATTGAAGGAAACTAGAATGTCTGCTTGTCAGCCGATTGGTACACCATTGGAAGAAGGAATGAAACTTTGCAACGAATCTGATCATGTGCCTTGTGATAAGGAAAGATATCAGACATTGGTTGGACAACTGATATATCTTGCGTATACATGGCCAGATTTATCATATGCTTTAAGTGTGGTAAGTCAGTTTATGCATGCACCTCAGGAACATCACATGGATACAGTAATGAGAATTATGAGATATACTGTCACACCCCACTTTCCAAAAGAACACAGAATACGTTATGTGACTAAGCCCAGCGGATAGTTTTCACCATCCATAAGCTGTACGAACCTGCTTGAATCATCATAACAGTAAATATAACAGTATACTCCAACCAGGCATGCAAAAACAATCATAAATCAACAGTATTTATTGCATCAATAATAAATGTTCCAAAAAATACTAGATCCGGAACAAAACAATAACCCTGGGACAATAATCCCAAATACAATCTCAATACAGTTCATGAAATAAAATAGTTCATAAAAATATTTAAGCAAATCATTCCAATTGTGCAGCTCAAAAATTTTGCTCACCAACTCCAGTAGGCAATTGATCAGTAAAACCTGTTCACATGACAATTACAAGAAAAACGGGGAAATAGGAAAACATAACGCATGTTAGATGCAAATCCGGGCTGCAAGCAATATAATTAGGAAAATGGGGATAACTAACTAAACAGGTAATACTAACATTGAGAAAGCAGTAAGTATAACAGTCTACAAGTGACAGTAAACAGTGAAGTGATAACAGGAGAAACATAACAGTAACAGTAAGGATCAACAGTAACAGTGTGTCAACAGTAGTAGTAATCAACAGTAACAATAAAGATCCACAGTAACCGTAACAGGATATGACAGTGTAAACAATTATTCATATGTCTAATTTTCATTACTAACTAGGTAGCACTTCATGCGTCCCAGATGTTACCACATGGTTGCTACATCAAACAATTTCGTTTTAAGATTTTGTAGTGGAACTTCTATGGGGAAATATATTCAGACAAACAGTAACAATAATAGTAATAAGAAACAGTAACGGTGTCATGGATCATGCCCCCATGCATCCAGAGATAAACAGTAGGTACCACAGTAACCAGTGAGGAAACGAGTCCCTTCTGAATATGTCTTTCTATATTGTCCACTACTCGATCTTTTTCCTTAAAAATCCCGGCTTGATTTCTTTTATTATCAATAAACATGTGTGAACGAATAAAAACTTGCTAAAGATATGGCAAAAACAGCAAATAAGTCTAAGATGAAATAGTGAATGCAACGGTTAATGAAAACAACTCATAATAGTCAAAACAACGAAACTTTCAGTTCTGGACAGCAAGACACTACTGTACCAAATCTGAGATATCCATTGCTGCAGAATAGAAAATCCAGATCCGTAAAAAAATTTAGAAACTAGACTCTCTGTCGATTCCAACACACATATATAATTCACATATCAGCCACAGAAATAGGGTCGAAAACAGCATTTAATACAGAAATCGTGTTCAGCCAGGAAATGCAAAATCTTGTTTATAAGCATGAAAAGAGTTCAAAATCATCATAATTAAATTTGATAAAAATCTGGAAGATTCCCTAACATATATAGTTTCAAAATATAAAATATCATGAATTTACATAACATGTAGTATAGTCAATAAAATTGGGAAAACAAAGTAATGCAATAAAATCTCAATTCTGAATATTCAGACACAGCAATACAAAAACAGAGAAGTAATTCATAAAATATAATTTGAAATCCAGATCCTTCAAAAGGGTGATAAAATAGAAAAATAATACTATAGTTCTTATTCACAAAGTTTTCATCAAAAATGAATAGAATCTGGTTGAAAACATAATTCTTTACTGGACAGCATGCAGTTTGGAAATATATCGACTAGTTTAATAAGTATGAAATGAGATACAGAAGTCATTAATTAATTCCATAAAAATTAGGGAGTGATCCTATTCATGTCTAAACATACTCAGAAAAATATAGGGTTCAAATTCTTCTTTTAATATCAATTTTAAAATAATATTTCATACAGAATACATATAGTTCAGAATCTGGAAAATACGATATGGCTGCAGTAAAACAGCGATAACTCATGCATAAAATCTCGAAAGTCTGATCTGTCGAAAGTTATGGAAACTATAAATCAGAGGCTACAAATCATGTTCACAAACTTATTTATTTTACTGATGTTAACAGGATCAAAATTACTGTACAAAATAGGACAACAGCAAAACAAAAGTTCTCTTATGCATTTTATCAAACATCTTAACAACAAACGGTCCAATCTAGATGTCATACAACGCATGGTATATATGGGTTACTCAAATCATCATGCCATGTGAATAAACGGTCTAAAATGAGATAGCACAATCAACAAGCATTCATGTAGCAATTTCTACCTTATACGGTGTGTGTCACAACTACCATACAAATCAAGATGTCCACTAATCTATTTGTTTCATGCAGTGGGAGTCAATTATTGTAACTACTCATGATCAAGAGATGATGTCAATAGTTTAACTAATAAATATGGATCATCATGAAAGTACAATTATTTTCATACTAGAGTACTTATGGTATTAGTTTGTATGACAAAAAGATTACATACAAGCTACTTGCCTGATATGAAGACGACGAAACGAGGAATAGAATAACGGGAACGGATCCCGAACAACGAACACACAAACAAAAGACGAGAGACGAAATCCAATCCAGCCGAAGCATGTGCACACACACTCAAAGAGACAGCAGCCAAACAACAACAAGACCCAGCGGTAGCAACACCAGCAAGGGCGTCGACACTAACAGCAAGGGCGACAATGGCATCGGCGGTAGGGGTGGCAACGACGGCAGGTCAGGATCGCGGCAGTGCTACCTCGACCATAACGAGGACGATAGGGGGGGTCGGCTTAGGTGAGTGTTGCGATAGGGAAGAAGAGAGGAAGGAGAGGGGTCTAGTGGTCGGGGGTGTCGCTGGCATCGAAGGTCGACGACGAAAGTGAAAGGGAGAAGGTCGGGGTCGGGATGAAGGGAGAGAGAGGGGGTGACAGCTAGGAGAGAAAGAAATATTGTATTAGGATTGATAATTATGGTTATGGTTCAATTAGGCTGTTTAAATAGAGACGATATAGGCTTGGGTAAACTGGGTAGTATCCAATTGGTTAAAAAGAATCCAATAAGAGACAATTAGGCCATGAAATAGGTTTAAACAATAGACAAGATTAAGAACAAATTGTATATCAATAAGGAGGATAAAAAGCTGAATCAAACAGAGAATGAATCACAAAAGAGAGGAACAACACACCATACAATGGAAAGAAAAATAAATACAACCAGAAATAAAAGAAATAATCCAGAATTTTATTAAATATAATTAAAAATACAAATAGGAACAACAGGGGTTACAAGTCCTACTCACCTAACAAGAAGAATTTCGTCCTCGAAATTCAACCAGAAATGCATAGGGTAACCCCAAAAGAAAAGAAAAAAATACAATTACAAAAGCAAAAACAGAAAAACAAGAGCTACACAAACAAATGAGGAAACCTTAACTAGATATCCTCCTCCAGCTCCCAAGTCGACTCACCCGACGAGTGAGGATTCCAAGAAACTCGAACAAGCTTGATCACCTTGTTCTTCAAAACCTACTCTCGCCGATCCACAATAGCAACTGGCGGGATCTCACAAGACAAATCTGGCCTCACAGATAGCTCCGAGTAGTCAATAACGTGGCTCTCATCACGGATATACTTCCTCAGTTGCGAGACATGGAAGATGTCGTGCACTCCAGATAAAGTCGGGGGAAATGCAAGACGATATGCCACCTTGCCTACTCGTTCCACGATGTCAAATGGTCCAATAAACCTGGGGCTCAACTTGCCTCTGCCACCGAAACGAACGACACCTCGCCACGGCGATACCTTAAGGAAAACATGGTCTCCCACCTCAAACTCCAAGGCTCTATGATGAACATCAGCCCATCGCTTTTGTCTGTCTTGCACGGCTTGAAGATGCTTCCTGATCAAACTCACAGCATCCACCGTCTTGGTGATCAACTCCGGGCCCAACAATTTTCTCTTGCCAATGTCATCCCAGCACACTGGCGACCGACACTTACGACCATAAAGTGCCTCGAAAGGAGCAGCTTTAAGACTGGCCTGAAAGCTTTTGTTGTACGAGAACTCTACGAGATGCAAGTGGTCCTCCCAAGAACCCCCAAATTGCAGCACACAGGACCTCAACATGTTCTCTAGAGTCTGGATGGTCCTCTCTGACTGTCCATCTGTCTGATAGTGAAAAGTTGTATTGTACTTCAACTTACTCCCCAGACTACTCTGAAGACTCTCCCAAAATTGCGACCTAAACCTCGTATCCCTGTCGGATACAATACTGACTGGAACCCCATGAAGTCTGACAATCTCTTGCATGTATTTCTCAGCTAAGCTCTCAGTAGACTGTCCAACTCTGAAGGGAAAGGAGTGAGCGCTTCTGGTCAACCTGTCTATAATCACCCAAATGGCGTTGTGACCCTTAAGACTCCTCGGCAAAGCGGTCACAAAATCCATGGTGATGTTCTCCCACTTTCACTCCGGAATGGGAAGAGGTTGAAGAAGTACGGCGGTCCTCTGATGCTCTACCTTCACCTACTGGCAGATCAAGCACTGCGACACAAATCTCACCACGGCCCTCTTCATACCATGCTACCAAAAATGAAGCTTCAAGTCCCAGTACATCTTCGTACCACCAGGATGAATAGAGTACGACAAATGGTGGGCTTCCTCAAGCAACTTCTGACGAACCTCACTCTTCGGAACACACAACCTGGACCCAAAATGAAGAGATCCATCTGAGTGAACAACCATATCGATCCTCGTACCCGCTTCAACTTCAGCTCGGAACCCTTGCAATTGCTCATCACCTGCCTGAGCCTCCTTAATCTGCTCAACAAGAGACAACTGCAACTGAAGCATCATGCAACTCTGAACAGAACCTGGCAAGATCACATCCAAATCCAACCTCCTTGTAGCGCCCCGATTTTCAACACTGGGAAACCGTGACACGAGCCAAGACCTTTTCTTCAATTAGTCACAATACACAGAAAAACAGGAGAATTTAAAACTATTTATTCAATACACAATGTGTTACAAGTCTGAATATTGTACAACTGTAATACCTTAGAATAGAGTTACAATATTACCTTTACATTTCTAAGTATTACAGCCTTCAACATCTTACATCAGAGTACTTCTCAACTAATGCATAATCAATACATATACTGCAGCGGAACTAAACATAACACTGACTCCTTGCTTTCCTAGCCTTGAGTCCTCCTGAATCTCGCCTTTGTACTTCGGCGATCCAGTACCTATGGAAGTGGGGACGTCAGTATTCACTACGTTTAAAGGCTGATCATATAGCAGCGAATCTCCCAAACAATATACAAAATATAGCAATGGTGTTGGTGTAGTTTAAGTGTTTGTGATTGCTAGGACTAGACTCTAATGCGATATTTAAATAGAACTAGGATGCTCCTATTCTAATATCAGCAAGTCTCCGAAGTAACATGCAGCCCATACTACATGCGACCCCATCTCAAGCTGTTTCTCCATATATAGGGATTGGAACCCGCGTTATGAACTTCTAATTGTACTCAACCTGTTCCTGACACCTACACGTGGCTAATGAGGTTGCAGATGAGGTCAAGTCCCACTATTGTATTTCGCCAGTGGTGTCTATGTTCGCCACTGCGACCCGGCTAACCGGACCTCTCTCCAAATAGACGAACCCAACGTATCGGGCGTCATTCCAAAATCAAACTATAGGGTTTCGCAAGCGCAGGGTAGCGCGAAGCCTACCCTGTGACACCCTCTGGGGTATCGCAAGCGCAGGACTGCATAATGCATCCTGTGGCACCCCCAGCCACGGCACCTCAGGAATTAACAGTGCGAGATACGCAACCCATGTCCTCGACTTGTGAGACAGCACCGTACGTATCCCTTTGACGGGAAGGTACAACCCAATACACCACCTATGATCTGCCTCAAGAGACGAGTTAGTGTAAGGGGCCCCCTACAACTGACTCCTCTCTCCCGGCAAAAGGTTAAAATGATCCTTGTAAGTCACTACCCTAATGACGTCCCTGACTCGAACAATCCTAGGGATGACAATATTATAAACACAACATGATAGGCCTTAAATTAGGCTTCGCAAGACACCTCTACTAGGCTGCTCAACCTAGACTTACCGGATCCCTCAGGATCCGGTTCGTGGCTCATCGATCCAAGACTTTGGCCGTGCGAATATACACGCATGCCGCTACCCTAGACTTGGATTTCGTCTATACTCCGGTCCTCGATTAACCTACCCTGGTTAAGATTCGACGGTACGCAAGGAGTGACTCCTCCACAGTTCCTTAGGGTAAGAAAACATATGTCTTGATGGTCGATAGCCCTTAGGGTAGTAATCTCACCCTAGACGAGCACAACGAATTGTGTACTAGCTAACAAGCTATACACGAGTAACAACTACATACGAGCCAATTAAGCTACGTATGAAACAATGACTACCTACGAGCCAGGCGGGCCTCGTAGGAGATAACCCCGCACATACCAGCCAAATAAGCTGCGTATGAGACCGACAGTTACGCACGGGCCGGTCGGGCCGCGTACGAGACAACAACCTACATACGAGCCAACTAAGCTACGTATGAGACCCACAGCTACATACGGGCTAGTCGAGCCACGTACGAGCACAACCATATGCAAACAACCATACAGGTAATCAATCCTAGAAGCAACCAACGTGCTTACTAACAAACTTGATCATCTATTATTAGAAGCAACAGAGGGATCTACCAATAGTCTATGCTCGGTATTCTATTAAGGAAGAACCAAAGGCGACATAACCGC
This sequence comes from Hemerocallis citrina, assembly GCA_017893485.1. Lineage (NCBI taxonomy): Eukaryota > Viridiplantae > Streptophyta > Magnoliopsida > Asparagales > Asphodelaceae > Hemerocallis > Hemerocallis citrina. The sequence continues at coordinate 205,189,904 of CM030359.1, forward strand.
CTTTATCAACTAACTATTACTAGTGGTCTTCCCAATCTTATTACTTCGACCTATAGCCCCTTAAGCATGGCATACACTCGCAAGCATCTTCCTACGGTAATCCCATTTACAAAACAGAACTACTCACCATCACACTTCTAAGTATGAATATGGTTACGCTTGTGCTTACATCGAGCTTAGCGTAAAATCTCTACGACCTAGACATGAAGTCCACTATAGTCAAACGAGCGTGAAAGTTTACTACCTATCTTGACTAATCATCATAACTCAAGTATGGATAGATATAACATACAACATTCCAAGGCATAGTAGGTATTCTAACACTAACCCTACAACATTCTAAGCATGTATTGGAACGTTAGCATGGTATAGAACACAACATAACATCACTACAACTAGCCATGGGTAGTTTCTTTATTCTAAGCATGAATATCATAGTATGGCTATCATTAACTTAACATGATCAATAATTAGCATGATACCTACTTACTTAGCATGAATAATATTTAAGCATGATCGTCTACTAACATAGCATGGACAATTACTTATCTAAGCATGGGTATCATGTAAACATGAGTATTCATCTAAACTAGCATGGCATACAACTTAATTACCATTAAGCTAGCATGGCATACAACTTAATTACCATTAAGCTAGTATGGCATACAACTTACTTTAATTAACTAGCATGGCATAGACCTTACTTACAATTAAACTGGCATGGTATATCACATATCTACAATTAAACAAGCATGGTATATCACTTACCTACAATTAAACTAACATGGTAAGTAATTTTATCATTGATCCTACAACATCCTAAGCATAATAAAATTAATCCAAACATGGTAGGAAACTCTTAGATTGAATCCTACAACATTCTAAGCATAATAAAATTAATCCAAACATGGTAGGAAACTCTTAGATTGAATCCTACAACATTCTAAGCATAAATTAGTTGATCTAAACATGGTAGGAAACTTTTAGATTGAATCCTACAACATATTAAGCATGAATAAATTAATCTAATCCGACCTTAGCATGGTACATATCAACCCTAATCATGGTAAGTAATTTTATCATAGATCCTACAACATGTATATTGTTTCTACACATGATAGGTAATTTTAGGAAGCATCCTACAACTAACTAAGCATGAAAACATGATAGGATGTTTTTAGGAGGCATCCTACAACTAATTAAGCATGAAAACATGGTAAGATATTTTTAGAAGACATCCTACAACTAACTAAGTATGAAAACATGGTAGGATATTTTTTTTTAGAAGTAATCCTACAACATTCTAAACATAAAGCATGATAGGATATTTTTAGAAATAATTCTACATCATTCTAAACGTAAAGCACGATAGGATATTTTTAGAAATAATCCTACAACATTCTAAACATAAAGCATGGTAGGATATTTTTAGAAATAATCCTACAACATTCTAAACATAAAGCATGGTAGGATATTTTTAGAAATCATCCTACAACATTTCAAGTATAAAAGCATGATAGGATATCTTTAGAAAACATCCTACAACTATCTAAGCATAAAAACATGAAGGAATATTTTTAGAAGATATCCTACAACTATCTAAGCATAAAACATGAAGGGATATTTTTAGAAAATATCCTACAACATTCTACTACTACTACTACTCCTATTTTAATCAAAACATACACACAACCATCTACTACTACTACTACTTCATTCTTATCAAGAACACAACATACAACTTACTACTACTACTTCTTCATTTAATCAACATACCACTACTACTTTATTTAATCAACCATACTACTACTACCTTATTTAATCAACATACTACTTTATTTAATCAACATACTACTTTATTTTAACATGCTACTACTTAGTTGCTTACTAGTCTTTATTATTACTAGTGATAAAAGAAAAGATCATTTTTATTTTATTTTACTCTACAACTAGTAAATATGAAAGAAAAAGATCTTTTTTTATTATTTCTACAACTAGTGATTAAAAGAAAAAAGATCTTTTTAATATTTCTACAACTAGTGATTAAAAAGAAAAGATCTTTTTAATCTACAACTAGTGATTAATAAAAAGAAAATATCTTTTTAATCTACAACTAGTGATAAATAAATAAAAAAGATCTTTTTAATCTACAACTAGTGATTTAATAAAAAAAAGGAAAGATCTTTTTATTCAATAAAGAAAATTACAACAAACATATGCTTATTATTATTAGTCCAAGTTCCATAAAGTCCTACAACCAAAATGGTTGTAAAAATGTATTCATATGCTTATGTGTAGTTCTCATCCAAGTCCTACAACCTTAGGTGGTTGTATGTTCAATCCCATATGTCATATGTGAATTTTAGTCCAATCAATAAACACAACAACAACTACTATAATAAAGGTGTGATCTTTATGTGTTAGTAGTCACTACTACTACTTTTTCTCTTTTACTTATTACTACATTCACACACAACAACACACCCATCAAAACCCAAAGAAAACAAAACAAGAGGATGAGAAGAAGAAGTCAAGCAACAAAACAAACAAACAAACAACCAAACAAGCATGAAGAAACCCCCACCTTAGTCTTTTTTTGGAAGGACTAGCTTGCTAACCTTCTCCTTCCCCTAGCTTTTTAGAAAGCTTCTAACAACCTACAAAACAAAACTCTCAAGTTAATCTTTGTTCTCTCTTTCTTTTCCTTTCTTTCTTTCTTTCTTTCTTTTTGTTTTCTAAAATGAGAGGAGGAGAATGAGGGGGTATTTATAGGAGGGGATAGGAGGTGGTAAGTGCACCACATTTGCACAAAAACCCCAAGGAGGGGGGTGGCCGGCCATACCCTAGGGGGGGAGGGGTATGGTGTAGGGTGGTGAGGTGGAGGGATAAGGCTTCTAGAAGGGTTTTAGTTCTTCTCATGCATACAAGCCTTATTTGAAACCTCCTAATCAACCTTAACCTTCTTATTAAGTTGCCATGACAAGAGTAAGTACATTGTTCTTTCAGTACATACTACATACTAGGTATAATGCACTAAGTACCATACAATTGTATGTATGTGTACATGTATGTGTATAAAAATATTCCCTATAAAATCCTTATAAAATTCCCATAAAATAGTTTAATTTAGAAAATAATAGTAAAATCAATTTTATTATTAATTCGGAGGATCGCGCTATCAATTTGATGCGCTTCAGATGCACACCGCCCGATAGATGCACGTAGACACTGTTTGTGGGCAACCCGGCGAAAAATCACCAAAATAATCTGATTTTGGAATTAAAATAAAATAATAATAAAAAAATAATAATAAAATAGTAATTTATATGAGTTAATATCCGTCCGGGATATTACACTCCTCATCTGCTCAACAGGCTCTCTCTGTTGAGTTAGGAACATGGCGACCGGTCTCCTACTCAAAGCATCTGGCACCAAGTTCACTCTACCAGGATGGTATTACAAACTGATGTCATAGTCAGTCATCAACTCCAACCATCGCCTCTGCCTCATGTTCAGCTCCTTCTGAGTAAACCCATACTTGAGACTTATGTGGTCAGTATAGATCTCCACTCGGTCTCCAAGCAGATAATGCGTCCATAACTTCAAAGTAAAAATCACAGCAGCCAGTTCCAAGTCATGGGTAGGGTAATTCTTCTCGTGCTGCCTCAACTGTCGAGACGCATAAGCAATAACTTGACCCTTCTGCATCAACACTGCACCTAGGCCCTTGCCAGAAGAGTCACAATGAACTACAAAACCACCCGTACCATCTGAAATAGTCAACAATGACGCTGACGTTAATCGGCGCTTCAACTCAGCAAAAGCTCCACCACAAGCTCCATCCCAAACAAACTTCTGATCTTTCCCAGTCAGCTTAGTCAACGAACCAGCTATCTTCGAAAAGTCTTGGACGAACTTCTGATAATACCCGGCCAAACCAAGGAAACTTCTCACTTCCAAAACTGACTTAGGAACAAACCAATCCTTGATCGCGAAAATCTTGGACGGATCAACAGAAATACCATCGCCTGAGATAATGTGCCCCAAAAAGATAACTCGATCAAGCCAGAACTCACACTTGTTGAGTTTTCCATAGAGCTGATTCTTCCTCAAGGTCTACAGAACCAACCCCAGATGATCAGCATGATCCTTCCGATTTCGAGAATACACCAGAATGTCTTCTATGAAGACCACCACGAATCTGTCCAAAAATGGAGAGAAAACCCTATTCATCAGACTCATGAACACTGCTGCCGCATTCGTGACTCTGAAAGGCATCATAAGGAACTCATAGTGCCCATATCTGGTCCTGAACGCAGTCTTTTGCTCATCAGCTGCCTTCACCTTCACTTGATGATAACTACAGCAAAGGTCCAACTTCGAAAAGATAGCAGCTCCACCCAACTGATCAAATAAATCATCAATCATGGGTCATGGATACCGGTTTTTCACTGAACATTGTTCAGCTCACGGTAATCCATGCACAGACGATGACTCCCGTCCTTCTTGCTGACAAACAAGATAGGAGCGCCCTACGAGGACACACTGGGCCTGATGAAACCCAAATCTAGCAAATCCTGAACCTGCACCTTCAGCTCTGCTAGCTCAACTAGTGCCATCCACTAAGGAATCTTCGATATCAACGTAGTACCAGGCTGATCATCAATACCGAATTCAACATCCCTATCAGGGGGTAGCCCAAGAAACTCCTCAGGAAACACATCCAGAAAATCCTGCACAACAAAAGGCGCAGCCTCACAACCTGAATGCAATTCCATAGCACAACCAGCATCGAAAACAACTTCCTGACCACGCCCAAGGGGTAACTCCCCAGCATGGAACTTAAACTCCTCACGGCCTGGCATCCTGAAAATAACCTTCTTCGCTTAACAATCGATGATAGCATGGGACTCACCCAGCCAATCCATGTCGAGAATCATATCAAACCCTGAACTGTCAATCACAATCAGATTGCTATGAAATCAGCACTCCCAATAACCACAAGACTCTGCTTGCACTCCCGGGAATAAATGACAACACCACCACCTGTAGTGATATGCCAAGCAACCGGTAACTCACTGCACACCAAATGATGCTGATCCACGAAGCGGGAGGAGACGAAGGAATGAGTTGCCCCGAAATAAAAAAACACTAGCAGGAACAGAATGAAAAAGAATAATACCTAAGATAGAGCCAAAACAAGGAAAAAGATGAACAGGTGAAAGATAAACAAGGAATATAAAAAAAATAATGCAGGAAAACAACATGAAGAAAGATGCAAGAGAAATAAATGAAACAAGGATCAAATAACAGAACAACAAAAGAAAACACAAAATAATACCTGCAACGACTTCCTCCGCGGTTTGAGCTTCCTCCACGGTCAAGTTGAAAGTCTGACCTCTTCCTGGAGCAGCGGTCCTCTAACTGACAATCTGATGCTTAGGGGGAAGAGGCAGTCTGACCTGATTACGGACTAGCACAACTGCGGCCTGGTTGTGCCTCCTCCGAGGACAATCTCGAACCAAGTGATCAACAACACCACAGTCGAGACAACGACGGTTGGCCTTCCAGCAATCCTTGCACAAATGTCCAGGGGCCGGCAAAAGTCGCAAACAACATCCCTCCGTGGAGGAGCAGGATGGTAGGGATCTGTCCTGACGGCAAGGATCGGAGCTGGCCTCCTGATCGGACCTCTTGTAGTCCTGGCAGCAACAGCAGTGGGGTATTGCACAACCCGCTGAGAAGGGGTCTCATAAGCACGAGTCTGCTCTGTCGCTCGAGCTGCCTCCAAGGCATCTGCATAGGTATGAAGACGATGGGTGGCCAAGTTCACCTGAATACCCTGATCAAGACCCAAAAGGAACCTCCGGGCGCGATCCTCCTCATTCTCCACCATGGTGGTAGCGAAGCGGCTAAGTCTAGTGAACTCCGCGGCATACTCGTCCATGCATCTAGAGCCCTATTCCAAGAAATTCTTGGTGTTAAAACACTGTATATACAATATGTAACAAAATCTCAAAACATGGTACTAATAAATCAACTAGACAACCAACCAACCAACCTACTTCAGGGCAAGAAATTGATGCTCCATCTCTACCGAGTGATGCGCGGGAAGAATTTCTCCTGGAAGCTTGGAGCGAAAGTGGCCCAAGTAATAGGACACTCTAGCCTCTCAGATTCTTCCCTCCACCAGATGTGGGCCAAATCTACCAACTGGATGCATACCACATCCACACGGTCGGCATCGGCAACCCTAGCTGCCTATAGCAGACTCTCCGTGCGTATTAGCCACTGTTCAGCCTCAAGTGGTGTCTTAATACCAGTGAACTTATCGGGGTGCAACCTCATGAAATCCGCAACGGTACCCGGACGAGGGGGCACAACTACAGGGGCAGGCACAACGGGGGTCGGAACAGCATTCCGGTTAGCAACTTCCAAAGCAGCCTTAACCAGTTCGCTGTGCTCCTATTGCATCTGAGCAATCTGCTGGAGCACCTGAGTTACAGCTGCCAACTCAGGATGGCCTTCGTGTGAAGACGAACCATTCCCACGAGCCATAGTCTGTACAAAACCCAAAACAAGTAGCATTCAGATCCAGTTGATTAATAATTATTTGTGCAATGCATGGCCTGTCGGGAGTCAAGTAAATCCGATCGAGTCAGGCCTGCCTAATATATTAGTCAAACTAACACATTAGCCAAACCTGGAGCTCGGATATCACCAAAAACCTTTTCACGCTCTGCTTCCCAAAAGAACACGGAATACAGTACGTGACTAAACCCAGCGGATAGTTTTCACCATCCATAAGCTGTACAGACCTGCTTGACTCATCATAACAGCAAATATAACTGTATACTCCAACCAGGCATGCAAAAACAATCATAACTCAACTGTAACCCCTGTTTTTCTAAATCCATATTATCTGAGTTGGGATCTTTATAAAATTTTTCGTTTCTTAAATTCAATTTTATTTCAAATTTATTTTTTGTATCTCCCATCAAAATCCATTTCTTTTTATTAATTGTTTATTGTTATTTTCAAATGATTTTTTTTATATTAATGTTGTTGTTATTATTTTTAGTCAGTTTTATTATGATTACTGTTATTTTTATTATCATTTTTATTATGATTATTATTATTACTACTTCTTTGATTGGTTATTAAAAACCTAGTTCTATTTATATATATATTTGTAGTTATTTTAAATAAATCATATATTGTAATGTAAATTATATTATTTTATAAAGTATATGTTATTGGTTATTTTATTATTCTTATTGGATCCATTTGATCGACCCATTTCCCTAATACCCTATTCTAATACCCATTACCCTGTTAAATATCCACCTAAATACCCAAACCCATTAATTAAACCCACCAACCTATTATATTAACCCAAAACCCATTAAAATACCCTACCCGACCCGCTGCACCTATTACCCATCTGTCGTTTTCCCTACACCTGCTACTGTTCCGCCGCCATCTTCACCCCTTAACCCTATTATATTCTACCCCTATATATATTAACCCATGCTCTATGTCTCCCTGTTCAACCTAGTCGCCCTTACTTTTCCCCTCCGTCTCTCCCATTCTCCCTCTCCCTTGCACTTCTCGACCTCCTTCGTTCCTGCTCGTCCTACCCCCGATCACTGCTCCGCCCTACACAGCCGCACGCCACCTGTGCACGCGACACTAGTGAAGCAACCTGAGCGCCGTCCCACAGCACTGCTGCCCCATCCTCCTGTCGCGGCGACTTAGCCAGCCCTCGGTCGTGCCCCCGCTCCTCTCCTCCGCTGCGTCGATGCACGGCAGCAACAACTACTGCGTGTTGTGTTCCGTCGGCAGGCCGATTCCCTATGCACCACAGCAGCACAGTCCGCGTAGCAGTCCATCCCGCTCTCTTTTGGTTGATGTGTGTGTGGGGGTTCGAGTTTTGTTCGTTGGGTTTCGTCTGTTCATGATTTTGGTTCGTGGTTTCCGTTCATTGTTCATGTTCCGGGAATCCGTTCCCATTATTATTGGGCTTGCATCGTTTTCGTCATCGATTAAGGCAAGTAACTTGTATTAAATTCCTTTGCAAATACAAGTACTAAATACCGCCGTAGTGTAGTTGGGTTCTAAAGACAATTTGTGTGTGAATCCCCTTGTTGATATTGTCACTATTGTGTTGATTCGACCATAGTTGTCTCATGACATACATGACATGAAATAACCTAGGATTGACCACTTATTGTTATTTATATGTGTGTGTTGTTCATAAGATATCATGTACTCGTTCATGTTATTCGTGGTAGACTTGTTGTGGACTTGTGAAATACCTTATACCATGTTGTTTGGACATCTAGTACACTCTATTTCGTGTTTGGTTGTGTTTTGGATGAGATCCGGATAAACTAGTGGATTTTGTGCATGAAGGATATTTTCAGTTTTGCCAGTTTTCTCGTTTTGATCAGTATTTTAGACCCTAGTAAGGTCAGTATCTGAAAATATTTTGTGAACATGACTTGTAGAGAATTCTTACTATTTTCCAACCCTTTCGACGGATCTCAGTGTTGATTTTTGGTTTGCGAGTTATGTCTATTTTACTACAGTGGTGTTGAAATGTTTCCAAATTTTGTTTTCTATGAATTTGAAGAGTAATCTATTTTTATTTTGATGTTAAAATTATTATTTTGATTTGAAGTTTTGGTCAGTACTTCTAGACCTGATTGGGATTAACTCAGAATTTTTATGGATTTATTTGATGAGTTTTACCAACTGTTCTATGTTTTCAAACAATTACTATACTAATAGATTTTTCATACTATTCAGTAAAGAACCTATTTTTCGACCTATTTCTACTTGCTGTTTGTAAATATTTCTGAACATGAAAGTTAGCCTACTGTATCTATTTTATTACCCTTTTGGCGGATTTGGATTTCGATTTATGGTTTGTGAGATATTTATGTTTTCGTACTGCAGTGTTTGTGATTTTAGGTTTACAAAACTACTGCATCTTAATGTTTTCTGATTTTACTTGACTACTCTATTTATATTGGAAAATTATGAAACTTTATATTATGATGCTACACATATAGGAGAATAGCCCCAGATTTTTTGTGAATTTATTTAATGAGTTTTCATGCTATTTTCCTGACTTTGAATACGATCTTCTGATTTCTGACTAGACGTGTTTTTTGGATTCAAACCTGTTTTGAGACTTATTGTTCTGAAATACTATATGACTTATATATATTTGCTGGATTCGGCCGGGAGTCTATTTTCCAGATTCATCAACGGATCCAGATTTGCATTCCTTTGGTAGCGGGAATCTCAGTTTTGGTGCAGCAACGTCTTGCTATCCCGAATTGATATTTTGCCATGTTTAAATATTTGCATGTTGTTTCTTGCATTTTATGATTTAGAACATGTTTCCTTACATCATATGAGACCTTGATACATCATTGTCCTGTTCCGATTTTGTTCTCGTTATCTCGTGATCGTGTGTATTTTGTAATAAAAAGTAACAAGTGGGGATTAAGAGAAAGATCTATGTAGCGCCCCGGATCTCCGTTACCAGACATCCGTGACACTTGCCAGAATCTTTGCCTTCAAATGCATCTCAACACAGTAATAACATGGAAATTTAAAAACTTTTTATTGCCAAATAAGTCATTACATCATTGATTACAACCAATGTCTCGTTCTTGACAAGAATACAAATTACATAAACTCATTACATCTTATTACAAACATACATCACTCCTTTTGTAAAGTTAACAAATTTCTCTCAGACTGGCAGTCGACGGCTCACTACCGAAGCTCTGCTGAACGGTCAATCTGCTTCTCTGGGACTTGCTCCTCGGCTTGAGTCTTCTGCTGTGCGACTATGATTTCTCTGCACCTGCTCGAAAGGTAAAACTGGTACCTAAAAGGTGGGGAACGTCAGTACTTCGACTGACGCAATACTGATAATAACAGCGATCCTCCAAACTGGCAATCACAAACCATCTTGAATTGAAAGAGAAACGTGCATCCTAAATTATGTACTGCTCGTGTATGCCATGATCTAACAACTAAATGCACCAATCACAAGCCTATTCTAAAACAAGCAAGACTCGGAAATCTGGATCCGCATGCTTCCCATACTACATACGTTCCTGTCCCAAGCATAGCCTAATCTAATGCGCAAAATAAGAATGCACACGATGCACCTACTTTAATGCAATTCAGTTGGGAACGTATGCATCCCATACTACATACTTTCCCAAAATCACTTCGATGTAAACGTTTGCATCCTATACTACATACCTTCCAAGGAGTTCGCCTCTCTTGATTGTAGGGTTCAATCCCTCACCATGCATCCTACCCTTGTACTCATCCAGTTCCCAATACATTGTTCGTCGCCCAAGAAGGTTGCAGTTGGTCGGTCTAGTTCCGTCACTGCAGTGCCTAAGTGGAGGTTGTAGCTGCCACCTGGTACCCGTGTAGGGACCTCTTCAAAAAGCTGCGTTGAATCTGGTCGCCTGACCGATTGATTCCCCATGTCCACCTATGGACTTACGCATGCGTGTTCACCCCTGATCGGGTTATGAACTTATATATATACCAAAACACAAAACCCCCGTGCATACGGACATGAGCACCTCGGGAGGTCAAATCCTCCTAGCCTCCCGTACCTTACTCCGGCAAAGCTGTGGAAATTAACAGATCGAGATACGAGCCGAGGACTCACTCATGAGTACCAAAAACGTATCCCTACGACTGGAAGGTACAATACCGACTATGGTTTACTAGGACTAATGCAATTTTCCAACTCCTTAATATGTCATTCTAACCCCAGCCTTACTCTAATCATTTTGGGTAAAAGATAAAATTGTTTCCACACTTGTCTATCAACCTCTGGCCCTGGCGATACCAGTTCGGTTTGCCACTTCCCTGGCTTGGAAATGTTCAGCATTACGGCTTACATTCGACGCTACCCCGGCTGTGAATGTATGTTCATCCCTGATCGGGCTATGAACTTATCTCAAATGGCACGGCTCGGAAGTCCTACGCTTCAGCAAAAGTTTATAATGTAGGGTTGACAGGTGCAGGGTATCCCTTACTCTAGTGACTAACTCGAGTCACACAACCATTATGGGAGTCCACAACACCAACAACAGATATCAACCATCCCTAGACAAGATTCATCAACTCTGATAGTACACAAGGGAAAATGTCCTCACAATACCTAGTCAACACTCCAGACTAAGCAGCCTACTCTGCGTGAATCTTAAAAAGGTCATAACTTCCTCGATACAACTCCGATTGGAGTGTACGAGCCCAATCCGGAAAGGTAAGATTCTAGGCTACAACTTTCTAGTTGATCATAAACTCAAATTCCATCATCTAGGTCCTCAAAATAGCCTCTCAAACTTCAACCTGTGTACTTCCTGTACACTGGCTGCATCTTACCAGTAGCACAAAACACTACTCGTTCATCTCACAAACCCAAGTTCTATAGGAGAGTGTGCATGTCCTCAACAACTCTCTAGTTGGTCATGAGTCCAAAATTCACCAATAGGTCACCCTAACTCACACATCTCTTATCAATGCACCAAGTCACACACTAGGTCTTTCTAAATCAGAGCACTCAGATCCATTCTAGATCATGTCCAGTATTACAAAAATCACAGTAAATCAACCCTTTACTGAAAATGCCTCGAATTGGTCTTGTTGGAAAGATCTAAATGTCTACTACAAATCTCTAATGAATCAGGTTCTCAAATTGTGCTCTTAATGAGCCTCAAATGTCCAATCTCTACAGGGTATCCAAATTGATTGAAACCAGCATGCTGCATGTTAATAAAATCATATTAAATTCCATACCCATCCAAATGACACAAAATTTACAGTGATAAAACTAGAGATCATAGTGAACAATATGCAAAAGAATTCATGTTAAAACTCCAAGTATACAGTGAGTTCTCTCTATTTCAATTAAGCACAGAAAGTCATCATGTTCTTCAGTTCAGCTTCAGCTACTGATTAAAGGTCAATTTTTATTGAGCCTATAAATTCATCCAAACATTTTCCTGATTTTTTTGTAGAATCTAGATGCATGTAGGAATACAGGGTAAAAATATCAGATCAAGAACATGCTCCAATAAATTAGAAAAATTCCAACAACATCAGTCATTCTGTTAACCAATTGCTGATTCTGCCTTACGACAGAGTTCTACCATTTGATTTTATTAAAATATCAAACCTCCTTAGACAAATCCAAAATAAATCCTGAACTATCTACACATATATATGAACAATACCTGAAAATTTCATGGCCTAATTCTTTGTGGTTTGCTCTCGGAAAAATCTACAAAATAGCATTCTGAACAAGTTTTCTAGTTTCAGTTTCTGATTTCATCTTTCAACTTCTTAGATGTTCATACTAGCACATCCTACCACACATGCATGCAAGAAAATCAATTAAGAGACATAAAGAAAGTGTTTAGAGTAACTCCCCACCCTTGGTTGCTGTAGAGGAATTGATCTCCTTGAGCTTCCTTCCTTTGAGAATTCTTCCTTGAGTCTTCTTCTTCACTCTCTCTTCTTTCTTTCTTTTTTTTCTCTTGGAGGAGTTCTGAAATTCCAGAGCAAAGGAGGTGGAATGAGGGGTTTTTTATGGAGAAATGAAGGAGAAGAGAGGGGAGAAGAAGTGGGCCGGATCCTAGGGGTAGTAGGATAGGTGGTAGGGTGATTTTGAGCCAAAACCATGGCTTTAGCCAATGGTTTGTGGTGGGATGTGTTGGCTGCCCATTTTATCTTAAATGGATTCTTTTGAATGCGAGATGAGGGTTTTATCGTGCGTACGCAATGTATATCCATCGTAGTATCATACGATGTTATATTTGCATAGGCGTCGTACCGAAAACTAATGTTTATACCAGTATCGGTCCTCCTCATTCTCATGCATCTTTTAGAACGCAATCCGCTCTCATAAACTGTCTTGCAAACATGGACTCACTCCAACATTCGTATACTCAAACAAAACATTGCAATCATCTACACGCATACAGTCAATATACATACATACATCTATATACAAGTTATCGTACAATCCGGGGTGTTACAATCTAGTAGTGGACAATATAGAAAAGTGTACTCGGAAGGGGGCTCATGTTTCCCACATTTGGAATTTGGTATATGATTTAGATTACTTGTCCCTGAGTACACGGCCCTATAGCCCCTACAAAATCTAAACGCAACTTGTTTGAATGTAGCAACCATGAAGTAAAAGTATGGATGCATGAAGTGCTACCTAGATAATGATAATACATGACTTGAACATGACCACTTGACACTTGATACTTGATTACTTGTACATGATACATGATACTTGATACTTGTTCACTTGATTCTTGATACTTGTTTACTTGACACTTGATACATGCCACTTACACTTGGTTATCTTGCCATGCTAGTTGTAATATTTTATTACCATGCCTATTACATGTTTTTTGTTTATTTCTTTCCGATGTACTTGTATCCTGCACTACAAGCGGCCCATAACTTGTATTGACGGGAGTTTGTTTTCTTTTTTCTATTCCTGCAATTATTAAATTGCAGATTTTGGATATCAGCTGCCAGATGGAGTAGGCTAGATGAGATATTAGTGCTGGATTTTGCTATTATTATTTCTTATTGCTTGCTTGAACAATTGTATCTTCTAATTGAATTTATTTGTATTTGGGCAATATGACCCAGGATATTGACTTATTCAAATCATGATTATTTGAGATTATAATATTTTGGTTTCAAGTATTCTTATCGATATTTTGGTTCATATGTGCATGCTTGGTTGATTCTTTTACTTCCGACTCTGATTATTCTTGTAAAATATTGTAAAGATTCTTGAACAGCTGATGCATGATGAAAATTATTTGCTGGATTTAGTAACGTATCCGTGTTCCGTATTCTCTTTTGGAAGCGAGGTGTGACATCAACAGTATTTATTTCATCAATAATGAATGTTCCAACAAATACTAGATCCAAAACAAAATAATAACCTTGGGACAATAAGCCCAAATACAATCTTAATACAGTTCATGAAATAAAATAGTTCATCAAAATATTTAAGCAAATCATTCCAATTACGCAGCTCAAAATTTTTGCTCACCAACTCCAGTAGGCAATTGATCAGCAAAACCTGTTCATATGGCAATTACAAGGAAAATAGAGAAATAGGAAAACATAATGCTCGTTAGATGCAAGTCCAGGCCGCAAGCAATACAAGTAGGAAAATGGGAAAAACTAACTAAACAGGTAATACTAACACGGAGAAAGCAGTAAGTATAATAGTCTACAAGTGACAGTTTACAGTGTAGTGATAACAGGAGAAGCATAACAGTAACAGTAAGGATCAACAGTAACAGTGTGTCAACAGTAGCAGTAATCAACCGTAACAGTAAAGATCCACAGTAATAGTAATAGGATATGATAGTGTAAATAGTTATTATTATGTCTAATGTTCATTACTAACTAGGTTGCACTTCACGCATCCCAGATTTTACCACATGGTTGCTACATCAAACAGTTTCGTTTTAAGATTTTGTAGTAGAACTTCTATAGGGCAATATATTCAAACAAACAGTAACAGTAACAGTAATAACAAACAGTAATGGTGTCATGGATTATGCCCACATGCATCCAGAGATAAACAGTAGGTACCATAGTAAACAGTGGGGAAACGAGTCCCTTCTGAATATGTATTTCTATATTGTCCACTACTTAATCTTTTCCCTTAAAACCCTGGCTTAATTTCTTTTATTAGCAATAAATATGTGTGAACGAATAGAAACAGGCTAAAGACATGGCAAGAACATAAAATAAGTCTAAGATGAAATAGTGATTGCAACGGTTGATTAAAACAACTCATAATAGGCAAAATAACAAAATTTTCAGTTCTGGACAGCAAGGCACTACTGTACCAAATCAGAGATTCCCATTGCTACAGAATAGCAAATCCAGATCCATCAAAAAATCTAGAAATTAGACTCTCTACCGATTCCAACACATATATATAAGTTACATATCAGCCACAGAATCAGGGTCGAAAATAGCATTTAATACAGAAATCGTGTTCAGCCAGAAAATGCAAAATCTTGTTTATAAGTATGAAAAGAGTTCAAAATCATCATAATTAAATCTAAGAAAAATCTGGAAGATTCCCCAACATGTCTAATTTCAAAATATAAAATATCATGAATTTACATAACAGATAGTATAGTCAATAAAATTGGAAAAATAGAGTAGTGGAATAAAATCTCAATTCTAAAAGTTCAGACACAGCAGTACCAAAACAGAGATAATTCATAAATATAATTCCAAATTCAGATCTTTCAAAAAGGTGATAAAATAGACAAATAAGACTACAGTTCTTATTCACAAAGTTTTCATAAAAAATGAATAGAGTCTGGTTGAAAACATAATCTTTTGCTGGACAACATGCAGTTTGGAAATATATCGACTAGTTTCATAAGTATGAAATGAGATACAAAAATCATTAATTAATTCCACAAAAATTAGGGAGTGATCCTATTCATGTCTAAACATACTCAGAAAAATATACGGTTCAAATTCTTCTTTTAATATCAGTTTTAAGATAATATTTCATACAGAATTCATATAGTTCAGAATCTGAAAAATACGATATGTCTGTAGTAAAACGACGATAACTCATGAATAAAATCTTGGAATTCTGATCCGTCAAAAGTTCTGGAAACTAGAAATCAGAGGCTACAAATCATGTTCACAAACTTATTTATTTTACTGATGTTAACAGGGTCGAAATTACAGTACAAAATAGGACATCAGCAAAACAAAAGTTCTCTTATGCATTTTATCAAGCATCTTAACAACAAACGGTCCAATCTAGATGTCATACAACGCATGGTATATGTGGGTTATTCAAATCAGCATGGCATGTGAATAAACGGTCTATAATGAGATAGAACAATCAACAAGCATTCATGTAGCAATTTCTACCATATACGGTGTGTGTCACAACTACCATAAAAATGAAGATGTCCACTAATCTATTTGTTTCATGCAACGGGTGTCAATTGTTGTAATTACTCATGATCAAGATATGATGTCAACGGTTTAACTAATAAGTATGGATCATCATGAGAGTACAATTATTTTCCTACTAGATTACTTACGGTATTAACTTGTATGACAAAAAGAACACATACAAGCTACTTTCCTGATATGAAGACGACGAAACAAAGAATAGAATAACGAGAACGGATCCTGAACAACGAACACACGAACGAAAAATGAGAGACGAGATCCAATCCAACCGAAGCACGTGCACACGACATACGTGCACACACACCCAAAAAGACAGCAGCCAAACAACAGCAAGACCCGGCAACAGCAACACCAGCAAGGGTGTCGACACCAATAGCAAGGGCGACGACAGGTGTCGGCACTAGGGGGCTGCGACGACAGCGGGTCGGGGTCGCGGTGGCGCTGTGCTCGACTACAGCGAGGACAACTGCAGGGGGGGTTTCGGCCTGGGTCAGTGTCGCAACGGGGAAGAATAGTGGAAGGAGCGGGGTCTGGTGGTCGGGGTTGTCACCAGCATCAAAGGTCGACGGCATCAGTGAAGGGGAGAAGATCGGGGTCGAGATGAGGGGAGAGAGAGGGTGATGGCTAGGAGAGAGAGAAATATTGTATTAGGATTGATAATTAGAGTTAGGGTTCAATTAGGGTGTTTAAATAGAGACAATATGGGCTTGGGTGAACTGGATAGTATCCAATAGGGTAAAAAAAATTCAATAAGAGATAATTAGGCCATGAAATAGGTTTAAACAATAGACAAGATCAAGAATAAATTGTAGATCAATAAGGAGGATAAAAAGCTGAATCAAACAGAGAATGAATCACAAGAGAGAGGAACAACACATCATACAATGAAAAGAAAAATAAATACAACCAGAAATAAAATAAATAATCCAGAATTTTATTAAATATAATTAAAAATATGAATAGGAGCAATATGGGTTACATATATTGAGTCTGCTCCAGGAAAAGGGGTCCTATTTGCGAAACATGGTCACTTGAAGGTTGAGGCAAATATTGATGCTGATTGGGCAGGATCTATAATTGATAGGCACTCTACTTCATGATACTTCACCTTTGTTGGAGGAAATCTAGTTAAAGGGAGAAGCAAGAAGCAAAATGTTGTTGCACGCTATAGTGCAGAGGCTGATAGATTCTTCATCAAGGATAAATTGGATGAGAAAGTCATTGAGATATCTAAAGTGAAGTCAGAAGATCAGCTCGCAGATATCCTGACCAAGGCAGTTTCGAGTCGGCTCTTCTTGAAATTTGTTGACAAGTTGGGCATATTCAATATCTATGCACCAACTTGAGGGGGAGTGTTGAAATATAGTAAGTGCTAATATATATATTCTGTTTCCTAATCTATAGAAAATAGATTCCCCAAATCTCTCACCCCTCAATCTTCTCTCAATCTCCTTTCTTCTCCTCCAAGAATGTAATCCTTATGGTTGCAACTTGCAAATAACTAACAAAGCCTTTTTCCAAAAGAGTTTCTCTCTCTATATTTTCTAAAAAGAGAAACTCCCCCCAAAAACCCAAAAACAAAAAAATCCTAGATCTAGAGAGAGCTTGGAGGGGATGGTGGCCGGGATTGCGCCGCCCCCTCCCCCGATAACCGTTCGTCGCCTCGCCCAGCCGGTCACCGGGATCGCGCAGCCCCACCGCCGAGTTCAACGCCCCGTCCCTTCTCCCAAATCCATCTCCAGTCGAAGTCGACTTCGACCTCCCCGATCTCCCTACCATTCGACACCTTCCCCCCCTCCCGTCTCCCCTGCCATTGCGCCGTTGATGGTCTCCAGCCGTCGTCGCACGAGGCGCCGCTCCGGCCACCTATGCGCTCAGCCTAGGCGCCCTGCGAGTGAGGCGCCTCTCCGGCCACCTTCGCGCTCAGGTAATAGGTTCGGCAGTTTGGTCCTTGTCCGCTAGGGCCCAGTTTGTGGGGGTAGGAGGTGAGTTGGTTGGGGTTTGGGTTTGTGAGTTGTTTGGGGTTGGGGTTTGGGTTGGGATTGTGTGTCTTTGCTACATGTTTGCCCGGATGTTCTGCGCACTTGCCACTATGTCTACACTCTCGGGGCCAATCACGGCGTTCTGCGGCTGTGATTTGGTTTTTGCGAGGGTTGGTAGTGCGTCTGAAGATGCCGAGAGTTAGGTTGTCTTGCACGATTGTGGAGCTTGGGCCAAAGATGGGGTCCCTCTGTGTTGTGCGCTCACTTGTCTCAACTTCCGGGGTACTTGTCTCAACTATTGTGGAGCGACTATGTCGCGCCAGAGCATCCTCCCGTGCCTGTTGTCGCGAACACTATGGATCTGGGGTTCAAGTGTGTGAGGCCGGTGGTTCGGTTTGGGGCCCGTAGGACCAGACTGGTAGTTTGTTGGAGTTGGGGGTGATGAGGTGTGGGGTTTGGGTTTGGTTGGTCTGGAGTGCCCTACGATGTTGCCAGTGCAGTCTTCACAGCGCATATTATCAGACTACTGAGCTTCAACCAGCTTAGGCCGCTGGCTCGTGACAGCGTCGCCTCTTCCCTCAGGTTGAGAGTATGAGTCGAGATAAGTTTGTGTGGTGAGAAATCGCCGGAGAGAGCTTGAGCGTGAGAGAGGTGAAGGTATCCTCTCCACGGCTTTCTCCTGGAGCGTGGTGTTTGGTGGGGTGAGCGAGATAGTTGTTTGGTGAGAAATCGCCAGAGATAGCACTATCGTGTGAAAGGTGAAGGTATTCTCTTCACGGCTATCTCTTTGGTAGCTGCTGTGAGAACTACTGGCACGTTTGTAGGATGAGTGGTGGAGAGGGTAGGAGGGTGCAATAGCTGTGCATGTGCCGCGGGGTCAGTTTTCGATCTGCGGGGCTTAGGCCCAAAGATGGGGTCCCCCCAGCGAGGTGAAGGCAGGGATCGACTGGCGATAAAATCCTGCCAGACTTGTTTCAGGTGGGTGTGCATGTACCGTGGAGGCACTGTACGAAGCTAAACTGACGTACTTACAATTTTGCTGGACCAAGCTTGTTTGTCGGCCCACCCTCCAGGGTTGTTGGAGGAATTTGTTGTTTGTACGCTTCATGTTGCTTCATGTATGTTTTATTTTCTGTCTGTAGTTTGTTCTTGGACCCAGTACTCTGGGTTTGTTTCGTTAAACTCTTATTAATAAAACAGAGTGGCCAGATTCCATCTTTTCCCTAAAAAAAAAGAATATAATCCTTATTTATAGATGTATACAGTAAAGAATTTGAATAGTAAAAATAATATTTATTTTTTCCAAAATCTGTTTTCAACAGCTATTGCAGTGTGGATATTATATTATGGAAGTCACTAGACTCGGAGGCAAGCAGGCTGGGGACGGCAGTGATTGTGTGAGCGCCACCACTATACTACTTTTGTTGTGGAAACTGAACAAGCGACGCTATAAGACTGCAAAAATAGATTAATAAAATATTTAAGAAGAGTGAAAAAGAGAAAAGGAGAGAGAGAGAGGAAGAGAGGAAGAGAGGACAATGATGGGATCCCAACAGCTAGAATCCAAAGCTGAGGAGAGTTAAATTAGAAATGTTCAACATGTGCATGTGCATGCTCATCCCTTTTTCAGTAGATCGAGCTGGTAGCTAAACTGCTGCTTAATTGTTTCTTTCATTAGTTAATTGTGTTGCTTAATTTATCTACTTACTCATTTTCCTCGAGTTCCTCTCTGCGTAGGGACTCTTCTGCGCTTGTTAGGATCTCTTCTGCGCGCGTGATCTTGAATTCGAACGAGGATTTGAGGCAGCTTTGAGGTTGATGCCCAATTGCAGTCTAACAACGTACTGAGCCACCTTCCAATACATTAATCCTAAAGTCCACACTAACTCCTTGATAAAATTATTTCCCTTAATTAACCATCTAATATATCTTTTCTTGTACTTTAACTGGTAGGGTAACATGAGCCATGACGAGATCCTGCAAGCTAATTGTATTGTTAGTTACAAATATTTTTAGCAGACTATTTCTATTTGTTTGTAATCTCTACAAGTAGCTTGAGCTTTTATTCAATATTATGAAAAGAATATCACAGGCTAGATAAATTAATTGATTTCTTCCAAGTTTTCATTTTGGTTAGTTCCTTATACGCGTTGCAAAGAATTCTTTAATTTGTATGATATGATGAGCCCAGCAAGCAAACTCATGAGTAACTGTTGTTGGATCATGTGTGTTCCTGATCAAAGTCTTGATGCTTTTCATATCTTAAACGACGATAATTTGAGATGCTTCCTTTGTAGCAGATCTTTTGTCAGACTACATAGATTTATGTCGCTTATTCCATTTCCAGCTCAAATTTCTACCACTTTACTATTTAAACAATATGTATTTTGCAATATATATATATATATATAAGAAACGAACAAGTTTCTTTTACGGGAAAGTTTTGGCTTGAATGAGGGTGTTTCGAGCAGCCACTCAATTATTCACCCCATCCAATACCAATCACGACATTCCTGTTCGTAAGAAATTAATAAGTTTTGAAATATTGTTTTGAAGAATCATAAATCTTTCTTTCTCTTTATCTTTAAAATGAATCTAGGCTAGCTTTCTCTATGTTTTGTATACAGATATAGAGTTGCAGCAATTTTCGGAAAAAGGAAAGATGTGGAAAATTTCGGATTGTTACAGTTTATCATTCTATAGGCATAGAACCTAATACAAATCCTTTAGAGCATCTATAGTCGTTGAATGTAAAATATGGATAATATGGATAAATGGAAATAAGAATCGCAGTTTTACTGCACTCGTTTAAAGCTATATTTTAGCTATCTATATTAAAATAATAAGCGACGGCACATGAAGTGCCGTTTGAGAAAAAAAATTAAAAAAATAATAAATTTTGTGGGACAGCACTTGAAGTGCCGTCGGCGCGCGAAAATAAAAAATAATTTATTTTATTGGAGAGACGGTACATGAAGTTCCGTCGGAGAAGGAAAAAAAAAAAGAAAAAAAAAAGAAAAAGAAAAAGAAATAGGACCGAAAAGCACGGACGGCGGCGGCACTTGAAGTGCCGTCCAACACTCTTCAAAAAAAAATTTTGTCATTTTTCACTTTTTCGGAAAGTACAAAAACATTTCGGTAATTACAAAAAATTACAAAAATTGCAAAAAAAATTAAAAAATTGCAAAAACATTTCAGAAAATTGCAAAAAAAATTTAAAAAATACAAAACCCTCTGGACGGCACTTCAAGTGCCGTCCGAGGATTTGGGAGTGGGCTGGGATTTTTTTAATTGAAAAAAAAAAGTTAAAAAATCAAAGGACGGCACATGAAGTGCCGTCCGAAGGATTTGGGGGATTTTTTAATTGAAAAAAATTATAAAAAATCAAGCGACGGCACTTGACTGTAGCAAATTATCGATAATATAGCAATCGACTGTCGCTCAAATATGGATAAAAGCTATATCCATTCTCAAATATAGCAATCGACTGTAGCAAATTATCGATAATATGGATATTTGGCAAACGAGTGCAGCAATTTTTTTAGCCAAATATCCATATTATCGATATATAGCAAACGACTACAAATGCTCTTAGGGGGTATATTTGGTTCGCAGATTAAAGTATTTCCGAGAATCAAATATTCCTAGAAATATGATGGGAGGAGTGTACATACGGACTAATGATGAGCAAACATTTAGAGAAAGTGAGATAGGGAGAGGTGAGCAATTGTGGAAATGAGGACATTAGTAGTGGCAGCAGTGGTAGCGGTGATGGAAGGATAGTAGTGAGGTAGACATAAGTGATTGGAATAAAATAGTATTTTGTAATTTTATTTATTCTCATAGGAAATGATAAATTCCACCTCTTTTGGAGGGAGATGAAATTGCATAATTTTATTCGCTAAAGAACGAAGTATTGTTTTACGAAATATGGCTTCACTTTGCCAAATAACAGGATGGTGCAGGCCACGTACCACACCCCCTTAGTATAATGGTGTTAGTCGAATACAGAATTCTTAATTCTGTTCCAATGCACTGAAGAACGGATTTATCGATGAACTCTACTTGGTTTTGATGACCGGATTTATGACGTGACTTGGTCCACCTGATACTTTCACTTGGCTGGGATGCTTTCGTATAATGAAAAGAAGAAAAGGAAACTAAAACAAGAGAGGAACAATAGGGCTTTATTTAGCTTTGCTTTCATGTAGTCTTGCTGTCTTGGACCTTAGTGAATTGGTCCTGAATAAAGCCAGAAGCACAAGAAGGGAAAGCGTGAGGGGACATGAATGATGAAGATAAAAGGATTTCATGCCCCCCATCAAGAACAGGGATTGGTGGGGATGCGGATTGCTTTTTCATCTTTCTTCAGCTTCTCATTTTTACTTTCATGAAAACAATGTCACTTGTTCATACCCTAAAAGTACGAACAATCTTAGATGAACTTTGAATAGTAACATACTGGCAGTAATAGTTTCATGAAAGAAGGAAATCCGTCCTTGGAAAACAAGATAATACATACTGTATAATAGAGGATTTACCGTTAAACTGGATGATCCATTATGTTCATTTTGATCTTTCTTGTGTTCAGAGTTACCTATACATCAAGTGACTGTATAATGACCAATTTCTCAGCAATATTAATTAACAAACTTCTGCGAGTAAAAAGTTGCCAAAATGTTAGACATATGTCTCCCAGTACATTTAAAATGATGAACTACATTGCTCTCAGTGCTAATATATTGTGCATACAAAGGTCAAACTCAAGCAGCTCAGATGGGGAGAAATGTATCCAGAGACTCCTTGCACATCTATATAATCCAGAAACAAATAAATAAACTAAACAATTAACAAAAACATAGATCTTCTATATATCATATCAATCTTCTACTAGATGCTCTAGGATCCGGCTGATGGGATAGTGGTTTCGATATTTGCAGGCATTAGCACATTGAAACCATCAGCAGCTGTGGATACAAGCATCCCTGAGATCTGCTGGTGCCAGTGTATTTCCTTCAAATCCTTCTGACCCTGGTCAGACATGCAAATTTAGAGATCAAAATCAAATCAAAAGGCCAAATGATAAAAATTATAATAACAATTATAACATAAACAATACTAATAATAACCTGATGAACAAATAGGAGCTGAGGTGGCAGATCATGCGGGGCATTCACTTCTTCTTTAATCTTAGCTTTGAATTCAGCTTCTTCTTCCTCATCCCTCTCGAGTGAGAGATCCCATATTCTGTGTAGTTTGTAGAGTAATAAAATAAAAATCAATATTCTGTGTAGTTTGTAGTGAAAGATAAGTTACAGGACTTAATGTTTGATAGTGAAGTAAATTACTCACGTCAACTGATTGTCTGCAGATGAAACAGCTAGAGTGGACGCCTCGTGAGGGCTCCACTCTATTGAAGTGATCGGGTGTTTGTGGTACTCAAAGTGAGCCACTAGTGAATCGCCCTGTGAGTGTAAATGGGTAAATATCAAACTATCAACTCATGTAAAAATAAAGAAGAGAGTGGAAAAAGAAGACCACATGTGGGCCAGGGGGGGGCGGTGCACAATTTCTGGTACATGCAAACACTATGGAATTTATAGTCTTAAAAGATATCATATTTATAAGACTAACTGTATGTCAACCTATTAAACAATATAGGGTTTCTAACATGTACATCCCTAACAAACACTGGTATCACATATACCCCTCACAAATATGTATTTTCATATTTGCCCCCAAGAATGTGTCTACCCCTCTAGTTTAAAAAAATCAAAACCACGGAGAATTTTCACTCTTAAAGGACTTGATGGAAAATAACTGAAACATCATGTTCTCCCTCCTTGTAACCAGGTGATTGTTAATCCAACCGAAACTCATCAACTCACCTCAAAATTTCTTCACTTTTTATCAAGAAATGGACAAACGTACAGTGAATCTTTGAAAACTACATAATATTCTTCACGTTACTTTTCCAAATTTGTCATCAATCTCCTATTTTAAATGATAGATTATAAGCTTTCTCGTTTATTTCCCTCAATTCTCTCAAAAAATCTTAAATATTTCTCGTTTGATTTTGTAATTTGATTTTTCTTTTTGTCTAGCAAGGGTTAAAATCATGGTTTAAAGTTAGGGATATCTAACATAGGGGGAAATATGAAATGAGGTTCAAATTGTTAGGGGCAAATATGAAGATACACCTTGTGAGGGGCATGTATGATAAGCATATTTGTTAGGGCTATATGTGTTAAAAACCCAACAATATATTGGCAAGATGAATGGATTAAAGGATCAAGCTTGCATCAATCAAGAAATAACTGTCATAAAATAATCTTGAAAAGGAACAGTGATGGTCAAATATATTTTTTATTATATAATTTTCATTCATATATGTCTGAATTCTAGTTTATGAGGGTTCAATTGAGTTTTGCTGGTGGAGGTAATGGTTCTCCAACATTCCCATGTTCACAGGGTGTGTTCATGTGACATGTCTAGTAATGCTAGGGAGAAAAGGGGAACAGACCCAAAATAAATCCACAGTAAGAAGCACCTGAAAGCTGAAAGCAAAACGTAACAGGGTCTGATTTCTATTTGATTTATTTATTTAATTTTGCAGACATTCATCTTCCAGATTATTCGATAATGAAAATTTGATGGGTTTTTTAGATATTACCCTCATAAAATATAGGTATTTCTATATAACCCCCAACAAACTTTGTAATTTTATATAACCCCCAACAAAGTATTAAGTTAGTTCAAAAATCTCCCAAATCTAAAAGAACAATTTTTTAGTTCATAAACTGCCCCCCCTCTTATCAAGTTATCATCTTCTCCAACTAAATTACACCTATTGAACTCAGTTGTTTTTTTCTTTCCGAAGCCAAGAAGACATTTTTTTTGTTCCTAAACTGCCCTCCCTCTTATCATCTTCTCTTCTCCAACTAAATTACACCTATTGAACTCCGCTGTTTTTTTCTTTCTTTATTTCCATTCCCCCCCCCCCCCCCCCCTCACTCACTCATTCTCCTTTTAAATATCTTGGCATGATTAATGTCAATTAACTTTTTTCTTTTCCCAAAGTATAAATAATCTTTTAAAAAATGTTAAAGATCTTTGTTTTATTATTTTTCCAGATAAGAATGTAATTTGCCGAGTTTGGCGGGTTGAAGATTAAGGATGGAATTGATCCAATAGAAAATTTGGAAAATAGATCCATGAGGGAGTTTGCAGAGAGGGAAGGTATGTGGTTATGGAGGAAATTTAGGGTAAATTTTATTAGGATTTGATGGATAAGCAAGCGAGATAAGGGACACCTTTAAAAACGACATATTTAAGAATTCAAGAGAATGCTAACAAGAAGCGGAGAAGGTGGTAATGATAGAAAGAAAGCATCATGGAAGAGGAAAGAGGAAGGGAGGAATGGAAAAATGTTGGAAGGAAGAATTGGATTCAATAGGAATGTTTTAGTTGGGGGAAGATGATAAGAGAAGGGAATTTAGGTATTACAAATTGTAATTTTAGGCTTGGGGTATTTTTGAAGTAACTTAATGCTTTGTTGGGGGTTATATAGAAATACAAAGTTTGTTGGTGGTTATAAAAAAATACCAAAGTCTTATGGGGATAATATATATATAACCCAATTTTGTTTTGAGTTTCCATATGGACTTTATAAATTCATGTCAGAGCCCAAAAAACAAAAAACAAAAAGAATAGGATGAGTTCCTCTAACATATTATTTGAATTGGGAAATTGAACAAGTAGAACAACAAAATAAATCTTTTAGCTAAAAAATTAAAAACCTTTTAAAAATAGAAAAACTTATATATAACAACAATTCATTTTGCTAAAAATTAAAGGTCTTATTAAATTTACTATTTATCTTCAAAATTGATTTTCATCCTTCTTGTCACTCGTGTGTAATCTACTCATATTATTGGCTACTTTCTATTGTAAGAAGAATTTTAGGATTCTTCCATCTGAACTATGTAAGATAATAATGATTCGACCAAAAAATATAAAATTTTGCAACTGATTAATCAATATGTATCTAGAACAGAACACTACAAATACATGATTAAAAATGGGAGATAAGAACTAGCTTTCTTGTGAGACAAATAAACATGACTAGAGAAAGAAGAGTCGATTTTCATTAAATTGGTAGTGTACAAGCTGGATAATAAGCATACACAATGAACAAGATGAAAGAAATGAAACTTATTTGTAAAAGCAAAACATACAAGAAACTTTAACTGCACACCTTGATCAATCTAAGATCGCGGATAGAAAATGTGCCATCGTCGCTTCCAGATGCTATCATACAGCTAGCCAGCCTAGTCAATGATGGACAATTTAGTAGATAGAGCCTTTCGGATAAAGTGAACAAATATGAGAAATAATTGGGTATAAAAAATGGAAAAGTTCACTTACCGGTTCCATGATATAACATTAACATCAGCATTGTGGGCCTTTACAGATACTGCTGGTGATTTACCTAAACGGGTATCCCATATTGAAATACTGCCATCCACGGAACATGAAGCAAAAACGTCTGCTTCTGTAGGACTCCACTGCAATTGCAGATACAATTAATATAACATCAAACAACATGGTCATAAAAGTCAACTTTTAGTAAACTTATGGTAAGATACCTACTCAAAATTTTCCTCTAATTAATAACCAATTTCTATTAGAACCTTGTTTCATGCTAATATCTATAAGGTCCCTCAATTTACTGATATTAGTCAAAAGAGATCCTTTTTCAGGTAACTTAATCTGAAATTGACCCAACCGTATTTACAAACTTTACAGAATAAGGTACAAGGTAATTTTGTTCTTCAAAGCTTTACGGTTGAAATGTGTTATCTAAATGGAATTTAAGCTAACCAAAATATGTTAAAAGTAAAAAAAGTGACATATTGCATCAAAAAAAAAAAAAACTGAAGTGTCCTGTTTGAAATAATTCAGAAAATTGACGCATAGATATTAACATTTATTGGGGGGATAGTAGAAATCCTTGTAAATTAGAGAACTCTCATAAATACAAAACCAAACACAAATATTAAACTCTAGTTTCAAATTTTAGGCATGTTTCATACTTGTAGATCTTCAACACTTGCGGTATGCCCAACAAAAGGATTTTTATCGACAACCCATGATTCGGAAGAAGGTTCCCACAGGTGAATACAATTTTTGCAATCACCTAGAAACACATAAGAAAGAAGAGAACCAATAACACAAAGAAAAATAAATTTAGAAAAAAAAAAACCAACAAAAAGTATGAACCAACAAAAATCATACTATACATACCAGAAACAAGCCTTCCTGGAACAACTGGACTCCAATCTATTGCATAGCCTTCATCTTTGTGCCCACCAAATTTCATAATTGGAGCTTGATTATGAATGCTATTTCCTCCCTTGCCAGTGTCAGTTTCGGATTCTGCTAAAGCATTTAGGAAGGAGCTAAAATTCCACACCTGTGAATACAAACACTAGCCATATTAGAAACATAAAATTATTCTATTGAATACAATCCTTTAAAAACAAAAATTCAGTGATTGTTACCTTTCTTCACGCTATAGATTCATGAACATGTCAAGTATGGTATGCTATGGTAGCTTACCATTTACTTTCTTTCATATATGAATAATAAGTGAATACATGTACTTGCTAGAGTAAAATAAACCCGAATTAAGTGATGTCTTCATGTTAGATTTTGGAGAAGCCGTGTCCAACACCCAGTATACTGCCAGAGCATAACACTACGCCTTGGTGTAATCTTTGGTTGAAATAAATTATATTATATACAGTAATAAAAATACAATAAGTATGAGCTAAAATGATTTACAACCTGAACATGACCAGTATCAGCCCATGTAGCACATATATGAGGCTTTTGGGTCATGGAGCGTATGCGATTTACACATCCTTGGTGTGCCACTTTATGCAGCTGTCACAAATCAAGATGACAAAACAGAGATTAAAATTAAACATAAAGTTAACCGTTAAAAATGAAACTAACATGAGGTCAAAACGACCAGGTATTTATTTAAAAATGATACCTGCAAAATAGGTTGAGCAGATTCATCATTTGCATCGTCTTCATCACTACTGCTATCACTATCACTATCCATATCAGTGTCGTCGCCAGTAGATGAAGGCAACACCTCACGCTTTTTCCCATATATATTGGAGAGCTTGAAAATTCCAATATGGTTCCAGGATGCTTGTTCAGCCTACAAGAATACACACATCAATAAGCTGCATTAATGCCAGAACTAATGTGATGCATACTCACATCAATTCACATCAATAATAGTACTTTTTAAAAGATTTTTATTTTTTTCCCATTGGATGTTTATAGCAGCTTCGAAATGAATCCATCACAACATATGAGAATAATAAACAAGTAGATTTTAGCATCTTTAGATAAAACAGCAGTTTAAATACCTATTTGCTGTACTTGGAATAGCTGATGACCAGAGAAGCTAACAAGATTAATTTGATAAAGCGGAAAAAAATTAAACCAACCAGAACAGAGATTGAAATGCTATTCTGCCATATCTGGGCTTGTATGTATAGGAAGGAGATCGTACGCGGAGATGATAAAGAGAATGGAATTGGGTTGGAATATATGGATATCTTGTGGGTCTACAACTAAAGGATTTTTGGTTCTTTTGATAATTTTATATTGATATTTGGATAAAATAAAATGTATTAACGTTGAGGAATTTGACAAACCAAAGACTCCATCCAGACCGAACTAAAACTCCTAGCAAGCACAAGTTCAAAATTCTACCAAGTTTCCTCCAGGAGGAAGGAGAGTTATGGAAGAATTCAGAAATTTTATTATTCAGTCCTTTTGAACTTCAAAGAGCGCTCGAGGTTCTTCATGTAAGAGCGTGATTAAAGAAAGGTGTTCAGAACAGAAACGAGAGCTTTCATAGTTGGCAGAAGGGAAGGTCAAAAAAAAATTTGAGATTACACAAGAGAAGACAAACTAAATATGCAAAACTGCACCAGGCTCTAGGAAGCACGGGTACTTCCAAATGGCCAACATACCTGTGTCGGGTGCGTATCGGGTACCGATACTCTTTGGGTACTCTCGGATGCGTACCCAAGGAGTATCCAATTTTTTTATTACATTTTTGCAACTTTTGGACATAATTATGTTTAGATAAGTATTTGGGGACCTAGTATAATTTCAAAAACTTGATGTTTCAAGTTATGCTCAAGCACAAAACAAGTATAACCAAAGTTTGATGGTTAGATTATCATTTTTTTCCTCTAAAAATGCTCATAATTATAATGTATTCATATAGTTCTATGAAATGGTTCAACTATTTACATTTTTAACAAGATAAATATTATTTATTTGTATATATAATATAAGATGTAATATATTTAACGTACCCACCAACACACCCATATACTACTTTTTTGTAAATCATGTATCCCCATACCCGTGTAGTGTCGTACCCGCACCCCACATCCGTACCTGTGCTTTATAGACCAGGATGTTAACTACCACTGCTGGGCTATCGTGGAAAACTTACTGTATTGCATATTCACAACTCCATCCACCCCCAACCCAACACACACCCAAAGACACTTCATTTTACGAAAACAACATATGTTTCATAGAAATTTTATCTTTAAAAAAAAATATTTGGAATTTTAAAGGAAATCGTAAATCACTCCATTCTTGGGGCTTGTTCCAGACAGGATTTCTTCAATAGACTTACCCCAACAGTACCATGAAAACATCAGCATGCCCAATGCCCAATATGGTGTGGCTCGCGTTTGTTGTGCATGTAATCTGGTGTGATGTGCATGAAATCCAACCAAAATGTGCACAGTCACACTTATATTTTATTTATTTTCATTTTTTACCATTTATTATTTATTAATGTAATTTTTTTATTTTGTAAATATATTATCATTCATGTTCATCAGTCTTTGCTATATAAATGTAACTTTAATTAAAACACTAGTATTTGTAGTTATTAATATTTAATATCATAAGTTCTAATAGTGTTGTCGACTAAATGTCCATGCATATGAATGTTCAAATATTACTAGGGCAGAGAACCCTTAAATACTTGGTTGAATCTAAGGCTAAGACTGAAAATTCTACCAAAGAAAAACATGATTAAAGATGTTTTACCTTGCAATATGTATTTCTTTTATATATTGATGGGTACTAAAAGATTTCTATCTACCTTCCACAGTCATATCAATTATAAGGTGTTTTCACATTATACAAAAAAGGTCGCTAATCTCCTTAATCGAATCCTTGTGCACTATGGCGAGTGTTTATATTAGGTTCGCATTAACAAAGATTACAATTTCTCTAGTACAATATAAATGGTGAGTTCTATAAATGGTTAAACTCAATGTTAATATTTTAATATTCAATAATTTAGTTCATTACTTCAAATGTGTGCATATATTATTTGTTAACTTAGCAATTTTACTGTATTGTCTATAAGAAATACTCCTTACTAATCTTGTTTATTTGCTAGTTGATTGATTATAAAAACAATAATCTTTAAATCTATGTAGGACACATAATGTGTTCTATTTTCTAGACGATCACTCTTTCTGGATTTTTGTTTTTTTCTTTTATAGGTTAAACAATTTCTATATGCTCATGATATTTTTGCACTTTCTTCATTTCATTTCCATTAAAATAAATTACTACCATTAAAATTTTTGCAAGTTTCAACTAGTATACAATATAATCTTTTCCTATAATTTTTTTAAATATTTCGCCCCTCGCTACCCATAAGAGGATGCCTCCTAGCAGGGCAAGAGCAAAGGGGGGACCCAACCCCACAAGGTTCTAAAAACCCCTCTTTTAAGCAAGGTTTGAGAACTAGAATTCGAAATCGGTTATAGAATTTCAGAAAACAAAATATCTAGGAAGGTTTCGCTTGTTTCATTTGGTTGCGTACCAAGTTTCGATTTCAATTTTTAATTATTTGGTGTTATTTATTTATAAATATACCCCCAAAGAATAGATTTCACAGTTATTTTAAGATGGAGTAAATCAGAAAATAACATGATATTCTATTAGTTTTAATTACTTTTAACTCTTAAGTGTTTCAGTCGGATCAAATCCACATAAAAGGTGATTAGATCCATGTAAGTTGGACTAAGCAACATCTCAGTTCAGACTGGAAATGAATGTGACGACTCGATAAATTCAGATATTTCCAAACTTAAAACAAACCCTAAACTTACCCTGTCTCAAAGCACACCGCTTCTTAAAAAAAGGGGAAAAAAGAAAGAAACGAAGAAAAGAAGAGAAGAAGAAGCAACAGCGGCAGGAAATGAAATCAACAACTTCAACCACCATATTGCTGCGAGTCCGACTCTTTTCTTGGCTCTTATCTATCTTCTTCCTTTTTAGGTTTTTTTTTCCATTTTCCGAACACTAATAAAAAAATTTAGCTAACAATGATTCCCACCATGCCTTTTCGGATTGTACCCCGTCAAAAACAATCTAAAATGCTTGAAACCGATAGTGATCTGCCAAAACCTTAAACCTTGCTTTTAAATATATGGATTTTGAATATATACTAGATTTACCCATGGCCACTTGCCTACGGCACGTCTTCAGAATGATACAGCATATGAAAAGTCTTGCAAACAGTAAATCGACAATTATGTAGCTGAAGTTAGAAGTTTGAATAGTATGACAATAATTAGTTGTAAATAAAAGTCCATGTTTTCATTAATATACGGTGAAAAATAATTATAAATTGGGATATAAACGTCCATGTTTCTATCTATCTATATATATATATATAGAGAGAGAGAGAGAGAGAATTAAATAAATTAATAAGTTGTTTTGGAGGGATTTGAATTTGAGTTTTGGGGGAAAACTTTTGGGGAGAAAATGTGTTTTGTGAGGTTAGATCTTTATATATATATATATATATATATATATATATATATATAGAGAGAGAGAGAGAGAGAGAGAGAGAGAGAGTTAAATAAATTAATGAGTTGTTTTGGGAATTTGAATTTGAGTTTTGGGAGAGAACTTTTGGGGAGAAAATGTGTTTTGTGAGGTTAGATCTGGGCCTTTGATTTTGGGGGGATTGAAGGAGAGCCACTTGATAGCTTTCTTTGTGTTTTATTATATTTATATACTAGATTTGTCCGTTGACACGTGCCTACGACACGTCTTCGGAAAGGTGCACCTTGTTTGATCATATAAAATAGTTTTGGAGGTCCAACAAATTAATTGAAGTAGCAAACATAATATATGAGAAACTTTTGGGGGTCCAACAAAAAACATATTATATGATTTTTTTGATTTTTTTAAAATTGTTTTGAAAGTTTTTAAATTTTTAATTTTTTAATTTTTTGAGTTTTTAAATTTTTAATTTTTTTTAAATTTTTATTTTCTTAATTTTTTGAATAGAAGGAGGGAGAGAGAGAAAAAAAATAATTAAATAAATATAGGAGTTGTTTTGGGTTGGGGATTTGAATTTGAGTTTTGGGGGGAAAACTTTTGGAGGGGAAAATATGTTTTGTGAGGTTAGATCTGTGCCTTTGATTTTTGGGGGGGATTGAAGGAGAGCCACTTGATAGCTTTCTTTGTGTTTTATTATATATATATATAAAGAGAGAGAGGAGGGGGGGCTAGGCAGTTAAAATCGGTTTTTGGAACTAATCGGTCTAGAAACAATTAGTGATTAATCAATTAATCGGAAAATAATCGGGGATTAAATCGGAAAAATCGTTATATATATATATATATATATATATATATATAGGAAAATCTTCCATTGAGCACTCATTTCCATGAGCACTCGCCCTTCTAGCATTCGTATGGATTATCCAAACCGTTCACATTGATCTAAACGTTCACATTAGTCTAAATATGTAAAATCAAGTCATTTGAAATTCATTTGCTCATTCATTGAACTGTTACAAAAATTGTATGGCTGAATATCGTTTTTTTTTATAATGACATGATGAATAGGCAAATGAATTTCAAATGACTTGATTTTACATATTTAGACTAATTTAAATGTGTAGATCAATGTGAACGGTTTGGATCATCCATGCAATGGCTGGAAGGGTGAGTGCTCACGAAAGTAGTGCTCAACCGAAGAGCCCCCCCATATATATATATATATATATATATATATAGGGAAAAAGGGGTATGAGCAACTTGCTCATTTAGTAAATGAGCAATTGATGATGTGGCATACATGTGACTGCAAAAGCCTTAAAAGGGTTAGTTATCCAATGTATCACATGCATGCCACATAATCAATTGCTCATTTACTAAATGAGCAAGTTGCACATATCGCTCATATCCCTTTTACCTATATATATATATATATATATATATATATATATATATATATATATGAGGCTTCTTCCGTTGCAAACGCTACTGTAGCAGTTCCGAACGTGCACAACATTTGCATTTGCAATGGAAAATAGCCCTATATATATATATATATAAAATTAAAAAAAGATATATCCTCATTATGTAACAACTCTAAATCTTAACATAAAACTATGAGGAGATTATCAAATATGAACATATAATTATAGAGAAAAAGTAGTACTTTGTTTGAGCTAAGTTTGGATTCTGGATGTGGGTCGGATCGGGTTTGCTGATCGGTTCCATCAAACAAAAACAATCGGGGAGTATGAACAGCGCGAGCAGCAAGAAGAGGAGCTGCAACATATGCGGGCCGGGTCAAGTATGCGACGGCGGGTCGAGTTTGGGTTTGCTCGAGGAAGAAGAGAGTCAGTTTGGGTTTGGGTTTGCGCGAGGAATAAGAAGAGAGTGGTGACATGTCTGGTTTGAGTTTGCCAGAGAACCATAAAGGATTTGGATTTTGAATTTGAATTTAAGTCTGAGTCGGATTGAGCCCAAATAATGCAAACGAGCATGAAAATTAGATGAAGAGATTTAATCGGTTAATCGGCCACTTAAAATCGGTCTATTAACCACTAATCAGCCGATTATACCCGATTAAATCACCAACTATTGAAATATTATAAATCGCTTAACCTCCCATTAGCGATTAATCGGGGATTAATCGCGTGTAATCGGGAATTTTAACTGCTTAGGGGGGAAATTTGAATTTGAGTTTGGGAGAAAACTTTTGGGAGGGAAATGTGTTTTGTGAGGTTAGATCTGGGCCTTTGATTTTGGGGGGATTGAAGGAGAGCCACTTGATAGCTTACTTTGTATTTTATTATATATATATATATATATATATATATATATATATATATATATATATATATATATATATGTGTGAGTAAAAGGGATATGAACAACTTGCTCATTTAGTAAATGAGCAATTGATACGGGGGCATGCATGTGATACATTGGGCAACTAATTCTTTCCAGGGTTTTTCAATCACATGCATGTCACCTTATCAATTACTCATTTAGTAAATGAGCAAGTTGCTCATACCTTTTTTCATATATATATATATATATATATATATATATATATATATATATATATATATATATATATATATATATATATATCACATGCATGTAGCAACTTGCTCTCATTCAGGTAGCAACTTGCTCTCATTCAAGGTATGAGCAACTTGCTCATTCACTATATATGAAAAAAGGTATGAGCAACTTGCTCACTTACTAAATGAGCAATTGATGAGGTGACATGCATGTGATTGAAAAACTTAGAAAGGATTAGTTGCCCAATGTATCACATGCATATATATATATACATATATATATATATATATACACATATATATATATACATATATATGAAAAATGGTATGAGCAACTTGCTCATTTACTAAATGAGCAGTTGATGAGGTAACATGCATGTGATTGAAAAACCCTAGAAATATATATATATACGAAAAAAGGTATGAGCAACTTGCTCATTTACTAAATGAGCAATTGATGAAGAGACATGCGTGCGATTAAAAAACCCTAGAAAGGATATATATATATATATATATATATATATATATATATATATATACACCCAAAAAAACAACTTTCTCAGCCTCCTTAATTTTTTCCAACATTAGTTCTAATAATTGATTGATGGAGTCAAACAAATGTGACACACAACATACTTCATGCACTACACCAACCAATACAACTTCAAATTTGTTATTATTTTTTTATTGAGATACAAATTTTTCTTGGCCCCCTTTATGACCAATCCTAGCTCCCCATGCCTACTAGGCATATCTTACCTTAGATAAAATAGGACGGTGTTTCCATGTCGCACCTTTCACCTATGAAATGCTCCTTTCCAGTTGCAAGTCTCTAGTCTACATTCTAATATGGTGAAACTTATGATTTTTCAATAACTTCATACACGATAGGGTCAAGAAT
Source organism: Hemerocallis citrina (assembly GCA_017893485.1). Taxonomy (NCBI): domain Eukaryota; kingdom Viridiplantae; phylum Streptophyta; class Magnoliopsida; order Asparagales; family Asphodelaceae; genus Hemerocallis; species Hemerocallis citrina. The sequence goes on from CM030359.1 coordinate 205,225,312, forward strand.
TGTAAACTGAAAGAAGCATAAAGGTCAACATCTCAACATAACGACGATGGATTTACATAAAAATAAAATCTAAAATACAAACTAGGTAAAGTAGTAGGCAACCAGAACTTTCAGGTCTGTGTTTGACACGTGCCTCGCATTAAATAGGTTCAAAATGGAAGTGCCTATCTATATAAATTGTTTGATAGAAAGAATAACCTAACAAAAATAAGAAACATGAGTTAATCATCAAAATATAATACGACTTATGAGTAGCAAACATGATTGCACGAATAAAAAAGCTATATACTGTATCTATTCCATGTTTAATCTACCTTCAACAACTTTCTTTAGCGGTGCAAGAAAAGGGAGAAAAAATTTCACTGAAGATTTTGCAAATTTTACAAAAGCATGTGTTATGAAATCAACGGCATTTGCATATGAAAATATATATATTTCATAAAGATTATGAGAGAATAATGGATCAACCTATAACTATCAATTTCAAGTGGGAAGAGATGAAGGGTCTTATACTGATTATATCTCAATACACAACAGACGAACATCTAAAGCCAAAAAGGTTTGCACCACATGCATAAAGTAAAATCATGAAACAAAAAAATCTTAGTAAACGGTGCTCAGAGGTTTAACTTAAGGTCAATGGAGCTCATTCACAGATTTGAATACTTCATGGTGAATAATAGTATATATAGTATGATACCCGTCCGAGCTACTCTATCTAGCCAACAGTGAGTAATGTCTTTAATTTACAACTTTGCGAAATTTGGTTTAGTTTGTTATTTATCCAACACGATTTTCTTCCTTCTTAAATAGACATGGCGATTTCAATCAAATAGCTGCAACAAATGAAACTTCCACTCATTATAACCTTTGAGTAATCATCCTAAAAGATTAAACCAACAGCAAAATAAATAGACTCAAATAAATCAGACAACAATAACCTGAGTTCCAGCCACTCCATAAACCGTATGTGGGAACTCTGTCCGCACTAGCCCTAACGAATCATGCACGATATCAAAACTGCCAACAAAATCAAACAATATCGACGCCAACCAATAAAAAAACCATCCAAATTCTTTTCTTCAATTGTCGAAAAAAACTGGCAGTTTGAAAGTGGTGATACCTGAGACAGGGCCAGCCAATGTTGAAACCGCGCAAATAATTGTAAGCAGATGGATCGAACTGGAGCTCCTCGCCCTCCTCCAGCTTATCAACCCCCGGTTGCCATACCTAATTCATTAATTACATAACTATTAGTAATCGAAATCATGTTTTGATCTTTTATTTAAATCAATCTGCTTCTGACCTGTGCAGGAGCTTCGGGGATGGAGGAGGAAGACGAAGACTCGCCCTTCTTCTTGGAACTCTACAGTAAGATGAAGATGATGGTGCATCAAAATTCGTGCAAGGAGGAGGAGGAGGAGAGAGAGAGAGAGAGAGAGATGGTACTTACTCGGTTCTTTCGTTTGATACGTTGAATGTTCTTGAGACTACGAGTCATCTTCTTCTATCTTCTTCTTCGATTTGATGATTGGAATTGAGTTCGAGGTTGAGATCTTTTGGGGGACTAAAACCCTAGAAACTGAGAAGAGGCGGCTGCCTGATATCCAACCAGGGTTTTCCTACAAAAAAAACACGTAATCACCGCACGTAATCGGAGTTGGGCCGGATTTGGAAAGATCCGCTAAGATGTTGCGATCGGGCGTTTGATACTGAGAATGTAAGGAAATCACAAATTCCTAAGGGCATTTGGTACGCGGATTGGAGAATTTCTAGGAATTGGTGGATTCCCAGAAATATGAGGATGGGAATGAAGATTTCCGGAAATGTTGCAATACTGTGTTTGGTATACGACATTATATGCCTGGGAATACTTTATTATCGTGTTTGGTATAGAATAATTCATTCCCATCAATCGATCTCTATAGTAGACATTACCGAAAATACCCTTTTGACTTTATTTAAAAATAAATAAATACAAAAGTTATCTAATTTAGTAATGGAAAACGCCGGGAAAGGATTTTGATTTTTTTCCCCCTATTTCAAAATACAAAAAAACAGATTTAGTTTTTAAATACACAAAAAAACATATACACAATTCATAATAATGATCAATGTGATATATTTCATAATTAAGCAGTTCACCACTTTTTATTGATTCCTCTATCTGTATAGAAACTTATTTAAAGATAACGTTAATCTTCATCACCACTTTTTATTTAAAAAAAGGGTTCTTCTAATAACAAAACTGAACACATACAACAGACTACAATTTTACACCAAAAACTAAATACAAATTAACTTTGCAAAAGGAAAGACCAAACTACAAGCTTTACAGAAGAAGCATGTATATAGTCCCAGTATGAATGAACGAAATCAGTCATCTGGGCGTTGGATTTCACCCATCATGATGCGGTTGATGTGGACTTTGAAGCCGAGCAGAGAAGGATCAATCTGCCTTCCTTTCTTTCCCTTCCTCTTGTTGTTTCCTTTACCACCATCATGTTCAACCCCAGATTCCGGTTCTTGAGGAACCATCTTCTTGGTGCTCTTCAGCATGTCAATGAAGGAAGACGCTTCTGGAGCATCACTAGTGGAAGTTGACAAGGTTTGCCTGAATCTTATATTCTTTCTGTTTGAAGCAGGAACAGCAGCAACATCCAAAGGATTTCCTCTCAGTTCTCTCCTTCCACCTGAGTTGGGAAATTTCAGTTCTAATAAGTTCCAATCCGAAACTGAATATAAGAATGTCACCTAAAAGTTCTTAGAAATGTATTCATAAATGCATAAGATATATAGTAGATGCATAAGATATATAGTAGATTAACTGAATATAAGAATGACTTTGAACCTTTTTCAAAAATAAATGAACATGACTTTGAAGCTTTTTCTTCAAAATAGAACTAAATTATGCTACCCCAAACTAAATACACGAAGTCATTAGGTCAGCCACAGGTTGACTATTTGAGCTTGAGGAACATGTCTTATTGAAGAAAACTTGAAAAATGGGTTTGTCTACTGTAGAACTCTGTTATAACAACTTTGTTGGATGATGACATGCAAGAGTCCATTGTAGATCGTTTTGTAGCTATTCTCTTCACACTCCTACCGATCTTTGATTAATTCCTACTATTCGTTCATAACTTGTTGAATTATTTTCTCAACACAATAATTATGCACATGTCACTATTGAACAAAAAAATGCACTTAAAAACAAAAAACATTAAGAATTTAATGCTAGAGATCGAGCAATAGTATGGTATAGTACAACCTGTGTCCTCCATAAAGTGCTTTCATACTTAATATTGTGCAATTGGGGCACACAATGTCATCAACAAACAAAGGGCAAGGATTTTTTAAATTGATTTACCACATTATTGAAAATCAACCTTTTTTATACAAAACATAATCTATATGCCTAACGCAGTCCCGCTCACCAAAATGGGGGTTTTCGGAGGTCCCCAACGGCGCGGAGGGCGTTCATTGCAGCTCGAACTTCGGGGAAACGAAGAGCCGGGTGCTCGGCCAGGACGTTGTGGATGGGAATGATGTTGTACGGCTCATCATCGGTGGGGAGCACCGATGGCGGCCGGTTCGCCCGCTGCCTTGTGCCCATTTGGGTGGTCGATCTGAAGCCAGAGCGAGCGAGAGAGAAAGAAAGATGATGAGTGAATTTCTATGGAGAAATGGAGTGGAGTTTTCCAGTAGGGTTTTGCTTACCTTCTTCGGTCGTCTTCGTCTTCTTCTTCTTCTTCTTCGATTCGAGGGGAACCCTAATTCTAATTTTGGGATCTGATGATTTTTGTACCATAGACATAAGAGATGAACGCGGTAGTTGGTGAATTTATTTGGAGGGAACAAGAGCGGGTTATATGATAAGCTAGAAATCTGGAGGTTATTTTGGGTATGCAATAATCTCACTCATTTTTTATGTGGAGGAATCCACAAATCCCACCTTTTTCAAGGGGAATGTTTATCCTTCAAAACTAATTATTTTGATAACCTTGGGAATTTAAAATTATTTACAAAACTATACCTATGTCTTATCAAACCAGGTAATCAAGAGGGTAATCCTAGATTCCCTTATACATTATCGCGTACCAAACGCCCCCTTTAGATTATCGTGTTTGCTACGTGGTAAGAATAGTTTTGAAATTAATATTCGATTCACAAGGAATCAAAATTTTTTATTGGAAAAGATTTTAATTCTAAAAAAACATGGAATTTGAGGATTCCATGAAATTTTCATAACAAACAATAAAATAACCCAAAAAATTAGAATTAAAAAAATACAATAATAAGGGATTCCTGAAAATGCAATGTATTATACCAAACGCGATAATGCAACATTCTCAGAAATCTCCATTCCTACCATCGCATTCCCGGAAGTTCTCTTATTCTTGGGAATCGTCAAATCTGTATACCAAACCACCCCCCTCCCCTTTGGACACAAGCTGGCTTTTGTGGATTTAGGGATGGTAATGCGCACGAATAGAGTAAGGCCTGGGATAATCCCGACCCTGGTCTTACTTTCTTAAAGGGACTTAATTTTTTGCCTTGTCATGGGGTTCATTTATCCAAGCTCCGGCTCCATCCTATCAGAACCCAGGGCCGGCTCTGGGCCTTCATCAGACCCTAGGCTTTTATTTTAGGCTACTAAATTTTAAAAATCAGAGAAGGCCCTAATCAATGTGATATCATCAGCTTGATGCAAGAGCATCATGTGATTAGCATCCATCACATCTTTTGAGAAGCAAACTTCGGACTAAATTTGTTAGCTAAGAGAGGCGAGGACACCCCAATTTATTTTCTTATTTCGAATATTGTAGACGTTGAACTTTGTTGTTGCTGCTACTAATTTATTTGTAGGAGCAAACAGATATGTGAATTCTTTTAATGAAAACAATAAATATCTGACCTTTTACTTTCGCCGATGATGACTGTCACAAACTGCTACTAATTTTGAAATCTACTTGTAAGGGGCGGATGAGATCGCTCTCGTTGACCAGCAAAACATTCTGAAACACCGAGGTTGGCCCTGGTGACCGACCCTCCAACGGCCAAATCAGAAAACTCAGAAGATATGAGAGTTTTGAAAGCGAAATTCGCAATTACCTGGTTCCTGAAGAGGTCAAGAGGTACTTCTTGGTGTTTTGATAAGGTTGGTTAACCTCTCCCATGTAAAGAGATTGAGTCAGGACTCTTCTCTTAATAAAGAGAGTTTTCAAACTCTCTCTTATGCATGGAAAGATAGAGCTGGTTACCCTATAAAGATAGGGGGTTTGAACCAGGCACTTCAGATGAACAAGAACTCCTTGGCTTTAGCAGCCCCTCATTGCTGAAAGCAACCGAGGGTTGAACCTGTATATGCTGAAATCAATTGTTTTACACCCCCCAAGCTTTATGATTTGTGCCCGATTTGATTGGTCCCAATTTTGTTCTATTTCTACCCACATTGCAAGCTTCTCGCTCCTGAAGGCTGAATTTCACAGCCTTCGTGCGATTTACAGAACTTAACGGAGCTTTCAGGGACGTAGGAACCTCGTTTGTGGTTTAATGGAGTTTGTTCTGACTTTGTAAAGTACCTATGATGATTCTTAGGATATTCTGGATTTTTTGTGATTTTTCTGGATTTTCGGAAATTTTTAATCCATTTTCATAATTTTAATCAATTAATCTGAATTTTTAATTAATTTCTGGATTTAAAATTAATTTTTCTAAAATTATAATTGTTTTTTGTGATTTTTCTGAATTTTTCTGAATTTTTTAATCCATTTTCAAAATTTTAATAAATTAATATGAATTTTTAATTAATTTCTGGATTTAAAATTACTTTTTATAAAATTATAATTATTTTTTGGTGATTTTTATGGATTTTTCCGAATTTTTAATCCATTTTCAGAATTTTAATAAATTAATCTGAATTTTTAATTAAAATCTGGATTAAAATTACTCTTTCTAAAATTATAATTATTTTTCGGAATTTGAAAATAGTTTATCAAATTTATAAATATATTTTAGAATCTTTAAAACTTGAAGTTCTACAAGTTTAGTTCAGAGGCCAATTAAGGAATCTTCTGTCTTCAGGGTAAAAACAGACCTGCAATGTCTGTGTCTTCAGGGAGCTGAAAAGAGGACCAACGAAGAGCAGCTTCACCACCGGGAAGCGTCGAAGAGGAGCTTCATCCCCGACGGGTGCTATGAAGAGGATTTTTCGCCCCCGAGGGGCTATGAAGAGGAGTTTTCCCTCAAAAAGCTTCGAAGAAGAGCTTTCCCTCGAAAAGCTCTAGAGAGATCCAAAGAGGAGCTTCGCTACAGAGGAGCTACGAAGAGGACTTCGCAATGAAGAAGCTTTGAAAAGGAGCTTCGCCCCCGGGAGCTACGAAGATGAGCTTCACCCCGGGGAGCTACGAAGATGAGCTTCGGCATCGGGGATCCACGAAGAGGAGTTTCGCCATCCGGGAGCAACAAAGTGGAGTTTCACCATTAGGGAAGTTACAAAAAGGAGTTTCGCCCCCGGGGAAGCTATGAAGATAAGCTCTACCACCAGGGGAGCTACGAAAAGGAGCTTTGACCTTGATTGACTAAGAAGATGAGCTCTGTCACCGATGAGTTTTGAGGCGAAGCTTTACCCCCGAAGACCTGTGCAGAGGTGCTCCACCCTCGGGGAGCTAAAAAAAGAAGCTTCGACACCAGGGAGCTGTGAAGATGAGTTTCAACACTGAGGTGTTGTGAATAGGAGTGTTGCCACCGAGGAGCTACGAAAAGGAGCTTCAACCCCAATGGGATAAGAAGATGAGCTCTACTATCGGGGATCTTTGAAAAGAAGCTTCGCTTCCATGGAGCTACGAAGAGGAGCTCCGCTCCCGAGGGGCCAAGCCACTGGACTGGAAGGTTGCAAGGGTTTCCCAAGTGTTTTCATCTCGACTTTTGCCTTCTTTGCATTGTGATACATTGTTTGGAGCAAGTCAAGTCATGGGAGTAGCCCCAGAGGAGGGCTATGCTCCAGGCTTGCTTGTTGGAAAGTTGCAAGTTTCAGGAGTAATTTGAATGGTTGCTTCTAGACCCGAACTCACATACTTGCATGTTGTAGGGCAATTTTGAGCCATGATTGTGAACTCTGGACCTATTTTCAAGGTCTTTAACGAGTGCAGGAGCAATTCTGATTGGTGGACCCGCTCCGTGCTTGCTTTCTTGCAAGCTGCTAAAGCAGCATCGAGTCAAGTGATAGACTCCAAACTTGATATTTGAAAATTTCAACGAATTGTAGGATCAATTCCGAATGGTGAGCCCTACTCCGTGCTTTCTTGTTTGCGAGCAACTAAAGCGGCATCAAGCCAAGTGTTGGACTCCAAACTTGTTGTTTGAGGGGGTTAACGAGTTGTATGAGTAATTCCAAAGGGTGAGGCATGCTTCGCAGTTGCTTGTTTGCAAGCAACTAAAGCGATGTCGAACTAACTACCAACTATTGGACTCCATACTTGTTATTTGATCCTAGTAAGTTATGGGAGCAGCCCTTGGAGACAAGCTAAACTCTGGACTTGCAGTTTAATGAGTCGTAGATGTGACCCAAGGGGATAGCTATAAAACTAGTGCAAAGATCTTTATAAGAAAAAATGCTATGTTTTATTGAAATAAAAGATAAGTTGATGCATTGATGGTGGCTAGCCTTTATTACATACTTTGGCTGTATCGCAAATGGAAGTATTATTGAAAACTGAAAACTTACTTCTATTAGAGGGTATTAGGCACCCGCGTTGTACTTCATTCGATGCTCAGTATTCTAGGTCTTTGATATCCTCTTGCCCCCCGGGTCTTCACGGAAGTGTGAGATCTCCTCAAGTTCGTCAACTGGCTCAGAAATGACTTGATTATTCTCTTGGGGGAGCTTTAATGCTTCAAGTGGGAGGACCAAGCCCTCCATTGTAGTTGTGTAGCACCTCCGAGCTGTCTTTTGGCTCCCTTTGGCCCTCATACGCCTTTTGACGTGGTGAACTTCATTTTCATATGAAAAGCTGAGGGCATGGCATGAAGTGCTGCTAAGTAGGGTCGGCCAAGGATGATGGTGTCGGCAGCCTTCACATTGATGACCATAAATCCATTGTCTCGGTTCGGGTTATTGGGGCCTTTTTTACAGTAACATCAGGGGTGATTATTCTTTTGATCTGGACTAGGACCCCGGAGAACCCTTGGAGAGTGTACCCTGAGATGGTCCCGAGGGAGCTTAGGCCTTCGAAGGCCTTCAAGAAGAGTATGTTGATAGGATTTTTGTTGTCCACTAGAATGTGATGTACCTCGTGGTTGGCCATGTAGAGCTAATTACAAGTGTGTCACAGTGGAGCATTTGAACGCCCTTTAGATCCTTTTCTGAGAATGTCACTGGAACCTCCGTACACTTGGCTGTGGGGAAGTTATGCATCGAATTCGCCTATCGGATGAAGGCCTTTCAGAAGTAGTTTGATTCTCCTCCCATGAGTCCGCCGTGGATGGAGTGGAGCACCGCCCTCTGATATGAGTCTTGGGACTCGGAGTTTTCTTCATCTTGCTTGTTAGCTCCCGGAGTGGGACGGGGTTCAGCATTCTCTTTCCAAACGAACTTGGATAAGTGCCCTCGCTGAATAAGTTATTCGATATCTTCCTTGAGAGCCCATCAATCATCTGTGTCGTGGCTGTGATCTGTGTGAAAATGACACAACTTATCTATGTTCCTTCTTTTCCCGAAGTGTTCATTCTAGGGGGACGGCAGAGTAGCACTTCCTTGTCCACCTCCATGAGGACTGCCGATATGGTGGCAATAAGTGAAGTGAACTTCTCGAAATGAGGAGGAGGGCGGCGCTAACCATTGCCATATATTTGGAATTTCTAGGATCCTTCCTCATTCTCACTCTTCCGTTTGTTCCCGAATGAGGGCTTTTATCGACCGGGGGGGAGGGGTTGAGAGGTTCTTCAGCTTGGATATACTTCTCGCTCCTAAGCAAGAGTTATTGACATTGCGTCTGATTGCAGCGACTGCTACTGCTGGATTGAAGGAAGAGATAAACCGAAACTCGGTTGTGAAACGCTAGACAAAATCCCTAAGTCGTTTCCCTTCCCTTTGATTCAGCTACAGTTAAGAGGCACTTGTTTTCTCGGTTCAGCGACTGGTCATGAAAGGGGTGAGGAAGAGATCCTCAAGTTAGTCGAAGGAGAAGATGGAACCTGCAGAGAGGCAGGTGTACCAATCCCTTTCTGATCCCTTAACTGTGGCAAGAAAAGTCTTGCAGAGGAGTGCATCTATGGTCTGGTGGATCATCATGAGAGTTTTGAAACTCTCAATATGATCGACCAGGTCAGATTCTCCATTGTAGGACTGAAAGTGTGGCAATTTAAAATTCTAAGGAATGTGGGCCTTCGTGATTGACTGGGATAAGGGAGGTCTGCCAGGGTGGTAACTTCTAACTTGACGGCCTTCTTCTTAGTTGATTCTGTTGATATGGTTCTCCATCTTTCGGAGGCGGCAGAGAACTGGATCTTCTTTTTGGTCGGATTTGGTTGACCCACGGGACTCTTGCTCATGTTTGGTCGTCAGGTGGTAACTGTTTGTTTGTCGGCCCCTGATTGGGGCAACGTTGAGGGCTTGGAGGATCTCTGCTCTACAAAGGGAGGAGACCTTCTTTCGTCCCTTAGGAGAGGGAGATCTTCTTCACCCCTAGCGAGAGGGGTTTCTTCTATACCTCTGTCTTCGAGGAAAAGGGGTCCTCTTACTTCCCTGTCGTTCTAAAAAGGGGACTTCATCATGGAATCACATTTCCTTCAGGAAATCTCGGAGATCAGACCCCTGCTGTCGGCTGATGATGACTTAACGGAGGTCTTGCTATGACTGAGGCATAACAGAGGGCACTATAGAGGGGGTTGAGGTACAGAAAGAATCCCCATTTTCGACCACACACTGCACAGGGTGTTGTTCGGGACGACTTCGGTGGGAGCCCCTTGGTGCGGCCGTTTTGGAAGGAGGCTGAGTTGGATGATGAGGGGGTTGTTCTAGTTGAGGATGTTGATTTGGTTGAGGAGGTTGAAGGGGGTCCTCCGTATGAGGAGGAGGTGGAGGAAGAGGTTTGACTCGTCAGCTAGTAGCCACTGCATTCTCTTTCCCTTTTGGAGGCATGGCTGAGAATGTAGTTTTTGACCAGCAAAGTTGGATCAGATATCTTTTCTATTTCCTACACACGACACCAATCTGTTGCTGCTAATTTCTGTTTAGGAGCAAATAGATATGTTTAATCTTTTAATGAAAACTATAAAAATCTGACTTTTTTAACTTTTTTACTTTCGTTGATGTTGATCATCGCAAATTGTTGCTAACTCTGCGATCTGATTGTCGGAGACGGATGCGATCGCTCCCGTGGTGTAACGCCCCGAGTCCGGCTCAACTGCGCACGTGACTACACTTACTTCCACACGCAAAAAACATGTCCTAACAACTGTCCACTACAGGCTTGTCTCACAAAAGGTGTCATGACTATTTGGTAACATTTGATCATACGCCTTATTATATAACTACTTAATTTCACCATTAATAGCCGATGTGAGACTATCTAGCTACTCCATACCACCTCACGTGCTATGCATCATGCATGAAGCATTTCATGCAAATAATCCACTTCGGGACCCTCCATAATAAACCACACACAATTAGTCATTCTCTTCTCTTCATGACCCCATATAATTAATCTTTATAGGCCCAGCCCCAAATTCATATATAATTAATCTCTATAGGCCCAACCCCAAACTACCAGCTATAGGCACATCTGTATTATATATATATATATATATATATATATATATATATATATATATATATATATATATATAGTTGGTTTATGCCCTAGAGGCTAGTTGTGTATTGACATTACTAGTTTACATTGTATCATGATATTTATTTCATACATGAGGCATTTCATTTATTGTGTTGTTTATTGCGATTAAATGAACATAATAAAGTCCCTAGAATAGTAGGTTCAATACCATAGGATATCAAGTGCATGACTCTATTGTGAGATCCTATTGGTTGTAATCAGAACACTATTCTTAAATGTCTCTAGTCAAGTATTATTGTAAATTAGGACAACAATAATGCATAGAGACTAGTATGTGTGTAGACTGATGACCATATCTCATGGGCCATGGATATGAGATATCAAGTCCTCACATTGGTACGTACTAGAGTAATAATGTACTAGACTGACCCACCATAAGAACGCTGTATGGATCGTTACGTGAGTGTCATAAGCAATTCTCACAGTGACCAGGATGTATGTAGTCCTTTGACATGAAGTCACTACGGTTCCTTACATGAGAAGTTATATGTTTTAATGTCGTCAAACGTTGCCTGTAATAAAGTGATTATAAAGTCAACTATTGGATATACTACAAATCATGCGGAGGGATGTGAGTGACTTAGATAGGATTTATCTCTCTTACATAACATGAGCGATATCTATAGACCCCTTGATTGAGTGAGACTGCAAAATGCATGGCCATGCTCAAATGAGTCAATATGAGATATTGAGCTCATTTGTTTTATTAAGTCTACTCAGACATCAAGAAACCAAAGATTGAATTATACAAGAGTGACACGCTCTATGCCTTGTGGTCAATTAAGATATCTGGACAAAGTGACTAGACTACATGGTAACATTGGTCACGAATATGTTATTCTAATCACTGACATTCCCGTTACTTGAGTAGTAGTGATATATTGCTTGATACCGCTCACTGTTTGTAATACTGGAATATGATTTTAGTATTACTGTCAACGTAACGGGAACCTGTAGGATCACACACATAGAATGGATCGAAATTGAGATTTAAATTCATAAGATGAATTTAATTGGGGATCCAAGTAAGACTTGGACTCCTGATATTGGTTTGACATTTAATTATATTAATTGAGATAACTAAAGCTTAAAGGCCTACACACAAATCTGAACCAGGTCAGATTGTGAGTCTAACAGCCTCAATACTCTCTTAGGGTTGATTTTCTGCAGCTATATATATGATATGTATCTGTGAAAAAAAAGGTCACATAAGAAAACCCCAGCCATCACAGAAATTATGAGAGAGAGAGATGTGAGGAACATCCCTTCCTGCAGCTAGTACCGCGGCGTGAGGGAAAGCTTGATTTGATCCGTTCGTGTGGATACCGTAGAGATTGTAGTGCTGTGATCGGCATACTATGGAGACAGTAGATTCATCTTCAAGGTATAACTCCTAAACACAATTTATGGTTTTCGCATGGATCCATGGCTAGGTTTCGATATTTCTTTGTAATTTTTCCACTGTGTAATCTGAGATTACCATCGAAACCTAACAATGGTATCAGAGACACTTGCGAAATCATAATTCGGTTATGAAAGATATGTGACTATTTGTGAAATGTTCACACTTTTGGTAGAAAGATTCATATGTGATATAATTTTTGCAACAGTTGCAGTATAAGGATTCGTTTATGTGCACACTATGGTAGCCATCGGTTTGGAACCATTGAAAACCCTGGAAAGATGTGGTTTGCAGTGATGTTAGGGTTCTTAAAGTATGAATAGTTCATGCACCTACGTCGTTTGCAGTGGCGTTAGGGTTTCTTAAAACATGAAGAGTTCATGTTCTGGCCGTGGCAAGGAATGATGAGGCAAATTTTTTCTTCGGGGCGCTGCCCTACGACCCCGCAAGGGGTGGCCTCCCCTTAACCCCTGCCCGCTGACCGGGCAATGGGACCCCCATGCCAGCTCTGCGTAGGGCAATAATGATTCCCCCAAAACCAATCTTTTTTAAAAAATAAACTAAATAAAATCATAACAGTATATTCTTTGATTATTCTGTTCTATGGTGCATGGTGCATGGTGCATGGTTGTGGCCTTAGTTATGCGATGCATGGTTTAGTTCTGTGATACATGGTTTATGTTCTGTGATGTATTATTTATATTTTGGTATTCTGAATACGGCTTGCATGTCGTGCCTTTCTCTCTACATTCTCAATGTAATCCTTCATCTCTAAACTCCAATTGCATATTCTTTCTTTATATGTAAATGTAATCTCATTGAGGAGGCAAGGAATTGACAATCATACAAGGACAAGATTGGGAAGCTGCTTGGAGAAGATGGTATAATCCCTTTGTTCAATTTTTGATACTCTCATTGGCATGAGAGAATCAGTGTGTTAGGGCTACAACCATGTCACATAAATTTTATGCTTTTAATTTGTATAAGATGCATTGTTGTATACTAATGGACGATGAATGGTGAGATCAACTAATAAAATAACAAAAACCCCTCAAAGTAAATATTAAGTTGCAATAAGATGCCTTCCAATGCATGGCACTCGTCTAGGCTAGGATTGATTAAGTGTAGGTCTACCAAAGCAGGGTGCCTTTATCTATCATAGTGAGACGCGATGGGATAAAAGTTATATTCAATTGCCAACCATTGGGTCTGACTTAACTAGAAAATTTCAATAGGATTGAAGGTTTAGAGGCATAGAGATGGGCTTTAATCTATGAGATAGATTAGAGTAAGTGTTACTCACCCAACTATCCAAGAGTTGCATATGATGTAATTGGGAAATGTTCCCTACCTAAATAACTGAATTTTGCGTGATCAGCCAAAGCTGACTCAAAACTAGGTGAAATATGGATTTTGGCCTACTAGAAAAATCTTACGATAGGATTTTCTGAGTCAGTGATGAGGGTCGTTGATTTGAATAAAAATAGTAGGAGGCACATTTAATAAAAGACCTTATTAAATATTTCAATGTCATGATACTTACTCTGCATATTTCTGTTGATGGTTAAATATTTTTCTTTGCATATTTTTGTGAAATGATATTTACTTTGCATATTTATGTTGATAGATTACCATGGCATCCAACACATCAAATAACCTATCATTGCGATCTGTCCTTGAAAAGGACAAACTGTCTAGAATAAATTTTCTAGACTGGTACAGAAATCTGAGGATAGTCCTCAGGTATGAGAAAAAGTTGTATGTTCTACAGCAGCCTATTCCTGATCCACCTGCTGCAAGTGTCCCTCGCACCAAAAATGATGCTCATAAGAGGCATCAAGATGATGCCTTGGACGTTGGTTGTCTCATGCTAGCCACCATGAACTCTAAGCTTCAGAAGAAACATGAGAATATGAACGCCTACGATATGATCGTACACATTAAGAGGCCCTATCAAGAGCAGGCTAGGCATGAGAGGTTTGAAGTCTCAAATGCATTGTTTCAGTACAAACTGGCAAAAGGAAGCCCTGTTGGAACTCATGTGCTCAAGATGATTGGGTACGTAGAGAATCTTGAAAGGCTTGGTTTCCCATTGGGTTAAGAGTTGGGCACTGACTTGGTCCTGCATCGTTACCGGAAAGTTACAGTCAATTTGTCATGAACTACAGCATGAATGAAATTGACAAGCCTCTGCCAGAACTACTAAGCATGTTGAGAACTGCTAAACAGAATATTAGTAAGGGAAAGACCATTATGATGATCCAACATGCCAAAAGTAAGAGCAAGGGCAAAAAGCAGATTAAGAAACCCAAAGGTAAGGGGAAGGGCATGGGCAATATCAAGCCCAACACTTCTGCCTTGAAACCTAAGGGTGGGGTGGCCAAGGAGGGCACATGCTTCCACTGTGGTGAGACTGGACATTGAAAGAGGAACTGCCACAAGTACCTGGAGGAGCTTAAGAAGAAGAAAGGATGTGAGACTTCCACTGCAGGTATTTTTGTTATAAAAGTCAATTTATCTACTCTGCATCTTGGGTACTAGATACTGGATATGGATCTCACATTTGTGTAAATGTGCAGGATCTCACAAGGAGTAGACCATTGGATAAGGGCGAAGTTGACCTACGAGTTGGAAATGGATCAAAAGTTTACTCTTTAGCTGTAGGAACTTGTCATTTATCATTGCCCACTGGGCTTATCATTGAGTTAAAGAACTGTTACTTTGTGCCTGCTATTAGTAGAAATATTATTTCTATTTCTTGTTTGGACAAGAAGGGTTTTTCATTTATAATAAAGGACAAAAGTTGTTTTATTTATTTGAATGATATCTGTTATGCTAGTGTACAATTGAGTAATGGACTTTATATTCTCGACCTTGAAATGTCTGTCTATAATATAAATACTAAGAGGTTCAAATCAAATGATACGTACCCAACTTACCTCTGGCATTGTCGTTTGGGCCACATAAATGAAAACCGCATATCCAAACTCCATAAAGATGGATTCTTCGACTCATTTGATTTTGAATTATATGAGGCATGTGAACCTTGTTTGTTGGGCAAAATGACAAAAGCTCCATTCACTGGAAAAGGTGAAAGGGCTAGTGATCTTTTAGGTCTCATACATAGTGATGTTTGCGGGCCTTTCAACACATTGGCTAGAAGAGGTTTTCAGTACTTCATTACATTTACTGATGATTTCAGTAGATATGGATTTGTGTATCTGATGAAACACAAATCAGAGTCATTTGAAACGTTCAACGAATTCAAGAATGAGGTACAAAATCAACTTGGTAAAAGTATTAAAGCCCTTCGTTCAGATCGAGGTGGTGAGTACTTAAGCCAAGATTTTGATGACCATCTAAAAAGTGCGGGATAATATCTCAACTCACTCTCCCTGCAACACCGCAATGGAATGGTGTCTCTGAGAGAAGGAATCAGACCTTATTAGACATGGTCCGATCAATGATGAGTCATGCAGATCTTCCAAGCTTCTTCTGGGGACATGCTCTATTAATAGCTGCTTTCACACTTAATCGTGTTCCATCTGAAACGGTTCAAGAGACACCATATGAGATATGGACTGGGAGGTGTCCTAGTGTGTCTTTTATGAATATTTGAGGTTGTAAAGCCTATGTAAGGCGCCAAGTCCCTGATAAACTTGGTCCCAAATCTGATAAGTGCTTCTTTGTAGGATATCCCAAGGAAACCTAGGGATACTATTTCTATAATCCGACCGAAGGCAAAGTTTTTGTCGCACGAACTGCTATGTTCCTACAGAAAGAATTTATCTCCAAAAGAACTAGTCGGAGAACAATAGAACTTAAAGAAATTCAAACTTCGCAAAGTAGCGGCGAACTAATAATGGAATGGAGCAGACTCTACAAATTGTTGTGGAACAACCACCAGCTCAAGTAGCACAAGGCCTACGTAAGTCTAGTAGGATAACTCATCAACTCGAGAGATATGGATTTCTCGTGACTCAACATGGTGATATATTACTCGTGGATCAAGATGATACTACGACTTATGAGGAAACTGTAAAAAGCCCAGATTCTAAGAAATGCTTGAGGCCATGAGATCTGAGATGGAATTCATGTATACCAACCAAGTGTGGACCTTGGTAGACCCACCTGAAGGGGTAAAACCTATTTGGTGAAAATGGGTTTTCAAGAAGAAAACTGTAGCAACCCGAATCCCAACCTTGGAATCCGTGACACTAGCCAGAATCTTTCCTTCAATAAGTCACACAACATGGAGAAAACAGAAAAATTTAAAACTTTTTATTCAATAAAATGTCTTACAAGTTCAAGAGTTACAATACCTTCAAATAAATTACAATCAGTGTTACAATAATGAAGTAAATCTACTCTTGATGCTTTGCTTAGATGCTTGCTTGACTTGAGTTCGCCTATCCCTTCAGTCGGACAATCCTGTACCTAATTGAGTGAGGACATCAGTACGTATACTGACACAGGGCTGGTAAGGAAACAACAATTGTCCAACTTCACAACCAAAATGTTGAAAGAGAAAAGTATACAAGTGTGTAGCTAACTGTGTAGGACATGATCATAGAGTCCAATGCAAGAATTCAATCGAATGCAGATGCACTTGATCTAATGCATTTTGGACTCTGAGGAAAAACGTATGCATCTTGTTACCGCTAAATCTAGTGTGGGGGCAAACAGATAGAATTTGTGGATTCTTAGGGATGCCGAATAGCCAAACCTGAAACCTTTCCACCGGAGTTTGATCATTGACTCCCGCCGTTCACCTGCAAAAAGTGCGATACACCGGAGTTGATCCCGGCGACGCACCCTCCGACGCTCAAGTTAGTAATCAGAAAAGATTATGAATGAGCTTTTACTGGAAAAAGATTGATTACCTCTTAATGGTGGTGGATGTGGGGTATTTATAGCCGCCTTTGGGACCAGTTTAGGAATGAAATCCCTAATTCCCAGTGAAAAGATAGAGTGAATCAGGGCCGTTGATTAAATACAATCAGAAATCCTAATTCTATCCAGCTGGACTGAGTTTCTTACCGGTTAGGACCCGCACCCAGTTGAGGTGGATCCGTTCGTGGGTTATTGGGCCTTTGTAGAAAAGACCCAGAATCCATCTCGGACCCGCTTGTAGGTGAAATTACCATTTTACCCCTAAGCTTTAAGATTCATGCCCGATTTGGACGGTTCCAATTTAACCCTATTTTTAGCCATATCACGTGCCTCCCACTCCCGAAGACTGAGTTTGGTCAGCCTTTGAGGAGTAGTTTTACTGTTTTAATAGCTTTCGGAGTTGTATTGGAGTCCAAACGAGGGGTATTGAATCTTTGTATGAGGTTTTATGGTGATCTTCGAAGCTATTTATGCGCTCAAGGCCGTTCTTGAGCTCTCTTGGACTTCTAGTGATTTTCCTTAATTTTTATCTATTTTTCGGTCCATTTATTTAATTTTACGAAGTGGTGATTTATTGTTTGGGAGCCTTAATTAATTGTTCTAGGCAATAATTATTTATCCAGGGGTTCAAAAGTATTTCCCCAAATTTATAATTATTTTTTAGAATTTTTAATTAATTTTCCTGAATTTTAAATCATTTTCACAATTTTTTAAATAAATAAATCGATTTTAATAAATAAAAATTAATTTTTTAATCTGATTTATGACGTGGCGCAATCTGGGCCTTTCATCAGCCTGCGGCGTGACTCTCTGGAGGATTGGACGGCCGGAGTAGCTCGGCAGGCTTTTTCTCCGTATGCGGAGGTCGGTGCCTCGGCACATTGGCACCCCGTCCTCGGTAGCTCGGTAGCTTGACACCTAACGAGATGCCAAGCTACGTGGTAAGATCTTGAGTGTTCATCACAGCGCGAATCATGAGGAGGGCAGCTCAGATCACGAGAAAATGCTATCTTGTCGTTTTGTGGGCGTGGTGTGATCTGAGCCGTTCATCATAATCTGGCACGTTTTTTGACACGATCCAACGACTGGGGTAGGTCGGCATCATTTTTCTCTATATGTGGAGGTCGGTACTTCGGCACTTCGGCCAGAGGGCTTCGGTAGCTCGGTGGTTCGACTAAGCTGTTCGGTAGCTCAGCTGAACACTCCGGTGGCTTGGCAGTTCGTCCTCTTCTCCATAGTGCCTCGGTGGCTCGGCTAAGCTATTTGGTAGCTCGACTGGTCACCTCGGTAGCTCGGCATATCGGGTTGAGCCGTTGGGCCACGTGGCTTGATCTGGAGCGCTCATCACGGCACGGATCTCGAAATTGTGGGTTCAGATCACGAGAAAACGTTATCTTGTCATTTTGTGGGCGTGGCGTGATCTGAGCCGTTCATCAGATTTGGGCACGAATATTGAGGCAATCTGACGGTGAAAGTGGCTCGGTGGCATTTTTCTCCATATATGGAGGTCGGTGCCCCGGTAGCTCGGCAGAGGGCCTCGGTGGCTCGGCAAGTTACGAGTCGTCGAGCCACATGGTTGGATCTGGAGCACTCATCTTGGCGCGGATCTCGAAATTGTGGGTTCAGATCACGAGAAAACATTATCGTGTCGTTTTGTGGGCGTGGCGTGATCTGAGCCGTTCATTAGATTTGGGCACGAATATTGAGGCAATCTGACGGTGAAAGTGGCTGGCGGCATTTTTCTCCATATGTGGAGGTCGGTGCCCCGTTAGCTCGGCAGAGTGCCTCGGTGGCTCGGCATGTTACGAGTCGTCGAGCCACGTGGTTGGATCTGGAGCGCTCATCATGGCGCGGATCTCAAAATTGTGGGTTCAGATCACGAGAAAATGTTATCTTGTCGTTTTGTGGCGTGGCGTGATCTGAGCCGTTCATCATATTTGGGCACGAATATTGAGGCAGTCTGACGGTGAAAGTGGCTCGGCGGCATTTTTCTCCATATGTGGAGGTCGGTGCCCCGGTAGCTCGGCAGAGTGCCTCGGTGGCTCGGCAAGTTACGAGTCACCGAGTTGCGATGCGAAGTGAACCGACGCGACCTTCCTCTGAACCGTCGCAGCTTTCTGTATTCTGTCGTTTCATCGCCCTTAATGGGCCCCAAACGTTTACAAAAGCCCAATCTTTGCCCTTCTTTGGCTATAAGTTCTCACAGCCCCACCCCTTAGCTCATTCTTTCACTTTTACTTCAATAGTTTTTACTTTTGCTCTTGAGTTGCTCTGCTAGCGGAGATCTGAGCTCAAGGGCGGTTGCGCTAGCTGTCGAGAAGGCCAGGCGATTTCCGGCGAACTCTTTCTGACCGTGAACGTCACATCAAGGTCAGTTTTCTTTGCCTTAGATATTTATTCGAGATGTCACGAGTGAGCTCGGGTAGTGAGGCATCGTCCTCGGGGGGTCGGAATGCCGAAGGAGGAAGAGAGATGGTAAGCTGGAGGAAGGGGAAGGAGATAGTGGGGTCGTCCACTGTCGACGAGAAGGGGAAGGGAGTTGTTAGGTCCTCGGTAGTTGAGGAGGTGGTGGAGACAGTGAAGTAGGCGGGCGAGCTGGGTCGGATGCCGACCGTGTTGTCCGGTCATGCTGGGATAAGGCAGTACAGTGGCGAGCTGCTGACTAAGGTTGTCGTTGGTCGCGCAGAGACCTATGAGGAGAACGAACCGAGGAAGGTCTCTGAGGTGGACGACCTCCCCTTGGTCCTAACCGAGCGGGATCTACTCCGGACTAGGAAGGGTTTCGCCATCCCCAAGGAGTACACGCTGGTTCTCCCCGTCCCCAGAGTGCGAGCAAACACCGACTTCCCACCGGACACCTGTGTCTTCGCCTATGACGCGTTGAACGCCGGTCTACGCTTCCTCCTTCATCCCTTCGTGACCGTAATCCTTCGGTGGTTCGGTCTGACTCCCATACAGTTCATGCCGAACACTTGGCGCCACGTGCTCGGCTTTCTGCTCCAATGCCGGACTGCCAAAGTGGAGCCGGAACTCATCATCTTCTGAAGTTTATACCGAATCAACAGGATGAGCAAGCTCGAACCTCGCTACTACCTGTCGCCTCGGAAGGGAGTTAAGTTGATCGAGAATCCCGACTGGATAAAGTCGTGGAAGGGGAAGTTTTTCCTGATAAAGGAGCCCTCGGCATGGGACTTCCCGACCCGGTGGAAAGACGAAGTGTTGAAGCATGCGAAGGCCGAGCCAGTGTTGACTCCGGCCGAGGCAGAGGTGGCGGCAAAGTTGATCGGTCTCCTTATGTTGAGTTGGAGGGAGATGACCGAGGAGGTGCTACACAGGTCGGGCCTTAGTCCGATCGACCCGAGTACGCTCCTGACATCTCACTTTTGTGATTTTCTTTTCTTTAATGCCTTGTACATTTTTTTTTCTAACTTGATTTTCTTCGCTTGGACAGAGGCGCTGAATATGGATTTCAAGGGTATGATTGCAGAATGAAGCAAAGCCGGTGACGGCAAGAAGAGGAAGAGGACGAGTACAGGTCCCTCGTCCGGACGACCTAACAAGGCACCTTCGGCGGTTGTCACTTCTTCTCATCGGGAGCCGTCCTCGGCCGTTGTTGTCCAGCTGACCCCTTCTACCCCTATAGGTGAGGGCTTCTCCGTCTCTGCGGTGTTAGGGCTGGAGGCCCTGCCACTGACTGAACATGCCGAGGTTATTCTAACCGAGGCCCACAAGAAGCTGTTCGTCCCCAACTGGCGAGTGAAGAATCACAATGGCTTCTTAGGAGACTCGGGGATGAGCATGCAAGCTGTTCGGCACCTGCCGACCCCGAAGGACCGAGCCGCCCTGAAGGTGGGGACGACAAGTGATGATGCTCTCGAAGTAGCTCGGTCGCTCCTGTCGGTAAGTCCCCTTTGCTATTTCAAATTTTTTTCTTTGAAAATTTTCTAAGTCTTTAGTTCGGCTTTCCTGGTGTTCTAATTGTTTCTTCGTGCAGGCCACTTGCCACTTTGGCCATCTCCTCGAGGAGTATTCCGAGCAGGAGAGGGAGCTGAAGGCCCTCAGCGACAAGGACCAGGCAGAGAGGGCGAGGGCTGTGAAACAGCTCGAAGCCTAGCAGCGTCGCTCGGACGCTCTGGCAGCCCAGGTTGCCGACCTCGAGGTGGCCTTGGCGCAAGCGAAGGAAAAGCTTGCTTCGGAGGTTGCCAAGGCAGCCGAGGAGAAGGCCGCAGTGGCGAAGGTTTTGGAGGCGGTGAAGTTGGAACAAGCCGAGGCTGTGGAGAAGGCGAGGGCGGAGATCGAGGCAGAGGCCAAGAAGCACACGGCGGCGAACATGGAGCTGTCTTATGCCAGAGCGCTCGATCACGTCGAGGCTCGAGTCCCCGGCTTCCAAAGGTTGGGGTACAGGCTGTGGCCCGATGGCAAGGAAGAAGGCAAAGAGGAAGAGGAAGAGGAGGAGGAGGACGAGCAGCAAGGCAACGGGGCCCCCGCCGATCCCGTGACTGGGGTAGCCGACCACCGAGCCGAAGCGGCGGCGGCGAATGAGGACGACGAGGTCGTGGCCGACTCTCGAGCCGGAGCGACGGGGGATGAAGGGCCGTCCACCGAGGTGCCTGTCGCCGAGGCACCGCTGCAGGTGGCTTCTTGATCCTCTTACTTTTGTAAAAAAAAAATTCTTTTTTCTTTTGTACTGCCTTGTAGCGGACTGGCCACCGCTTTTTTGATATGAATGAAGTTTTTGTTTGAAATTGATGTGTCTAATTTATATACAAATATTTGTACTCATTTACCAATTAAAATTACTTATTTTCGTTGATATTGTCTATAATTCATCTTATTTCTATAAGACTTCATTTAATTAACTATTTTTGAAGAAATAATATTTTTGATGCAAAAAGTAAAGATTTGTGGAAAAAATCAACAAACTAAGTAAAACAATGGATTTATCATTTTTTATTGTTTTGTTGAGTAATAATTTTAGAAGGATTTTAATGAGCTATTATGATTTTTAGTTAGTTTAATTAATTTTGAACTAATTAATTTTATTTTATTTTTTAAATCCTAAATTTTGGTCTTATTTTGTGTATGCAGCAGCACGTGGTTGGCAGAAAAAGAAGAAAAGAAGAAAAGAGAAAGAAATAAAATTCAGGTCAAAGAAGGAATAAAATAAATGAAAAGAATGGATCTTTCTGCAAAAAAGCGCAAACCCTAACTCCGCTTCCCGTTCTCTATAAGTACAAGCAAAGGGATAGAGAAGAAGTAGGAGGTAACGGCTAACACACACAAAAAAAAAAAGAAATATAAAAAAGGTCAGAGAGAGAGTCGGCCTCTCTCTCTTGCTTTCGGCTCAGAACAAAAGAAAAAGGGAGACAGGCTGCATGTGTCCACCTGGTGACAGCGACGCATCGGATGACGTGTAACACCCCGAATTTCAAATAAGGACAAACTCGGGATTTCACAGGATCTTTACTTCACTTCGTACAATTTTACAAGGAAAATTTAAAACTTTTTCAATAATACATCAGAGTTCATTTACAACTTGGTTTTACACAGCGGAAGAATGAAATTTACAATAAAACATTTACAACATCTTTAAAATAAAACAACATCAGCATATCCACTTTATAGCTCCATGAATGGTCCTTTACTTGCATGTCAGTCTGTGGGCACGTCAGTTACTTAGAACTGACGAAATGTTATACACGGCTATCCTCTCTATGCCGGGAATAGTATAACGATCTCATACTTTAACAAATCACAAAAAGATTGAATGAACATATAAAGTGTCAAAAGTGATTATTCTAAATATAAGTGTATGTCATGCCTTAATGCCTAATGCACACAATTCTACACTAGGATGACACTAATGCGCACTTGTTCAGATTCTATGCATCCCATACTACATAGGTCTGAGGGCAAGCTCCTACGTACTCCACATTGAAGGGTTCGATCCCTCGCCATGAGACTACCCAGTAATAAAACAAGTTTTAGAGTTATTTCACAGATACGGATCTCAGCCTCCCTGGCTATAATAACAGATCCCAGCCTCCCTGGCTATTATATCGTGAGAATAATCCTGTAAATGCCCTTCCAGCCCCGGTATATACATATTCTTTGGAGTATAGTAAACATCCGTCGACTACCCTAAGTCCCGGATAAAATACAATCCATTTCCTATGGGGCAACCACAGTCCACCAACTGGGTCTATAGCCACGGAGATCCACCGCCGACTATATAGAAGCACCCATTTACATTTGCACAAGTCCATTACATCTTCACCTAAGTGCCTAATTATTTTTAGTTCAAGACATGAATATGTTATCACCCTAGAATCAGTTTTACCTCATACCGGATTTATTCACAAAATACGAGATCGCCCGACGGCATTATCTCAAAATCATATCAATTCTTTCTTTCAAAATTACCGGTAACCGAAGTCTTACTAATTCTTAATCATAATCTTTCATGTACAAGAAACATGGGTACACATACCCTTTAGTAATCATGTCTTAAACTTATATAATTTCTTCTTTCAACTTAATCACAAGTAATCATAGTCTCATCATTATTCATTATCTAGTCATCCGTTCGCATTCTTTATAAGCAAAGGAATAATTTCTTTTAAGAACACAATTCTATCACATGAGATTTCATAATAAAATCAAGCCATTATAATGTCTCACTTTACTTAGAATATTCTTCGAACAAATAAGAGTAAAATTCTCTTCAAGAAAATCACTTCACAAAAGTAATACTTTACATTTCTTCTTAAAACATATAAACCTTGTAGTAAATATGAAGACTACATTATACAATGTACAAGTAGCCGAACAACTAGTTTGCTACAGTTTGCTTGGGTACATAGGCCAAATATTTTCGAAAGTGGACCAGTTATGGACTAACTTTGGTAAATATTTTCAAAAGTGGACCAATCGGGTAAATATTTTCCACGGTGGATCAGTTTCGGAAATTATTTTCTTTTTACCCTTTTCATTATCATGTCTTCACTTAGATATTTCCATGTCTCTAGCCATCCACAATTTGATCTATATCTCATTTGGCATCAATCATAATTCTCTTTTAGTTCATTCATGAATCAACAACAATAGCAATTTCATTAGCAAATTTTAAACTCATGAAGTCTCTCCATATATCAAATACAAATAATTCACAACTTAATCAATGTTCTATTCATAATTCACTTATTCTCAATTCTTTCCAACAAGAATTCTATTCATGCATTCATCTAATTTAAACTCATTAACAATTTGAGTACACATAGAAATCTAGAATTTCACATTCATCATAATTGCATAATCTCAACAATCTTCCTACAAATTATACATTTCGACATTTACAATCATGCGTACTAGTATGGTTTGTGACAGTAATTCATTTTATTATTTTTAACTATCGTGATGGAAAATTGTTCTCTTAGTCATAACAATATTTCTACCATTCATAAACACAATATATTTATCCCATCACATTTTACTTTATTTATCAAAATTAGCATGTTTGTACTACAATATAAAAATCAACCACTAACACAATATTAATCTTTCTTTCTTATTCATTAATCAACATGACCCTAGAACATAAAACAACATTTTTCAACAAATTTCTCATACAAAAGAATACATTTTTAACATGCATAACATTTTACAAGCATTCTAACATGATCTATGGTATTAGCTCTTTAGTCAAAATCTCCTATTATTTGTTTAATCATAACAATATTGTTTTCATTCATAGCATGTAACACTAACATGAAATCTTAACTACATATCAAAACAAAATGCTCATATTTTGTCACTAGCATGCATAGTTCTAAATTAGAAAGCATGAGAACTCACTTTTTGTTTGAAGGTTGAAAACTACAAATGAATGGCTCCTTCTTGCTCCTAGCAACTCCTAGTCCTCTTCTCCTCCTAGCAAATGCTCCAAGCAAGAGATCCTCCAAGCACAATAACTCTCTTTCTTTTTCTTACACTCTTTTCTTTCTCTTTTCTTTCTCTTGTTTATTTTATTTTTGGTGTGAAAAAGAATGAGAAATAGGTTGCTATTTATAGGACAATGCTAGGGACTATATTGCAAAATCTCCCACCTAATAACTTCTCATTTTAATTCTCTTTTTAATTCTCACCTCTTCATATTTTTAACTCCTAAAACTCCCAACCTCTCATCTCCCCACTCTCCATGAACTTAACCACTCCATTAATCCCCTCCCCTAGCCCACAAAATGGTCCAAATACATTTGTGTGTGCATGCATACATGCACAAACAAATATGAACACATTTCTATAACTCAAAAATATGTACTAATATTGTAACTTGTCATGTATAACTTAATTTGTGATTTTAAAAATGGGCTTGCTACATGGGCTCATTTCTAATTAATTAGTTTGATTATCTAGTGGGCTTGCTACATGGGCTCATTTTATTCAAATAATTTAATTATCCTAGTGGGCTCTCTTTTTAATTAGTCTATTGGGCTAGAATTTAACTTTAAGTCCATGGATCAAAAGAAAGGCTAAATAAAACTAATGCATGCTAAAAATAGTAAAATGAGAGTAGCAAAATGAGAATAAAAATTTGCACGTGCACCATACGTGCAAAAAATTGAAAAATGCATTTTAATCAAAACAAGGGGAAAATAAATTTTCGTTTTATAAAATAGATTTAAATACATAAGAATAAATAATTTAAACCTATAGAAAATATTATACATAGTGGTGGAAACACGTGCATCAAAACACGTACAAAGCACGTAAATCCCAGAGATTAAATATTATATTTTAGTTGGCTAAAATCAATACGAAAAATGTATAAATAGTATGAATCCAAAATATGTAGTGAAACACATTACAAAATATACTTGCGTAACACCCAGGGGCAAAATTGTAATTTCAATTTTGCGGGGTGTTACATGACGTGAACGTTCGCGCAGCTCCAGAGGCGACGAAGACAGCTTGGATGTGACAGGTCCTGCTGCTGTCTCTGACCCGGTCGGTGACGTCAACGCGTTTGCTGATGTGGACGTGATCTGTAATGCCCCGATTTTCATTTATGAAAATTATTTATTTATTTTGCACGTAGTGTGCACGTGCAATTTTTGTAGTATGAAATCTTATAATTATTTTTATTATGGATGATGTGTATTCTTTAATTATTTTTATATAAAGGCCCATTTTTCTTCAAATAAACTTAAGCCCTTTCTTTTTAAAAGCCCAAATTAACTTTATTTATTATCTTTTTATAAACTATTATTTTGGCCCATAAACTAAAAGCCCATGAGATATTTTTATTTTAAATACAACTTGTAATGTAGAACATGTTTTAAGGATTATTTTTATTGAAAATGTAATGTACAACTTTTGTTAAATGGAGACAAGTGCATGCACGTGCATTGCACGTACACGTGCAAATGCACCCTTGCATGGCCGGTTTTAGCATGGGAGGGAAAAGAAATTTTCAAATGGAGTCATGGGTGGTGGTTACTTGATCATGGTTGATTATTGTAACTCCTCCTTGAATCCTAGCCTTTTGTTTCTAACTCCTAGTTTAATCCTAGCCTTCCATTTACCCAAATTTTTAGTATAAATACCCCCCCCCCCCCCCCAGCCTAGTTATTTGGTACTAATTATTCTCCAAGTCCTATAGTATAAAGTACATTAGTTTAGTAAGTGAGTTAAAAGATTGAGAGTTGTGTGTAGGAGTTTTGCTTGCATCAAAGAGGAGAGGCCGGCATCACAAGGAGCTCTCGGTTAGCATTAAGAAGGCTCGGGTGCGCGCATCAAGGAGGAGGAGAAAGCACTTTTGGCAAGGACTTTTAGGAGGGGTGGCAATTTGACTTCTCTCCAATTAAGGTGGGTTGTTTTTCCATATTTCTAATTAGAGATCATGTTAAAGTGGGTAAATTTCCGCATTTCTAATTAGGAAGCATGCTAGAATTAAATTGAATTGATGATGCATGAAAAAGATTAATAAGAGTACATTTTAATTGGAAAATTGGCTTATTAGTGGATTAGAATGTTGATATATAACTTGTATGTGGTTCCATCATTAAACTTAAGTTGTGTGTAAATAAATTATAGCTATGGATTGCTTGAAGAAAATTCATTATTAACATCAAGAACTATATGCAAAAGTTAGTAGATTGACAATGTTGCTTTATGTGCTTAAATGGACTTTTTGTGATAATGTTGTAATGAATGACTAAAAATATAATTTGTGGGCTTGTGAAATGAATAAAAATAGAAGATTGATGTAGAGATTATTGAAATTAAAATTAGATAAGAAATGTCGAAAAAGAAATGTGGTAGGAGTAGCTTATGATTTAACCAAATTGTATGGTAAATATGTGTTAATTATTGGGAAAATTTATTTTTTTATATACTGGAGTATAAATTATAATGAGAATAATTAATCTGGAATTTTACAGCAAGTTTAGTAAGAGAAAAATCAAATGAAATTTTTTTGAACATCAAAATGTTTTACTAAACAGATAAATTGATTTAATTAGAGTTCGAACTGAACTATGACAACCTGAGCTTATAGCTCAAGTGGTCGGGATGCTCTTAATTGCTACAGTGGGTTCGGGATGTCTCACAGGTTGCTGGTTCGAATCCCGTCAGCACCATATATTTTTACATTTAAAAAATTAAATGAACTGCAGCCGAGAGCTTTTATAGCTCTCAGCGCCCTTCTATACCGCTTGGCGCATTCGGCCTAGTGGTCTGTGCCTGCGGCTTGTTTCCCTCTGGTCGATGGTTTGAAACCCAGTCTCGGCCTGGGTTTAATGTGTGGGAAAAACATTTTTTTTTGGGAATTTTGATGATTAAAAATTATGAAAAAATATGATTATTGTCCTAAAAATATGTGGGATTTATGAAAAATAATTTGGTAGTTATCAAAATAAAATAGAGTATATTTGTGAGAACAAATGTATAAATAGAACTATGGTTCTACATCTATATTTTGTGGAGTTTATAATTCGCAAAGGAACTTGAAATAAAGGGATCGAATGGAAATATAATAAAGAAAGAAATATATGAAGTGAAGTAGTATGAATTATTCTTATTGAAGAATAGTGTGACAATTACGAGTTGTGAATACTCATTTTGACTATATAACTAGTGATGTGATTTTAATGTAAAGATGATATTTGATGAAACACATAAGGAATAATTGAATTCTATGTATGTTTATGGACTCATGAATAATTTGAAATCATGAGATTGGAAAAGAAAAATGTTATTGAGTATGAAAAACTCAAACATATAGATTATGAATTGAAATTGAAAATTATAGTGTAGCCAAAACTCACACCTGACAAGTGAAAAGTGATGAATTATGATTATTGATATTGAAAAGACCAGTTTGGGTCATTGTGAAATAAGACCGGTAGTAGTGAGAGGGCTAACTCTAAGAGATTGATTTTGTTCATGATTTCATTAAACTTAAGGATTTAGTACATAATGAAAAGGTGATGAAAGTGAGAGAAAAACACAAGTATGAGAGCTTCGAGTTTACGATGCGGGAGGTGAGCCACAGAATGCATGCTTGATGCGTCAAGACATGGCGTGGGCACTACTCAGAATGATCGGACCTTAGCGACGCTTGTGGGATGTTTGGTGACTGCAAGAGGATCGTGTGCCATGAAGGAGACTGAATTACCACATAATGCATGCTTGATGAGTCAAGACATGGCGTGGGATTCCCCTCCAGGTTTTCTGTACACGAGCTTGTACTCATAGATCATCTAGGATACTTACCGTAGTTACAGTAGTAGATTAAGCCATGACGAGGGATTGAACCCTATAAGATGAAGAACGATTAAGAGGCTTGCCCTCGGACCTATGTAGTATGGGATGAATAGAATCCGAACAAGTGTGCATTAGTGTCATATAATATAAATAATTGCATTAAGGACTAAGTGCACAATCACAACACGATATCATTAGGGTATTCCCTTTAGTTTGATATGTGACAAGTTTGTGTTTGTTAAATATGGAAAATCAGTTATACTATTTCCGGCATAGAGAGGATGGCCGTGTATAATGTTCGTTGGTTGAATAAACTGACGTACCCACAGTTTTGTATGCAGGGTAAATGACATGATAAAGATTAAAGAAGCACAGATGCTTAGAGATTATTCAAATGTTGATTATTCAAATGTTGATATACATTTATTTAAATGTTGTAAATTTGCTTCCGCTGTAAAATGTAAAGTGTAAAGTTTTCATGTAACTCTGATGTAAAGTGAAAAGTTTTAATTTCCTTGTAAAGTTGTACTAAATGAAGTGTAAAGATCCTGTGGAATCTCGAATTCAGTGTATTTTGGAATTCGGGGCGTTACACGATCTTCGAGCTGACGGCGACTTGTTGGCTCCGGCTTTTGAGATAGAAGAGGGGTTTGCATTAATTTTTATTTCTTTTTGTATCTCATTTTCTCCAATTTTTAGATGCAATCCCAAACAAATATGAACTGAATTTATTGTTCTAGAGGCTAAGATGTAGCCTAGTTTTGTAGAACACAAATTTCAATTTCTTATTATTATTTTATTTTTCCTGGTTGTGTTTTAATTTTTATTATTTATGCGTACAAAATGGTGGATAGAAATTTGTATGATCTTTTAAATCATGATGAGACCGAACTAGTGATTTGTGATTAATAAAAATTAAATACCGTTATTGGAGGACGTGACCGTTAAGAAATCCAAATTTTCAATGAATAATTTGATGGATAGACAAATAATTAGTTGAGAATAATTTTTAGACTACGTGGATAGAGTGGTTAATATTTTTAGGATTTTGGTCTACAACTTGGAAAGATAATATCTTTATTCATAAGGAGTTATAATTTGTGTGTGTGATAAACGAGGTGAACCAAGAGCCCTAGAACTAATTTTACCAGTAACAAATTACAAGAGCTTCACAGTTAATAGCCCTCTCCCTCTTCACAAATTTAGTTAGTTTTAATTAGATTAATTTAATTTAGTTGTTTTATCCTTCATAAATTTCGATCTTCCAAATAGTGATTAATCTAGTGATATCGGTACTCAATAAAATATCTAGTCCCTGTGGGTTCGACACTCTATTCACTTACTATATTACTTGTTGCGATTTTGTACACTTGCAAATATTCACATCAAGTTTTTGGCGCCGTTGCCGGGGACTAGTTATTCTTTTATTGATATTGAAAAATTGCTAGATTATTGCTAGTTTGGATTTTTGTAATTATTTTTCTTTTATTATTATTTTACATCTTTATTTTCTTTTGACTAAATTTTTCTGTTATTTATTTTTCTTATTTTATTTTTTTTAGCTTTTCTATTTTTTTTTCTTTCTCGATACTGATATTTCAGGACATACAAGCACATTATCATGGGGAATGATGAGAACAGGCCTTTGAGAGACTACACTATGCCCTCAATTTACGAAGTAAGCATAAAGAAGCCGGTTATTGAAGCTAACAATTTTGAGATTGAACCAGAGATTATTCTGTTGATTCATAAGACTGTTCAATTTTGGCGACTACCGCACGAAGACCCTTATGCTCACATTGCAAATTTTCTAGAAATTTGTGACACTTTCAAGCACAATGGAGTATCAGATGATGCAATTAGATTGAGACTCTTTCCTTTTTCACTACGAGATAAGGCGAAGGCTTGGCTACATTATCTACCACCCGGTAGTATTACTACTTGGGCGGGACTTGCACAAAAATTTCTAGCCAAATATTTTTCACCAGCAAAGACAGCAAAACTAAGAAATGATATTTGCACATTTACTCAATTTCAGGCCGAGTCTTTGTATGATGCATGGGAAAGGTACAAAGAGTTATTAAGAAAGTGTCCTAATCATGAACTACCGAATTGGCTGCAAATGCAAACATTCTATAATGGTTTGGGAGTTACACATTGATCTATGGTTGACGCAGCAGCTGGTGGTGCACTCATGAGCAAAACTTACAAAGCAGTCTATGATCTTTTAGAGGAGATGGCATCAAATAATTACCAGTGGTCTTCAGAGAGAATAATGCCAAGAAAAGTGGCTGGAGTTTTTGAACTTGATCCATTTTCTACTTTAAATTCAAAAAATGATATTTTATCTAAACAAGTAGAAAATATGAATTTTAATGCTATTCGTTCTAATATGATTTGTAATCTTTGTGCAGGAAATCATTCAAGTTCAGATTGTCAAGTGGGGAACCCTTTTGCTCCATCAAATGCCGAACATGAAAATTTTGTGTCAAACTTTCAAATGCAAAACAATCATTATGCAAACACATACAATTCAGGATGGAGAAACACCCCCAATTTTCCATGGAACAACAATCAAGGAGCAGTTTTACCACCTCAAAATTTTCCACAGCAAGAAAAGAAGCCAACACTTGAAGACATGTTTCTGCACTACATGCAAAGGGCAGAACAATACATCCAAAAGACAGATTTGGAAATCCAAAATGTTACAAATTCAACTTCGGCTTCCATTCATAATCTTGAGATACAAATTAGTCAAATTTCAAATATTCTTAACAAAAAAACTGCAGGAACATTACCACGCAATACAGTTGTCAATCCCAAGGAGCATGTCGAGGCTATAACACTAAGCAGCGAAAGGACAATTGAGCAACCACAAGAAGAAAATGGCGAACGGACTGTGGTTGAAAAGCAAAGTGAGATTGAACAAATTGTGGAGGAACAAATTCAGCATGAGCAAGTAACTTTTGATGTTTTTAATTCCATAAATTTTCCTCCTGAAGAACAGTCATCTATTCAATTAAGTGAAACTGATTTAATTGTGGGCGAGAAACATAAGGCTAAATTTGAAAAATTACCAATCGAAATATGTCCAATAAGTTCAGCAAGAATGTGTTATGTATTTGGATGCTGAACCTTCTATTTATTCATTTTTTTAGCATAAATTCAAAGAGGTGGGGGAATCAAAGACATCATCATCAAGAAGAAAACGCCTCAAATTAGTGCTTGAACCTGATCCACATCTGAAGAGAAAAATTAGAAAGGATGTGTTAATGTTGTTGGATCTTAGCGTTAACCATTTCACCCCCATGTCTGGCTGAAGACTTAAAACTTAGCGCTTCTTGGGAGGCAACCCATGTTTTCTTTTATTGCATTTAGATTTGATTTATCCTTTAGTTTATTTTATTTTAATTTTTGATTTTATCTTGTAGGATTGCATAAATTTTGGAAGTCGCCGGGCGGAGCTGTTTTGTACGCCTTCATTGATGGCTGTTTTTGAGCAGTATGGAATCAGAATCTGGAAAAGTGATTCAAAGAGAAATTGTAGAAAATTGTCTTAGCTTTCCAGCAAAAAAAAAATCAGCCCATTTGGACATCTACAGCTCCAGATATCGCCAAAATATTGAACGTTGCGCGTGTAGAAATTTAAAGACGAATCAGGAGAGAAATTCTGAACTTTGGCATTCTTTTTATTTTTCTTTTTCTTTCCCATTGAGGACAATGTGATATTCAAGTTTGGGGGGAAGGTTTACAAATTTATGATTTATTTTTTAGAAAAGAAAAACAAAATTTTAAAAGGATTTCAATTAAGCTCACCGTTACACTTTTGAGTTCTTTAAGCATTGAAATAATTTTTTTTGGGATAGACAATTACTTATAAAGCACGAGTAAGCATACTTATTTACTTTAGAATTATTGAGTTTCAAAATTCCGTACAAAATTGTGTGGGTCATACTATTATACATTAAAGACAAATGTGATGCTTTTTCTTGTGATTATCCCCTTTGAACTAGTCCTAAACAGAGTTTAAGTAAATAGAGTAATAATGAAAAAAATAATAATAATAAAAATCAAAAATTAAAAATTAAAAATTAAAAATTAAAAAATAAAAATTAAAAATTAAAAATTAAAAAATAAAAAATAAAAAATAAAAAATAAAAAATTGAATAAAGTCAATCTACTCCAATGTTTTGAGTTGCTTAGTAATTAGGGGTATTCATCACAAATGTTTACTTTTACGTAAAACGGCAACTTGAAATATGAGTATGCAAAGCACTTTAAGTTTGTAACTTGTTGAGTAACCGGGTGAATTCATCACAAATGTTTTGCATTCGCGTTAAAAGGCAAGTAACAACTTAGAGAAGAGACTGAATTTTTTTTTTATTATTTTTCTATTAAAAAAAAAAAAACTCTAGTTTGCTACTCGGTTTGTAGTAGAGAGAAGGAATAATCACAGATTAAGTTGTTACATACTATGGTTACATTAATTGCATGACAAATATGATTGGGTTTGGAATTATGAATAAATAATTGCACTGGAGAAAGTAGGTATGCTTAGTTTTACTTTATTTGCTATTGTTTATATTTTTTAATTGAAATTTTGATGCTTGCATGATGAGAATTCTTAGTGTGATGGGTTGAGCCTACTCTTGATTATTATTCCCTTGTTCATGATTCTACTTTTTGCTCGAGGACAAGCAAAATCTTAAGTTTTGGGGTATTTGATGTGTCTAATTTATATACAAATATTTGTACTCATTTACCAATTAAAATTGCTTGTTTTTCGTTGATATTATCTATAATTCATCTTATTTCTATAAGATTTCATTTAATTAATTATTTTTGAAGAAATAATATTTTTGATGCAAAAAGTAAAGATTTGTGGAAAAAATCAACAAACTAAGTAAAACAATGGATTTATCATTTTTTATTGTTTTGTTGAGTAAAAATAATTTTAGAAGAATTTTAATGAGCTATTATGATTTTTAGTTAGTTTAATTAATTTTGAACTAATTAATTTTATTTTATTTTTTAAATCCTAAATTTTGGTCTTATTTTGTGTATGCAGCAGCACGTGGTTGGCAGAAAAAGAAGAAAAGAAGAAAAGAGAAAGAAATAAAATTCAGGTCAAAGAAGGAAGAAAATAAATGAAAAGAATGGATCTTTCTGCAAAAAAGCGCAAACCCTAACTCCTCTTCCCGTTCTCTATAAGTACAAGCAAAGGGAGAGAGAAGAAGCAGGAGGTGACGACTAACACAAAAATAAAAAATAAAAAATAAAAAAGGTAAGAGAGAGAGAGTCGGCCTCTCTCTCTTGCTTTCGGCTCAGAACAAAAGAAAAAGGGAGACAGGCTGCACGTGCCCACCTGGTGACAGCGACGCATTGGCTGACGTGGACGTTCGCGCGGCTCCAGAGGCGACGAAGACAGCTTGGATGTGACAGGTCCTGCTGCTGTCTCTGACCCGGTCGGTGACGTCAACGCATTTGCTGACGTGGACACGATCTTCGAGCTGACAGCGACTTGTTGGCTCCGGCTTTTGAGACAGAAGAGGGGTTTGCATTAATTTTTATTTCTTTTTGTATCTCTTTTTCTCCAATTTTTAGATGCAATTCCAAACAAATATGAACTGAATTTATTGTTCTAGAGGCTAAGATGTAGCCTAGTTTTATAGAACACAAATCTCAATTCCTTATTATTATTTTATTTTTCCTGGTTGTGTTTTAATTTTTATTATTTATGCGTACAAAATGGTGGATAGACATTTGTATGATCTTTTAAATCATGATAAGACCGAATTGGTGATTTGTGATTAATAAAAATTAAATACCGTTATTGGAGGACGTGACCGTTAAGAAATCCAAATTTTCAATTAATAATTTGATGGATAGGCAAATAATTAGTTGAGAATAATTTTTAGACTACGTGGATAGAGTGGTTAATATTTTTAGGATTTTGGTCTACAACTTGGAAAGATAATATCTTTATTCATAAGGAGTTATAATTTGTGTGTGTGATAAACGAGGTGAACCAAGAGCCCTAGAACTAATTTTACCATTAACAAATTACAAGAGCTTCACAGTTAATAGCCCTCTCCCTCTTCACAAATTTAGTTAGCTTTAATTATATTAATTTAATTTAGTTGTTTTATCCTTCATAAATTTCGATCTTCCAAATGGTGATTAATCTAGTGATATCGGTACTCAATAAAATATCTAGTCCCTGTGGGTTCAACACTCTATTCACTTACTATATTACTTGTTGCGATTTTGTACACTTGCAAATATTCACATCAGAAATCTTTCTGAAGTTTCTTCGAAATTCGGCTAAGTGTTAGAGTGTTTTGACCGAAAGTTTTTTCGAAATTTGGCTAAGTGTTGGGCATTGCCTCTTGTACTTCGTGTTGATATGCTCTCGTTTTTTAGATAGTCGAGTCGAGTTCAGTAGCCGAAGTCTCTCGTCTTCGTGCTGACTTGAAAGCAGCGAAGCGGGCTCTCTCTCGTAGCCGAGAGTGTTTCCTCAAGAGTGAGTTGGACCTAGAGGATCTTAAGGCACCGGCGAGAGGGTATTTCTCCGAGCTGAAACAACTATGGAAGCGATCTCGCGAGATTCGTCTTGAAGGCGTGGTGGAATTGCTCCGAAAGGCACTGTTCGACGCTGAGACAGAGAAAGGCGAACTACTGGTGGAAGAGCACCACCTGAAGATAGTAGAAGAAGAGCTTTCAGCGGAGGAGGAAGAATTAACGGCAATCGTGGGTAAGTTGATGGTCGAGCGCGACGAGCTGACGGGGGAGGTCGACAGGTTGAAGATGGTTACAGTTGACAAGAGCATCGAAGTCGCCCATCTTCGTCGAATCATCGCCGATAGCTCTGGTGAGGTAGGCTCTGCTCGGCTTCCTCGCTTCAAGATATCCGTGACAGACAGCTTTTTGAAGGATCGAATCGTCGAACTCGAGGAGGAAGTTGCTCGACTTAAACCCCAACCCGTGCGGCTTAATGTCAGAAGTACATCATGTACTCGTGCAGAGAGCAAGAGGGGGATCTCATTTTATGAGCTCGCACGTGAGCTTGCCGTTAGGCGGAGTCCGGCTGACGCTCAGAGTAGGGTGGCTGCTTTGTCTAGTGGCACTTCGGTTGGGGCCACGATCAGAGGCAGTGCCAAAGAGGCGTCCCGGTTCGTTGGTTTAGAGACGAGCTCAGAGGTTAGGCGACGCCGTCCCCGGGTGTCCCTGAACCGAAACGTCCCCATTCTGAAGAAGTGTTGAATAAGTTGTTGTAATTATGTTTCTTCGACTTTTTGTAGCACCTCGTAGTAACAACTTGGTCTTGTAACTCGAACGCTCTTGCGCGCTAAAATTTCATATAAGTGAAAGCTTGTTTCTCTTCTGTGTTTGTGTGCTTTGTCGGTAGGCATATATTCAAGTACAACTCCTCCAACTCTTAACAACTACTCAAAATCAGAAGCAAATCTTTCTTCTTATAGGCACTGGATGTCTAATTTCGACTTTTAAACGAACCATAGGAACCAAAGGTTTAGCACCTCCAAGTACTCTTCTCCCATGCCTAGTATAGTTGTAGACGCTTCGTGCGTGTCGTTTAAGCTTCAACGGTCTTGGAAGCAATTCCGAATGGCGAACCACTTCTAGCTCGCTTAAGAGCGAGTTTGCGAAGCGGAATCGAGCCAAGTGTTGGACTGCGAATTCGTTGTTTGAGTGAATTTCAACGGTTGTGGGAGCAATTCCGAATGGTGAACCACTTCTAGCTCGCTTAAGAGCGAGCTTGCAAAGCGGAATTGAGCCAAGTGTTGGACTTCGAACTCGTTGTTTGAGTGAATTTCAGCGATTGTGGGAGCAATTCCGAATGGCGAACCACTTCTAGCTCACTTAAGAGCGAGCCCGCGAAGCGGAATCGAGCCAAGTTTTGGACTCCGAAACATGTCGTTTGAGTAAGTTTCAACGGTTGTGGGAGCAGTTCTGAATGGAGAACCACTTGTAGCTTGCTTAAGGGCGAGCTTGCGAAGCAAAATCGAGCCAAGTTTTGGACTCCGAACACGTCGTTTGAGTAAGTTTGATTAAAGGCCTTAGTCAGAAAGACAAAAATAATTTACAAGGAAAATATGGGAAAAAGAATATCTTTATTGATAACTGCTAATCGGCTGCTTCTAAGTTGCAAGCCGTTATTACAATGACAAAAATAAAGAAGCAAAATACAAGTGAAAAGATGGGAATGACTCGACACTTGAAGTTACTCAGAGAGGCGTTAAGGCCCTCTCTTGGTACTTCAGTAGGTGGTCGGCATTCCAAGCCCTGGGTATTTCTCTGCCTTCAAGGTCTTCAAGACAGTATGTCCCGAGACGAACTACCTTGGTGATCTTGTAGGGTCCTTCCCAATTGGAGGCTACCTTACTCTTTTGGCTGGGGAAGGAGATAGCTAGTTTTCTAAGGACCAAGTCCCCTTCCTTGAGATTGGTGGGACGGACCCTTTTGTTGTAGGCCTGCTCAATTCTTCTTCGGTAGTTTTGCTGGTGGATTGAAGTTCTTTCACGGAGCTCATCAACTAAGTCCAAATTTGCCCGAAGCTCTCTGGCATTCTGCTCTTCTTCATAGGCCATAAGGCGAGGAGATGGTAGACCGAATTCCAAGGGGATCAAGCTGCGGACCCATAGGTGTGAATGAATGGCGACTCACCTGTGGGGGTCCGTTTCGTAGTGCGGTAGTTCCACAGTACGTTGGGAAGCTGTTCCGCCCATAAGCCTTTGGCCGCCTTATCTAGCCTTTTCTTGATACCGGAGAGGATCTGCCGGCTGGCATTCTCCATTTGGCCATTTGATTGAGGATGGGAGACAGAGGAGAAGCATTGCTGAATGGCGAGGTCTTCACACAGAGATCGGAATGTGGTTCCCGTAAACCGTGTTCCATTATCTGTTATTAGGACCCGAAGCATGCCGAACCAACAGATAACGTTTTTCCAAAAGAACTGCAGCACCTTGTTCTCAGTGATCGTAGCCAATGGCTCAGCCTCTATCCACTTAGAGAAGTAGTCGATCGCCACGACTAGAAACTTAAGTTGACCAGGAGCTGGTGGGAACGGGCCTAGTAAATCCACCCCCCACATTACGAAGGGAATCGGGCTTGAGAGAGACGTGAGTTGAGCTTGGGGTAGGCGACGAATGTTGGAGTACTGCTGACAGGAGCTGCATTGCCGGACATGTCGTTCGGCATCCTGTAGGAGAGTAGGCCAGAAGTACCTGTAGTTTAACACTTTCCCGGCAAGGGACCTCGACCCTGAATGGGCTCTGCCTATACCTTCGTGGAGTTCTTGCAAGGCATATGAGGCTTCTTTCGGGGAGAGGCATCTCAAGAAGGGTCTGCCGTCTACTTGGGTGTAGGAGCGTTTGTACAAGACTCATTCAGCAAGGGTGTACCGCTCCGCTCTTGTTCGGACTCAACGGGCTTCTTTAGGGTCTTCGAGGAGGAGCCCATCCTTAAGGAATTCTATCAAAGGTTTCATCCAGTTGTCCTGAAGTTGGACGGGCAGCGACTCCATTGAGTCAGGGGTTTCTTCTTCTATACTCAGTCTTAGGAGCACTTCAATCAGGACGGTCTGCTTGAGACCTTAAAGGGAGGAGGAGGCCAATTTGGAGAGGGCATCTGCTTGGGAATTTTCTTCTCTGGGGATTCGCTGGATTTGGGCCTCTTCGAATGAAGCCATGAGACTTCGGACCTTGGCTAGGTACTTAGCCATTCGGTTGTCTCGTGCCTCGTACTCCCCTAAGACTTGGTTCACAACCAGCTACGAGTCACTGAATATCCGGAGACGTTGTGCCCCTGCCTTGCGAGCCATGCCGAGGCCGACTATAAGGGCTTCGTACTCTGCTTCGTTGTTGGAGGCCTTAAAATTGATGCGAAGGGAGTATTGGAGAACGAAGTCATCTAGGCCTGCCAGAATGACCCCGGCTCCGCTCCCTTCGGTGCAAGAGGACCCGTCTACATACACTGTCCAGATAGGAGGCCCGTTTACTGCTTGACTGACCTCTGGTATGGTGCTCTCAACAATAAATTCAGCTAAGGCTTGAGCCTTGATTGCGGTCCGAGGTTGGTATGATATGTCATGCTAACTCAGCTCGATCGACCACTTCATCAGATGGCCGGAGGTCTCGGGTTTGTGCAGAACTTGCCTAAGCAGCTGGTCGGTAAGAACGACCACCGAGTGGGACTGAAAATAAGGCCGGAGCTTCCTAGCTGCCATAACCAAGGCATATGCCATCTTCTCCAATCTTGGGTACCGGAGCTCGGCATCCCGAAGTACTTTGTTCACGTAATAGATGGGCTTCTGGGCCTTGTCTTCTTTCCTCACTAGGACAGCACTGAGGGTTTGCTCGGAGGCAGCTAAGTAGAGGTAGAGTGTTTCCCCAGGGATAGGCTTGCTGAGAAGAGGGGGATTGACTAGATAGGCCTTTAGTTGATCGAACGATTCTTGCTGCTGCTGACCCCACTCGAAGTCCTTAGCCCCCCTGAGGGCTTTGAAAAACGGAAGACACTTCTCCCCTGACTTAGACAGGAAGTGCCCTATGGCTGCGAGGCGACCAGTGAGCATCTGAACCTCTTTCACATTTTTGGGACGGGCCATGTCCAGTATGGCTTTAATCTTCTTGGGGTTGGCTTCGATTCCTCTTTGGCTGACCATGAAGCCTAGGAACTTTTCCGATGAGACTCCGAACGCACACTTGTTTGGGTTGAGCCTCATATCGTGCTTCCTCAACACATCAAATGCTTCTTAGAGATCGGCAACATGGTCGGCCCCATGGATGCTTTTAACAAGCATATCATCAACATACACTTCCATGTTTCGGCTGATCTGATTCTAGAAGACTTTATTGACTAGGCGCTGGTAGGTGGCACCTGCATTCTTCAGCCCGAAGGGCATTACCCTGTAGCAATAAAGCCCTTGATCGGTGACGAAGGAGGTCTTCAGAATATCCGGGGGGAACATTCGGATTTGGTTATACCCAGAGAAGGCGTCCATGAAGCTGAGAAGTTCATGGCCCGAAGTAGCATCAATCAAGGTGTCGATGCTTGGGATAGGGAATGGATCTTTAGGGCATGCTTTGTTCAGGTCCGCGAAGTCGATACAAATTCTTCAAGTTCCGTTGGCCTTCTTAACCAAAACAACATTAAAGAGCCATTCGGGATAGTTAACCTCTTTTATGAATCGGGCCTTCAGGAGCTGGTCCACTTCTTCCTTTATGGCTTGTTGGTTCTCAGGAGCAAATTTACGCCTTTTCTGTTGGACCGGTTTGGACCCCGGACAAACGCTTAGGTGGTAGACGAGGAGCTCCTTGGAGATTCCTGGCATGTCGACAGCTGACCATGCAAAGAGGTCATGGTTCTTTCTGATGCATTGGACTATGTCGGAACATAAGGCAGATGGGAGGGTCTTGCTGATAAGAAACTTGCGGTTCGGATCTTACTCAAAAAAGAGCACTTTCTCCAGCTCATCCACCGGTTCGGACATCGGTTGGGCGTTCCCTTGGGGAATCTTGAGGATCTCGAGGGAGAGGACAGAACCCCCGGTGGAGGTAATGTAACACTTGCGAGCCATCTCTTGACTACCTCTTACTTCCCCTACTCCTGACTTGGTGGGGAACTTCATCTTGAGATGATAAGCCGACGGGACGACTTCTAAAGCAGCTAGGCCAGGTCGGCCTAGAATCACATGTAAGCAGCTGGGACGTCGACGACCATGAAGTCCATTGGCTCTGTCAGGGTAGTAGGAGTTTTACCAGCGGTTACGTCGAGGGTGATCACCCTTTCGATAGTCACTGGCACTCCCGTGAACCCATGGAGCGTGTAGCCGGTGAGCTTGAGCCTGTCCCGCGATAACTTGAGCCCTCGGAAAGCCGCCAAGAAGAGGATGTTAACGGAGCTACCATTGTCTACCAGAATCCTTTCCACTTTAATATTTGCCATATGGAGGTTGATGACTAGTGCGTCACAATGGGGGGTTCGGACTCCCTCCAGGTCTTCCTCTGAGAAAGTGACCGGGACTCCGAGGCCTTTGGGAGGTGGTATGCCATGAACTGAATTGACTTCTCGTATGAAGGCCTCCTGGGAAGAGTTGGAGGTTCCTTCCATGGGACCTCCATGAATGAGATGCAAGATGCGTTCTTCTTCAAACTCGGGAGTCTCGTCGCGCCTTTCGGGACACTTGTTGGCCCCCCTGGGGGGTGGAGGAAGATCAATTTGGTCCTTTCTCACAAATTTAGACAGCTGGCCTCTCTGGATGAGGGCCTCAATTTCATTCTTCAGGGCCCGACAGTCGTTGGTGTCGTGGCCGTGGTCTCGATGATATCGGCACCACTTTTCCTTGTCCCTCTTCTTACCGGGGGTGTTCATCTTCGGGGCAGGAGGCAGAACTCCTTCTTTCTCGACCTCTATGAGAATGGTAGAAATGTTGGCGTTAAGAGGGGTAAACTTCTCAAATCTGGGAGGTGGGCGGCGCTGGCCCCTGTTGTCCTTCTGGAGCTTCTTAGCTCCCTCTTCTTCGGCTGCCTTCCTCTTGGTTCTGGAGGAAGACCCCTCAAATGTGGGGCAATACTCAGCTTCCTCAGCCCAGATATACTTCTCGCTTCTGAGAAGGAGGTCAGAGAAGTTTT
Organism: Hemerocallis citrina; assembly: GCA_017893485.1. Lineage (NCBI taxonomy): Eukaryota > Viridiplantae > Streptophyta > Magnoliopsida > Asparagales > Asphodelaceae > Hemerocallis > Hemerocallis citrina. The sequence continues at coordinate 205,266,882 of CM030359.1, forward strand.
GCAGGGGCTTCTTGGCTAGGGAGGACCAAAGGCTTGAGTTAAGGACATTTGACTGGAAGGCTGCTGCAGCGACCGACTGGTTGAGGGAGGCAATGGACCTAGCTTCACATAATCTCTTAGCCTCTCACCCTTCTTCTGACTGAGATAGAGTAGCGAAATGCTAGTCTCCGGTGCAACGGCTACTTACGAAGCAGGTGATGAAGAAGCCCTCGAATTGTTCAAAGGAGAATATGGAGGATGGGGCAAGGCGAGAGTACCATTCCCGGGCCGGACCTTTTAGAGTAGCTGGGAAGGTCTTGCACAGTAGAGCATCGGAAGCTTGGTGGATCAACATGAGGGTCTTGAAGTTCTCTATGTGGTCTACAGGGTCTGACTCCCCAAAGTAGGTCTCAAACTGCGGGGGCTTGAAGCCTATTGGAACAGGTGCCTCCATGATTATTCGAGAGAAGGGAGGTCGGCTCGGACGGAGGGTCCTTCCCCTCAGCTCTTCTTCTTTATCCAGTTGGCTGAGGTGCCTCTCCATCTCGTGGACACGGCGGTAGACCACATCGTCCCTTCGTTGGTAGCCAAACGAGTCTCTGGACTCGTCTTCGTAGGAAGGGGAATGCGGAGTTCGGCAATGGTAGCTAGGAGAATGGCGAGGACTGTGATGGTGGTGACTCCGAGCTTGAGCAGGGGTTAAGGACCGATGGTGAGGGCTTTGGACCGTAGGAGGAGTGGGGACCCTCTGAGCATTGTTGTTGTTTGGCTGGAGGTTGAGGGCCTGCAGGATTGTAGCTTGGAACTCTTGGAATTCAGCTCGGGTGATAGGTCCGTTATCGCCCCTCGAGGGCTGCCGACCAGTGGGAGAACGGTGTCTTCTTCTATTGTACTCAGGGGACTCTCTCCGCCCCCTGTGAGGAGGGGTCCTCCTGTGGTCGTAGCGAAGAGGAGATCGCTCATTTGGATGTTCCGGGCGGGAGGCTCCCTCACGGGCCTGCATTTCATCCAAACGGTGGCGAAGATCCTCCTCTTTCTGCCGGTTGAGCAGGGTATTCCGGAGGTCTTCGGAAGGCCGGGGGTTGTGAGATGCCATTGAATCGGTAGAAGGGTTGTGTACGGAGATGCGGTCTCGATGAGAAGGTTGCTTCTGAGGGCAAGGACGAGAGGCCCCTATGCCGGCATTCTGGGGCCCGAGCGGAGCCCTTTGGGATTGAAGGTTCTGAAGAGGAGGTTGGTCCTACTGCGGGGGCTGATCAGGTTGTGGTGGGAGTTGCCCCTATGGCTAGACGGTTTGGAGGGGAATCTCCTGTTGTGGTTGAGGAGGAGTGGGTCCACGGTTGGACCCTTTGGATCTTAGTTTTCGAGGAGGCATGGCTGGAGGTGATCTTAACCAAGGGAAGAAGAGGATCGCTATTCGTGAATTCCCATAGACGGCGCCAATCTGTTACCGCTAAATCTGGTGTGGGGGCAAACAGATAGAATTTGTGGATTCTTAGGGAAACCGAATAGCCAAACCTAAAACCTTTCCACCAGAGTTTGACCGTTGACTCCCGCCGTTCACCTGCAAAAAGTGCGATACATCGGAGTTGATCCGGCGACGCACCCTCCGACGCTCAAGTTAGTAATCAGAAAAGATTATGAATGAGCCTTTACTGGCAAAAGATTGATTACCTCTTAATGGTGGTGGATGGGGGGTATTTATAGCCGCCTTTGGGACCAGTTTAGGAATGAAATCCCTAATTCCCAGTGAAAGGATAGAGTGAATCAGGGCCGTTGATTAAATACAATCAGAAACCCTAATTCTATCCAGCTGGACTGGGTTTCTTGCGGGTTGGGACCCGCACCCAGTTGAGGCGGATCCGTTCGTGGGTTATTGGGCCTTTGTAGAAAAGACCCAGAACCCATCTCGGACCCGCTTGTAGGTGAAATTACCATTTTACCCGTAAGCTTTAAGATTCGTGCCCGATTTGGACGGTTCCGATTTAATCCTATTTTTAGCCATATCACATCCCATACTCCATACGCCCCATATTTAGCGCTTCTCCAGATTCAGGGATTCAACCCTCGATATGCATTCTATTCTTGCACTTGTCTTGTTCCTGACACCTACCACATGACTGATGAGGTTGCAATTGATCGGTCTATTCCGCCAATGCAGTCACTTAGTGGTATCCCTGTTTGCTACTAGTGCCCGGCGTCCGGACCTCACTCAAAAGTCAGTAACGAACTCATAGGGTCGCAACCCCATGGCTCGTTCGTGTCTACTAGCATAGAACCTGACGGAAGTACAGGGTCCATTCCCTATCTCCGACGGATGATCAACCTGTTCTTATCATGGGTATTTCAGGAATCAATAGATCGACCCTTAGCGTATCCCTACGACAGGATAGTACAATAACAACACCGCCTATTTACTTGCCTCTCAAGTGAGGTCAACAATACAGTTAAATACTGCCTAAAAATGTCACTAACCTAGGTAGTTATAAAGTTACCAATTTTCATTACCTGCTAAGTATTTTCCCAGACTTACTGAGTTCTACAATGTTACTTGACCGAGCCTATCGGCCCAAAATTCCGGCGATGCAATCTCCGCCACTCTCCACTTCACTTAACCTGAATTTCGTCCTTGCTCTCGTCCCGTGATCAGCCTTCATTAGCTAACGATCCATCAACGCACATGGAGGGACTTATCCACGGTTCTTACGATGGAAGTAACCATACAAACTTATTGGGTTGGTAGCCCTTAGGGTACAAATCACCCTAGACACTGCTAATTCATCGTACAATCACAACCCAACATGATGCCGTAAAGATTTAGGCTCTAAGAAACACTTCAAGACTAAAATTATAACTTATCAATATGGAAAAGTTGTGTTTCTTACTTAACTCAACCCTAACACAGATTATGTTTTATGTTGCACTTTCCAAAATTCATATCAATTCATATATTAATCCAAATCTTGTAAAACCAAATTCTTTAGAAAGTTGGGAATCCCTACTACATTTTCGTCATAAGACTTGAATTCAAATTTAGTTCATAACTTAGTGTAAAACTCTTCCAAACTTTACTACTCAAATTTCATCTAAACTGAACATGTAGTATTCAAAATTCAATATCAAATCATGTTTAACTCCAAACTGTATGAAACTTGAAATTTCCTGTTCTACACATAACCAGGATCATCCTGATCTAAAATTCACATTCAGATTCCAAGTATTGAGTGAGTCATGGTACTTTAAAGATGGACAAAATTTTAGCCTGCTAGTAGAAATACTGAAGACTAGACTTCTATCGAGCCGGTTCCTACAAATTGATTGAGATAAAAAAACTACTCAAAAAAAATCTGAAATTTGATATACTAAAACTAGACATATACAAGATACTATACTTAAAATTCCACTATTAGATTCATCACACATAGTGAGATATAATCTATCAAGGTTGCCCACAAAATCAAATTTGAGCAAACTGGCTGTTATGAACTAACAGTGAAAATATATAGCTTACATATAGCAATTGATGTCCAAATATTCTGAAACTTGAAACATAAGTTAAAAAAATATACAACAAGCTCTAGTTTTAATTTCACCATCTAATTCATCTTAATTTTCAGATAAGGCTTCTCAAAGTTAACTAAAATTTCACCTTTAACCACAGGCAATAAATTTGATTGTTTTAACATAGGTTAGTTTCAAGCCTAATTCGAGATATTAAACCTTCCTAAAAAAAAATTTACGGAATTAAACGATAGACATATACATGAAACTACAAAAAAAAGTTCACCATAAGATTCCAATATTGATGGAGATATGATTTTCCAAAGTTCATTCCTTTCTCAGAAACAAAGCAGTTTTCTGCCCAACCAATAGTGGAAAAATAAATGGTTAATTATATCAAATAAAAAAAAAAAAATGAAACCAGAGAGGAAATACTCATGACATATACAAGAATCACTGATTAAAATCTCAGTTCTTAATTCATCCCCAATCTCAAGTTATGCATCTTCAAAGTACAGACAAAATCGAGCTTCACGGTTTCTGTTTTCAGATTGACTGTTCATCACCTCCGAATTTTTATGAGGTATCAATTCAACTCGAAAAAAATCTAAAATAATTCATGTTTGCTCCTAACATCCTCTAGTTCATGCAAAATTAATTTGGTCATCAAATTCGTTCACATGTTCATCCTGGAAAATCACAAGCAAAGGTTCCTTTACATGAAACTAGGGGTTTTACCTACCTAGTTCAAATCTCCCATAATAACATGGAAACAAAACTCATCATATGGTGATTGTGTGTTCGTAGGAGAGAGTTTATGTCCAAAAAAAGAGGGATTCAAGAACCCAATCAAGAAAGAAACTATCAAACAACACACACAATAAAAGAAGTGGATAAATCCTCACTTTGAAATGATTTAGAGCTTGAGTTTCCTCCTCTCTTGCTTGGTAGCTTTTGTTCCCCACCTATGACTAGTACTTCTTGATCAAGACATGGACATGGCCTCCTTTCCTTCTTTTTCTTGTTTACTTGCTTTTTCTTTTTTTTTTATACCCAAAACTCAAAAAGAAGGGTTTAAATAGAGTGAAGAGAGTGAGAGAGATGGAGAATGAGTGATGGAGAGTGGTGAGATGTGGAAGGGGATGGTGTGGCCGGCTAGGGTTAAAGGAGAGGTGGAAGGCTAGGGTATGGCCGAGTAGCCATGACCAAAATCCAAAAATAAAAGTAATTACTTAATTACTTAACCTTAGTAGTTATCCCTGAATCTATTTACAATATGATGATCCTATAGCTCTTAATCTAACACTAGCTTAACTTAGTTATCTAATTTCATTTATTGGATTATTGGATGCTCGGTTACATACAATATTTGTATGTACGATCGGTTATTTGTACAAATACAATATACCATTCATACCCTTAAACTCAAATTATACAAATAATTCTCAAAAATAGTATTACGTTTTAAAATAATATTTTATTATTTTGGGACATTACAAAAACTGACATGGATGGTAATGTGCATACCTTTAAGGGGCGGTGGGTGGCCAAAGGTTTCAAGCAAATTCATGTTGTAGACTATGATCATACTTTTTTTCCAGTTGCCATGCTTAAATTCATTCGGATCTTACTTACTGTTGCAGCATATCATGATTATGAAATCTGGCACATGGATGTCAAAACTGCTTTTCTAAATGGAAATCTTCTCGAGGATGTGTACATGATACAGCCTGAGGGTTTTGTCACTCCAAAGGATGCTGGAAAGGTGTGTAAACTGCAACGATCCATTTATGGATTAAAGCAAGCTTCTGGAAGCTGGAATCTTCGTTTCGATGATGCAATCAAAGAGTTTGGTTTCATTAAGAACGAAGCTGAACCTTGTGTCTACAAGAAGGTTAGGGGGAGCAAAATTGTATTTCTGATGTTATATGTAGATGACATACTACTCATCGGAAATGACATCCCTACCTTACAGTCTATAAAGACTTGGCTAGGAAAATGCTTTTTCATGAAGGACTTGGGTGAAGCCTCCTATGTATTAGGCATCAAGATCTATAGAGATAGATCAAAAAGATTGCTTGGCCCGAGTCAGAATACATACATAGACAAAGTATTGAAATGCTTCAATATGCAAGAGTCGAAGAAAGGATTCCTCCCTATGTCGCATGGTGTAAGTTTGTCTAAGGTTCAATTTCCTTCCACTCAATATGAAAGAGACAGAATTACTAAGATTTTATGTCACGCCCCGCTTTCCAAAAATATGGAATACGAGCACATAACATTGGCCCAGCGAATGATTTTCATCATCTATAAGCTGTTCAGGAATCTTTACAACATCTCACAAAATAATCAGAGTCGGAAGCAAGAGAATCAACCACACATGCATAATTGAATCAATATACCAACAGAATTTACTTGAAACAAAATTTATTAATCTCAAATAAATCAGATCTGAACAAGTCAATTATCTTGGGTCACATCGCCCAAATACAAGATAATTATCCAAGTAATCAAGTATATTTTATTCAAATCAAGCAATAAACAATAATAATAAGTAGGAAATCCAGCACTAGTATCTTATATCTCCAATGCCATCGGGCAGCTGACCATCCTGATCTGCAATTAATAAATTGCAGGAGAAGAAAAAAGAAAATAAGTACCCGTAAATTACAAGTTACGGGCCACTTATAATGTAGGATACATGTACATGGGATAGATAAATCTAAGTAACAAGTATAGCATGGTATAAGTGTGTCAACAGAAATATAATATGTAACATGAATCAAGCAACATGGTATACAAACAGGTACAGATAACATGTATCAAGTGTCAAGTGAACAGGTAAACAGGTAAACTTGTATCATGTAATAGGTAAATAGAAACAGGTAATCATGTAACAGGATAATCAGGTATCAGGTGATCAGGAACAAGTAATCAGGAAAACAGGTAATCAGGAAACAAGCATAGGAAATCAGGTTATGTCATGTCAAGTTTTGTGTTATTACTATCTAGGTAGCATTTTATGCATCCCAACTTTTACTACATGGTTGCTACATTAAAACAGTTTCGCTTTAGATTTCGTAGTGGTGTCCATAGGGCAGTGTACTCAAGATCAGGATAACAGAAAACAGAACAGGTAGAACCTAGTGGCTCTCTTCCGAGTACACCTTCCTATAGGGAAGTATGCAGTCAGGTACAGGAAACAGGCATAACCTAGTGGTTATCTTCCGAGTACATCTTTCTATAGGGAAGCATGCAGTTAGGTACAGGTAACAGGATCGTGAATCATGTAGTCATGAACACGTAACAGGCAGGAAGGACACAGGTATTTTTCTCAGTACACGTTTCTATATTTTCCACTACTAGATCTTTCTCTTACCCCGGCTTGGTCATTTATTATTATAATCAGGCATGCATGTATGTGTTGCAAAACAAATCAAGAATAACAGGGTATAAACATTTATCAGGTTCAGAGTGCAAGATAAATAAGTACAGGTACAAGATAACACATAACAGGGTAAAACAACTAGTTTTCTAATTCAGAACAGCAAGATAGTGTTGTACTAAAACAGTGATTTTCGCTACTACAAACATCCAAATCTGGATTCGTCAGGGAATTTGGAAAATAGACTTCCAACTGAATCCAGCAAGTATATATAAGTCATATAGCGTTTCATAAAATCATAACTCAAAACTGAATCTAAACCAGGAAATGCGTTTAGCCAGAAATCAGTAAATTATATCCAAGTAAAGGAAAACAACAAGAAATCACCATAATAAATTCCAAGAAAGATCTGGGGTATTCCCCTATATGTATAGCATTAAAATATAAAGTTTCATAATTTTCCAGAAAGATTAGTTTAGTCAACCAAAATCAGAAAACATCAAGAAACGGTAGTTTGGCAAATCTGGAGTTCCCAACACTGCTGTATGAAAACAGTAATATCTCGCAAACCGTGAAACGAAATCCATATCCGTCAAAAGGAGATTAAAATAGACAAAATAATATAACTTTCATATTTCACAAATATTTTCATACAGTAAAAGGAAATAGGGTAAAAATACAAATCTTTACAGAACAACGAGTAAAATACAACAAGTATAGCTTTTATAAACAAGCATGAAACGGCGTATAAACTCATCAATAAAATCCACCAAAATTCTGGGTAATCCCTAGATAGATATATAATTACTGTACAAAGTTTCAGATCAAAATAATATATTTAACACAAGAATAAAAATAGTTTTTTCATCAAAATCAATAGGAAGCGAAATCTGGAATTAAAATACACCTCTGTAGTAAAACATCCATATCTCACACATACAAAAACGAAATCGATCAAGGTCAGAGGAGTTGGAAAGAAGACAAATTCCTCTAAAAATCATGTTTCATACTGAAATTAAGATACTGACCTTAATATGGTCTAAATTACTGATCAAGATAGATTATCGACAAAATACAGAATTTCCTCAAAAACTATAATCCACATAGATCCAACGAAACTTGATCCAAACACAACAAAATATGAAATCGAGTCTACCAAGTGTCCAAACATCATGAAATATGGTAATTAACATATCCAAGGCATGTCTATCACAGGGATCTCAACAAATACCTAAATTCTCACAAAGAACCTACATACAGGATCAATTCACAAACGGGCAAAACCTAAGTTGTTTCATGTCAATTTTGTTTCATGAGTCAACTATGGTCAAATGGCACTATAGAGACAAACTCATCAATCATACATCACACACGCGAGTTATGTCTAGAACCCAACTACACTACAAGCGGTCTTTATGACTTGTATCATACAAAGAAATTTAAGTACAGGTTACTTACCTGAACCGAAGACAAAAAACGATGAAAACCAAGAATAATGGGAATGGATTCCCGGGCACGAACACAAGCAAACGAATCATGAGTGGATCACAAACAAGATGCACAAGATGATCACGATCACAATCACGAATACAAAGCACGGATCTCGATGATCAAGAGGATGATCAAGATGATGAAGATCAAGAGACCTAACAGCTAGATCAAGAGATCAAAATTATATCAGATTGGATGGCTCTGATCGAAGATCAAGATGATGGTCATGATCGCAATGATCAAGGGAGATCTGACGGTCGAGATCAAGTATCTTGATGATGATGATGATGATCGGATTAGATCGACGATCGGATGGTCGAGGATCACTTGATGAAGATTATGATGATCAACGGCCCATGATCAAATAGCTAATGTTCTTGATGATTAAGATCAAACCAAACGGACGTCTTACAATCGAAGTTGATAAAAAACCCATGCAACCGCAACTTAGGGCAATGGCTTCGAGGTTTTGCTGTCGCGGGCTTGCTGGGCAGAGGCGACACTGGAACGAAGCTACGTTGCCCTGGCTGTCGTCGCACTGGCTGTGCGACAGGAGGCCAAGGAGGGGACCAGGGGGCCATGGGGGTTGTGCTACGGCAGAGGGGCACCGGAGCGACTGCTGTCGCGGCTGTTGACACTGGAGCTGGGTGACGTGGGGGTACTGTCGCAGGGCGGCGCGACTGGGGGGGTCGCAAGGGTGGCGCTGAGGTGGGGACAGAACAAGAGATGGGTCGGGGGCGAGGCTAGAGTAGGAAGAGATCGAGATGGGGTATGGAGGAGGACAGGAGATGGGGAAGAAGATGAAACAGCGACTGACATAATTAAAGAAGATGAACAGCTGGGATAGAGGGTGAGGCGGTTGGGGAGTTGATGCATGAACAGGGGAATATGGTGATATATATATGGGTGAAGTTATTTTAGGGTTAAAGTTGTTAACGGGTTTGGTATTGGGTTTATAGGGTTAGGGGCGTTTAGGGTTATAGGGTTTGGGTAGTTATAGGGTTTTGGGGTTTTTTAAAACAGGGTTTTGTGTATAATGGGTTTTATAAAATTAATTTGAAAATACAATTATATTAATATTTAATATTTCACAAGCAATTAGAATAATCACATACAAATAATATACTCGATTTGTACTTCAAAATAATAATAATAATAATAAAAATAATAATACTGATAATAATAGTAATATTACAAATAATAGGATTTGTATATAAAGAAATTGTTTGAAATAATAATAAATACAATTAATGAAAAAAAATAGATTTTAACAAGAGACACAAAATAAGTTTGAAATAAAACGAATTTAAGAAAACAATTTTTTTTTTTATAAAGAACCCAAACAAAGATAATACACAAAAAAAGAAAATATACCCAAAATACAAGAAATGGGAAACAGGGGTTACATTTTATATGCATATGCAATTGGATCTATCATGTATGTCATGTTATGTACTCATCCAGATGTCTCATATGTTTTGAGCATGACGAGCAGGTACCAGTCAGATCCCGGTGAGTGTCACTGGACTGCTTTCAAGAACATCCTTAAGTACTTAAGAAGGACTAAGGTTTCATTCTTGGTCTATGGAGTCGAGAAAGAGCTTGTTGTAAAGGGTTACACTGATGCGAGCTTCCAGTGCGATAAGAACGACTCCAAATCGCAATCGAGTTATGTGTTTTGCCTAAATAGTGGAGCTGTGAGCTGAAAAAGTTTGAAGCAAAAGACAATAGCCGATTCTACCATAGAGGCTGAGTATATTACTGCCTCCAATGCAGCAAAGGAGGCCGTTTGGATCAGAAAATTCATCACTGAACTTAGCATGATTCCTAGCATCGTCGACCCGCTAGACCTTTATTGTGATAACAATGGGACCAATGCACAAGCTAAGGAGCTTAGATCTAACCAGTGATCCAAACATATACTTAGGCGCTTCCATCTCATTCGAGAGATCATCGATAGAGGAGATGTGACAATAATCAGAGTACCGACAGATGATAACATCGCCAAACCACTGACAAAGCCTCTTGCACAGCAAAAGCATGATGGTCGCACTAGATCTATAGGCATTTGATGTATGTCTGATTGGATCTAGTGTAAGTGGGAGATTGTTGGTGTATGCCCTAGAGGCTAGTTGTGTATTGACATTACTAGTTTACATTGTATCATGATATTTATTTCATACAAGAGGCATTTCATTTATTGTGTTGTTTATTGCGATTAAATGAACAAAATAAAGTCCTTAAAAAAGTAGGTTCAATACCATAGGATATCAAGTGCATGAATTGATTGTGAGATCCTATTGGTTGTAATCAAACACTATTCTTAAATGTCCCTAGTCAAGTATTATTGTGAATTAGGACAATAATAATGCATAGAGACTAGTATGTGTGTAGAATGATGATCATATCTCATGGGTCATGGATATGAGATATCAAGTCTTCACATTGGTACATATTAGAGTAATAATGTACTGGACTGACCCACCATGAGAATGCTGTATGGATCGTTACATAAGTGTCATAAGCGGTTCTCACAGTGACCATGGTGTATGTAATCCTTTGACTTGAAGTCACTATGGTTCCCTACATAAGAAGTTATATATTTTAATGTCGTCAAACGTTGTCTGTAATAAGGTGATTATGAAGTCGACTATTGGATATACTACAAATCATGCAGAGGGATGTGAATGACTTAGATAAGATTTGTCCCTCTTACATAACATGAGTGATTTCTGTAGGCCCCTTGATTGAGTGAGACTGCAAAAAGCATGGCCATGCTCAAATAATATGAGATATTGAGCTCATTTGTTTTATTAAGTCTACTCGGACATCAAGAAACCAAAGATTGAACTATACAAGGGTGACACGCTTTATGCCTTGTGGTCAATTAAGATATCTGGACAAAAAAACTAGACTACATGATAACATTGGTCACGAATAGGTTATATCTAATCACTGACATTCCCGTTACTTGAGTAGTAGTGATGTATTGCTAGATACTGCTCACTGTTTGTAATACTGGAATATAATTTTAGTATTACTATCAACGTAACGGAAACTTGCAGGGTCACACACTTAGAATGGATCGAAATTGAGATTTAAATGCATAAGATGAATTTAATTGCGGATCCAAGTAAGACTTGGAATCCTGATATTGGTTAGACATTTAGTTAGATTAAATGGGCTGACTAAAGCTTAAAGACCCTCACATAAATCTGAACCAGGTCAGATTGTGAGTCCAACAGTTTCAATACTCTCTTAGGGTTGATTTTCAGCAGCTATATATATGATACATATATGTGAAAAAAAGGTCACATGAGAAAACCCTAGCCGTCACAGAAATTGTGGTGAGAGAGATCGTGAGGAACATCCCTTCATGTAGCTAGCACCACAACGTGAGGGAAAGCTTGATTTGATCCGTTCGTGTGGATACCGTAGAGCACCGCAATATTGTAGTGCTGTGATCGGCATACTGTGGAGACAACAGATCTATCTTCAAGGTAAAACTCCTAAACACGATTTATGATTTTCGCATGAATCTATGGCTAGGTTTCGATATTTCTTTTTAACTTTTCCGATGTGTATTTAATCTAAGATTACCATCGAAACCTAACACATATATATATATATATATATATATATATATATATATATACACACTAGTATTATACACGTGCATTGCACGTGGGGAAAATGGGGAGGAGGGAATGAAAAGGACAAAAAAAAATTTCTAGTATTATACACGTGCGTTGCACGTGGGGAAAATGGGGAGGGGGAATGACAAGGACAAAAAAAAATCTACCAACACGTGCGCTGCACGTGTTGACAAAATGACAAATATTTACAAATGACACTAAGCCCTTCTCCCATTATAATATTATATATATATATATATATATATATATATATATATATATATATATATATATATATACGAAATACAGGTATTTCATACACCCCCCATATATATACGAAATACAGGTATTTCATACACCCCCTTATGATTTCAGTGTCTTCGCTGAGCCCCCTGGGACATACAATCTAATACAGAATCGCCTTTCTAGCCGATGTGACCCACACATGGATGTTATTTCTATATCATCCATACTGGTCCTATGCCATCTCTATTGGCCTTGCAACCATTGTGACATCATGATCGATGTCGAAAGTCGGCTCTGATTCCATTTTGTAATGCCTCGAGCCCGGCTCAACTGCGCACATGACTACATTTGCGCGCACATGCGAAAACAAGTCCTACCACAGGCTTGCCTCACAAAAGGTGTCATGACTATTTAGTAACATTTGATCATAGGCCTTATTATATAACTACTCAATTTCACCATTAATGACCGATGTGGGAGTATCTAACTACACCATACCACCTTACGTGCTATGCATCATGCATGAAGCATTTCATTCAAATAATTCACTTCGAGCCCCTCCACAATAAACCACACACAATTAGCCATTCTCTTCTTACATGGCCCTATATAATTAATCTCTATAGGCCCATCTCCAAAGTCCCATATAATTAATCTTTATAGGCCCAACCCCAAACTACCAACTATGGGTCCATCTGTATTATTCATTATATATATATATATATATATATATATATATATATATATATATATATACTAGGTTTGTCCGTTGACACGTGCCTACGACACGTCTTCGGAGTGGTGCACCTGGTTTGATTATATAAAATAGTTTTAGAGGTCCAGCAAATTAATTGAAGTAGAAAACATATTATAGGAGGAAGAAACATATCTACCTTTAAGCTCAACAATTGCCTTCTTGATCATTAGCTTGAACTTACTTGGAACGTATATAGTTTGTTAGAAACACTGCATATAGTTTTTTTTAACTTTAGCATCACTTAGATGCTTGTAACAGTTAAGCAAGGACATGATCATATAGGTTTTATAGAGCTTACTCTAATCCCATAACCACTATGAGCATATGTAAATACAATGGTAACCCAAGTGCAGGTGTGGAGGAATCTACAATACCAATAATCTAAATATTTGTTTGTCTGAGACTCATTTTGCAATTGAAATACCTTTTTTTATTATTTCAACCAAAATGTAATACATGAAGTTCTCAAAACTCTAATCCATGTGAATCATTTCTTTTATCTCCACTTTGTCTCTCCTTTGCACCTTTATAAAAAAAATCAAAATGGATCAATAATAAATTTACTTTAGTTGTCTTTCTTGAGTGGAGAGTTTGCACCCTTCACTGGTAAACACCAGTCATCCCAATCCTATATATCCAAATATACACTAAAAGTTCTTATATGTTATGTTATCCATAGTTTCTAATAACCAGTGAAGGGAATACTTAACGATAATATATTCTCTTGTAGTAAATAAATTAATGTTGCATATTTACCAGGTTATTTTAGGTTGCTGATCAGCTTACCTGTCCTGCTATGGTTTGGAAGCCCAAATTGAGGCCACCAACTAATCCATCTCTCACTTGCGTACACCTTAAATTAAAACCAATAAAAAACTATCAAATAAATCACCAAATTAAAATAAACCAAAATAAAATAAAAAAAATCATACCTCTCTGAACTTAGATCTCTTGCACACACAAAATTCGATTTAGCAAAAAATCGAGTAATCCCTTGCACACACAAAATTAAAAATTAGAATGAGAATTCGGTTAATGAGATGAAATTAGAGTCGTCGCATCGCATGTAGAGGCTTTCAATTCGGTGGAGGGGAGTCGTCGATATGGAGTCGCTTGATATTCACTTCGATTTGGTGGAAGGGAGTTGCCGATACGGAATTAGCAGTGGATTAGATATCAACAACGACCTCTTCATTGGGGTTCAACACTGAATTTGGATTTGGATTTGCTTTGAGATTCGCGCTTAAGAGGACGATGGAGGCTTCGCCAATGGAATGAAAGTGAAGGTTTAAGAAAATGGTTTTAGGAATTTGGAGTTAGTGGCTTAAAAACCCTATGGGAGAGAGAGAGAGAGAGAAATTGGAGCTCTCTGGTTTGAAAAATAGAGGGAGCAAATTGATCTGAATAGAAGAGAGAGATAGAGAGAGAGAGAAAGAGAGAGAGAGAGAGAGAAAAATAATTAAATAAATAAAGGAGTTGTTTTGGAGAGGGGGGGGGGGGGGGATGTCTTTTAGGAGCTTAGATCGGGACCATCGATTTCCTTACTATTGAAGGAGAGCCACTTGATAATTTTTCTGTGTTTTATTATATATATATATATATATAAAATAAAACACACAGAAAGCTATCAAGTGGCTCTCCTTCAATCCCCTCAAAATCAAAGGTCCAGATCTAATCTCACAAAACACATCCCCCCCCACCAAAAGTTCCCCCCAGAACTCAAATTCAAATCCCCCCAAAACTAAAAAACTCATAACTTTATTACTGTCTCTCTCGTCTCTCTTCACTTTTCATATTTATCTCTTTCTCTCTCTCCCAATCTCTCTCTCCCATTCTTTCTTTATTTACTTAGAAATTTAAATTTTAAGATTTTAGGTTTGTAAATTATCAGAATTTTTATGTTTTTTTTATTGCACATGTTATATTGAAAATAGCAAATATCTCTTCAACAGTTAAATTTCATTATTTTCCACACTTATAGTTCTAAGAAGTTAGATTTTACACCCCCATTTATAATTATTTTTCAACATATACTAATGGAAACATGGACTTTTATTTACAACTAATTATTGCCATACTATTCAAACTTGAGTTACATAATTGTTGTTTTACTGTTTACAGGGATTTTTGTGTTTTGTATCGTTCCGAAGACGTGCCGTAGGCACGTGCCCATGGGCAAATCTAGTATATATATGAAATACGGGATATTACAAGTGGACCTGCAAATAATTCTGAAACACCGTGGTTGGCCCCAGCGACAGACCCTCCAACGCCCAAGCCAGAAAACTCAGAAGATATGAGAGTTTTGAGAGCGGAATTTGCAATTGCCTGGTTTCTGAAGAGTTCAAAAGGTATGTATATAGTCACACGGGGGGGGGGGGGGGGGTTGCAATTTGAATATATTGGAAGATTTAACTCCATTTCCCAATGTTTTGATGATGTTGGTTACCCTTTCACATGTAAAGAGATCGAGGCAGGACTCTTCTTTAGATAAATAGTATAGTTTTCAAACTCTCTTTTATGCATTGAGAGAGTGAAGCGATAACCATATAGAGATAGAGGGTTTGAACCAGGTTATACAGATGAACATGAACTCCTTTGCGTAGAGCGGCTTTGATAGCTCTTCATTGCAGGCCCGATTGGGTGATAGGCCTAGAAGTGGCTTAACTCCTTCCGTGGGGACTGTATCAACTGAAATCTACCGTTTTACCCATGAGAGCTTTAGGATTCGTGCCCAATTTTGTTTTATATTCACCCACATCAACCTTGTAATTGAAGCTGACACTAGGGGTTTAGCTCGTGTTCGCATTTAGGTATTAATAAAGGTTGGGTGTTTCTTTAGAGTCCAAATAATTGGGGGTGTTTTTTCGAATTTTTCTTTTATTTTGGTTAATTCAAATTTTACTTTGAAGGGGTGTTTTTCCAAATTGGATGAATAATTTTATTTATTTGGGATTACCTTTTTTGTTTTGTGTTTTGCTTGTCCTCAAATTTTTTTTTTCTTCCCCATGCTATGGACTTTTGGGTATATAGCTGTTGCTGCTTATTTTAATGCAGAAGCAAACAGATAGTGAGTTTATATTTAAAGGAAACTACTAAAGATCTAACCTTTGATCGTCGTCGTAAAAACTCGTTAAAGCTCTTGAGATTGGATTTGGATAGTTGAAAGAGCACCTTGATCTGAATCCGACGGTTGCTGATGCGGCCGATGGACCTGCAAAAAGCTTGAAACACCGGATTTGGTCCTGGCGACAGACCCTCCAATGGTCAAGTCAGAACTAGAGAGAGAAAGAGAGTTTGAGAGAGAAATTTTTGATTACCTTCTGACTAAGGGAGAGTGGAGGTTATTTATAGGCCTGCGAAACAGTTACGAGATTGATATGAATTTATTATCTCCTGTTAATTCTTCCAATTAAGAGACAGAATTGGTTACTCTTTTGGAGGGGATAAGTGGTTTGACTTACAACCCTCATGGGCTGGGTGTCTCTTTTGGTGTGCCCAGTCGCTTTGAATGGGTTTGAAAGCGGCCAATATTGTAGAAGCTTTAAAATCTGTGCCGGAATCATATGTCCTTGATTTGCTGCAATTTTTTTCATTATCATAAGCCCTCTAATCCGGAGAACAATTTTCTCAGCTTTTGAAAAGTAGTTTGCCTTGTTTTGGAGTTCTCGAGTACTATCTTGGCTTACAAGGATGATTGGAGATTCCTGGAACTTGTTGAAAACTTGGTAGCAAATATTTTCCTGTACTTTTCCTAATTATTCTGAAATTTTCCATAATTGTTTCAGATTTTTAATAATTTTCCCCAATTAATAATTGCTTTTTCAAATTTTTTAAATTAATTATACCAATTTCTAATTACTTTTCAAAAAGTTTAATTGATTTTCTGAATTTAATAATTATTATTTAGAATTTTTAATTGCTTTCGTTTCCTTCCATATCCCGTTGCTTAGTTGATGTCTTTGCTATTTCTCATTGCTTTAATTTGCATTGTGAGTTCTCATATCTTCGTGTTTCATCTTGCAGGAAAAACAGAGATAGACTTTGAGGACTTGATTGAGGATCGGAAGGCCCTCTATAACAAAAGGGTCAACGAGCCCAAGAAGCGCAAGAAGACGACGAGCCATCCCCCAACTCCCCATGATCCCTCTGCCCCGATCCCGACCATTTCGACTGAGATGCCTTTGGGAGCGAGTGCTATGCCTTTCCCCTTGATCGCCCGGGCTGCAGCGGTATTTAGTGTTGGTGTATGCCCTAGAGGTCAGTTGTGTATTAACATTATTAGTTTACATTGTATCATGATATTTATTTCATATATGAGACATTCCATTTATTGTGTTGTTTATTGTGATTAAATGAACATAATAACGTTCATAGAATAGTAGGTTCAATACCATGGGATATTAAGTGCATGACTTGATTGTGAAATCCTATTGGTTGTAATAAGAATATTATTCTTTAATGTCTCTAGTCAAGTATTATTGTGAATTAGGACAACAATAATACATAGAGACTAGTATGTGCATAGACTGATGATCATATCTCATTGGTCATGGATATGAGATATCAAGTCTTCACATTGGTACATATTAGAGTAATAATGTACTAGACTGACCCACCATGAGAATGTTGCATGGATCGTTATGTAAGTGTCATAAGCGGTTCTCACAGTGACCATGGTGTATGTAGTCCTTTGACTTGAAGTCACTACGGATCCCTACATGAGAAGTTATATGTTTTAATGTCGTCAAACGTTGCCTATAATAAGGGGATTAGAAAGCATGGCCATGCATTTCTGATATATTACAAATCATGTGGAGGGATGTGAGTGACTTAGATAGGATTTGTCCCTCTTACGTAACAGGAACGATATCTATGAACCCCTTGATTGAGTGAGACTACAAAATGCATGGCCGTGCTCAAATGAGTCAATATGAGATATTGAGCTCATTTGTTTTAGTAAGTCTACTCGGGCATCAAGAAACCAGAGATTGAACTATACAAGGGTGACACGCTCTATACCTTATGGTCAATCAAGATATCTGGACAAATGGACTAGACTACATGGTAACATTGGTCACGGATAGGTTTTGTCTAATCAATGACATACCCATTACTTGAGTAGTAGTAATGTATTGCTAGATACCGCTCACTGTTTGTAATACTAGAATATGATTTTAGTATTATTGTCAACGTAATGGGAACCTACAAGGTCACGCACTTAGAATGGATTGAAATTGGGATTTAAATTCATAAGATGAATTTAATTGGGGATCCAAGCAAGACTTGGACACCTAACTTTGGTTGGACATTTAATTAGATTAAATGGGCTGACTAAAGTTCAAAGGCCCAAACACGAATCTGATCAGGTCAGATTGTGACTCCAACAGCCTCATTACTCTATTAGGGTTGATTTTCTGCAGCTATATATATGATACGTATCTGTGGAAAAGTGTTGCATGAGAAAACCCTAACTGTCACATAAATTGTAAGAGAGAGAGATCGTGAGGAATATCCTCTTCCTGCAGCTAGCACTGCGGCGTGAGGGAAAGCTTGATTTGATCCGTTCGTGTGCATACCGTACACAACAATATTGTAACCCCTATTTTTCATTTTCTGTAATTTTGGTTGTATTTTTCTTTTTGGGTATTTATTCACCTTGTATTCTCTGACTCTTTTTGAACTGTGTATTGGATCACCTTTTTCTTTATGTTTATCTATTTGATTTGTCATCATTTTATTTGATCTTCTTGATTCGATTGTCAGTCTATTGTTTAGTCTCTGTTTGATCGAGCTATTATTTTTTATCCTCTTTATTTTATATTGTTCATGCCCTATTTTTAATTATCCTTGTTGTGCCCATCTCATTATTTTTTGTTCATCCCATTTTGAAAACCTTATATGAGCCTATTAGATCTTTTCTTTTTATCTATACCCATTAACAAATTCCTAACCCGTTAACTGCCCTAATTCTCAACCCTATAAAATCTCCACTGTGTTAAACCCTATTATTCAAACCCCAAAAGCTTATTATCCCAAAACCCCCTTTCAGCATAATACACAATTACTCATACCCGTACCCGATAGATATATACCTGAAACCCAATATACATCTTAACCTAATTCTCTAGTTATATATATACCCCTGTGCATACACTTCCGGTTCATCCCCATAACCCTAGTTGCTACTGTTCGTCCCTCTCCCTCATCCCGTGCAAACCCATCCCCTCTTTCACCTCTCCGTCCTCCTCTAGCTGCTCCCCTGTGCACTTCCCTGCTTACCTCGACACCCTGGTCCCCTGCTCCTTTTCCGCAGTCAGCAGCGATAGCAGCATCCTCGGTGACGCAGCACCCGACCAACCCCCCTGCCTCCCTGCGTCGACACAGCAACAGCCCTGCAGCACCTCCCGATCTCTCCCTCCTCCTTCGCACCGCCAGATCGCAATCCAGCGACCCCCTATCACGAGCTCCCCGCAGTGCCGTTGCCTCCTCCCGACGATGTGCCACAGACGACAACAACACAGCTAGAGCGACCTCTTGATGTTCCGCTGTCCACTGCCACCGTGCTGTCACCTATTAGCCATGTGCAGCGCCAACTCTCTCTCTTCCTCTTGCTCTCTTGTGTGCGTGTGTTGAATCTCGTTGTGATCGTGTGTTCGTTAGTGGTTCGTGGGTTTGTTCATTCATTGAGTTCGTTGCCCAGGAACCCGTTCCCATTATTCTCGCTTTTGCTTCGTTTCCGTCGTCAACTATAAGGCAAGTAACTTGTATTCTTTTTTTATATATATAATACAAGTACTAAATACCGCATGTAGTGTAATTGCTTCAAGATCTATTCTCATGAAAACCCTGTTAGATCTTGTCCATATGTGTTGAATTGCCGTAGTTGTCTCTAGTTACACACACGACATGAAATAACTTAGATATAATAGACTCTTGATGTATACATGCATGTTGTTCGTGATTTATGATGTGTTGTATGATCTTGTGTACATGATGTGTTAGTCGTTGTATAACTTGTTGTAGACTTATAAAATACCCTATAACATGTTGCTTGGACATCTAGTATACCCTAGTTCACGTTTGGTTATGACTTGGATGTGTTTGAAATGATCTAGTTGATTTTATGCATGAAGAATATTTCTGTCTTTTCTGTTAGCCCGTTTTTGTTCAGTATTTTAGACCCTATTAAGGTCAGTATATGAGAATTATTTGTGAACATGAATTATAGAGAATTTTGTCTACTTTCCAAAATTTCTGACAAATCTCAGTTTCGGTTTATGAATTGCAAGTTATGGCTATTTTACTACTACAGATCCGGTTTTAGATAAATTCTGGAGAGTAAATAATTTTTATTGTCACGCCCCGCTTTCCAAAATACGGAATACGAGTGCATGACGAAGCCCAGCGAATGATCTTAACATCATTCATAAGCTGTAGGATCGACTCAACATCATAACAAGAATATAACAAGAGAGATATATATGTAACCAAGCATGCATGAATAATTTATTAGCAATAGAAACAACTGAAATAAAATAAAACATCCAAATAGTTTCAAGTCTGGATCAAGTTAAAACTCAGGAACATCAGCCCGTTACAAGTTCCTAAGTAGCAAGAAATAGTAATCCAAGAAGAACAAATAACTCAAGAAATAAGTATTCTAATCAAGTCCTTTCTCCACTTGAAGGCAATCTTTGCTCACCAATTCCAGCGGGTAGCTCGTCTCCAAAGTCTGATTAATAAATATAAAAAGAAAAAACAGGGAAAAACAAGAGAGAATGCCCTTAGTGCAAGCTAGGGCCACAAATAGTAAAAACGAGTACAAGTAATGGGAAACAAGAATTGGAATCAAGAATATAATAGGGTTTATAACAAGTAATAGGGATTCAAGAACTAACTAGTAGGGAGGAAAACTCAAGAGACTAGATTGGGTAAACAAACACTAATGGTGAAGCAAGTGACAAGTGTACATGTAGGGTATCTAACATCAAGTGACAAGTATCTAGTAAGTGTCGGGTGTCAAGTTGTCAAGTCTAGTATCAAAATTTTATTTCAAGTGTCAAGCCTCAAGTAACAAGTTATCAAGTATCAAGCAACAATGTATCAAGTTCAAGTTTCAGGTTTCAAGTCTCATGTATCATGTTTCATGTATCATATCATCAAGTATCAAGTAACAGGTGTCATGTTCAAGTTTCATGTTCAAGTCTTGTAGTTATTACTATCTAGGTAGCACTTCATGCATCCATACTTTTACTACATGGTTGCTACAGTCAAAACAATTTTGTTTAGGCCTAGTAATGGATTTTATAGGGCGGCGTACTCAGGTATCAAGTATCAAGTAACAAGCAAGTCATGCTCATGAATCGGGTAATCATATAACTAGTTCATGTGTCGAGTCATAGCAAGACAAGTCATGAATCACATATATATACTAGTTCATGGATCAATAATATACTAGTCCATGAATCGATTTATAATATACTAGTTCATGAGACATGTATCAAGTGGGAAACACGGGCCCCCTTCCGAGTACACTTACCTACATTGTCCACTACTATGGTCTTTCCCTTAACCCCGACTTATTACATTTATTAATTTTTATCAAGAAAGCATACAAGTGTGTGAAATATTGCAAATTAATTCTAAGAAAATTTGAGGATGTCGTATAGGGTGTCCAGCAACTGCATATGAAATTTCAAGTCCAACGCTTGCTGTTTACATAGCTAAATTAATTCGCAAAGTAAAAGTATGCAGCAGTTTTGTAAATCTGCGTCTACCGACATAGCTGCAGTAAAACTGCAATAACTCCTAGAAGGTAACTCCGAATTCGAAACTTTTGGAGGCTATCGACATCTATACATCCAGATCTACATTTTCTATACAAGGCTCGGGTCCAGATTCTAATGTTAAATGGGTCGAAACAGTAAAAGAAGATTCAGGACAGCAACATGTGGGAATAACTTACTAGTATAGATTACATGGAAATTTGTCATTAGGCGTCTAAGTTATTGTGTGATATAAATACATGATATTGGTGGTCCAAACAGCAAGTAATAATTATTTTCCAAGTCAAATGGTTGCAAGATCATCAAGTACAAAATATAACATGTGTCTACAAATCTAGGGCTCCTTAATTCATGTGTCCATATGTTCAGGGGTAAAAGAGTCCAAGTAATTATAATTTAACACAATGAAATTTTTGTGACTCTTAGAATCATAAAATTTTGGAGGTTTAATATTGATCAACAACGATAGTCAAGGAGGAGTCACAATTCTAACTATTTGTAGTATTTTTCAAGGGATGCTTGTACTAGAACAAATAAATTGTACAAGGGATACTTGCCTTAATTTGACGACGATTAGATCCACTTGTTGCAGAAAATTGGATCGAAAAAATCCCGAAAGAAGTCACCCAAAAACACGTGTGAAGCACGTGCGAAGATCGACCGTAGATCGAGATTTCGCCACACCGGATCGTCCCAAAACAGCTAACAGCAAGATGGATCTGGCGCGGCAAAACACAGAATAACAAATCCAGCGAATCGGATTTCTCCCGCACAGCAGATCTGGCCGAACACCGTACAGTGACGTCGGATCCGCTGTGGCAAAATAGCGAACAGCGAATCCGTCCACCCAGCTTTCGTCTTCTACCTTTCGACGGCAGCGAGTGAAAGCGACGAACGGTGCGCGATGACTGCGACGCGACGCTGCGGCGGGGGCTCGCGACGACGTATGGGTTCGACTGGGGAGCAGTCGACGATGATGACGACGGCGATGGAAGTGACCTGGCAGTGGCTCTGTTTTTCGCGCTCGAAACAGGGGAGCGAGGAAAAAGGCTGGGTTCGGGGGTGTTGGCGATGCGAGGGGTCGATGGCGGAGGTCGAGGTGAGGCTGATGGTTTCGATAGAGGGGGAAGACGAAGGCGAGAGGTGACTAACGATGGAAATGGTAGAGTGGGTGCGAGGTCGAAGAAGATGGTGGTTGGGTAATGGCGAACGGGTAGGAGGAAGAAGATGGAGTGGGTTCGGCGATGGGTGCGGTGTTGGAGGCGAGGTGAATGTTGGTGATGCGAGGGGATTGGGTTCTGGGCGGGTGCGAGGGAGAAAGGGAGCAAGAGGGAGACGATGGAACGGGAGAGAGGACGGAGTGGTTGTATAGTTGGGGGTTGCACAGTAAAAACTAGGGTTAGGGTTAGAAGGTTAGGGTTTAAATAGTGTGGGTTTGGGTTTATGGGTCTTAGGGTATCCGTTTCGAATAGGATCCAACAGGAGAATTGGTCAAAATGTATCAAAATGGGGATTAAAGAGATAAATGAGAAGAAATGTTCAATTCTTCATGAAGAATGACACAAAGTGCACACAAATGAATCCGATAAAAGCACCAAAAAAATTCAGTCGAGGCGGAATAATGATTTTATTTGAATGGAAACAAGATACGAGATCTCAAATAGATAAAAGAGTACAATTGAGCAAAATATAGTATAAAAATACAAATACGGGAAAACAGGAGTTACAAATCCTACCCACCTTACACAAAAATTTCGTCCTCGAAATTTGCTTAGGCGGCACATAGGGCAGGATAAAAGCAACTTAGGGGAGGGTAACAAATAAGGGATCCAAAGAAAAGTCAACTTGGTGGTAACACCAAAATAAAAAGGGAGTGGATAACAACGATGTCAAATGGAATGCATGAAAGATGATAGACGGTATCAAAAGGAAAGAATAACACGAGATAATAAAGCAAGATAAGAAGCCGGTAGAACTGAAATCAGAGAGGGAAAGGACCGGGAAGAATCAAACCATTCAGTGAATCAACGGACGGGGATGAATACAAGGTACAGAGAGGGAAGCAATAATACAAAGGACTAGTTGCAACAAGGGAATCCCGGGACCTGTGGGTTATGGGCCCACCGCGCTTCCGCTGCGCTACTCTAATGGTGACGTTTCAAGCTGTAGACATGTCGTTGTAGACCACGCGATGACCAGCGAAGATCCGAGTAGGACAAAAAGAATGAGGCACCAAGATCAAAGAGAGTATGGGCTCCAAATAGAGATAGGCGATAATGCAAAATGGATATAAGGCTTGAGCTTCAATCTTCGTAATTAAAAGATAGAATACATATCAAAACTAATGGCTTTATCAGAAATAATAACAACAACAAATATCAATGATAATAACATCAATAGTAATAGAATAATAGTAACAATAATAAAATAAATATAACAATGATAATAATATTAAAAAAATTTAGTAATAACAGTAACAAATTAATAATAATAACAATAATAATAACAGAAATCAAAACCGTCATAATCATACAAGTAATAATAACATAATAAAAATATCAACAATACTAATAATAACGATAAAACATACATGACATAATAGAATTCAACACACTCATGAAAACAATGCAATAATAATAATAATAATAGCATTAAAAATAATATCAATAATGATAATGAATAATATGATAATAGCAATAATAACAATAATATCAATAAAGTAACAGTAATAATAATAAAAATAATAACTGTAATAAAGGTGATGAAAACAATAATAATAACATCAATTGAAATGACAGGTAATATTAATAATACCAATAATAACGAAAATATTCTTTTACCATCAAATTTATTATATAAGTAACGAGTCTTGAAATATCAATTAGTAATAGGTAGAAAATCTTGCCTCCCTAACATCGAGTTGCATGTTTGCCTTTACGACATCAGGTTGCAGGTTGCCGTCCGGATATTCGGCCGCACGTTTTGCCTCGCCGATATCCAGTTGCAATTTGCCTCCATTGACATCGAGTTGCATATTTTCCATCTCGACATTGGGTTGCACCGAAGTGGTGAAATGTATATAAAATTGAGCATGCTCAGGCTCAAAACAAAATAATAATAATAATAATTGTAACGATAAAAATAATAGTACCAATAACAATAATAATGATAAAATATCGATACTAATAACAATAAGAATGACAATGATAATAACCATGATCATCACAGTAATAATAACAGTAATCGCAAAAAGAATGATAATAATAATAATAATAATAGCAATAATATTAAAATATCAACAACACTAGTAAAAATAATAATGCAAGACAAAATATAGTTTGTGCCCAACATTTTTGTGGAAGTAATTTAATATTAACAATAATAATAAAATAATGAAAACAACAATAAGAATATCGATAGTAGTGACAATAATAATAATACTAGTAATGATAATGGAAATAATAGTAATAACAATAGTAGTAGTAATAATAGCATTATACGACAAAATAAGAATTTGTCTTATCAAAATAATCCAGTAGAAGTATATAGTCGATCAAAAATGAAAAGTGAAGTTAAAATACATCATCGTTCGAAATAACAAAATCTTTGTTGAGAAACATCTTTATAGAAGATCGAAAATAAATATAGTAATTAATAATCAAAATATAGAAAGTATTCGGGGAAAATATATAAATAAATCTATATAATAAAACACAAAGAAAGCTATCAAGTGGCTCTCCTTCAATCCCCAAAAAATCAAAGGCCTAGATCTAATCTTACAAAACATATTTTCCCCCCAAAACTCAAATTCAAATCTCCCACCCAAACCAACTCCTATATATTTTTTTTTCTCTCTCTCTCCCTCCCTCTTATATTCAAAAAATTTAAAAAATAAAAATTTAAAAAAAATTTAAAAATTAAAAAACTAAAAAAATTTAAAACTTTAAAAACTTTAAAAATAATTCCAAAAAAAATCAGAAAAATCATATAATATGTTTTTTTCTCTATGTTTGCTACTTCAATTAATTTGCTGGACCTCCAAAACTATTTTATATAATCAAACAAGGTGCACCGTTCCGAAGACGTGCCGTAGGCACGTGTCAACGGGCAAACCTAGTAAATAAATAAATATAAAGAGGAAAAATAGGTAGGAGAAAAATAAATCTATGCCCAATAAAGAGTTAATGAGGAGGATGATGACTAGAAGGGACAAAAGAAAATTAAGGAATTAAATACGAAGGAAGAAGGACGAGGGGCAAAATCGGAATTGAAGAGAATTTGGTTGGGAAGAAATAACCAACATGATACTCAATATGAATCAACAATAAAAATGAATGCAAGGCAGGGAAAGCAACGAACGACACACGAGTTGAAATAAGAAGGAATTATCGAGGCAAGCAGAAGATAAGAGATCGTTTGCACCGGAATCAAAAGAATATGGGTACGGAAAGAATAAATTTGTACCCATCATGGAATCAACAAATCAGGATGACTGTAAGAGATGGAAGGAATCAATGAATCAAAGAAGTGAATATGAAGGGATCAAAATGAATGGGATAAGACTTGTGTCCAGATCGAGTTGATTATCAAATTATTCATATGGTTGCATGGCATGTTTAATGTTGAGTTAATCATGAATGAGTCAAGCCTGTCTAATGTATTAGTTAGACTAACACATTAGTCAAACCTGAGCTCTGATACCACTAAAAACCTTGTCACGCCCCGCTTCCTAAAATACGGAATCCAAGTGCATGACGAAGCCCAGCGAATGATCTTAACATCATTCATAAGCTGTAGGATCGACTCAGCATCACAAAAAGAATATAACAAGAGAGATATATATGTAACCAAGCATGCATGAATAATTTATTGGTAACAGAAACAACTGAAATAAAATAAAACATCCAAATAGTTTCAAGTCTGGATCAAGTTAAAATTCGGGAACATCAGCCCGTTACAAGTTCTTAAGTAGCAAGAAATAGTAATCCAAGAAGAACAAATAACTCAAGAAATAAGTATTCTAATCAAGTCCTTTCTCCACTTGAAGGCTAGAATCTTTGCTCACCAATTCCAGCGGGTAGCTCGTCTCCAAAGTCTGCTTAATAAATATAAAAAAGAAAAAACAGGAAAAAACAAGAGAGAATGCCCTTAGTGCAAGCTAGGGCCACAAATAGTAAAAACGAGTACAAGTAATGGGAAACAAGAATTGGAATCAAGAATATAATAGGGTTTACAACAAGTAATAGGGATTCAAGAACTAACTAGTAGGGAGGAAAACTCAAGAGACTAGATTGGGTAAACAAACACTAATGGTGAAGCAAGTGACAAGTGTACATGTAGGGGTATCTAACCTCAAGTGACAAGTATCTAGTAAGTGTCGGGTGTCAAGTTGTCAAGTCTAGTATCAAAATTTTATTTCAAGTGTCAAGCCTCAAGTAACAAGTTATCAAGTATCAAGCAACAATGTATCAAGTTCAAGTTTCAGGTTTCAAGTCTCATGTATCATGTTTCATGTATCATATCATCAAGTATCAAGTAACAGGTGTCATGTTCAAGTTTCATGTTCAAGTCTTGTAGTTATTACTATCTAGGTAGCACTTCATGCATCCATACTTTTACTACATGGTTGCTACAGTCAAAATAATTTTGTTTAGGCCTAGTAATGGATTTTATAGGGCGGCGTACTCAGGTATCAAGTATCAAGTAACAAGCAAGTCATGCTCATGAATCGGGTAATCATATAACTAGTTCATGTGTCGAGTCATAGCAAGACAAGTCATGAATCACATATATATACTAGTTCATGGATCAATAATATACTAGTCCATGAATCGATTTATAATATACTAGTTCATGAGACATGTATCAAGTGGGAAACACGGGCCCCCTTCCGAGTACACTTACCTACATTGTCCACTACTGTGGTCTTTCCCTTAACCCCGACTTATTACATTTATTAATTTTTATCAAGAAAGCATACAAGTGTGTGAAATATTGCAAATTAATTCTAAGAAAATTTGAGGATGTCGTATAGGGTGTCCAGCAACTGCATATGAAATTTCAAGTCCAACGCTTGCTGTTTACATAGCTAAATTAATTCGCAAAGTAAAAGTGTGCAGCAGTTTTGTAAATCTGCGTCTACCGACACAGCTGCAGTAAAACTGCAATAACTCCTAGAAGGTAACTCCGAATTCGAAACTTTTGGAGGCTATCGACATCTAGACGTCCAGATCTACATTTTCTATTCAAGGCTCGGGTCCAGATTCTAATGTTAAATGGGTCGAAACAGTAAAAGAAGATTCAGGACAGCAACATGTGGGAATAACTTACTAGTATAGATTACATGGAAATTTGTCATTAGGCGTCTAAGTTATTGTGTGATATAAATACATGATATTGGTGGTCCAAACAGCAAGTAATAATTATTTTCCAAGTCAAATGGTTGCAAGATCATCAAGTACAAAATATAACATGTGTCTACAAATCTAGGGCTCCTTAATTCATGTGTCCATATGTTCAGGGGTAAAAGAGTCCAAGTAATTATAATTTAACACAATGAAATTTTTGTGACTCTTAGAATCATAAAATTTTGGAGGTTTAATATTGATCAACAACGATAGTCAAGGAGGAGTCACAATTCTAACTATTTGTAGTATTTTTCAAGGGATGCTTGTACTAGAACAAATAAATTGTACAAGGGATACTTGCCTTAATTTGACGACGATTAGATCCACTTGTTGCAGAAAATTGGATCGAAAAAATCCCGAAAGAAGTCACCCAAAAACACGTGTGAAGCACGTGCGAAGATCGACCGTAGATCGAGATTTTGCCCACACCGGATCGTCCCAAAACAGCTAACAGCAAGATGGATCTGGCGCGGCAAAACACAGAATAACAAATCCAGCGAATCGGATTTCTCCCGCACAGCAGATCTGGCCGAACACCGTACAGTGACGTCGGATCCGCTGTGGCAAAATAGCGAACAGCGAATCCGTCCACCCAGCTTTCGTCTTCTACCTTTCGACGGCAGCGAGTGAAAGCGACGAACGGTGCGCGATGACTGCGACGCGACGCTGCGGCGGGGGCTCGCGACGACGTATGGGTTCGACTGGGGAGCAGTCGACGATGATGACGACGGCGATGGAAGTGACCTGGCAGTGGCTCTGTTTTTCGCGCTCGAAACAGGGGAGCGAGGAAAAAGGCTGGGTTCGGGGGTGTTGGCAATGCGAGGGGTCGATGGCGGAGGTCGAGGTGAGGCTGATGGGTTTCGATCGAGGGGGAAGACGAAGGCGAGAGGTGACTGATGATGGAAATGGCAGAGTGGATGCGAGGTCGAAGAAGATGGTGGTTGGGTAATGGCGAACGGGTAGGAGGAAGAAGATGGAGTGGGTTCTGCGATGGGTGCGGTGTTGGAGGCGAGGTGAATGTTGGCGATGTGAGGGGATTGGGTTCTGGGCGAGTGCGAGGGAGAAAGGGAGCAAGAGGGAGATGATGGAACGGGAGAGAGGAGGGAGCGGCTGTATAGTTGGGGGTTGCACAGTAAAAACTAGGGGTAGGGTTAGAAGGTTAGGGTTTAAATAGTGTGGGTTTGGGTTTATGGGTCTTAGGATATCCGTTTTGAATAGGATCCAACAGGAGAATTGGTCAAAATGTATCAAAATGGGGATTAAAGAGATAAATGAGAAGGAATGGTCAATTCTTCATGAAGAATGACACAAAGTGCACACAAATGAATCCGGTAAAAGGACAAAAAAAATTGAGTTGAGGCGGAATAATGATTTTATTTGAATGGAAACAAGATACGAGATCTCAAATAGATAAAAGAGTACAACTGAGCAAAATACAGTATAAAAATACAAATACTGGGAAACAGGAGTTACATTTATACTGATTTTAAAGATAATATTTTGATCCAATATTTTGCTGAGTACAACTAGACTTGATTGGATTAACCTCCTAATTTTTTTGGATTTAATTGATGACTTTTATAAACTATTCTATACTTGCAAATAACTACTAAACTTGTAGAATTTTCATGCTATTCAGTAAAGAACCTTAATTTCAACCTAATTCTACTTGCTGTTTATAAAACTTTGTGAATATGAATTGTAGCCTACTGTATCTATTTTATCACCCTTTTGACGGATCTGGATTTTAATTTATATTTTGTAATCTATTGCTGTTTTAGTACTGCTTTATTTATAATTTCAGATTTACAAATTTTTTGTATCTTGCTGCTTTCTGATTTTTCTTGACTAGCCTATCTATGTTGGAAAATTATGAAACTTTATTTCCTGATACTAAACATACTAGGGAATACCCCAGATTTTTCTTGGATTTAATCAATAAGTTTTTATGCCGTTTTCCTGTTCATGAATACAAACTTCTGATTTCTAACTAAACATGTTTTTTTGTATACAATTCTGTTTTGAGTCATATTTTTGTGAAATACCGTATGACTTATATATATTTTCTCGATTCATCCGGGAGTCTATTTTCCAAATTTTCTGTCGGATCCAGATTTGCATGTTGGCGGCAACAGGAATCCCAGATTTGGTGCAGTACTGTCTTGCTGTCCAGAATTAGAATTTTCGTTGTCTTAGTCTATTTCGAGTCTTTTATCACCCGCTCTTGTCCTTCTTTCAACATGTACTTGTCTCTTGTTATCTTGCCATATTTCTTGACTTGTTTGTGCACGTCGATGCTTGCTTGAATGATAATAATAAGAAACTAAGCCGGGGTTTAATGGGAATAATCTAATAATAGAAAATACAAAAATGTGTAGTCGGAAGGGGATCTATAGATCCTACGTGATTACTTGATACTTGATACTTGGAGCTTAACATGTGATTACTTGACACTTGCACACTTGACACGTGATACTTGGTACTTGGAGTTTGATACTTGATACTTGATACTTGTCCCTGAGTACACTACCCTCTATGATCCACTATGAAATCTAAAACGTAATTTGTTTAAATGTAGCAACCATATGGTAAAAACATGGGACGCATGAAGTGCTACCTAGTTAGGACTAGATACAAGACTTGAACATGATCATTTGACACTTGCTACTTGTTACTTGTGCATGATACTTGATTCTTGACATATGTTACCTGTTACTCGTTTACATGATACTTGTTTACTTGACACTTGTTTCATGCCACTTGCACTCATTCATCTTGCCATGCTAGTTGTTTATGTTCTTGATTTGAGTTAGTCCTCTATTTTGTTGTTACATCCGTTCCATGCTATACTTGCTTCCGCTGTTACTCTATTCTTGTCCATTTGTTTCCTTCTGTACTTGTGCCTGTACTACAAGCGGCCCTTAACTTGTATTGACGGGAATTTTGTTTCTCTTTTCTTTTTTCTGCAAGTTGTTAAATTACAGATTATGGTGCTCAGTTGCTCGATGGAGTGGGTGATCTAAGATTTTAGTTGGCTGGAGCTCTTGCTATATCTATTTATTTCTTGTTACTTATGTTGAATAATTGTACTTGGTTACATGGATTATTTTCTATTGAGCTTTGTGTCCCAGACTTGTGTTTTTATTCCAAACATGATTATTTGAAATTTAGTATTTTTGTTTCTTTTCAAGTAATCTTATTGACTATATTGATTCAGTTATGCATGCGTGATTGACTATTCTTCTTGTATCTCTCTTGTTTATACTTGTGCTTGATGTAAAAATCCTGACAGCTTATGGATGATGAAAATCATTCGCTGGACTTAGTCACTTATCCGTATTTCGTATCTCCTTTTTGGAAAGCGGGGTGTGACAAATATTGCAGTACTGTGAACGACATTCATTGGAGACAGCAGATCCATCTTCAAGGTATAACTCCTAAACACGATTTATGATTTTCGCATGGATCTTTGGCTAGGTTTCGATATTTCTTTGTAATTTTTCTATTGTGTATTTGATTTGAGACTACCATCGAAACCTAACACTCAGCGATGAGTAGGAGATTATTAACGTTCCCAACTGGGGTGTGAAGCAGCAAAAGAGTTTCCTCGACAACTCGGCCGCTTGTTGAAATTAGAATTCTGTTCTCAAAACTAGGTTACATCGAAGTCCTAGAAAAATAAATTTAGTTTGTGATAACTTTGAAACTAACAAATATTGTATTTGATTGCATAATGAAAGGTAGAAGAGAAGAAAGAACTCTATACGATCTTGATGAACGTTATTGTTCTTGCTTTCCAATGGTGTGATGAGTCGTCTCCTCCAGTTCTTTTAACCTCCAAGATATATATATATATATATATATATATATATTTTCTCATATCAGCCTTTATATATAGCAGCCAAAGAAACCATCAAAAGATAAACACAATTGCAGCCAACTTGGACCCGAAACTCACAACCCAAATTTCCTGTTCTCGGATTTCTGTGCACCCTCCCGGAGCTAAAAAACCAAGTTCATAACATATGAGTACTCATTTTGAAGAAGACTCGATGACCGACATCTTTAATTTATAACAAAAGTTAAGATTCGTCCATCTTCATATCCGAAACAGCTATACAAGTTCTAGGTGCTGCATTTTTTAAAGAAGATGAGAGTTAATTAATTAATAGGATAAGTTTAAGTTTAAATAATTAGTTAGTAAAAATCTACATATTAAGATTAATATTTTAGATTTTAAACTTATTTTTCAACTAATTTAATCCAATAATCAATTTGAATTTTAAAATTTGAATTTCAAATTTCAAATTTTGAAATCTTTATCCTTATTTTCTTCGTTGATTTTACTAAAACACCTATCTTTTGCACTAATCCATCTCATTCCTTGAAAAAAGATAAATTTTAAAGAACTAAACGAGAACTTGCAATTTTTATGCGTAAAAAGAGTAATAATTTCATGTACAAATTTCACTCATCAAATACCCCCAAACTTAAGATTTTGCTTGCCCTCGAGCAAAAAGTAAAACCATAAATCAAAAAATAATTATCTTAAGTAGGCTCAACTCATCACACTAAAAGGTCTTATCATGCAAGCATAATATCTTCAACTAAGCATACTCACTTTTTTCAGTGCAATTATTCATACATAATTCCCAACCCAATCAAATTTGTCATGCAATTAATATTAATGTAATTATATCATGTAACAACTCCATTTGTGATTACCCCTTTTCACTGCTACAAACCGAGTAGCAAACTAGAGTTTTTTCCCTCTTTCTAAATTGTCACTTGCCTTTTGACGTGAATGCAAATACTTGTGATGAATTCACTAGGTTACTCAACAAGTCACAAACTTTGAGTGCTTTTGCATACTTATATTTCAAGTTGCCGTTTGACGTAAAAGTAAACATTGGTGATGAATACCCCTAGTTACTAAGCAACTCAAAATAATGGAGTAGATCAAACTTTATTCATTCAATTATTAATTATTATCACTCTATTTACTTAAACTCTATTTATGACTAGATCAAAGGGGATAATCACAAGAATACGAATCACAATTTTCTTTTATGTATAATCACATGAGTCTCACAATTTTGTAAGGAATTTTAAACTTCAATAATCCTAAAGAAAATAAGTATGCTTAATCTTTCTCTATAATATATTGTCCATCCTAAAAAAAAATATTCCAATGCTTTAGCACAATAAAGAACTCAAATAAAGAACTCAAATGTGTAATGGTAAGCCTAATTGAAGTCCTTTTTTTTTCTTTTCATATATATATATATATATATATATATATATATATATATATATATATATATATAATTGTACCCCTTACCCCACAAACTTTAATATCAAATTGTCCTCAATGGGTAAAGAAAAAGAAAAACAAAAAAATGAGAAAAATTTAGAATTGCTCTCCCGATTCATGCTAAAATTCTGGATGAGTGACATTCATTGTTTTAGTCATATCTAGAGTTGTAGATGTCCAAATCCTCTGATTATTTTTGTATTGGAAAACTAAGACAATTTCCTCCGATCGCTCTTTGAAACACTTTTTCAGAATCAGACTCCATCTTGCCCAAAAATAGCCATCAAAGTAGGTCTAGAAAAACAAACTTATGCAATCCTATAAAATATTAAAATTAAAGTAAGCTAAAAGAAAAAGAAATTCTAAATGCAGTAAAATGAAAACATGGGTTGCCTCCCAAGAAGTGCTAAGTTTTAATCTTCGGTCAGACGTAATAGCTAAGATGGTTATGTGATGCCAAGATCCAACAACATAAAAACCTCATTTCTAATACTTCTCTTCAGGTGTGGATTGAGTTTTCTCTATACATCCCCTAATCTAGATGGTAGTGGATCAAGCTCGAGTTTGAGTCGTTTCTTTCTTGAAGATGACGTCTTTGATATCCTCACCTCTTTGAATTTCACCTGAGAAGAAAGATTAATAGTCGACATAGCATCCAAATACATAACACATTTCAAAACATTTTCTTTCTCAAATTCAATAGTTGTTGAATTTGTTAGACATACTTCTATTGGTAACTTTTCAACTTCAGTCTTATGTTTCTCGCCCACAACTAAATCGGTTTCACAAACTTGAAAACACGACTGTACTTTGGCAGGAAACTCTATGAATTTAAAAACATCAAACGTTACTTTCTCATCCTCAACCCTCAAAATAAGTTTTCCTTGTTGGACATCAATCAAAGCTCTTCCCGTAGCTAGAAAAGGTCGCCTCAAAATCAACGAAATTTGTTCATCTTCGTCCATATCAAGCACTATGAAATCAGCTGGAAATATGAACTTGTCCACCATTACCAAAACATCTTCAATTATACATCTTGAGTACGTGATAGATCTGTCCGCCAATTGCAAAGAAATTGTAATGGGCTGTCCTTCTCCAATACCCAGTTTCCTGAAAACCGAAAAAGACATAAGATTAATACTTGCTCCTAAATCACATAAAGCTTTATGAAAAGAAGAATTTCTAATAGTGCAAGGAATTATAAAACACCCTGAATCTTTAAGTTTATGAGGAAATTTCTTTTGTAAATTGCACTACTCTCTTCAGTTAGCATAACTGTCTCATGCTCCTCCAACTTCCGCTTGTTTGATAAAATATTCTAATTTTTTTAGTATATTTAGGCATATGTTCTAAAGATTCAATAAGAGGAATATTAATATGCAATTTCTTAAAAATATTAAAAAATTTAGAGAAGTGATTTTCGAGATTATTCTTTTTAAGTCTTTGCGGGAAAGG
Organism: Hemerocallis citrina; assembly: GCA_017893485.1. Lineage (NCBI taxonomy): Eukaryota > Viridiplantae > Streptophyta > Magnoliopsida > Asparagales > Asphodelaceae > Hemerocallis > Hemerocallis citrina. The sequence goes on from CM030359.1 coordinate 205,301,841, forward strand.
AATATGTGGATCATAAGGTGAATTAGGATAAGTTTCAAAATTAAACTCCCTAGAAACCGTGGTATTTGAAGCTCCTGTGCTTTCTCTTAGAGTTCTCAAAATGATGATTTGTCACCTGCTGCATTTGTTCCTCCAAAATTGGCTCGAATTCATCTTGCTTTTCTACCACATTTTGTTCGACATTTTTTTCTTGTGGCTGCTCAATTATTTGCCCACTTCTTAGTGTTATTGCTTTGACAAATTCCGTAGGATTGGTCACAGTATTACTAGGTAAGGTTCCTGCTGTTCTCTTGAAAGAATATTTGAAAGTTGGCTAATCTGAACATCAAGGTTGTGAATTGAAACCGCAGTTGAAGCTGCATTAATTGGATCGCCAAATCTGTTTTTTGCATGTATTGCATGAACATTTTCTCAAGTGTCGGCTTATTTTCTTGTTGTGGAAAATTATGAGGTGGTCTAATTACTCCTTGATTGTGGTTTCAAGAAAAATTGTGGTGGTTTCTTCATCCTGGATGAGACGTGTTCGAATAAGAATTGTTTTGATGTTGAAAGTTTGACACGTAATTTGCTTGTTCGGAATTTAGGTGAGCAAAATGATTTCCCACTTGGCAATCAATACTTGAATGGTTTCCTGCACAAAAATCATAACTAATACTAGTTTGAATAGTATCAACATTAACATTACCTATTTGTTTTGATAAAGTAGCAATTTGTGCAGTCAATGTGATAATAGGATCAAGCTCAAAATTCCAGCTTCATTTCTTGGTATTGTTCTCTCTGAAGAACATTGGTAATTATTGGATGTCATCTCTTCTAAAAGTTCATAGGCCGCTTAATGAGTTTTGCTCATAAGAGCTCCTCCAGCTGCTGCATCTACCATAGATCGATTTGTAACTCCCAAACCGTTATAGAATATTTGAATTTGCAGCAATTTTTGTTGTTCATGATGAAGAAACTTTCTCAATAACTTTTTATACTTATCCCATGCATTATCCAAAGACTCGGTCTCAAATTGAGTGAATGTGGTAGTGTCACTCCTTAGCTTTGCTATCACTGCCGGTGAAAAATACTTAGCCAGAAATTTGTTTGCAAGTCCCTCCCAAGTAGTAATAATACCGGGTGGTAGAAAATTTAGCCAAGCCTTCACATTATCTCTTAGTGAAAAAGGAAAGAGTCTCAATCGAAATGCATCATCTGATACACCATTGTGCTTGAAATTGTCGCAAATTTCTAGAAAATTTGCAACGTGAACATTAGGATCCTCGTGCGATGGTCCTCCAAATTGAACAGTCTGTTGAATTATTTGAATGATCGTCGGTTTAATTTTAAAATTATTAGTTTCAATAGTAGGCCTCTTTATGCTTGATGTTGCTTCATTAAGTGAGGGCATAACATAGTCTCTTAAAACCTTATTTTCTTCTCCATTACTCTCGTTTGTCATGGTAATACGCTTCTATGTCCTGAAATATATCTATTAAATAATAGAAAAACTAAAATAATTAAAAAAAATTCAATAATAATAATAATAAAATAAAAAAATGAATAAGAAAAATTCAAATTAGTAATAATCTAGAAATTATCAATATCAATAAAAGAATAATTAGTCCCCGACTAAGGCGCCAAGAACTTGATGAGATTATTTGCAAGTGTAGAAAATCGCAACAAGTAGTATAGTTTAAGTGAAATGAGTGTCAAACCCACAAGGGCTAACTATTATATTGAGGACCAAAGTTTACTAGATTAAATACTATTTGGAAAACCAAAATTTAATAAATAAAGCAATTAAATTAAATAAATCTAAAGAACTAACTAACATAATTAAAAAGAATGAAAATATGAAATTTTGTTGTTTGTTAATAGCAAAACTAATTCTAGGACTTTTGATTTCACCTAGTTAATGTCACACAATTCATAATTCCATGTAACAAGAAATTATACGTTTCCAAGTTGTAAACCAAAATTCCCTAATTATTCAATGTTTTCCCTCAAACAACACTAAAAATATCTCCAATTAACAGTTCCTCGTATCTCTATGCAAATTTAACTAATTGAAAACTCATTAAGTTCTATGGATTTCTTTATAGTCACATTAATCGTAGTAAATGTACTCTAATTTTTCTCAATTAGTGGTGTTTAATTCTATAATTCTAAATCACAAATTACCTCTTGGTCTCTCCATGATTCAATAAATCAAACAATAGTTGGCCAAACAATTGTAAGCATTAAGAACAAAAATTAAACATACAACCATGGAAAAATAGGATAATAAAATAACATAAAATTAGAGGTGTGTTCTCAAAACTAGGCTACATCGAAGTACTAGAAAAATAAATTTAGTTCATGATCACTTTGAAACTAAAAACATTGTATTTGATTGCATAATACAAGGTAGAAGAGAAGAAAGTACTCTAGACGATCTTGATGAATGTTACGGTTCTTGTTCTCCAATGGTGTGATGAGTCGTCTCCTCCAATTCTTTTAGCCTCCAATATATATATATATATGTATATCTCATATCAGCTTTTATATATAGCAGCCAAAGAAACCTTCAAAAGATAAACATTATTACAGCCAACTTGGACCCGAAACTTGCAACCCGAATTTCCTGTTCTTGGATTTCTGCGCACAGTTGCAGTAAAATGAACTTTCCCGAAGATACAGAACCCCGTTCATAACGTTTGAGTACTCGTTTCGAAGAAGACTCGACGACTGACATCTTTGATTTAGAACAAAATTTAAGATTCGTCCACCTTCATGTCCAAAACAGCTGTACAAGTTCTAGGTGCTATATTTTTTTAAACAAAAGGAGAGTTAATTAATTAATAGGATAAGTCTAAGTTTAAATAATCAGTTAGTAAAAATCTACATATTAAGATTAATGTTTTAGATTTTAAACTAATCATTCAACTAATTTAATCCAATAATCAATTTGAATTTTGAATTTTGAATTTCAAATTTCAAATTTCAAATTTCAAATTTTGAGTTTTGAAATCTTTATCATTGTTTTCTTCCTTGATTTTTACCAAAACGCCTATATTTTGCACTCATCCATCTCATTCCTTCAAAATCAAATAAATAAATAAAAATAAGTTGAAAGATGATAAATTTTAAAGAAATAAATGAGAACTTACAATTTTTATGCGTAAAAAGAATAATAAATTCATGTACAAATTTCACTCATTAGCCTCTACCCAAAGTTATCATGAACATAAGGCGAATTGTAGGGCCACCCCTACTCTACCAAGGGCCACAGAGTTAAACTCTTGCTCCCCATTCATGCTGATAGCTCAAACATAGACGGAACTTAAGGGTCCATCCCCTAAGTTCCGATAGGACTTGCGGCTTGTGTCCGCATCCCATTCTCATCACTAAACTCCAGAAATTTACAGGCAAGACTACCTCGTCCGTTCCCCTTAACAGGTGAGACGGTACACATGTATCCCTTTGATAGGCGAGTACAGCCACCACACTAGTGTCTTTCCTTACAATTAAAATAATGATAGTTTCCGGTCTTTAGGATATTACTACTAGCTCACCAATCCTAACTTAGAATTTGAACACTGGTCTTAGTTAAAACAACTAATTATATTGTATTAGTGAAATTATTAGTGAAAACTAGACGGTTTGCCTAGTCTTTTCATCCGAACATAACTGTCCCAAGTGGAATCCAACCCAGCCTCCAAACTAGGCCTAAGAGTTGGCCCGACTTGGTGCCAACTTGACCTAGCGACATCAGCGATTTGACCTTCGTCGATCATTGTTCTCCCTCTTGCTTGGATTTCGACAATGTCTTCATCCCGTGATCAATCCCTCATCGGATAGAAAACTGTCTTCATCTGTTGCACTCGAGGTGACATAAGCTCCTATTTACCCAAGTAATCATGTCGTATTGATAGGTACTAGGGTAATTTCACTACCCTAATGGTCAGCAAGTTAAAATCACTCGTGGGTAATAGAATCATCCCCATCATGAATCAAACAAGTACATAGCTAATCTAAACTTATGCAAGTTAGAAAAATTTAGGATAACACGCAAGTTGCACCAATGCAAACATAAGACAAATAGTTGTTCTAATCTTAAAACACAATAGATGTATACAAGCACAACTCTAACATGATCAAACATGATTCAAGAGTTAGAAAAGCATCATTCTAAGTCCATTCTGAAGCCATAATATGATGGAAACTTATAAACATTGAAATCAGCAAGCTAACTATTCAACTTGCAACCTAGGTTGTTGTAAAAACCATCATTAATCACATACTCAATGAAATTTCAACTTAGATTCTATAGAAATATCAACCATTCTACTTTAATTTTTCAGTTGGAAATTTTCTCAAATTACTTAATTTTAGAGATGGAAATGGCCTCAAACTAATATGTAGGTAAGATTCCAGAATTGATAAAAGTGTCGGCCAGTTGCTCATCAAACTCATTTAAAAATAACAAATGATATCCATAGTTTATAAAATTTGGCAGGCATATTGTAGACACAGAGAAACATCACATATCCAAATTTTAGCTAAAATTTCCAAGTATTCAGAAACATATGATATTTTGAAGTGTGTATAGTTACAAGACAGCATACACACTGTTTCTTAACAACAACAGGAAGTTGTATTTTATAAAAATATCAAATGATACTTAGAAATCATAAAAATTGGTAGAGATGTTCTATACTAACCTGAGATACTGCTGTAAAAATTTCAGTCTTAGAATTCATTTTTATCAAAGAGTTATTGCATTCAATAACTAAGTGTGAAATAACAAATGGAATCAGAAAATAAATCTGTTCCAGCAACACTTTCATTTTTTCTTAAAATAGTAAAAATCATCCAAACCTTATGAAAATTGGTGGAGTTACTATAGACATGTATGAGAACTTACTGTAAAAAATTTAGTTATAAATTTCAAATGATTACAGAGATATGATTTTTAGAAACTAAGCATGTACAATCAAGACAAAACAGAAATTAAGCTTTTGTTCCAGCAACCATTTGTATTTATTCAAAAATATCAAACCTTATTCAAAATTTACGAAATTTTGTGAAGTTAATAAAGACATATGTGAGATGCTACGGTAAAAATTTCAACCCAAATTCTAACAAATCACATAGTATGAATTTTCCTATCTATTCTCGCAAACTTCTATAAGATCATGTTTTTTCTAGTAATTAGTATACTTAGTACTTGTATTAATTTATAACCATACAATTGATTTTCATTCACATCATCATGCAAGCCAAATCGGCAACTTTCATCACAATTTAAAATAAATCAAACATGCAAAGAGTTTTAGAAAGACACCCACTTATAGTAAAAGATTTCTACTACTAAGCTCCTCCTTCCAGTTCCTACTTCTTGTTGCTTTGGCCTCATTCTCCTCCTAGCTCTTTTTCTTCTTACCTGACTCCTTCACCAAATTTTCAATTTCTATTCTAGATTGGAGCTGGGTTGGAGGAGATTTAGAGAGTCGAGAATAGGCTTAGGATGAAAAAAATATAAATTTGATTGTGTATGAAGTAAGGTAAATTAATGGAATCGAAACGAGTTTAATGGGCTCACTCTCTTTCCCATTCTCTCATGGCCGACCAAGGCTCTGGATGAAGATGAGGTGAGATGGGTTATGTGCCAAGTGTTCAACTTATGCCTAATATTGAAACTTGATTTCATCATGGCATTTGAAACCAAGAAAATAAGCCCATGGTTTAAATTTAATCCATGATTTATGTAGGGTTTAGTTTAGTGTATATACATACAAACACGTGTACAAGTATCAAGGCAAATGCATATATAAATATCATACAAATTAATTGTTAGTTATCATAGAAATACTATATGTTCTGTCTCAATTATAGTTGAGACAAGTATACAATTCAATTGAGAAATACCCAAATTCTGTTTCACAAATGCGCCTTCGCTGAGTTCAAAATATACAAAATAATATGTTTCATTATTTACTCAATTAAAATTAAGTAAAATTTTGTTAATACATGAAACTCCCAAACATGCACGAATTAATATACAAAATAGTTATATACTATTCTGCGGGATCTTACAATGTTCGGCACATGAGTGCATCGGTGGCATTATAGACCATCATGAGAGTTTTAACTCTCAATATGGTCAGTCGGGCCAGATTCACCATCGTAATTGTCATGCCCCGCTTCCCAAAATACAGGATACGAGTACGTAAGGTAGGCCCGACGAATGATATAAACACCATCCATAAGCTGTACCAGTCTAACTCAACAATATGAACAACAAACACAGCCACACAAGGAGATATAATCACATGAATCAAAGAAAACCTTCAATAATAATGAAATAATCCAAAATAATATGCAACATAATATCCAATATCTGGAAAAATAAATAAACTTCGGGACAAAGGCCCAAACAATGTATAATGTCAAAGACAGTGTTCAAAAGAAATAAATCTAGCATAAATTAATTCAAGGAGCGCAATCTTCAGTTCCATCTTCTAGAATCGCTGCTCACCAAATCCTTCAGGTATTGTTCCTTCAGTACCTGTAAATTCTTGATTTAAAAGAGAGAAAATAATGTCCTTAGAGCAAGTCATGGACATCAAGTAGAGAAAACAGGGAATAATAGGAACATGGTATATCTAAAGAAGGGACTGGATCAAAGTCAATAACAAAATTAAAGATTGGTAAAAATGTCAAGGGTCTATGTTTAATCATGCATTTAATTAATAATTTCAATTCAAGTCCAATGTTGATGACAGTATACGGGATCAAGCATGAAATGTCAGGGGAGGGTTGCTAATCAATTTATTTACCTATCTAGTGCACGTACTACTGCGTCCCATTCCACAGGTTCGGTGCAAGTACGCAGTGAACGCTTTAGATTGATGGTGAATTCATGGATCATGTACTCAGCCCAGTAATCAGTGATTAATGTTCAGTGACAGTCATTATCAAGTAGTATTTTATGGCCATCAGTCAGTATCATCACAAGTTAGGCAGTAGGGTCCGACTGAGAACAGTTTCCGATTGTTCACTACCAAGTCATCCCATAATACCCCAGCTTGTTAACATTTTATTTCATCCTATGTGAGCATGCAAGAAGGTATCAATGTTGTATCATGCTAGGTGTGACTATTTCTACTCGTTACAGACAAATCATGAAGCAAATATATTAATTAAATGCATTCCACACAATCTAGACAACATGATGTTGCTGTACAAAAACACAGATTACCGCTACTACATAAAAGAAAATTTGGATCCGTAAGAAATTCTAGAAACTAGACTCTTTGCCGGTTCCAGCAAATATATACACGACATATAAAAGTTACCAAAACTAGGGTGAAAATCCTACTCTTTTCAGATTTTATGTTCAGACAGCAAGTTATAGATTGTGTTCACATATATGTTTTAGGTCAGAAAACTCAGCAATTAAATCTACAAAAATTCAGAGTGATTCCTACACATGTCTAGTTTAGCCAATTTAATTTCATATTTTTATTTTACTGTTGTCATGTTCTATTTATTTATGAAACAGAAAGATACGCATGAATTTGTGAATATGAAAATTCAGACCCAGCTGTACTAAAAATAAGATATCTCACAGATTATATGTCAGAATTCAATTTCGTTGAATGTTCTGGAAAATAGACTCATGGGGATATAGTTCATATTCAGAAAGCTATTCAAAGTACAACAGTAACAGGGTCGAAAATCTGATACAAAAAAGAAACAAACAGCAGGCCAGAAAATAGTTTGATACGAATAAGCAATAATTTCATCATACAAACATATAATTCATGATAATCAATAAACAAAGTGCTATTAGATGATCAACATGCAAATTTCTAGATTTATGATGCAATTTACAATCATGGTAGTTAATTCATTAAATCAAATTCAATCTAATATATTCAATTTATCAAACAATTCTATAACATGGATCTAGATATTTTTCAAGTATAACATGCATATGCAATGTGCTAGAGGGACTAGGTTTTAGATCAAAGATGAGGGCATGATGTTAAGAATATATTGGTTTAGCTCGTGTAAACCCTCAATATACTTGGCAGAATTCAAATAGCAATATGATAAAAAGGATTGGGATCTACTTCCAGAAATCAAAGAAATTCTTGAACAAAACAATAAGCTAGCTCAAGAAGAAACTTGCCTGTTAGATGATAATTTCAAATATATAGAATAACGGGATGAGAATCCCGGGCGACGAACCACAAAAATGGAAACACGGAAACATGGAACTACGTGTGAACCCGTGCAAAACAGCAACAACAATCACAGCACCGGATCCTCCTTCCTGCTTCACTACCTGAACAGCAAACACAGCAAGGAAGGAGGGAGAGCAAAGGAATGGCGGTGGCGCGAGTGGCTCAAGGGGGTGGTTGACGGTGGTGCTCACAGTCGAGGAGCGACGCAGCAACGAGCGACGGGAAAAATTGGTGCTTTGTTTCACACTGAAATAGAGGAGGAGACGGGAAGGCAGGGGGAACGGTGCTCTGGACGTCGACGACAAGGAGAGGGGATGCGGCAAGGATGGAGAATGCGATCAGGATGGTGGGAAAGGGCAACGAGGTTCGAAGGGTGCAGGCGGGGGCGATCGGGGTAAAGGCGATGGGTTCACGAAGATGAGGGGAGGATGAAGACGACGGGGCGACGGGATGGTAGTGGCGAGGGCGGAGCAAGGGCAAAGACGAAGTCGAGGATGGTGGAAGGGTGATGAGGGATCAACGGGCAGTGGAGGACTTGGGCGGTGATGGGTTCTGGCGAAACAGAGAGAGGGTCGGGAGTAAGGAGAGAGAGAGAGAGCGGCGATAGGAAAGAGAGAGAGTTTTAGAATATAAAATTAGGGTTTTACGGAGTATTTAAATAGGAGATTGAGATGTTGGGTTTTGGGTTGCGGGTTAATGGGTTTAGGATACGGGTTTAGGCTCCAGAAAGGGAAAAACAAATATAGATCAATGAGATAGACATATAGCAGATCAATTTAAACTCAAAACACAAAAGAGTGAAATTTGTAGTGAGTCAAAAGGGTACAAAATGATCAAAAGAGAGTAAATGAGCCTAAAGAAAAACAAGATTTATTATTAAAAAGGAATTCGAATACAATAATCAAGAAAAAGAAAATAAAATATAATAAAATCCAGAATAGAAAAATAGGGGAATAGGGGTTACAGTAAGATTAGGAGCTTTAAAATTCTTTGGAATGAGTGCATCGAGGATGGATTTGCTGAAAGGAGGTCGATTGGAGCGGTAAGCCCTGCTAGAATTGTTTCCTTCATCCTTTATATGTTCCAGGTGATCCTCTACTTCTCGGATGCGGCAAAGGACTTGGTCGTCCTTCTCCTTGGATCTAGTTGAGTCACTGGATTCTTTTTCTCTCGAAGGAGTAAAGTGGAGGTTCCATGAGTGACGACCCTGATCATGAGTACCTTGGATGACTCGGAGGATGTCATTCTTGAAGTTTTCCAATTCGGTGCTAGTGAGTGTGACCTCTTGATCTTTGTTCCTCTCAAGGTGCTTTCGACTCTAACTAGTCGGGCTTCTTTCTACATTGTGTCCCCTGTGAGATGAGGAGCATCTCGATTTCTGCCTTCAAGGGGAGTTACTTGTCCGGTTCTCCTGATGTTCTGAGCGGTAGGCCTCGCCCCGGGTATGCCTCTCATCCAAACGGACCCGTAGATTGGTCCCTTGTTGTCTGGTGTTGATGACTTAACAGAGATCTCTTAATCCCCAGGGACCTTTTGAGGGTGTCGAGTGGCTTGCGGTAGTATGAACTGAGACATGGTTGTATAAAGGTGATGTTCATGGCGCAGTTCATGACAGCTTGAGAGGTGCTAGATTAGGTTGTTGGCGCTGACGACCCTAATTTATTGCGATTTTTACCATTATCAACAACCTATACTCGGTTTTAGAAGTTAGGGTTTGGACACCTGAAGCAAAAGGCGATTTTGAAAGCGATTCTGAAGCGTTTTTTCCTGGCTGCCCTCTCCATCCTTCCATTGCCAGATCCGGCCTATCCTCACCTCCATCCACCTTACTCCCTTCTTTAATTGTGTTCAGCTCTCCTTTATCTCCAAACCCATATCCCCTTTTCCCCTCTACTCCCTCTCCTTGGCGATCCGTCTGTTCCCCTCCGGTGGTTTTTTCTGAGCTTCCCACCGCCTCCAGGACGGCTCCGCGTCCAGCCTCAGCCCAGCGCAGCGTGGCTGTTTCCGTGCTCCTTTTCTTTCTTCAGCTCATCGAGTTGCTCCCCCCTCGGCTGCGATTCCTCTGCGGCCTCCCTCCGGTGACTTCCCTCCATCCTCTTGCCAGTGTCCCCCTTCAGGGGAGCTTTCCAGCCACGTTCTTCCCCCCCCCCCAGCAGCGTTCCAGACTCCTCTCTCAACCACTCACTGTGAGTTTTAGTTTGTTTAATCCATTAGCGGTGGATCCGCAGATTTCGTTTTGTTGGGTAGTATCGGATAGATTGGTTTTGTTGGGTTGTTCCTTGGTGCTTTACTTTCTCCTTGCTGCTTCTATCTGTGCGCTGAGTAGGTCCCCATTAGCTGTGATCTCTCTCGATTTGTCAGATTAGTCGTTCTGGCATTGTGCTCCCCTTTCCCTGTGGATCATTTTCGCTAGCGGCTATTGCAGCTCCTATTGGTGTTCTGACTGAGAGCTTCTTCTAGCTCGGTCGTGTTTTCTATCCTCTCCTTTTCTCTATTTTCACCATCCTATTTCTCCCGATTGGAGTGTGCGGTTTCTCATCTTTGAGAAGCGCAGTTCTGTTGTATCAATGGTTTTGCTTAACTTAGTTGGAGCTTTGTTTGAGCTTTATCATTGGCTTCAATTCTGTAAGAGTTTTCTTTATCCATCATCTTTTCCTTGTTGGAGCTTTGTTTTGCTCCACTCTTGGAAGGCTTCTTCCATGAATCGCATCAAGGCTATAGCGAGCTCTTCCTGTTCAGCTTCGGATCAGGATTTGCTGTGGGACTTATCTTCTTCTCCTCTGAATTTCATCTACCCCTCGCAGGGTTCTCCCACCTTCTCTAATTCCCTTTCGCATTGTAGGCCCGAACCTCATCCGGTCTGCTTCAGGTGCCTCCTTCCGGGACATCTTAAGCGTGAATGTATGAATAAAATGAAGTGCTTATTCTGTGATAAGCTCGGACACTCTCGCAATCGATGCTTCTCCCTTCAAAAACTTCTTGGCTTTCCCAGAGGTCACTCCTTACCGGCCAAACTCCTCACCTTTCTTAATTACCCTCTCTTAAAGCGCAAGCTTCTGAATAGCTTGGTTAGTAAGTACAGTATGGTTAAGAGCAAGGACCTTGACTCCTCAGTTGTTGTTCCTCTGTCAGCGACGTTTTCCTCAACATCTTTCTCTCCTCTTCGCGCACCTTTTGTTACTCTTCATCGGCCTAACATTGCTTTCCTTTTTAAGGATCGTAAAGTAATTACGAACCTTGTCTCCCTCCCTCGCCGGGGCTCTTACAAGGCTCGTCCCCGCCCATTCTCAGCGGCTCCGTCTTTGATTTGGATTTTGGGTAAAAATCCAGACTGTTTTAAATCCTATTTCTCCCGTGGTGCGAGGGAGCTTGCTCTGCACTCCCGCATTTCGGATCCCCTAATGCTCCCTGACAGAGATGCAGTTTATTTTAAGGCCCCTTCTTTATCTTATGACTATCCTTGTGTTTTGAAGATCTCTGTCCCCACATTTTCTGCGGTCTCTTTTCATTATCCAGGATGCTTATTCTCTTGGCATCAACATCTAGGGGTCCAGTCATGGCTTTATCAGGTCCTGAGGGCGTTTAAACTTTTCATGCTCTCCCTTCCCCTTAAGCATCCTTTAAGTCTTCATGTCCCTTCTTTTCCCCGTTGGGCCGGCTCCTCCAAGACCATTCTTTCTGCCTCATCGGTTGCTCCCAGCAGTCTCGGTTCCCCTTCGTGCCCTATCTCAGTAGGCGCTTCATCATCGGACCTTGCGGCGTTTTCGTCCCCTTCTGTGAGGGTAGCACCTCCTCCCGTCAAGCGAGGCTACAACAAGAAAGTTTTTGACCATTCGAAGATCCGAGTGAGTGCTCAGCTTCTTGCGAGGAAAGCAGCTTCCGTGTCAGCTCTTCAGCTAGGGCACAGTTGAGTCTTGCCTTCTCGTTGGCTTCACTGTTGTAGGCAGTGCATTTCCTCCTTTGTGCTGCTAGAGTCCCTCTAGACTACTAGTGGAGTTGTATGCCGTCGTGGGAGGAGTATTATCCTCCATTGTCTTGGATCGGTCGCTGAGGTCCACCTCCTCACTCGAGTGCGACAGTCTGGCTTTTGTCTCCTTCTCATTGCTCGCTTTTCCGGGCCGTTTGCTCCGCTCTTGGGTAACGGCGTAGTGCGTCTTGCTGTGGTTCCACCCTCTGTTTTGCTGATGTTGAGTCCGTTATTGTATTTCTTATTTGCTCGCTTATTTCTGTTTTACATCTTGTAAAACTATTGATTATTTGTTTTGTATCTTAACTGTCTTATTGATTAATATATTTTTTGATGGCTGGAGTCTTTTGGCTCTATCCGATTCATAAAAAAAAAACAACCTATACTCAATCGAAGGTTCTTGCTTTGGACAACATTTTATTTTCAATCTTAAGACTTTTTGATGTTCTATAAAGAGTTCACACTGCATGTGCTAAACTTATTGGTGCGTAAGCCAGATACTTATTCTATGATCTTCATGATATCTCTTTCCCCAATCGCCCGAGCAGTGATCAAACCACGTACAACATCAGAAACATGGTGAAAAGGGAACTCTCTTTTTAACTCCTCAATTTTCAACCCTCTTTCTAAATCAGTTGATCTTCTCTTTTTTAAATCTTCTAAACAAAACGCAAACTCTTCCTGTTTTTCCTTTGTCGAGTGTGCATGTGAAATGTTCAACACAAACTGCCAATTTAGAGCATATGTGTTGAATGTCAAAATTTGGGTATTTGACATATAGGAATAGAAATTTTGGGTTTGTGCTGCAGTCGTTCAAACCTAAATTTTGAATTTTCAAACTTAAAAATTGATAGACGGAAAATCATTCCCCGTCTCACGTTAAAATATTATATATATATATATATATATATATATATATATATATATATCGAACGGACTGATTTCCCGTTCGTCGATTTTTTTAAATAAAAAAACGATGGCAATATACCAATAATAATTTGTATAGGCCAACTTCTTAAAAAAAAAATTTCAATTTGGGTTTGGGATGGGAGATCATCTCCTGTCCCACTAAAAAAAATTTTATTTATTTTTTTTAATCAACGGACGGGAAATGAATTACCGTCTAATCATTTAAAAAAAATAATCAATCTGATATATTTTTTTAAAAAAATTAACGAGACGAAAAATAATTTTTCGTCGCATTGAACGGACGAAAGATTATCTTCCGTCGGCTATATTTTGCAAAATCATATTTCGCCTGCCAAATATAGCAGACCACTGTTGATTTCTAACCCAAATTTTTGGTATATAGCCAATCGACTGCAGCAAAAAATTTTCTATTTTTTTACAAAAAATGTGTATATAGCCGAGGACTACAGATGCTCTTTACACATTTAAAATTAGCCTTCCTCTTTTGAGATGCAAAATAAAACTATATTCTCTGGGGAATTCCAACAAACTGGTTAGATGCTGCTTATATATGCAGCAGCCATGTTGGAAACCATTACGTCATCGATGATGCTGTACACAAACATCTCATCCCTTTCATTATCTACTTAGTATAACTAAGTTGTCTTTTTCTTTCTCGTATTCTAAACTCAGCAGTTGTAAATGAGAGCAATCGAGGCAAACTGAGAACTTTTCGCGGCTTTTGAAGATGGAGAAGGTTGTGTAGCACAAGTGCCCAGGTAAAGGTTGAAAGGATGTTATAGAGTGTGAGAGTTGATCTGATGTGATGCTTTGTATATCTCTCCATATAAATGACATCAACTATAAGAAAATTTCACCACCAAACCGTATCCTGGATGATACGTTTGTGGCTGGACATCTTCACACTGAAAGAGAAAAAAGGGGGAAAAAAGGAGAGGAAAATTTCATCATCTCCCTCCTAGGCCTGGCAATCTTGACCCGTGACCGGTGGGTACCCACGGGTGTATCCGTACGGGCCGGGTACGGGTAAGGAAAAATTTTGAAAAAAAATGAGCGGTTACTTTTGTACCCGGCCCGTGAACCCGCGGGTCGGGTCGGTTATACCCACGGGTATCCGTGGGTACCCATGTATTTAAATAAATTAAATTAAATTAAATACTCATCAACTTGAGTTGTAATTTATTTGAGTGTGTTGAGTTTGAATTTTATTTGGTTTCATTGTTTTTAATGTAATTAATTTCAAGACTTTAGAAACTTGTCATATGGTTTCATTGTTTTGATTTTGCAAATGTATTTTTGATTATGTTTAAATTTTGTTTAGACTCAATTATGTCTGTATACTTTGAAAAATAATTGCTCTTTCTTTTTATGATTGGACAAATTATTGCTCTTTTGTCTTTGTTGATGAAATGATAAATTGCAGCGCTAGTTGGATTTTGAATGTTGATACATATATTTATTTGAACAAGGAGCATAAAAAACAACAAACAACAAGCTTATTAAATTATCGTTCTTGATTCCTGATTACATTTGTTGTTATTTCAGTTATTCAATTTTATATTTTACATTTTTAAAAAAATGATAGCATGTTGCTAATGTTTTTAATCAATTATTCAATTAAAATAAATTTTTAAAATTTTTTTTAAAATCCCCAAAACAAACTCAAAATAAACAATGAAATATTGGCGGGTACCCATGGGTACTTGTGGGTACCCGCGGGCTGGGTCCGGGTTGGAAAAAAACTCAAAAAAAAATTGCGGTTACTTTTCGACCCGGCCCGTTGGACCCGTGGGTCAAGCAACCCGTACCCATGGGTACCCGACCCGGCGCGTTTGCCAGGTCTACTCCCTCCTACTTGTAGGCTTCCCTAAACTAGTGCAATTTAGTGGATTTTACCTGAAGTAATTTGCTTGAATTAATTATGTTGCTCTAGCATTTTTAGAAAGGGAACTACTACTTCATTTTTAAAAAAAAAACCTAATGGAGAATAAACTTTACAAGTAGTTATTTGTGTAACGTCACTCATAGACAATGGTAGATTGACCAAATTTTGATGGAACAAATAGTGTGGAGCGCACTCTTAAAGTACTATTCACATATCTCAATGAACAAACGACGCAGCCACACAACATTGTTGCAAAGAGATGGAAAAGAGTATCCTAGAGGCCAACTTTTAGAAATCGTCTATGTCTGGAATCCCAACTCAGATTAGAGGAACTCTAAATTCATCTTGACCAATTGGGGGTGAAATGCTCACATGGCCCAGATCAAAAAGCATGGGGGCTAGAAAAGGATGCTACATTTTCGGTACAATCGCTCTACAACCGTACACATTTTAGAGGTTGCAGACTGAATTGGTATGCAATAATCTGGATGGCTAAATACTCTCTAAAAGTTAAGGTTTTCATGTGGCTAGTCCTCAACGATGCGATATTGACAAGGGTTCCTGGTCAAAAGGTAACCAAATATTGACAAGGGTTCCAGCTAGGGTTTTTGTAACGTGACCACTGAGACCAGAGACCACTTGTTTATCGAGTGTCATAGGAGCAAAGCAGTGTTGGTTGAGGTTCTAAGGGCCCTTGGTACAAATGTTTACCCCTAACATACAAGGACCTGTGGATAGGACCCAAGTTCGGTAATAAGAGACATGAGATAAAAGGAGTCTGATATATCACTATCATCGCAACGACTTGTGTTTTATGGCTAGATAGAATAGTTTTTTGCTTTTGTGGGACTAGTAATAGTATTTTTGGAATTCCAACTCATATTATGCATCTTATCTCTTTTTGGGCCACAAGAGCTGTAACAGGACCAAGAGAGATGATTGTCAGAGCCTTCCAGGTCGAGGAGTATGATGACAAGGACATAAAGATCATACCTACTCTAGACTGAGTGGAACTTAGCTGAATTCCAACTCCCTAGTGTTTTATTGGGGAATCTCTTCTATTATGCTTGTACTTGTCATGTTGTTATCTTTTATTTTGTCCCACTCTCCCATATACGTTGAAAAATTTATGTTTTATTTCCTGTTTTGTAGTTAATTACTATAATTTGCCCAATACTCTAGGTATATTTTGTTAACTCCTTATTAATGAAACAAAATGGCTATAGTCCACATTTTGTTCAAAAAATAACTTTACAAGTAAATTTGGAAAATAATAATAAATTTTTGGGTAAATTGCGAATAACATCTATAAGGTCAAAGCGCTAAACCCCCTAATCTATTAGTCAACGCGATAAACCCCCCGATCTATAAATTACGGTCAAATCCAGTACGGAAATCCTAAAAGGGGATGGGAAATGACCAAAATGCCTTTTATAAAAAAAATAAAGTTTAATCAAAATTCTTAAAAAAACCAAAAAATTAAAAAAATAATATTTCAGATCCTTGATAAAATCCTAATCCAAATCCAAAATGAAAATCAAAATTAAAGTCCAAATCCAAATAAAAATCAAAATTAAACCTATCAGTTATCATCTTCATCATCTTCCCCATGATCTTCATCTTCATCATCTTCCGACCTTCGACCCCAACCCCGACCTCAACCACCATCGACCCCGACCTCTACAACCATCATCATCTTCATCATCTTCGACCCCGACCTCTACAACCATCATCATCTTCATCATCTTCCAAATTATCTTCATCATCTTCCAAATCCAAAATCAAAATTAAACCCATCAATTATCATCTTCATCATCTTCACCACCAATATCATTTTCATCATCTTCTGACCTCTGACCTCGACCCCGACCCCCAGCTCTACAACCCATCGACTGTTTGCCCACATTTTTTTTGTTTTTTTTAAAATTGGATTTGGATTGGAGATTTCGAATTTGAGATTTGGATTTGATATGGAAAAAACACAGATTTTGGGAGAAAAATAACACATATTTTTGGGAGAGAAACACTTTTGGTATAAGGGGTATTTTCGTCATTTCACACCCACTTTTCGGGTTTTTGTACTAGATTTGAATGCGATTTGTAGATCGGAGGGTTTATCGCGTTGACTAATAAATTAGGGGGTTTAGCACTTTGACCTCATAAATGAGGGGTGTTATTCGCAATTTACCCGAAATTTTTTTAGTCAGGTTTTTGTAAGCCTTCCAAACTGAAGCTCTGATACCACTTGTTTGGCACTGAGTTATGCGAAAACCAATTTTATGAAAAACCAAGCAATAGTAGACCAAACCAAGCACACAAAGTACACAATTTTATCCAGGATCGGTGATCCTACTCTGGGAAGAAATAACCGAGATATTATTCAACTAGAAAAGATAAAAAAATTAAAACACTCTCACCAACAAGCTATCTATCTCTTAAGTTTCACTAAAAGATGCTCTGTTGTTTACAATAGAGAAAATTCTCAGATCAAGTGCTACCTCTCATAGAAGCCATTAAATCCTAGGTTGTAGTTTTGATACTACACCGTCTGATATACTGTAGCACGCCGAATTTGTAACAAATAAAATTAGAAATACGTGTCTCAAATTTTAGAATCGACTTCAATTGTAATCATAAACACAGCATCCAAATACAGGGAAAAATTTAACACTTTTTATTACATCAACTCTTTTACAAAGCACAACAGAATTTAGACACATTAATTACTACTTTAATTACAACATGTTACACTTTCATCTCTCATTTATACTCCAAGTCATCAACCAATGCTATCCAAAACTGAAAATCCTGCAAAGGTCTACGAAAAGTGGGCACATCAGTTAAATACAACTGCCGTCAACTATAGTAATAGTTGTACTTCTAGATCTCATAATCATAATTGTGATGCATATTAATATAGTAGTAATGAATGATGCATAAACAATAATAAATAGAACAACAAGTGAAACATATAATAACAGATAAAACATGAAACAACGATGAATGTGTAGATTCTTGATTTTGATGACTACAACACAATAAACATTTGTTCTATCATACATATCTTTTGCAGTGTGTACTTAACACTTTCAAGACTACAATACATGGAAGCTTTCAAAGCTCAAGATCAAGCCACAAAGACAAGAAAGATTTCAAGACTCAAGATCAAGATACAAGACAAAGTTTTTTTTTTTTCTTCAGAGCTTCAAAGATTCTCAAGTGATCAGCTAAAGAACAAGTGATCAGAACAAGTGTCTTGCAATTTTTTTGTAATATTTGAATTGTCTTAGAAACTTTGTAAAAGCCTTGATACACACACTTACACTTCCCCTAGGAATTAAAATAAAGTTTATTAAAATCAAAATGTCAAAATTAAACTTGTATAAGTTCAGATATCAAAGTACCAGTCGACTTACTTCGATAAGCAGTCGACTGTTCTAGTACGAAACAGAATGAACTTACTCATGCTCTGACTAGTCGACTCCTTTGGCAACCCAGTCGACTGTTCGAGCAGTTTTGATAGTTCTGAAATTTAAAATTTGATTTTCAAACTCAAAAACTTTCTTGCCGTTTATTAGCAGTTGATGAACCATTTTCCAACGTTCTTGGAGTTCTCACTCTATAAATAGAGTTCAAGATGAACTTGGAAAAGGTTAAAAATTTTTTTTACCAAGTTTTTGCTTATTTTATGAAAAAGAACTCAAGCTTTTAAGTACTCTCATTCTCTAGATTTGGTTCTCTAATTTCAGTCTGGCATAACTAAGATTAAGTTTAAGACTGCTATTAGAAGTTGACCTATAGTCTCTATACAAAAAGCACACTAAAAAATCAAGGCTCTAGGTGTTGTAATCTTCAGTTTTTATTATTCACTCTCGGGTTATGAGAGTGGTCCTCTCGGTTGGAGAGAAGGACTCTTGGTGTAGAGTCAGTGTCACTATAGGTTGTAAAGTGGGGTCTTGCTCTCTCTAGTAGTGAGAGAGGTCTACGGGTTTGGCATAGTTGTTGCAAAAGGTCGTAGAGTATTCTTGT
Organism: Hemerocallis citrina; assembly: GCA_017893485.1. Lineage (NCBI taxonomy): Eukaryota > Viridiplantae > Streptophyta > Magnoliopsida > Asparagales > Asphodelaceae > Hemerocallis > Hemerocallis citrina. The sequence goes on from CM030359.1 coordinate 205,320,868, forward strand.
ACTTTTTCAAGAATAATGAAAAATCTCAAGTGGGTTGTTTGGAGACTGGATGTAGATAGGGAGGACCGAACCAGGATATATCGTCGTGTTTGCATTGTTGATTCTCTGTGGTTTCAATTCTCTAACTTGCAATTTTAATTTCACTGCACATTACTGAAAATTGTGTTTGATCAGTCGACTGGTTTCTCCTTTAAGTTGACTTAACAGATTCGCAGTTCTTCAGTTGGTTATCTTTCTTTTATCTGACGTTTCAATTGACTGGTTTTTTTTCCATTCGATTTAATAGTTGCGTCAAGTTTAAATTATTATTTATTTTTTTATATAACACTATTCACCCCCCCATCTAGTGTTATTTGCCTTGCATACAGGATCCAACACTTGTATCAGAGCCTGGTTAAGTGCAATGGCATCTACTTCAAATGCAAGTCAATACCATAAAGGTTAATCCACACAAAGGCCGCCTCTTTTTGATGGAACAAACTACAACTACTGAAAATGTAGAATGAAGATTTACTTACAATCCATCAACTATGAGATTTGGAACATGACCGAGATAGAGTATACCTTTCCTACTCTTCCCTATGCTCAATGGAATAACGATATGAAGAACAATACCATGAACAATGCAAAGACGATGAATGCTCTCTTTTTTGCACGTACCAAAGAAGAATTTAACCGTGTGTCAAACGTAACAACGGCATTCCAAATATGGCATAATCTTGAGATAACACATGAAGGCACAAATAAGGTCAAGGAATCTGAAATTTCTGTTCTTGTTCACAGGTTCGAGATGTTCGGAATGAAGGAAAATGAAAATGTAACAGATATGATAATAAGATTCACCGATATCACAAACTCCTTTGTGGCTCTTGGCAAAATATATACGCAAGCAGAGCTGGTGAGCAAGGTTCTTTGTGCTCTTACCCCCGAATGGAAAAAGAAGACTACCGCAATTGAAGAAGCCAATAATTTAATACAACTCTCACTTGAGAATCTTATGGAAAATCTAATGGCTTATGAAGTACAATTGGAGGAACGCAAGAAGGACTTAGAACCGCAACAAGCTAAAAAGAAAACTTTTGCTTTCAAGGCCATGTCTGAATCAGAAGATGATGAAGATGATGAAGAAGAAATGGCTATGTTCACAAGGAAATTTAAGAAATTCCTTCGCAAAGGTAAATTTAATTCTAAATTAAAGGATACTAATGAACCTTCTACTTATTTTAAATGCAATAAGATAGGTCACATGAAAAAGGAATGTCCATTGGAGAATGTAAAATCTAAAGACAAAGTCTCTAACTTCAAGAAGAACAAATTCACGAAGAACACGTAAATGAAGAACAAGAAGGCCTACCAAGCAACATGGGATGATAGTGATTCATCTTCACAAGAAGACAATGAGGAATCTAATGAAGTTGCAAACGTGTGCTTCATGGCAAATCAAAGCAGTGTAAGTAGTAATATAGATTCTAGTGATTTATTAGAAGCTTTTAATGAAAATTTTCAAGAATTAAAAAAGGAGAAAATAAAAGGTAAAAATCTAGAGAAAGTTAATCAAACTCTTTTTTAAAAAATCTTGATTTACAAGTTGAAGTCTAGTCTTTAACTTCTCGTATTTCCAACTTGGATATGGATCTTATATCTCTAAAAAGGAATAATGAAGAGATATCTAAGAATGTATCTAAGTTCAATAATGGAAAAGAGAATTTAAATGAAGTTCTTCAAAATCAAGTTCAATCTAATAAAAGATTTGGACTTGGTTTTCAAAGAATTCTTGAAAAAGGTCATTATTCTAATAACACTAGTAATAATAAGATTTATTCTGCTACTAGTGTAAGGAATAATTTGTATGACTTTTTTGAAAAACCAAAAATTCTTTTTAATCATGAAAATAGAAATTTTTCCGAAAAGACTAGTCGACTGGCCCCTCAATTCAGTCGCCTGTCCAGTAGGGTGAAGTCTTATTCAGAAAGACAACAACCTCATATAAGTCGACTAATCTCACTTCCCAGTTGACTGCCTCCACAAAACAGTCGACCGATGGGTAAAAAGAAGTCGACTGGACAGTGTAAAAGTATTTGGGTTCCAGTCAATCTGAGTCTTAATGAAAGGGTTTCTTATATAAATTCTTTTGTAAATAATGTTTGTAATTCTGTTAATTTTAAACCAGCATATGGTGGTAAATCAAACTCACATTGGGTTTGGTTTCCCAAGCACTAATCTCTTTCGGATCCAATGAAAATGGTACCATATTCACAAATAATATTTTGTAGGTACCTAAAAGGAAACGATGAATACTTGACAGTGGATGTTCTAAACACATGACTGGCCATACAAACTTGCTCTCTTCATTTCAAGATATAGATGGAGGAACCGTTACTTTTGGTGACAATAACAAAGGAAAAGTCATCAGAATAGGCATGGTCGGTAAGAATACTACTCCTATTATTGAAGATGTATTCTTAGTTAATGGTTTAAAGCATAACTTGTTAAGTATTGGTCAATTATGTGATAAGTGTTATAAGATAGTGTTTGAAAAAGATGCATGCTTGATTTATGATTCGACTTTGAAAAATGTGATTTTTCAAGGCATTAGAAAGAATAACATATATGAACTTTTTTTTACAACAAATGAGTTTTCAGATGATTTTTGTTTAGTTGCTTCAAACAACAATTCTGGCTTTGGCATAAAAGACTTGGACATGTAAATATGAAAAATATCGCTAAACTTTCTAAGAATAACCTAGTTAAAGGACTGCCAAAATTATATTTAAAGAAAGATAAAATGTGTGATGCATGTCCACTAGGGAAACAAGTAAAATCCACTTTTAAAACAAAAGAAATGATTTCTACTAGTAGGCCTCTCAAATTGATCCATATGGATTTATTTGGTCCTACTAGAGTCGTTTCCTTAAATAAAAGTATATATGCATTTGATTTAGTAGATGATTTTTCAAGATTTACATGGGTATTTTTTTTAAGATATAAAAATGAAGCTTTTGAAGAATTCACAAATTTCTGCAAATGTATTCAAAATCAAAATCTCTAACCACAGTCACTATTAGAAGTGATCATGGTCGAGAATTTGACAATGAAACTTTTTTCAGAATATTGCAACAAAAATGGTATAACACATTCTTTTGCATTTCCTAGAGCTTCACCACAAAATGGAGTGGTTGAAAGAAAGAATAGGACATTGCAAGAATGTGCACGTACCATGTTTGTTGAAAGTAATTTGCCTAAATACTTCTGGGCTGAAGCCGTTTCTACAGCATGTTATGTTTTAAATAGGATATTAATTAGGCCAAATCTTAAGAAGACTAGTTTTGAGTTATTTTATGAACGAATTCCTAAAATTTCTTATTTTAAAGTATTTGGTTGTAAGTGTTTCATATTAAACACAAAAGATAACTTAGATAAATTTGATGCTAGATCTAATAAAGGTATCTTCATTGGATACTCAAATAGGAGTAAGGCTTGTAAAATTTTTAATAAGTCATATTTGACTATTGAAGAATCTATGCATGTTACATTTGATGAATTTGATGAATCTTTACCTTCATCTAGTGTTATTCAAGATGATGAAATTGAATCTTCACCACTATATAATATTGTTAAATCACTTGAGCAAACTACTCTAGATAAGTCGACTGATGGACTTCATAAGTCGGCTGATGTGTTGAATCAGTCGGCTGAAGGGTTTATTAAGACGACTGATCCTGTAGAGATAACTCCAACTTTACCAAAGTCATTTGTTGAAGTTCGAGATCATCCTCATGACTTAATTATTGGTGATATCTCACGAGGCATTCAAACAAGATGACACTTTAATATGATTTCTCATACTGCTTTCTTATCGGATTTTGAACCGAAAAATATTCAAGAAGCATGTGAGAATGAATTTTGGTTGAATGCTATGCAAGATGAACTTAACCAATTTCTAAGGAATGATGTATGAGATTTAGTTCCACAACCCCCTGATCATACTATCATTGGTACCAAATGGGTATTTAAAAATAGGTTAGATGAATCATGACAAGTTGTTAGGAACAAGGCTAGATTAGTTGCCCAAGGATATAACCAAGAAGAAGGAATTGATTTTGATGAAACATATGCTTCTGTTGCTAGACTAGAATTAATTAAAATTTTGTTATCTTTTGCATGTTTTATGGATTTCGCACTTTTCCAAATGGATGTTAAAAGTGCTTTCTTAAATGGTTTCATTAAGGAAGATGTTTATGTTAAGAAACCACCCGATTTCGAACATGAAAAATTCCCTAACCATGTTTTCAAATTGAAAAAGGTTTTATATGGTCTTAAACAAGCACCCCGTGCTTGGTATGATCGTCTAAAAACTTTTCTTTTAGAAACAGGGTTTGAAATTGGTAAAGTAAACACTACATTCTTTATTAGGAAAATAAAATCAGACATATTAATCATACAAATTTACGTAGATGACATAATCTTTGGATCAACTAATAGTAATCTATGTCAAGAGTTTGCTACTACCATGCAAAATGAGTTTGAGATGAGTCACATGGGTGAACTCAATTATTTCCTTGGACTTCAAATAAAACAGTCTCAAAATGGCATATTTATATGCTAAGGAATTACTCAAACGATTTGGAATGGATGGCACTAGTAGCAAGACCACACCTATGGATCCACTACTACACTTGACAAAGATGAATTAGGTAAGAGTGTCGATCAAAAGTTCTATCGAGGTATGATTGGCTCACTCTTATATATAACTGCTTGTAAACCAGATATTATGTTTAGTATATGTTTGTGTGCGATCCAAAAAAATCTCACTTAAAAGCAGTGAAACATATTTTAAGATATATTGAAGGCACATCTGAATATGGTTTATTTTATCCTTGCACCAATAATTTTCAATTATTGTCATATAGTGATGCTGATTTTGCTGGAAGTAAAACTGACCGCAAAAGTACTAGTGGAACCTGTTACTTTTTGGCAATGTTCTAAAAAGCTCTAGGCAATAGTAGGGCGGCCGATGGGGGCCTAGCGCCTAGACCTTGTAATCGGGGATTAAGTGGATAGGCTCTAGGCAGTTTTTTAAATTTATTTATTTATTTATTTATATATTTAACGATCTTTTGGGTTTATTTTGTTGTTACCCCTTTTTACTCTGTATTGCTACTCATTCTTAGTTTCTTACTATTGAACTTTTTCTCCTTACAATTGTAGGATGGGCTTCACATAGTCGAATCGGTATATTATTGTATTGATGAACATAAGGACTCTATCTTCTCCATATCCGATGTAAACCGAGGAGCTGCGATTTGGGGTAAAAGTGAAGAGCGTGATTTGGGGGTGAAAGTGAAGAGCGCGATTTAGGGTTTTTTTCTTTTTTTTATTAGGAGGAGAAAGTGAGAGCGGTGGGTTTTTTTAAAACTTTTTTTATTAAAAAAAAAAATTACTTAAGGCCTAATCCGGTCTAGTCCGCCTAGACCCGCCTAGACCGATTAAATGCCGCCTAGGTCTGATTTTAGCCGCCTAGAACCCATTTCCGATTTTCATAAACGCCTAGGCCCTAGTCGAGGCGTTGGGGGGCCGCCTAGCGCCTAGGCGGGCGCCTAAGCTGCTTTTTAGAACACTGCTTTTTGGGAAATTTTCTAGTATCTTGGTGCAGTAAAAAGCAAAGTTCGGTATCTCTATCTACCACAGAGACTGAATATATTGTTACAAGTTTGGCTTGTGCTCAAATTTTATGGATGAAACAAACTCTATAAGATTATGGTGTTTCTTTTTCAAAACCTTATATAATGTGTGACAATACCAGTGCCATCAATTTGTCTAAAAATCCGGTTCAATATTCACGTACAAAACATATTGATATTCGACATCATTTTCTACGTGATCATGTTTTAAAAGAAGATATCCTATTGAATTTTATTTCAACTGATAAACAAATAGCAGATATCTTTACCAAACCATTGAAAGAAGATATTTTTATCAAATTTAGAAGAGAACTCGGATTTTGTTCATTTCATGATATTTTCTAAAAAAAATTGGTGTCTACGTCGACTTATATTTGTTTTTCGGTCGACTTATACAGCGTTTATGTGTTTGTGTTTCTTTCTTAATTTTGACTCAATGCCCAGTCGACTGTCTTGATTTAAACAGTCGACTGATGATAACTTTATCAAACTATTTCTTTTTTGGTTATATTTGTGCTCTCAAAGCCAGTCGACTTTCACGACTGTATTTCGATTTTTAAATCTGAATCGTCACCTATTGAGGCTTCGTTTACCTTTCTGAGATCCGAACCGATCTCCACTCTTACCCTCTTACTAAGATCTATACCATCTATTCAATCTTTCTTATAACCTCAACACTACATTCCTTGTAAAAACCTTAGTTCCTTTCACTTTCCCCTTTTTACCTTTTTACTCTTCTTCAACCCTACTATTGCTACCCGCAACTGATTTATTTGTTTTATACAAATATGAAAGTTGCTAATACTGATGATGGTAGTGAGATATTTTTCACTACTTCTGTGAAAAATGTGAGAATAAAATTGACTGTTCAGAAATTAGGGTAAATTCTGAACATTTCTTATGAAGGGTTGGATATAGAAGAAATTGAACTTGATGATCCCTCTATTTTGTCCAAAATCTTTCTTCCCAACCGTGGTCCTCCAATGACCAATAAGAGTATTACCCCGCTTGCCAAACTAGTTGCACGAATTTTGTCGTACAATATTATCCCTACAACGGGAAGTTACGACTAATTTTCATACGAATTACAAGCAGCTGTGTATGCTATTTTTGGGAACATTCAAATAAATTGGAGTCAAGTGATCTTTAGTCGTCTCCACAAAGCTCATTATTCTTTTCTACCTTATGGTGCACTTCTCACTCATGTCTTTAACCATTTAAGGTAGATCTCGATTCGGAGTCGAGTGTTGTGACTTGTTTTGAATCGTTTGATCGTGCAAGTCTTGCTCGTATGAAATTACTTCATACACCCCCTTATTCACCTCCTCCTAATACTCCACCTATCCATTTAGCTACTTCCATTCCACATTTTTCTTCGACATCTAGTTCGTCTTCTAGTGCTCATCCTAGGGCTAGTTTTTCCCATCCTGAGAGTCTCTATACCTCTGTCAACTATCTCATGGATCGTCAGGATCTTATTTTGGGTCGACATGACTCTCTTTAGGCTAGTATTGCTAACCTCACCCAGATGTTTGTTAGGTAGTTTTCTCCACCTCTTCCTGCCTCAAATAGTGATGATGAAGACGAAGATTGATGTTATTTTTAAATTTGACTTTGTATTTTTGCATTATTTTTTTTATGGTTGTATGATGTTATCTTTAAACTTTATGTACTCTCTTTGGTTGTTTAAGTATAACCTTTATGGGTTGCCTCTTTATCGTTTTGTATGAGTTTGGTTCTCCTTCTTTATTTTTGTTGATGCCAAAGGGGGAGAAATTTTACATGCTTGGTGATATACATGCTTGGTTTTGTACATGTTCAATTTTTGTAATTTTTGTGCATATTGTATCTTATCATTCTGTGCATTGTGTGCATGTTATGCATGTTGTATCTTATCATTCTGTGCATTGTGTGCATGTTGTGCATGTTATATCTTATCATTCTGTGCATTATGTGCATGTTTTATTTTATTGAGGGGGAGCTTTTTCAAATTTTATATCTATGTGTGTGAGAAGCATGTTGTTTAAATTTACATTCTATATTGTTTAGTTATTTTGTTGCCTTCACCAATAAGGGGGAGAATGTAGATTCTTGATTTTGATGACTACAACACAATACACATTTGTTCTATCATACATATCTCTTGCAGTGTGTACTTAACACTTTCAAGGCTACAATACAAGGAAGCTTTCAAAGCTCAAGATCAAGCCACAAAGACAAGAAAGATTTCAAGACTTAAGATCAAGATATAAGACAGTTATTTTCAGAGCTTCAAAGATTCTCAAGTGATCAGAACAAGTGTCTTGTATTTTTTTTGTAATATTTGATTTGTCTTAAAAACTTTGTAAAAGGCTTGATACACACACTCATACATCCCCTAGGAATTAAAATAAAGTTTATTAAAATCAAAATGTCAAAATTAAGCTTGTATAAGTTCAGATGTCAAAGTATCAGTCGACTTACTTCGGTAAGCAGTCGACTATTCTAGTACGAAACAGAATGAACTTACTCAAGCTCTAAGCAGTTGACTCCTTTGGCAACCCAGTCAATTGTTTGAGCAGTTTTGATAGTTTTCTGAAATTTAAAATTTGATTTTCAAACTCAAAAACTTTCCTGCCATTTATTGGCAGTTGATGAACCGTTTGCCAACGTTCTTGGAGTTCTCACTCTATAAATAAAGTTCAAGATGAACTTGGAAAAGGTAACAAATTTTTTTTTCCAAGTATTTGCTTATTTTGTGAAAAAGAACTCAAGCTTTCAAGTACTCTCATTCTCTAGATTTGGTTCTCTAATTTCAGTTTGGCATAACTAAGATTAAGTTCAAGACTGCTATTAGAAGTTGACCTATAGCCTCTATACAAAAAGCACACTCAAAAATCAAGGCTCTAGGTGTTGTAATATTTAATTTTTATTGTTCACTCTCGGGTTGTAAGAGTGGTCCTCTCGGTTGGAGAGAAGGACTCTTGGTGTAGAGTCAGTGTCACTCTAAGTTGTAGAGTGGGGTATTGCTCTCTCTAGTGGTGAGAGAGGTCTACGGGTTTGGCATAGTTGTTGCCAAAGGTCATAGAGTATTCTTGTACTTTTTCAAGAATAGTGGAAAATCTCAAGTGGGTTGCTTGGGGACTGGATGTAGGTTGGGAGAACCGAAACAGGATATATCGCTGTGTTTGCATTGTTGATTCTCTGTGGTTTTAATTCTCTAACTTGCAATTTTAATTTTGCTGCACATTACTGAAAATTGTGTCTGATCAGTCGACTGGTTTCTCCTTTAAGTCGACTTAACAGACTTGTTGTTCTTCAATTGATTATCTTTCTTTTATCTGACGTTTCAGTCGACTGGTGTTTCTTTTCAGTCGACTTGACAGTTGCGTCAAGTTAAAATTTTTTTTATATATAACATTATTTACCTCTCCCTCTAGTGTTATTTGCCTTGCATACGGGATCCAACAGAATGAAACGTAAAATAACAAGTGAAGCTAAGCTAAGTGTCAAGTGTATGAGATGCAAATAGAAAACAAGTCAAGAAACACAAATGCATATGATGATTTCTAATGCATACTTGTCGGTAACTATGCATCCCATACTACATAGGTCCGGTGCAAGCCCTTATCGTTCTTCTCTTTATTGGGTTCAATCCCACGTTATGCAACTAACCTAATACGGTGATTACTTTAAGATTTAGATTATTCTGTGAGTATCTAACCCATGCCTCGATAAATCCGGAGGTCAATCTCTATCTATAGATAATTCCGAAGACTATTTTACTTACTCCTGGGAATCTTCGAGAATACCTCACACCGCAAGCTGTTTCGCTCATCACACGAATATCCCATGAGCGTCGTCTCGATCCCAATAATTCCGGAGATCAATCCCACACCACAGGTGATTCTGGAGATTATTTCACTCACACCTCGATAATTCCATGGATTATCTCACACCGCAGATCATATGAGGCATCCCTACTCATGTTTGCTCTTATATCATCACAACTCCAACTAGTGCCTGTCCTTATGTTTATTATTGTAAATTAGAATCACAATCTCCCTAGAGTTGGTGTACCATACTAGGCTTAACTCCAATGAATCAAAACAAAGGCCCCACTGGCCAAATTCCACAAAATCTCATTTGCCGTCATGCTAGGGTCCCACTCAATCTCTAGAGTCTCATAACTCAAAATATTATCAACACTATTTCTATGGTCCACATCATAACCCTAAGTCTCAAATCAAAACCCAACTTGGTTTAAATTATACAAAATACTCTTTATTAATCACATTCCTTAAATCAACCGAAATTGCCATAAAAGACTCTTTTATAAATGGAAAAATATCCAATTGACGAAAATTCTTTAAAATCAACATGTAGTTACCCCCTTTCATTCATTCATAAAGTTCAATCAATTCTACTAGAAATTTATTCAATTCAACTGAAATAAGCCTCCTAATCATGTAGGACCTCGTCCCAAAATCTGACATCCTTTTGCCTAAAATCTATAATTAAATTCTAAAAAAGTTGAAGTCTTAGAATCAGTAATCTATAACATTGAAATTTGTTAAATTAATTTTTCACCCAACACATTTTTTCCCTTTTCTTATTTTAAAAACTTTAAAACTCCAACAAAAAAACTCATTGAAAAGTTATATAAAAAAAACAGAGGCCTTTAAAAAAAATCAATACAGGGAAAAAAGAAAAGAAGCAAACAGAGCTCAAACTGACAAATCAAAACAAAAACAAAAACAAAACAAAACGTGCATTATAATTTCTTATTTACGTAGAAAAAACGCATAGTTTTGAATGACGCAATGTTTAATTATAATGCAATTTTATTTCTTATTGATTGGCTATTTATATTTGAGCCAAATCAAATGTATTATTGCTATTTGGGTTATTTTAATAAATTTATATTTTGTAATATAATCTTATTATTATTATTATTATTATTATTATTATTATTATTATTATTATTATTATTATTATTATTATTATTATTATTATTATTATTATGATCGTTATTGTTATTTTTATCCTTGTGATTATTATTATTGTTATTATGGTTGTTATTATTATTATTATTCTCATTGTTATTAGCATTATTATTTTGTTATTATTATTGTTATTATTATTTTTATTATTATTTTTATCGTTATTATTATCATTATTATTATTTTGTTTTAAGCCCGAACATGCTCCATTTTATATGTATTTCGCTATTTGATTTAATGCATATATATATATATATATATATATATATATATCTTTTAAACCCTATAGCCCATTTTGTTATTGGATTTAAACCTATACCCTTTAAACCCACTCTTATTGGATCCGACCCGTTAACCCAATAACCCACACTTTTCCCTATATATACTAATACTAATTAAAACCCTAACCTAAACCTACCCAAGCCCTAACCCTAGCCGCTATACCCCCCCTCCCCAATTACTGTGCAGCCCCTATACGGTTGAACCTCTTCTTCTTCATCCCATCTTCTCCTCCTTCCTCCGCCTCTTCGTGAACCCACTGCTGCATCTTCCTTCAATCCATCGCCTCCCTTCTATTGTCTCCCTCGATCATCCCGCTTGCCCCCTCGTCGAAGTCCTCGTCATCCCGTCACCTCCGCCCTGTCGTCACTGCCATCTCCTCGCCATCGTCTCATCGCCACCGTCCCTGCCATCCTCCCGTCCTCCACCTCCATCACACTCCTCCGTCGACCGTCGACCCTTGCATGCTCCTCCACCGCAACCATCCTGACCTTCATCTTCATCTTCCATCGCTGAAACCTATTGCCGCCCAAGTTCTATCCTATCGACCACCCTTGTCGTTGCCTTCCGCAACCCCCATCATCTTCACCCTCGTCCTCATCCGCTACCACCCGGTCAACCACCTTAGCCTCGACGGCCACCACCCCCAATCACCACCATCACCTTCGCTCTGTTTTTCCTTCCCAAAATAGAGCATCCAAGCCCCCCCTATTCCCCATCAACTTCTCATCCCCTGAGCACTGTCGCAGTGCACCGCCAGCCTGTTGCCGCCTGTCTTCGACCAGCAATGCCACCACTGCCAAGGTCCCCCACCGTCGAGCCATCTGGTGTCGCTCTTTCTATAGATTGGCCGTTTGGTGTTTTGGGAGAGGGGATCAGCTCTTGGGGTGTTTGCTGTTTGTGAAGAGAAGGGATTGATTTACTGTGTTTGGTGTTTTTTTTGGGTTGCGGCGTTTGGTGTTTGGATTGGAGATCCGGTGTTTGCCGTTTTGTGTGAGTGGTTGCACGTAGTTCGTACGTGTTCCGTGCTTCGTGTTCATGGTTCGTTGCTTCGGGATTCTAATCCCGTTACTCTTTATATTCGAATTTACCATCTAACATGCAAGTCACTATCCTCTTGAATTGTTAATTGTATCAAATTCAAGTTTTGTTGAAACTCTTGCTAGTAGATCCCTTGTTTATCGTATTATACTTTGTTCATCTCTTCGTAGGGTCTATTGAGGGTTTATATGAGCTAACCCCAATATTCTTGACATCATGCCACTTTTGACTCGAAAGATTGGATCTTCCATGCATTCATGTAGAATTGATAATAGGGTTAACCGTATAATCATGACACAATTAATTATTGTATAAACAACTATTAGGTTGTAAGTTTGGTTGATTGTTTATTGTTTGATCAATGATAATTTAGTGTATGTACATGATTTTATTTTTATTCCACCCATCATGTTGATTACACAATTTATTGACTAAAGAATCGATACCCATCATGTTTAATTGATTTATTTTCATGAAAAATACCCAAAAACCTGTATATTGCTTGCTGGCTGTATGTTTTCTGCTATTTTCGTCCCAGTAAATGATAATAAAATGAATAACTTTCTGAATAAGAATTGTAGCCTTATCTTTCTAGTTTCCAGAACATCTTGAATTTCTAAATTCGGAGCTGTGTAGCAAAAGTTATGTTCGTTTTACTACAGCTGTATTTTTAGTTTCAGATGTTCGGGTTCTTGTATCTTTCATGTTTAAACAGTAAAAAGGCTGATCAAATGATAAAATTTTACTCTGATAATGTTTATATTGTTACTTAACATGTTTAGGAGTCTAGAAAGTATTTTTTATGAATTTATTATTGATATTTTGCTGATTCTAAAATTATAACAACATGATGTCGAAATTTTGCCTGAAGATGAAATCTGTAAAGAACAATGTGATTGACCTAGCTACTGTTGTCGGACTTTCATCTTTAAATATGCGTTGGAACCGTGTGGAAGTCTAGTTTCTAGAATTTCTAGTGGATTCAGTTTTTGATTTCTGAAATAGCGGGAATTATTTTTGTACAGACTACTCTTGTTGTTCAGAATTTTATATTCTAGATTTTAATAGATTAATTATTCCTATATCGTAATATTACATGAATTAATGTATGTAGGTTATATTGCATGATCCCAATGAGTTATGGTCACCATTCTAATTGTACTACTTCATATTACCATTCTATTGTTCCCCTATTGATACTATCGTTCACCGAAATGTTCATTATTTGCATATTATATTGTCGCATCGATAAAATAATTAACAAGCTGGGGTTTAAGGGTTGACTCTAGTAGTGGACAATATAGAGATTGTACTCGGAGGAGGGGCCCGTGTTTCTCCAAATATTGTATCGACTATTGTCTTATCGATTGATTGTGGAGCGCTGACTACGGCACCCCAATCTATTGTGTATTGTTTCGCGGCCAAATTATCAAATCGTGTATTGAATATTGAATCGTACTATTGAATATTGATTATTGTTGCCGAGTACATGAATTGTAAAATCCACCACTAAGTCTAAACGTAACATGTTTGTATCAGCAGGTGGTAAATAAATGGAACACATGAAGTGCTACATTAGTTAGAATTAAAATAATTAATAGACTTAAGGATCACACCACATCGACACTGCATATTGTACATCATTGTTCCTATTGATATGGAATATTGTTTTAGTATTATTATTATTGATACCATTGATTATTGTTACCGAATATTGAATAATTGTTTATAGCTATTGCATTGATTATCATAATATTGATTATTGATTATTGTCCCATGTTATTGATTTCTATTGATCCATTGAACTTATTGATCCATTGAACTCATTATTATACCGTATTCCATTGTTCCCTGCTTTCTCTACTTATTATCCATGACTTGCTCTAAGGATAATTTTTCTCCTCTTTTTAGATGAAGTGTTTACAGATGTTGATGGAGAATTGCCTGATGGATTGGGAGAACAACATTGGTGAAGGAATTGAAAGCATCACCGCATAATAAATTATTGTTTTATCATGGAGATTTAATTATTGGACTATTGTTATTTCATTGTATTGAGCTTATGTCCCGAATATTGTTATTTGTTCCAAATGTTGGATTGTTATTGCATTTGGATATTTCATATTGTTTATTCCAAGTTTTATTGTTCATGAGATTATTAATATTCTTGCGCAATTGTTCTGTATTGTCACGCCCTGCTTCCCAAAATACGGGAACATGAGCACGTAACGAAGGCCCAGCGAATGATTATACATCATCCATAAGCTGTATCAGTATAACTTAATAATATACAAGAAAAACAACCATGCAGGCAAAGAATATAATCACATAAATAATAAATAAACTCAAAGATAATCATGAAATAAATTTACTAAATAATAATCCAACATCTGGGATAAAATAATTTCGGGTCATAAAGCCCAAGAATACAAAGTATGATGAAAAGAAATACAATAAGCAAGTAAGAAAAGATAGCTAAGTAGTCTAAAGTCCAGCTCCAATCTTCAGAGAGTTTGCTCACCAATGTCTTCTAGTATAGCTACTTCGGTACATGTTAACACTGGATCTAAAAAGAAAGAAAAGAGAGCTCTTAGAGCAAGTCGTGGGCAGCAAGTAGAGAAAATAAAGGATAATAGGAAAACATGAATATCAAAGGAAAGGAACATGGTCAAAGACAAAGAACAAAACAAAGGGCAGACAGTAATATCAAAGGTTTACAATAAGCACACATGTAATGCATGATGTCAAGTTAATTTCAATACAAGATCAAGTATGCAGGTTATCAAGTATTTTATTAATCTATCTAGTGCACGTACTACTGCATCCCATACTACAGGTTCCGTGCAAGCATAGTGATCGTTTTAGACCAATGGTGAATTCACGGTTCGTGTACTCGACGTCGATGACGATCAATAATTAACAATCGATAATTGCAATCAATACGTCTTCCAATCAATACTCCTCCTTCCAATCGATATTTCTCCTCCTTTCAATCAATATAACGATAAGGCCCTGCCGAGTAATTTTCCGATCGTTCACTACCAAGTCCTACCCATAATACTCCGACTTGTTATTAAATCATTTTCATCCTATGTGAGCATGCAAGAGGGTGTCAATATTGCATATTACTAAGTGTGTCTAATTCTATGCGTTACAGACAAATCACGAAGCGAACAGGTCAGATCAACACACATCACATGATCAAGACAGCATGACCTTGCTGTACTAAAACATAGATCATGGTCACTACATAATAGCAAAACTGAATCCGCCGGAAGATCTGGAAAGTAGACTTCCATACGGTTTCAGCAAGTATAATTAAGGTATATAAAAGTCATAGAAACTAGGGTAAAAGATCTATTCAAATCAGGTTTTATGTTCAGTCAGCATGCAGTAGGTTATGTCCCATTAATTAATTCGGGTCAGAAAACTCATTATTAAAATCTACAAAAATTCAGGGAAGTAGCTATACATGTCTAGGTCCAACCTAAATTATTTCAGATTTTTCTTTTACTTTTAATAGGGTCAAATAAAATAAACAACAGCAGAATACACATGAAATTATGGGTCTGAAAATTACTAACACCGTTGCAGTAAAGAGATGATATCTAACAGATGACAAATCGAAATTTAAATCCAGACTAGGGAAAAATTATTTAGACATCAAGGACTCCATTTTATGTAAATTAGGTCATTAACAAAGCTAAAAATCTGATTTAAAGCGAAACATACAGAAGTCCAGAAAACAAATTAATATAAAAAGATGACAAATAATTCACACGATCACATATAGCATGCAGATTGGCAATTAAAGCAATCCTAGATATCAACATGTAATTTCTAAGGGTTAAGATACATTTATCATGGTCATGGTGTCATTTCATCAATTAAATTCAATTCTAGCATGTTCAATTTCAATGTCCAATCTATCAAACAGTTCTAAGCATGAATCTAGTTGTTTAATGTGTAAATGCATGAAATATTAGGGGACTAGGTTTAGATCGAAGGGAAGCACGATGTTAAGAGTATGTCGGGTTAGCTCGTGTAAACCCTCGATAATCTTAACGAAATTTTCAAAGCAGTTTTGATAAATAAAAGGACATGATCTACTTGCAGGAGATCAAAAGAAATATTGAACAGAAATAAAAAGAAGGGTTTAAGAAGAGATTTGCCTGTTATTGCAGATATAATTAAACAGAATAACGGGATCAGAATTCCGGGCAAAATCTTCTAAAATATGCGCGAAGAATAAACAGCAACAGCAAGATCCTAGAGCAATTCCCACACACCAGATCGGGACAGAACGCAGAACACCGAAACTAGATCTGGCGCACACAGAACATGGAAAACCGAAATCCAGCCATTCAGAACCTCAGCTCCACACCGAATCCACACCAAAACAGCAAGCAGCGAGATCAGATCTGGCATGGCAGAACACAGGACACCAAATCCCACCAATAGGATCTCTCCTACACACCGGATCGGGGGCAAACACTGAACAGCGGGATCGGATCCGCTGTGGCCGAACACGAAACACCTGAACTGACCACTTACCTCTCGTCTTTTACCTTTTGAGAGAGAGAGAGAGTGTGTGTGGGCGACAACGGTGCGACGTGACTGCAGCGAGGTGCTCGGGACGATGACACCGCAGCGAGGCGCGACGCACGGCAGTGCTGGTCGGGAAGCGACTGTAATGGCGATGGCTTCAACGGCAACGCGATCTCTATTTCGCGCTCGAAAATAGAGGAGCGGAGAAGGAGAAGGAGGCGTGACTAGTGCTCGACGACGATGACGACGAGGGCAAAGGGGTCCTCCGAAGGATGAGGGGTGCATGGAGAGGTGATCGGAGCATAGGGTTAGGGCGACGACTGCGACGGTAGATTGGGTTGAGTTGGGTTCGGCAAGGATGGGTTGCGGTGGGTCTTGGGCTTGAGCGATGGCGGGGATGGTGAGGTGATGAAGAGGAGACGGGGGCGACGATGATGGAGACGGGGATGGGGAGACGGTGACGAGGGTGGTGGAAGGCGATTGGAGCAAGGAAGGGCTGTAGGTTCGGTTGAAGGGAAACAGAGAAGTGGGAGGGAGGGATGAACAGTAATTGGGGGGTTAAGGGGTTAAAACAGTAGGCAGCTGGGTTTGGGATTAATAATTAGGGTTTGGGTTTATTTAATTAGATTAGGATATTTATAAGGGAAAAGTAGGATATTGGGTATTGAGCAATTGGGTATAAATCCAATAAGTAAAATAGATAGGGTATAAAGATATAAAGATCAATATAAACCCGAATACAAAAGAACATGATTCATAACAAAAATACAATTCGTATCACATAAATTATTTGAAATAATTATAAACACAATTATTAAATAAGAATTGATTTGTTTTTAAATAATCAAATATAACAATAATTAACCATGGTAACAATAAGAATAGAAATAAACATGTAAATAAAAATAATAATACTAATAATAACAATTAGTAAGAATAATAACACTAAGAGTAAAATACTGACAATAATAATAATAGTGACAATAATAATAATAAAAATAATAAAAATAACCATAACAATTATCATAGCAATATCTGAATATTAAAAATAGAAATTGGTTGAAATAGTCCAAACAGTAATAATAATATTTTTGATTTGAGATTAAAATGCAAATGGTCGATCCAGTAGAAATAGAGACAAGTTTTATTCAAAATAATTACAACTATTGTTTAGGAAAAGCTTTAACAATAAATTCAAAACAAGTTTAACAATAACAATTTATAAATATCAAAATACAGGAAAATACTCACGAAAATACGTATTTGCGAAAATAGGGGTTACATGTATTGATGATATTGTTGAGTTGATCTGATAAACAGCTTATGGATGACGTTAAGTATTCGCTGCGCCAATGTTACGTGCTCGTATTCCGTATTTTGGGAAGCGGGCGTGATAAGGTTTTTAGTGGTATCAGAGCCCTGGTTTGGATAATATATCAGTCAAACGTGACTAACGAAAGGAAGTTTGGCTTTGATTGATATATTAATCAGATTTGGATTTTTATCGGTTTAACTCAATAGTATGTGCAATACAGAGAATCACATGAACAATTGATATCCAACTTATGATATGGAAACTAGTCTTTTTTTATTCCTCTTTGATCCCTTCACATCCAGTTCCTTCATTTCTTGTTGTCTTTTGTCCCATCCATTTGTTGATTCCTTGTTAGATATAATTTCATTCTTTTCGTACCCATATTCTTTTGATTTCGGTGTCGTTCGTTCTTTTCTTCCTGCTTGGTTTGTCGATCGGCATCATTTAATTTACTACAACATGTCAGCAGCTTGGAGTTTCACTATCAGAGTAGCGTAGAGGAAGCGTGGAGGGCCCATAACCCACAGGTCCCATGATTCTCTTGTTGTTTCTCCTTCTATGCATTGTTTACCTTCTTATTCATTCATTTGCATCATCATCATTCATTGAATTTTTATTCAACATCATTCTAGATCACTTTATTCTTATCCATATTCTTTCCTATTCTGGTGTTGCCACCATTTTGCATTTTTTTCCCTTTATTCCCAGTTTTGTTATTTCATCAGTTTGCTTTTGCCTTGTCCTATGTACCGCCTAAGCAAATTTTGTGGACGAAATTTTGTTGTAAGGTGGGTAGGATTGTAACCCACATTCTCATAAATACATATTTTTTCAATATTTTCTATAATTTGATTTTTATTTTATAAATTTATTTTGTGCTAAATTCATTTCGGATCTTTTATTAAAGCATTTTCTAATCTAAAACTATATTTATTTCGAATAATGGTATATTTTAATTTTATTTCTTATTGATCGGCTATTTATATTTGAGTCAAATCAAATATATTATTGCTATTTGGGTGATTTTAATAAATTTATATTTTGTTATATAATCTTATTATTGTTATTATTGTTGTTTATTATTATTATTATTATTATTATTATTATTATTATTATTATTATTATTATTATTATTATTATTATTATTATTTTTATCCTTGTGATTATTATTATTGTTATTATGGTTGTTGTTATTATTATTATTCTCATTGTTATTAGTATTATTATTTTGTTATTATTATTGTTATTATTATTTTTATCGTTAGTATTATCATTATTACTATTTTTTTAAAGCCCGAACATGCTCCATTTTATATGTATTTCACTATTTGATTTACTGTATACATATATGTATATTTTAAACCCTATAGCCCATTTTGTTATTGGATTTAAACCCATACCCTTTAAACCCACTCTAATTGGATCCGACCTGTTAACCCAATAACCCACAATTTTCCCTATATACACTAATCCTAATTAAAACCCTAACCTTAACCTACCCTAGCCCTAACCCTAGCTGCTATACCCCCCCCCCCCCAATTACCGTGCAGCCCCTATACTGTTGAACCTCTTCTTCTTTATCCCATCTTCTCCTCCTTCCTCCGCCTCTTCGTGAACCCATTGCCCCATCCTCCTTCTACTTATCGCCTCCCCTCCACTGTCTCCCTCGATTATCCTGCTCGCCCCCTCGTCGAAGTCCTCATCATCCCGTCACCTCCGCCCTATCGTCGCACCCATCTCCTCGTCATCGTCTCATCACCACCGTCCCTGCCATCCTCACGTCCTCCACCTCCATCACACTCCTTCGTCAACCTTCGACCCTCCCCTGCTCTTCCACCGCAACCATCTCGACCGTCATCTTCATCTTCCCTCTTCGAAACCCATCGCCGCCCATGCTCCATCCCGTCGACCGCCCTCGTCGTTGCCTTCCGCAACCCCCATCATCTTCACTCTCGTCCTCATCCGCTACCACCCCGTCAACCACCCAATGCCTCGACGGCCACCCCCCTCCCATCACCGCCATCACCTTCGCTCAGTTTTTCCTGCCTAAAACAGAGCATCCAAGTCCCTCCTGTTCTCCGTCGACTTTTCATTCCCTGAGCGTCGTCGCAGTGCACCGCCAGCCTGCTGCCGCCTATCTCCGACTAGCAATGCCACCACTGCCGAGGTCCCCCATCATCGAGCCATCCGCTGTCGCTCGCTCTCTAGATTGGCTATTTGGTGTTTTGGGCGAGGGGATCAGCTCTTGGGGTGTTTGCTGTTTGTGTAGAGAAGGGATTGATTTACTGTGTTTGGTGTTTTGTTTGGGTTGCGGCATTTGGTGTTTGGATTGGAGATCCGGTGTTTGCCGTTTTGTGTGAGTGTTTGCACGTAGTTCGTATGTGTTCTGTGCTTTGTGTTCATGGTCCGTTGCTCCGGGATTCTCATCACATTATTCTTTATATTCGAATTTACCATCTAACAGGCAAGTCACCGTCTTCTTGAATTGTTAATTGTATCAAATTCAAGTTTTGTTAAAACTCTTGCAAGTAGATCCCTTGTTTATCGTATTATACTTTGTTTATCTCTTCGTTGGGTCTATTGAGGGTTTACACGAGATAACCCCAATATTCTTGATATTGTTCCACTTTTGACTCTCAAGATTGGATCTTTCATGCATTCATGTAGAATTGATAATAGGGTTAGCCGTATAATCATGACACAATTAATTATTGTAGAAACAACTAATAGGTTGTATGTTTGGTTAATTGTTTGTTGTTTGATCGATGATAATTTAGTGTATGTATATGATTTTATTTTTATTGCACCCATCATGTTGATTACATAATTTATTGACTAAATAATTGATACCCATCATGTTTAATTGATTTATTTTCATGAAAATACCCAAAAACCTTTATATTGCTTGCTGGCTGTATGTTCTCTGCTATTTTCGTCCCAGTAAATGATCTTAAAATGAATAATTTTCTGATTAAAAATTGTAGCCTTATCTTTCTAGTTTCCAGAACATCTTGAATTTCTAAATTCGGAGTTGTGTAGCAAAAGTTATGTCCGTTTTACTACAGCTGTGTTTTTACTTTCAGATTTTCAGATTCTTGTATCTTTCATGTTTAAATAATAAAAGGCTAATCAAATGATAAAATTTTGCTCTGATAATTTTCAGATTGTTACTTAACATGTTTAGGAGTCTAGAAAATATTTTTTATGAATTTATTATTGAGTTTTTGCTGATTCTAAAATTATAACAACATGATGTCGAAATTCTGCCTGTACATGAAATCTGTAAAGAACAATTTGATTGACCTAGCTACTTTTGTCGGATTTTGAACTTTAAATATGCTTTGGAACCGTGTGGAATTCTGGTTTCTAGAATTTCTGACGGATTCAGTTTTTGATCTCTGAAACAGCGGAAAACTGCATTTTTGTACACACTACTCTTGCTGTCCAAATTTTATATTCCAGATTTTAATAGTTTAATTATTCCTATATCGTAATATTGCATGAATTAATGTATGTAGATTGTATTTCATGATCCCAATACGTTATTGTGACCATTCTAATTGTACTAGTTCATGTTTCCATTCTATTGTTTCCCTATTGATACTATCATTGACCGAAATGTCCATTATTTGCATATTGTATTGTTGCATCGATAAAATAATTAACAAGTCCGGGTTTAAGGGTTGACTCTAGTAGTGGACAATATAGGGACTGTACTCGGAGGAGGGGCCCTTGTTTTCCTAAATATTGGATCGGCTATTGTCTTATCGATTGATTGTGGAGCGCTAACTACGACACCCCAATCTATCGTGTATTGTATCATAGCCAAATATTGTATCGTGCATTGCATATTGAATCGTGACTATTGAATATTGATTATCGTTGCTGAGTACATGAACTATAAAATCCAACACTAAGTTTAAACGTAACATGTTTGTATGTAGCAACCATGTGGTAAATAAATGGGACGCATGAAGTGCTACATTAGTTAGGATTAAAATAATTAATAGACTTAAGGATCACACCACATCGACACTTAATATTGTACATCATTGTTCCTATTGATATCTAATATTGGATGGTGTTATTATTATTAATACCATTGATTATTGTTACCGAATATTGAATCATTGTTTATACCAATTGCATCGATTATCATGATATTGATAATTGATTATTGTCCCATGTTATTGATTCCTATTGATCCATTGAACTCATTGTTATACCGTATTCCATTGTTCCTTTCTTTCTCTACTTGTTGTCCATGACTTGCTCTAAGAGCAATTTTTTTCCCTCTTTTTAGATGAAGTGTTTACAGGTGTTGATAGAGAATTGCCTGATGGATTGGGGGAACAATATTGGTGAAGGAATTGATATCATTGCCGCTTAATAAATTATTGTTTTATCATGGAGATTTAATTACTGGACTATTGTTATTTCATTGTATTGGGCTTTTGTCCTGAATATTATTATTTGTTCCAGATGTTGGATTATTATTGTATTTGGATATTTCATATTGTTTATTCCAAGTATTATTGTTCATGAGATTGTTATTATTACCTGCACAATTGTTCCGCATTGATTATATTGTTGAGTTGATCGGATAAACAGCTTATGGATAACGTTAGTCATTCGCTGGGCCAATGTTACGTGCCCGTATTCCGTATTTTTGGGAAGCGGGGCGTGACATCACAAATCTCACCAGTTTCCGTCCTCACACAATGACCTGTTGTAAACATGTAAGTAGAAAACACCGCCCTTTCGAAGTAATATAAGATTAACTACCCGAATCAAGAAACCAGTCAGATCCACATCTTTAGAACTTGGAACAGGAAGATAGCATATGTTATCACTAAATTCAGCGGTACTGACTATGTTAGCACCCTTCTGATTCAACAACTTGTGACAATTCCTCTTGTAATGCATAAGTTCTCTGCAATTGTGGCAACGGATCTCACTCTTACTTGCATGATTCCTTCCAATTGAAATTTTCTTCACCGCCAAGCAATTCAAAGAAGTAGACATTGATTTCTGAGTTTCTTTTCTAAGTTCATCATCCTTCAAGCCCTTGATCATACCAACAACCGAGAACTTCTCCTTGGCAGATCACTTAGATCATCTACATTTATCTTCTTCAATTCAGATAATACCTTATTAAATTTCACTATATGATCATGAAGGGCGGTACTTTCTTTTATTGAGAAAAGAAATAGTTTTCTCTTCCAGTACATCTGATCCAGTAATGACGATCCTGAATAGTCAATTAATCTCGCCCACATAATCACTGCACTTTTTTTTCTCAATGAAGTTTCACTTGAAATCGTTCGTCAATGGCAGCCAGATTAAACTCAAGATTTTTAGACAAATCTCATCCCACTTCTCATGCTTTGTTTCATTTGGCTTCCCTTAATTTTCTTTTAGGGCAAGATGCAAGCCATGTTGAACCAATACATCGTATATGTCCACCTTCCAGAGATTAAAGTTGATCGTATTGTCTAACTGCTTGATCATCGTGAAACTCTGATCTGTCATCTTCTTCAAGGAATTCGAGCAACCATGAACCTCAGGTTAAAAAAAATGTTTGTAAGGAACATGAAACTCTGATACCATTTGTTAGGTGTTGAGTTATTCGACAACCGATATAATGGAAAACTAAGCAATAGAAGACCAAACCAAACACACACTACAAACGAAAACACTTACCCAGGCATTTCTTTGGGGAAACCCCGACGTTTTTAAATGCCGGGGTTGATGCCCACGGCATTTTGAAAAGTGCCGCCGCAAACGTCGTCCATACTCCCGCTGGGGTTGTGAAGAGGCTACCCCGACATTTTCTAATGCCGAGGATGGTTATCCACCTGTCCTGGCATTTGAAAACGCGGGGATAGGCTACTTTTAATTTTTTCATCAAATAACCTATCCCAGCGTTTGGAAACACCGGGATAAGTTTTTTTTTTTTTTTTTTTTTTTTTTTTTTTAATACAATTAAAATGAAGTACTGCAATTCTAGAAATGTAATTGTACTAATCAAATGTAATCTAACACCATCAAATACTCTAAGTATGTAGGATCTCTAAGAACAAAAACAGAAACATTATAAAGTTGAATTTGGAGACGAGGACTTCGCATTGTAAAGCTTTCTACAAAATCTCTCATGTCACAAGTTTCACACACAATTGCTTCACACTGCTGACAAGCATCTACATCTCAAATAACCATACATCCGTAGCGAGAGTTGATACCGAAAATGAAAATTAAAAAAATTGAAAAGAAACCCTCCATCAATGGAGTTTCCGCAATGCCTATATGTTACAGCAGGTAAATAAGTTTTAAGTAGGCTTCTTTTCCATACTGGCAAAATCTATCTTTAGCATTTCCTTCAAGCATTTCTCTAAACACCACCTTTAATATAAAATGCGCAATAATACAACTATTAGATATCCATGGACTCCATCATCCAGTGAGGCATTTTGTTGAACATGTGGCAGGTGAAATGGCAAGAATGTAAAAAATGAGAGGCATCAAATGCCTAATTTCCACACTCCAAACTATGAAGAATTAACAGAAAGCACTCCTAAACCCATTATTGCATATGCAACAACCCACAAAAATTATTGCGAAATTGAATTAGGGCTAATTGAGGGAAATTTGAAACTAGATTCAACAATCAATTCCGAATATTGCAACAGAAATTGAAATTGATATTAGGGTTACCTTTTTGCGAGTGGGCGAAGGAGAGAGATAGGGGAGCGACAAGCAGCGACGGCGTGAAGACGATGGGTGGGGGACGCGCAGGATACAAAGAGGCAGGAGGGGCATGCGTGAAGATGATCGGTGGGGGAGACGACGTGAAGATGATGGGTGGCGGCGACGGCGTGAAGAAGATGGAGTGAGGGACGACGACGGGGAAGGCGATGGCGGTGCGAACGGTGATGGGCTTCGGCGGTCAGGAGTGAGCGAGCTATCCTTACTAACTGACCCACTTTCAACTAATATTTAGCCAAACAACCCACTTTCAAAAAGATTTAGCCAAACGACCCACTTTTATAAAATATTACATCTAACTAACCCTATTAATATAATATCCTAAAAACAAAATTTTATATATAACCCTACTTTAGAAATTTTAAACTATAATATATTTTATTCTTATAAAAGATGGAAAATTCACAGAAAATAAAAAAACTATTTTTTTTTTTCAAAATTCAAGATTAGATACATTGATAAAAAATTTACAGAAAGAAAGCATATTGCTAGTAAAGAAATATTAGAATACTTGTTACTAACAAGAAAAGTAACTAATAAACTACCTAAAGAAATACAAAAAAGAGATAGCATACAGAGTATTAGATTACAGAAACGAAAAAGCAAGTTGGTATTACCAACAACTATTAGCATACAAAATAACAGGCTAAGTATGGCCAATAAAGCAGCTGCATTAAATCCTAACATAACCCCAAAAATTTATATGATAAACATATAAGAGTTGGAAGAAGATTACAATGGTCCTGAAATTGTAGGAGATACAAGAAAAGATTTAAAAATCATAAATAAAAATAAAAAAGAATTAGCTAGATATATAACTGACTACCCAGAAGAAGAATTAGGCATAACGGAAGAAGGTATGCAGGAGTTAGCAGCAATAACAAAACTCAATATAAATATTTTGGAAATGAAAGATTTAATGGAAAATCCTAACCCAGCAGAAGTAGAAGAAGCCTTGAAAAATCTAGACATAACAAATGAAGAAGTAAAAATGGACCAAGATAAAATCATAGCAAAACCTTTAGAAATTCCAATGACATGTATGAAATCTTAAGGCTACCTCCTAACAAAAAACCTTACCAATTACTATGGAAATGGCAAAACACAAAAAGAAGAATGCAGCAAGGAAAAGACAAAGAAAAGGAAACCCCAAAATATGAACCTACAGAACACTACGAAAAAGGAATAGCAGGGAATAGAGAATGGTTAGACCTAGATTGCGTAAAAGACGTAGATAGAACAATTGAAGAATGGGTAAAAACCTCACTAATAGTAGGATTTAGACAGAATCTTACAGAAAACGCATTTGAGAAATTTATAAAAGCCACCTTTATAGGTGTAGTAGCAAAATGGTGGAATGGATTAAAGGAAGAAGAAAGAAATACTATAAGAAAATCAAGACCAATTGATGATAGAGGAACTGAAGAAACCTCAGCACAACGAACCTTATGCCTAAAAGAAATAATTACAAATTACGAGATAGCAATAAGAACAGAATTCAGTGTATACGATAAAGGAGAAAAACACACTATATACAAAAAGAATCAAGCAAGATGGAGACTATGCAACTTAGAAATATGCGACGTGTTATTTTGACAACTATGCTTGTCAATTTAGAGAATATTTTCAAGATAGTTATTACATAAAAGAAGAAAGGAGTTCAATCCTGGATTCGTTCTTTCGAAAACTACCTGATTCATGGAGTATAAACATATATAGTGCATACATAGGTGAGAAAGTAAAACCAGAAGTAGACACTTTAGGGTATAGAACATAATTCGTAAAAGATTATAGAGACAAAGTATGCCAAGATGCTAGAACAACAATAAAATATTATAGAACATATAAACAAAGAATTTGTTATGAAGATGCAAGACCGAATCATTGGGGATGCAATAATAACTATAATTATACTAAGAAGAATAATCACAAATTCCAAAAATATAAACCAAAATATAGAAAAACCTTTAAGAGATATAGAAAACCCTATAAAAAATACTTTAGAAGAATAAATAAAAATAAAAATAGATAGTATAAGAAAAACCCTAAGAAATGTAATTGTTACATATGTAGAGAGGTATGACATATATCATCAAATTGTCCTAAAAGAATGAAAAAAGAAAATGTAAAATACATAGATGAAATTGAAGAAATGAACAACATAAACTATGAAGTCATAGAATATGATGAAGAATTGTCAGAATTAAGTGAAGATGAAAAAATAATGGTAATGGAAGATGATAGTGGAAGTAGTGAAGGTGAAACAGAAGAATGTGAAATAAACATGATGACAGAAATAACAGAAATAGGAGAACCTTCAGAAAGAGAAGAAAACAATTAAGAAGTAAGAGAAAGAATGTGCTTTGACATAAAAAAATACGATAAAATAAGAGCGACCAAATTAGATATAAATCCAAAAGAAAATTTTAGACTACCAATATTCGAAAGGAAGAAAAGTATCATCATAATAGCTAAAAATAATGAACAACCTATAGACATTGAACAAGAACAATGGAAAACCATAATTCCATTAATAACCGAAAGAATAATAAGAAAAGAGATGGAAAAAATAAATGAGAAAACCAGAAAAACATTCAGACACATATATTTAGGAGCAGTACAAATAATAATAAAAGCCTATTTTAAGAAAGTGATAAATACACCCCTGGAAATATACCTAATGGATGATAGGATAATATCAAGTATACAAGATGCCTTAATAGGAATAGTACAAGGAAACCTAATGTACCAAAAGATAAAATTTACAATAAAACCTAATTTATCTATAAGCATGGCAGAAGAAAATAAAAACAAAAGTCTAGTCATATATCATAGGTTATCAAGAATAGAAATAATAGAAAAAAGCAAAGTTATGAGTATACAAATAAGAAATATTTATGCTTTCACTAGCAAACATGAAGTAAAAAATAGAAATACAGATGTTGCCGCTGAATCTGGTGTGGGGGCAATAGATAGAATTTGTAGGTCCGTAGGAACTCGAATAGGCTGAATTTGACTTCTTCCTTGTTGACTAGTTGACTCCTAGGTGCTCCCGTGGACTTGCACAACCATTCGAAATACCGGGATGGATCCCGACGACGAATCCTTCGACGCTCTTGTCAATACCAGAAAAGTAAAGAGAAATAGCTTAAGTGGACAAAGAGTGATCACCTGTGACAGTAAGAGGTAGAGGGTATTTATAGTTGCCGTGGGGATCTGCTTCAGGATAAGAACGAATCCCTACTTCCCGGTATGACTGGATAGAAGTGGTTGTAACCACCTCCAGCAGATAAGGACGAGCCAAGATTTTCTCATACCCTGTTTGAGCTGGTCTTTAACGGGTTGAGACTCGTACCCTGTAGAACAGATCCGTTCATGGATTATTGGACTTTGAAGAAAGTCCCTGTTCCCATTTCGAACCCGTTTGTAGGTGAAATTACCATCTTGCCCCTGTAACTTTGAGTCGGGCCCAATTTGAACGGTTCCAATTTATCCCCATTTTTAGCCATATCACAAGCCCCCCACTCCCAAAGACCGTGTGTTACAGCTATTGGGGAGTAGTTTTGTTGTTTTAATGGCGTACAAGGCTTTGTCGGAGTTCTCAAAGGGTGTTCGAATCTCGTCTGAGGGGTGATTATGCTTTTCTAAGTTGGTAGCATGCTCAAAGTTGCTTCTTGGCTCTTCTGAATTTTTGGTGATTTTTCTCAATTTTTAAATTATTTTTCGGATCATTTATTCAATTTTGCGAAGCGATAATTTGTTTTTCAGGAGCATTAGTTAATTATTCTAACTAATAATTACTTACCCAGGGGCTCAAAAATATTCCCCCAAATTTATAATTATTTTTTATAATTTTTACTTAATTTTCCTGAATTTTTAGTCAATTTTTGCAATTTTTAAATAAATAATTCGAATTAACAATTAGAAAAAAATAATTTTATTCACCTATTTATGACGTGGCGCAATCTGGATTGTCCATCAGCCTTGGGCACGAAGATCTGGATGATCTAACGGCGGATCAGCACTCGATGACGTTGATCAATCTGAGACGTTGATCAGATTGTCGCGCGAGTTTTGGGATGATCCGATGGCTGTGAAGAGGGAAAATTTTTCCCGTTTGGAGGTCGGTGGCAACCGACCTCCGGACGTTCGCCGAAGCCCAGGGGAGCGACACGTGGCATGTGGGCCCCTGGCTATTCTCACGTTCTGACATTGGTGGCAAGCGACTTCGAGGACGAATGGAAGAGTGACACATGGTCTGTGGGTCCCAGCCATCGTTAACCAGTCAACACAATTTCTTGTGTTTCGACGTCAGTGGCAATCGACTTCGGGGACGAACAGGAGTGTGACGTGGCCAGTGGGTCCCAACCACCGTTGAGTAGTCAATGCAATTTCTTGCATTTTGACGTCGGTGGTAATCGACTTTGGGGACGAATAGGAGAGTGACACGTGGCCAGTAGGTCCCAGCCACCGTTGACCAGTCAATGCAATTTCTTGCATTTTGACGTCGGTGGCAATCAACTTCGTGGACGAATAGGAGAGTGACACGTGGCCTGTGGGTCCCAGCCATCGTTGACCAGTCAATGCAATATCTTGCATTTCGACGTCGGTGGCAATCAACATTGAGGACGAATAGGAGAGTGACATGTGGCATGTGGGTCCTAGTCACCGTTGACCAGTCAACGTAATTTCTTGTGTTTTGACGTCGGTGGCAATCGACTTCGGGGACGAATAGGAGAGTGACACGTGGCCTGTGGGTCCCAGCCACTGTTGACTAGTCTATGCAATTTCTTGCATTTCGACGTCGGTGGCAACGACTTCGAGGACGAATGGGAAAGTGACACGTGGTCTGTGGGTCCCAACCACTGTTGACTAGTCAATGCAATTTCTTGCATTTTGACGTCGGTGGCAATCGACTTCGGGGACGAATGGGAAAGTGACACGTGGCCAGTGGGTCTCAGCCGCCGTTGACCAGTCAACGCAATTTCATGCATTTTGACGTCGGTGGCAATCGAATTCGGGGACGAATAGAAGAGTGACACGTGGCCTGTGGCTCCCAGCCACCATTGACCAGTCAACGCAATTTCTTGCGTTTCGACGTCGGTGGCAATCGACTTCGGGGACGAATAGGAGAGTGACACGTGGCTTGTGGGTTCCAGTCACCGTTGACCAGTCAATGCAATTTTGTGTTTTGACGTCGGTGGCAATCAACTTCAGGGACGAATAGGAGGGTGACACGTGGCCTTTGGGTCCCAGCCACTGTTGACCAGTCAATGCAATTTCTTGCGTTTTGACATCGGTGGCAATCGACTTCGGGGACAAATAGAAGAGTGACACGTAGCCTGTGGATCCCAGCCAGCGTTGAACAGTCAACGCAATTTCTTGCGTTTCGACGTCGGTGGCAAGTGACTTCGGGGACGAATAGGAGAGTGACACGTAGCTAGTGGGTCCCAGTGATCGTTGACCAGTCAATGCATTTTCTTACATTTCGACATCAGTGGTAAGTGACTTCGGAGCCTGCTGTCGACGAATAAGGGGGCGACACGTAGCCGGTGGGCCCCAAGGTTGTTTGACTGGTCAACGCATTTTCCAGCATTTTCGCTAAATGGGCCAGGCCTCTGCGTTGTTGGGGGCCCCTTAACCTTGGTAAATGTGCCTATAACCTCAGTCTCTATAAATCTCCATCCTCCACATTTGCTCACTATTCTTGTTTTTTACTCAGGCAAGGTTTTTACCAAGTGAGAGCTTCCGACGAGTTTTCGCCGTCTTCCGGTGTGTTTTTCGACCGTAGTTGTCAAATCGAGGTAACCTTATACTTAGCTTATTTTTCTTTTAGAGAATGTATATCGACCCTTCGAGGAAGGAGACCTCCCCTCTTCTTGCCCCCGAGGCTTCCTCTAGTCAGGTCCCCCCAATCGACAAGGGCAAAGCCGTGGTAGGGCAGACCTCGGTGATTGTTGAGACGAGGATCGAAGAGGATCGGAGATTAGGAGATTTCGGGAGGCTGCCTGGGGTTCTGACCGGACTACAGAGGGTTTGAGACCTCTTGGAGGACCAGGCGGAATGGATAATATATGGTATGGGTCGAAGCTTCGAGGAGAACGAGGCTAGAGAGACATCGGAGGCCGACGAGACGATCTCGATCCTTACCGAGGAGGACTTGGCAAGGGTTCGGGAGAGTTTCCAAATCCCCAGGGAGTTCGACTTAATGCTCCCTGGGCCAGGGGTGAGGGCCAACTCGCCAATGAATGTCGACATGTGCTTCTGGCCGGTTGACACGTTCTTGGCGGGTGTTTGGCTCCCTCTTCACCCTTTCATCGCCGAAGTGTTGAGGTGGTTCCACGTCAGCCCCGTTCAGTACATGTCGAACGTGTGGAGGCTGATAAACGGATTTGTCCTCCACTGTCAGGCAGTGAGTATCGAGCTGAGGTTGAGTGTGCTCCGAACGGTATACCGGATGCACCAGCAGCATAAGGACATGTATTGGTTCTATCTATCTCTGAGGTTCGGAACGAAGGTGGTAAGTTGTCTGGACTCGATAAAAAATTGGAGGGATAAGTACTTCCTCATCCGAAGTTGAGCACCATGGGGGATCCCCACAGCTTGGGTAGATTCGGTGCCGAAGAAGGTCAAGCAGGGCCCAACTCTTAGCGTCGAGGATGAGGATATGGTTTGGACACTGCTCGATCGCCCGAAGTTCGATTGGAAGGACTTGACCGAGGAGGCGCTCTTCCGGGGGGGTCTTAGCTCGATAAATCCTAATACGATTTAGCTTTGTTTTTTTTTTCTTTTGAGGTCGGTGATAGCTTCTTCTTTCGTGCTAACTCCTTTTTTCTTTCGCAGAATCAATGGACGTTGACGACCTGCTGACGAAGCATGGGGTCCTTAGCAGTAAAGCCCTAAAAAAGAGGAAGATGGTCGCCTCGAAGGCAACCTCGGAAGGAGTGCAAGCTCATTGCGCTGTCGCAGAGTAGCTGGCGAGGCAACCACCCTTGGCTCCGAAGCCCTCGACCCCATTGGCGGCTTCGGCTTCTACCAACTCGGGGGTCTTCCTGATATCGGCAGCCTTGGGGCTAGAGGCCTCGTCGCTGACTGCCGAAGCTGAGGTGTTCCTGACCGAGGAACATAAGAAGATCTTCATCCTAGATTGGTAGGTCCGCAAGCTCGACGAGTTCCTAGGTGACTTGTCGGTGTGTATGCAGGCGGTTCGGCACCTTGCCACGCCGAAGGACAAGGCGGCCATGGAAGCCGACAGCGTGGGGGACGACGCGCTCGAGGTCGCACGCTCGGCGATGTCGGTAAGTTTCGAACCTCGAGTTCTCTTTTGCTGAGTACTTAAATTTTTTATTTTTTTTAACAACACAAGTCTTATTCTTTGCAGATTACTTGCCACTTCGGCCATCTGATGAAGAAGATGGCCCAACAAGAGAAGGAGCTGAAGCTCGAGGCAGAAAGGCTCGAGGGGAGAAGGCTCGGATCGCTAAGGAGCTCGAGAAGGTGAAGGTCGAGGCCGAGTCGAAGAGCTCGAGGTTACTGCACCTCGAAGCTGTAGTAGCCAAGCTGGAGGCTGATAACGCCCGGCTTCTTCAAGCTGCCTGTTGTCGCTGGATTCTGGTGTGGGGGCAATATATGAGATTTGTAGGTTTGTGAGGAACTCGAACAGGCGGAACCCTTCTTCTTCCTTATTGACCAGTTGATCCCTTGGTGCTCCCTTGAACCTGCACGAATGTTCGAGACATCGGGATGGATCCCGGCGACGAACCCTCCGACGCTCAAGTCAATACACAGTGAAGGGAAAAGAGCTCAAGTATGCAAAGTGTGATCACCTTCAATAGTAGGAGGTAGGGGGTTTTTATAGTCGCCAAGGAGATCTTCTTCAGGATAAGGGTGAATCCCTACTTCCCGGTGTGGCTAGCTGGGTTTGGTTACAACCATCCCCTCAAGACAGGGACAAGCCAGGATCTACTCCTATCCTATTAACCTGATCCTTAACGGGTTGAGACCCGTTCTCTGCCAACCAGATCCGTTCATGGGCCAGCAGGTCTAAGAGGGGAGACCCGGTACCCAATTCGGAACCGTTTGCGGACGAAATTACCATCCTGCCCTTGCGACTTCAAGATTAGTGCCCACTTTGAACGGTTTCGATTTATCCCCATTTTTAGCCATATCACGAGCCCCCCACTCCCAAAGACTGTGTTACAGCCTTGTGGGAGTAGTTTTGTTGTTTTAATGGCGTATAGGGTTTTGTCGGAGTTCTCAACGGGTGTTCGAATCTCGTCTGAGGGGCGATGGTGTTTTTCTGACCTGGTAACGTGCCCAAGTTTGCTCTCAGGTCTCTCTGGATTTTTGGTGATTTTTTCCGATTTTTATATTATTTTTTCGAACCATTTATTCAATTTTGCAAAGCGATGATTTATTTTTTGGAAGCACTAATTAACCATTCTAGACAATAATTATTTCTTCCAGGACTCAAAAATATTCTCCCAAATTTATAATTATTTTTCAGAATTTTTAATTAATTTTTCTGAATTTTAATCATTTTTTTGCAATTTTTTTAAATAAATAATTCGAAATAATAATTAAAAAAGAAATTTAATTACCATTTATGACGTGGCCAAATCTGGGCCCTCTATCAGACCTGGGCATGATTTTTGGAGTAATAGGAGGGTTGGCCCGGAGTGGAAGCGCTTTTTCCCTCGCGTTGGGGTCAGTGTCACGATGGATCGGTGACCTCACACCGGGGGACGTGGCTTCATCTGAGGCGTCCATCTTCTTCGGCGTGAATCTTAGATGGATCGGACAGTCGGTAGGATGTGTGGAGATTTTTTCTCCACGTGATGCGCTCGGTGCCACGGTGGACCGGTGTAATACCACCGAGGGATGTGGCTTCATTTGGGGCGTCCATCTGCTTCGGCTCGAATCTTAGATAGATCAGGACGGTCGGTAGGATGCGTGGAGATTTTTTGTCCACATGACGCGCTTGGTGCCACGGTGGACCGGTGTAATACCACTGAGGGACATGGCTTCATCTGGGGCGTTAATTTGCTTCGGCGTGAATCTTAGATGGATCGGACGGTCGATAGAATGCATGGAGATTTTTTCTCCACATGATGCGCTCAGTGCCATGGTGGACCGGTGTAATACCACCGAGGGACGTGGCTTCATTTGGAGCGTCTGATAAGGATCAGGCGCGGCTCACGAGGAGAAAGTGGTTTTTCTCCAATACGCTGCTCGGTGCCACAGTGGATCGGTGTTTGGTCACCAAGGGACGTGGCTTCATCTGGGCCGTCTGATGAGGATCAGGTGCGAATCACGAAGAGGAAGTGGTTTTTCTCCAATACGCTGCTCGGTGCCATGGTGGATCGGTGTTTGATCACCGAAGGACATGGCTTCATCTGGGTCGTCTGATTGAGAATCAGGCACGAATCACGAAGGGAACGGCGTGGATCACGAGAACAAAATGATTTCTGCCGATGCGACGATATCTGAGCTGTCTGATTGAGGATTAGATGCAAATCACGAGGAGAAAGTGGTTTTTCTCCAATACGCCACTCGGTGCCACGGTGGATCGGTGTTTGGTCACCGAGGGACGTGGCTTCATCTGGGTCATCTGATTGAGAATCAGACGCGAATCATGAGGGGAACAACATGGATCACGAGAACAAAAAGATTTCTACCGACGCAACAATATCTGAGCCGTATGATTAAGGATTAGGCACGAATCACGAGGAGAAAGTGGTTTATCTCCAATACGCCGCTCGGTGCCACGGTGGATCGGTGTTTGGTCACCAAGGGACGTGGCTTCATCTGCGTCGTCTGATGAGGATCAGGTGCGAAAGTTGGAGTGGTTAACCAGTTTGCGATCCCTAGAGCGTCGCATGGGATTCCACCCTTTGGCCTATCGTCATTACGCCTTCCTGGGCTTTTGTCATTTGCTCGGCCCACTTGTCTCAGAAGCCCAAACGGCGCTGCTCTCAGTACTATAAATCTGCCTTACTTCACTCATATTTTTTCACTTTTCTACTTTTCACTCTTCTGAAGTTTTTACTCTCGAGCGGCGCTACTAGCGGAGATCTTTGCTCCTGAGCGGTGTTGCTAGCTATCGCAGCCAGGCGAGTTGGTTTTTCGACGAGATATTCTAACCATAGTTGTCACATCATGGTAAGTTATCCCCTCTTTCATAGTCTTAGCAAAATGTCTAGGGTATCTTCGGGGAGTGAGACCTCTACTTCGGAGCATGAAGAGGAGCGATCCCTGGCTCCGGTTAAGAGTGTAGACAAGGGGAAGGCAGTGGTTAGACCGGTGAAGTCGGTGACCATAGTAGAACCGGAGCGTAGGGCCGGGGC
This sequence comes from Hemerocallis citrina, assembly GCA_017893485.1. Lineage (NCBI taxonomy): Eukaryota > Viridiplantae > Streptophyta > Magnoliopsida > Asparagales > Asphodelaceae > Hemerocallis > Hemerocallis citrina. The sequence goes on from CM030359.1 coordinate 205,355,825, forward strand.
ATTAGGTCGGCTCCCGGGCCCTTTGTCGAACCTCAGGGGAGTGAGGCAGTACACTCCCGAGCTTCTAGCTAAGGTGGTTCATGGGAGATCTGCCACCTACGAAGAAGGCAGGGCGAGGGAGGTCACCGAGGTCGATAACTTTCCTTCGATGCTGACGGAGAAGGACCTGGTCTGGATCCGAAGGAGCTTTTAGATCCCGAAGGGTTTCGTGCTCCTTCTTCTGGGCCCAGGTGTCCGAGTGTGCACACCGGCGTCTCCTGACACGTGCATATTTCCTTTTGATGCCTTCTTCATCGGGTTGCGTTTGCCCATTCACCCGCTCATCATGGAGTACCTACAGTTCTATGGTCTGAGTCCGGTGCAATACATGCCGAACATGTGGCGACATGTCATCGGCTTCATCCTCCAGTGCCAGGAAATAGGCATCGCGCCCCGACTCATCATTCTCCGGAGCATGTACCGCATCTATCGAAAAAGCCGAACCGAGTATCGGTATTATCTGTCACCGAAGAAGGGGGTGAAGTTGATTCAGAACCCAGAGTCTATAAAATTTTGGAAGGAGAAGTACTTCTTGGTTCGAGGCGAAGCTCCGTGGACGATCCCGACCATGTGGTGAGAGGAGGTGCCGAAGTGGGCAAAGACCGACCCGGTATTGACTCCAGAGGAAGAAGACACCGTGGCCAAGCTCACGGCTCGGGAGCCGCTCGGGTGGAAGAAGGTAACCGAGGAAGTCCTCTATGGTGGGGGTCTCACTCTGATCGACCCTAGTACGCTTCGCCTTTACATTTTTGTCTTTGCTTTTTTGTTTAAGTCTTAACTATTTCATAAGCTAAAACTTCAATCTCTTCATCTACAGAGACCCCAGGAATGGACTTTAGAGCGATGCTCTCGGACCAAACCGGGGTGGCGTACAAGGCCCCCGATGGCAAGAAAAGGAAGAGAACTTCTTTGGGTCCTTCTTCTGTGAAAATGCCCAAGGCCTCGGTGGCAGTGGCACCGAGTATCGACGTGACCCTGGTCATTACTCTGGATCTGACTTGCCGACCCCTGCCACTACCCCCGCCATGACCTCCGAAGGGACTTCGCTTGATAAGGTCTTGGCGCTCGAAGCCCCCCCTCTGACTGCAGCGGCGGAGAGTATACTCACCGAGGAGCACAAGAGGTTGTTCGTCCCCGACTGGCGAGTTATGAGGCACGATGGCTTCCTCGGGGATGCCATTAGCTGTATGCAGGCGATTCTGCACCTGCCGACCCTGAAGGACCGAGCTGCGCTGAAGGCAGGGACAGTTTGCGATGATGCCCTCGAGATTGCCAAGGCCTCGATGACAGTAAGTTGGCTCCAACCCATCTCCCTTTGACTCTGCCACTTCTGTTTCTCTTTAAGTGCTAACATGGTTCTGCACTTTGCGCAGATGACCTGCCACTTCAGCAATATACTTGAGCAAATCACCGAGCAGGAGAAGGAACTGACGATGGCGAGCGACAAGGACCGCACCGAATGAGCCAAGGCCATAAAGATGTTTGAGGTGGAGAGGCATTTGGCCGAGCCCCAAGCGGCAGATATCCAAGCCCTCGAGGCCGCCCTTGCTTCTGTGAAAGAACAGCTCGCATCGGAGAAAGATAGGGCGGATAAGGCATAGGAGCTTGTTGCCAAAGAGAGGGAGGTGGCAGCGAAGGCCGCCGAAGGCACATCTCGGGAGAGGGAGGCAGCAGGTGCAGGCAGCTTTGGATGCCGTAAGAGAGGTGGCAAAGGCTCACATGTGAACCAACATGGAGCATACTTACGTACGAGCCCTGAAGCACGTAGCTGTTCATGTCCCCGAGTTCGACGGTGCGGGGTACAGCCTCTACGACCCCCTCGAAGAGGATGCTGCTCCTACCACTGAGGAGTCGGTGGATGCTAAAGGAGGAGGAGGAGGAGGAGAAGAAGAAGAAGAAGAAGAAGAAGAAGAAGAAGGGGGTGATGCCGCTGCCGAGGTGTCTCCCACCGAGGTGGCCCCCTAATCCCCCTTGTTCTTCGTCTCTTGTTTTATTCTTTTGTTTTCGCAAGTAGGCTTTGTAGCGGATTGGACACCGCTCAATGTACTAGTGAGCATCTTTAAATGAAAAAGAAGACTCCTTTGTTTTTTAGCTAAGTGTTGGAGTGTGTGGTCTTTGAGTTGCCTTGTAGCTTGAATGTATTGTCTTGTGGGCTTGCTTCTTGACTTTAAGAGATTTTACTTCTTTCATTCTCCTCAGGATCGCATCGTGGCTCGTCTTCGTGTTGAACTTGGTTTTGTCAAGCTAGGGCTAGTTCGAAGTCAGGAGCTGCTCAGCAAAGCGAAATTTGAACTTAGCCATCAGAAATTGATCCTTTCTCGTCGCAACATAGAAGTGAAGCGGCTAGAAGAGAGGCGTCATGAAGCGGAGCCCGAAGGCAAGGAGACGGGTACGTCGATGGCCGTCAACCTTGGCTTGAGACTCTCATACCTCCGCCGCTCTCTATGTCAGACAGCTGTGGAGAGGGACGAACTAGAGAAGGTGGTTGCTGAAAAGAGCAACGAGGTCGCTCATCTATGATGGACTATCTTCGACGCCTCTCATGGGGCAGGCATGATGCGGTTGCCACGCCTGGAGATAAAAGTCACAGACGTCTCGCTTAGGGAGCAGACTACTGAGCTGGAGAAGGAGAATGCCTGTTTGCGACGACCATCTGAAAGAAGAATTGTCAGGAACACTCCCCGTGCCTCGAGGGAGCATACTCGAGGGATGTCGCTCCGTGAACCTACGCTTTGCTCGCCTCTTATACCTTGAAGTCCTTGAGAAGCGCAAAGTGGCGTGGCCGCTTCGACGAGCGGAACATCCGTTGGGGCCACCGTTAGGTCGGGGCCAGACGATGCTTCTCAATTCGCTAGCCTGGGGACGTCGGCGGAGGTAGGGCGACGACAGCACGGTATTCGTCTTCCTCGTGTATTGCTCAAGAGAAGCATTCCCATCCCCCGAAGATGCTTGGGATAAGTCTAGTAGTTTTGTGTTACCCTGTGGGAATTTTGGCCTTTGATAGAAGTTGTCTTCTTTTTGTAGAGCATGTGTGTCGAACGATATTTGTTGTCACAATTTTGATCAAAATAATATAAGACTTCTTCTGAGTGATTGCTGCCTCGTTTATATTTTGTAAGTGTATCAACGGTTGTGGGAGCAATTCCGAATGGCGAACCATTTCTTACTCGCTTATAAGCAAGTAGTCGAAGCGGAATCGAGCCAAGTGTTGGACTCCGAACTCGTTGTTTTAAAGAGAGAATCAACGGCTGTGGGAGCAATTCCGAATGGCAAATCACTTCTTACTTGCTTATAAGCTAGTAGTTGAAGCGGAATCGAGCCAAGTATTGGACTCCGAACTCGTCGTTTTAAAAAGGGAATCAACGGTTGTGGGAGCAATTCTGAATGGCGAACCACTTCTTACTCGCTTGTAAGCAAGTATTCGAAGCGGAATCGAGCCAAGTGTTGGACTCCGAACTCATCGTTTAAAGAGAGAGTCAACGGTTGTGGGAGCAATTTCGAATGGCGAACCACTTCTTACTCGCGTATAAGCAAGTAGTCGAAGCGGAATAGAGCCAAGTGTTGGACTCCGAACTCGTCGTTTAGAGAGTGAAATTTTTTTTGCTAGTAGAGTTAGACTACCCCAAAAATAGAAAATTTGCTAGGTAGAGTTAGGTTACTCGAAGAGATGGAAAAGTTGCGGGGAAAGATTTCCTTTTATTACAAACAATTGGGTGGCCGCTTCTAAGTTGCGAGCCTTTACATTTGGATAAAGAGGAAATACAAGTAAGGAGTTTGAGACATTTCTTCGGGAGTGATCCTGGGGAAGTTGCTTGGAGCGGTGTTTAGACACCCTCTTGGTACTTCATCAAATGCTCTGCGTTCCATGTCCTTGGCATCTTCTTGGCCCCCGGGTATTTGAGTTGATACGCACCTGAACGTATGACTCTGGAGACCTTACATGGTCCTTCCTAATTGGGTGCCAGCTTGCCTCTCTTGCTTGGGTCAGAAATTGACAATTTTCTGAGCACCAAGTCTCCCTTGTTTAGGTTGGTGGGTCGTACCCTCTTATTGTAAGCTTGAGTAATCCTACGACAGTAGGTCTCTTGATGGATTGCGGCTCTTTCATGGACCTCGTCTATGAGGTCTAGGCAGTTGCGAAGCTGGTTCAGGTTCTGTGCCTCATTGTAAGCTATGAGTCGAGGCGAAGGCAGGCCCACTTCCAAAGGGATGAGAGCTTTGGACCTGTACGTGAGGTTGAAAGGGGACTCTCCCGCTGGAGTTCTTTTGGTGGTGCGATAGTTCCAAAGAATATTGGGGAGTTGTTCGACCCATAGCCCTTTCGTGGACTTATCCAGCCTCTTCTTCAAGCCAGAAAGGATTTGACGGTTCGCGTTCTCCGCTTGGCCATTGGACTGGGGGTATGCTACTGAAGAGAACCGCTGCTGAATCCTGAGGTCGGTGCAAAAGTCTCGAAAGGTCGCTCCCGTAAATTGGGTTCCATTATAAGGATGCGAGGCACTCCGAACCGACAGATGATGTTCTTCCAAAAGAACTTCTGCACCTTGTGCTCGATGATTGTTGAAAGCGGTTCAGCCTCTATCCATTTGGACAAGTAGTCTATTGCTACAGGAACTTCAGCTGGCCCGGTGCTGGAGGGAATGGTCCGAGCAAATCCATCCCCCACATTGCGAAGGGGATTGGACTTATTAGGGAAGCAAGTTGTGCTTCGGGCAGGCGACGGATTGGGGCGAACTTCTGATAGGAGTCGCACTAGCGGACGTACTCCTCGAAATCACTTAGTAGTGTGGGCCAGAAGTAGCTGTAGTTCAAGAGCTTCCGAGTGAGGGATCTTGCTCCCAAGTGCGCGCTGCGCAGACCATCATGGGCCTCCTTTAAGGCGTAGAGCGCTTCCTCCGAGGAGAGGCATCTCAGATAGGGCCGACCATCAGCCTGGGTGTAGGAGCATTTGTACATGACCCCGTCCAGGAGTGTGTACCGCTCTGTTCGTGTCCTCATTCTCCTTGCTTCTTTCGGATCTTCGGGGAGGACTCCCTCTCGGAGATACTCGAGGAGGGGCTTCATCCAGTTTTCCCTAAGTGTTAGAAGGTAGGATTCCATTGGCTTCGATCCATCTTCATCAATGCTTGGTTTGAGAAGGACCTCTATCAAGACGATCCGTTCTAGACATTGGAGAGACGAGGAGGTGAGCTTAGAGGGGGCATCTGCTTGTGCATTTTCCTCTCAGGAAACTCACTGGAGTTGAACATCTTTGAATAGAGCTAGAAGCTCCCTCACCTTTGCCAAGTACCTAGCCATGCGGTCGTCTCTCGTCTTGTACTCCCCGGACACTTGATTGACTATTAGTTGAGAGTCGCTGAAGACCCTCACTTGCTCGGCACCTGCCTTGCGAGCCAAGCAGAGCCCCGCTATTAGGGCTTCATATTCTGCCTCATTGTTTGACGTCGGGAAGTTGAGGCGGAGGGAGTACTGGAGGACAAAAGCATCGGGACCAGTTAGGATGATGCCGGCCCCGCTTCCATCGGCGCAGGAGGACCCGTCCACATAGACGGTCCAGACGGAGGGGTCGATAGGCGACTCGCATGAGTCGGGGATGGTGTTCTCCACGATGAACTCGGCTAGAGCTTGGGCCTTTATCATCGTTTTGGGATGGTAGCTGACTCAGCTCGATTGACCACTTCATAAGCCGCTTGGAAGTTTCAGGCTTGTGGAGAACTTGTTTCAGCAGTTGGTCGGTAAGGATGACCACCGAATAGGGTTGGAAGTAAGGGTGGAGCTTTCGGGCCGCCATGACCAGGGCGAGAGCCATCTTCTCCAGCTTCGGATAACGGAGTTCGGCATCGTGAAGTACCTTACTCACGTAATAGATGGGCTTCTGCGTCTTTTTCTCTTCCCTCACAAGGACCGCGCTGAGCGTCTGCTCCGAAGCTGCGAGGTAGAGGTAGAGGACCTCCCCGGGTGCTGGCTTACTCAGGATCGGGGGGTTGTCCAAATACTCTTTGAGCTTGTCAAAGGACTCCTACTGCTGCGACCCCCACTCGAAGCCTTTAGCCCCCCTGAGGGCTTTGAAGAAGGGAAGGTATTTTTCCCCGGACTTGGAGAGGAATTGCCCGATCGCGGCGAGGCGACCCGTGAGCCTCCGTAATTCTTTGACGGTGGAGGGAGGAGCCATTTTGAGAATGGCTTGGACCTTTTCGGGGTTGGCCTCAATGCCCCTCTGGCTGACCATAAACCCCAGAAATTTGCCCGATGAGACACCGAACACACACTTGTTTGGGTTTAGCCTCATATTGTGCCTCCTGAGCACCCCGAAGGCTTCTTGAAGGTCGAGGGTGTGCTCCTGCCCACGGGTGCTTTTGACCAACATGTCGTCGACGTAGACCTCCATTTTCGGCCATTCTGGTCTCCGAAGACCTTGTTCACCAGGCGCTGATAGGTAGCTCCCGCATTTTTCAAGCCGAAGGGCATAAACGGTAGCAATAGAGGCATTGGTTCGTCACGAACGAGGTCTTCGGGATGTTGGGAGGGAACATCCTGATTTGGTTGTACCCTAAGAAGGCATCCATAAAACTGAGGAGCTCGTACCCGGAGGTCGCATCGATCAGGGCGTCGATGCTAGGAAGAGGAAAAGGGTCCTTCGAGCACGCCTTGTTAAGATTGGTGAAGTCAATGCATATTCTCCAACTCCCATTGGCCTTTTTGACCATCACCACATTGGAGAGCCACTCAGGGTAGTTTACCCGCTAAATAAAATGGGCGTTGAGGAGTTTCTCCACCTTCGCCTTGATCGCCTGTTGTCTCTAGGGGGCAAACTTCCGCCTCTTCTGTTGGATAGGCTTGACCCCAGGGGCGACACTCAGACAGTGCATTGAGAGCTCCTCTGAGATCCCGGGCATGTCTGCTGCGGTCCAGGTGAAGAGGTCACGATTCTTCGGTATGCACCGGGAGATGTCTTGCTTAATGGAGGGGGAGAGAGCCTTACTGATGCGGAACGTCTTAGTGGTGTCTTCTTTGGAGAAGGCCACTTCCTCCAACTCGTCCACGAGCTCGGAGATAGTTTGACTGCCTTCCTGAGGCAGTTCAAGTGCTTCCAAAGAGAGAACCGGACCCCTCATTGAGGTCATGTAGCACTTTCGAGCTGCTTCTTGGCTTCCCCTCATTTCTCCCACTCCTGAGGGGGTGGGGAACTTCATTTTCATGTGGTAGGATGAAGGGATGGCTTGAAGCGCAGCCAAACCTAATCTACCCAGCATAACATTATAGGTGGCCTTGACGTCAACCACCATGAAGTTTATTGGCTCCGTGCGAGTTGTCGGGGCCTTTCCAGCTGTTACGTCGAGGGTTATGACTCCCTTGACCGTCACCGGGATTCCAGTGAACCCATAAAGAGTGTAGCCTGCGGGCTTTAGCCGGTCCCTGGACAGCTAAAGGCCTTTGAAGGCTTCCAAGAAAAGGATGTTGACAGAGCTGCCGTTGTCCACCAAGACCCGACGAACATTAAAGTTCTCAATTCGGAGATTGATGACGAGGGCATCGCAGTGGGGAATGCGGATGCCCTCCAGGTCCCTATCGGAGAACGTGACTGGGACTCCCAGGCCCTTTGAAGGAGGATGGCTCTGGACAGCGTTCACCTCCCGAACGAAGGCTTTTCGGGAGGAGTTAGAGTCTCCCCCCATTGGGCCCCATGTATCAGGTGTAGGACGGCCACTGCTTCTTCCTCCTGAGCCTCAACCTGTTGCTTGGCTCGTCTGTTAGCCCCCATGGGAGGTGGGGGTTGATCAGCCCTGTCCCTCCTAACAAAGCGAGCGAGCTGCCCTCTCTGGATGAGGGCTTCAATCTCATCTTTTAGGGCTCAACATTCTTCTGTGTCGTGCCCATGGTCCCGGTGGAAACGACACCACTTATTCCAGTCTCTCCTCTTTCCCAGAGTATTCATCTTAGGGTGAGACGGTAGGAGACCCTCGTTCCCGATCTCCATCAGGATGGCGAATACACTCGCATTAAGCGGAGTGAATTTCTCAAACCGAGGGGGAGGGCAACGCTGACCCTCATTGTCCTTTTGGAACTTCTTAGCTCCTTCTTCTTTTGCACCCTTCCGCTTATTCCCGGAAGACGATGCCTCAAAGGTGGGGCGGTGGAGAGCTTCTTCCGCTCGAATGTACTTCTCGCTCAGGAGTAGGAGCTCTGAGAAGTCTTGAGGGGGCTTCTTGGCGAGGGATGCCCTGAGATCTGCATTGAGGATGTTGCACTAGAAGGTGACCGTTGCCACTGAGGGTTCCAAGGAGGCAATGGATCTGGCCTCAGTAGTGAAATGCTTGACGTAGTCCCTCAATCGTTCACCCTTCTTTTGACTGAGGAACAGTAGGGAGGCGCTCATCTTCTCGGTGTGGCGACTGCTCACGAAATGCGTGAGGAAGAGACCCTCGAACTGGTCGAAGGAGAAGATAGATGCCGGTGCAAGTCGAGAATACCACTCCCGAGTCGGCCCCTTGAGTGTGGCCGAGAAGGTCTTGCAGAGGAGGGCATCGGATGCATGATGGATCATCATGAGAGTTTTGAAACTCTCAATGTGATCTGCAGGGTCCGTCTCCCCGGTGTAGGTCTCGAAGTGTGGAGGTTTCAAATTGTCTGGGACTGGTGCCTCCATGATGGCGCGAGAGAATGGGGGACCTGCTTGGGCGGAGGTCCCTTGCCCGTCATTCTTCGTCTCGATCGAGCTGGCCAAGGCGCCTCTCCATCTCGTGGAGATGGCGGTAGACCGAGTCCTCCCTTCGATCGTACCTTGCTAAGCCCCAAGACTCGTTCTCATGTCGAGGAGGGCTAGGGCTGCGACGGCGATGGCTCTGAGTAGGTGGTGGACTGATAGAACGATGGGGGTGACTCGGAGTAAGCCGCGGATTTCGGGAGCGGTGGTGGCGATCGAGAGAAGGGCAACGATGGCTCGGAGCTGGCCTAGGACTTAGGGAACGGCAGCAATGGTTCGGAGCCGGCCGAGGGCTGCGGGAGCGTCGAGGATGGTGAGGAGCTGGCTGAAGGCTAGGAGCCCGATGACCGTTGTTGGGGGCGGCATTGAGCGCCTGGAGGACTGCCTTCTGGATTTGTTAGAATTCTGCCCTCATAACGGGGGCCTCCTGCTTGCGATTGACTCGAGCTGGGGGACAGCCAGCCGGGGAGCAGCTTCGTCTTGGGCAATGCTGGGGTGACTCTCTCTGCCTCCGTGAAGAGTTGGACCCCCTGCGGTCTGTTCGGCGGGGAGACTGGTCCCTCTGATTTTCTCGTCGAGGGTTTGCATCACGGGTCCGCCTCTCATTCAGATGGGTCCGGAGGTCGGGCCCATGCTCGGTCTGCCGATTGTTAAGCACGTCCCGCAGATCCTTTGGAGTGGGAGGACTATGGGAAGCCATAGAATCTGTGGAGGCGTTGTGGATGGAAGCCCGAACCTGATGCATAGGTTGCTTGTGGCGACTTCGTCGAGAGGTTTCCCCCACTATTGCTTGAGGCCCCATAGGCTGCAGAATAGACTGTGGAGCCTGCTGTTCGAGCTGCAGGGTTAGTTGGATGGGTGGAGGGAGGTCCTCCGGAGGAGGAGGGGGAGGATGAGAAGAGGTTGTTCTACGGTTGGAGTGTGCGGGCTTCTTCTTGGTAGACATTGCTGGGAGTAGCTTTGGTTGAAGGAGGAAGGTTGGATTGCTTGTCGAGACTTTCCCACAGACGGCGTCAATCTGTTGTCACTGAATCTGGTGTGGGGGCAATAGATAGAATTTGTAGATTCGTAGGAACTCGAACAGGCTGAATCTGACTTCTTCCTTGTTAACTAGTTGACTCCTGGGTGCTCTCGTGGACCTGCACAACCATTCGAAACACCGGGATGGATCCCGGCGATGAACCCTCCGACGCTCTTATCAATACTAGAAAAAGTAAAGAGAAAGAGCTTAAGTGGACAAAGAGTGATCACCTGTGATAGTAGGAGGTAGGGGGTATTTATAGTCGCCATGGGGATCTGCTTCGGGATAAGAACGAATCCCTACTTCCCGGTGTGACTGGATAGAAGTGGTTGTAACCACCTCCAGTGGATAAGGACAAGCCAGGATTTCCTCATACCCTGTTTGAACTGGTCCTTAACGAGTTGAGACCCGTACTCTGTAGAACAGATCCGTTCATGTTATTGGGCTTTGAAGAAAGACCCTGTTCCCATTTCGGATCCGTTTGTAGGTGAAATTACCATCTTGCCCCTATAACTTTGAGATTCGTGCCCAATTTGAACAGTTCCGATTTACCTCCATTTTTAGCCATATCAACAGTTAATTTTAAAATAGAGCCGCTATTCAGCGAAATTATAAGATACAAACCAGCTAGAGAAAATCCTGAAATGACTATACCAAATTATATAGAATTCTACTTTAATAAAGCAAAAGAAACTGCTAAAGGAAAAGCACCACAAATAATATTCGGAAAGCGATTACTATCAATAAGAAACAAACAACAAGCATTGGAATTAATACCAATAATAAATACATTAGAACACCCAAAATAATAACCAATTTAAAATAGAAATAGAATATTATGACAATGGGAAATCGAATAAACAAATAGTCTTAGTAGATGAAGGAGCTACTAATTCACATATTAAACAAATAAATGTAAAAACCACTGAATTAATAACATTAGAAAACCCATATTACTACCTAGACTATTACAATAATAGATATTCAATTGTACATAAAATTATACTACCACTAAGGATAAATGGTAAAAAGGAATTGTTATTACACTTACACGTAAACCCAGAACATCATGTTAATGAAATGCTATTAGGAACTGACTTCCTTACATCAGTCCGACCTTACTCAATTCGAGAAGAAAAAATCACAATAACAGTAAACAATAAAAGTATGATAATAAATAGAATATTAGATAAATGAATCCATTAAGAGCAACAAAAAACACATTATAAATACTAACAGAATTAGTTTATGAAGGATACAAATCAAGAAACTACCAAGTCTAATAGACACCGGAGCACTACCAAAATGGAAATAAGATGGATATAATAAAAAAGCAATAACTGGATTAACTGGACAAACCATCATACTTGATAAGTATCAACAAAATGTTAATGTAGAAATAGGAAGTTACATACTAAAAATACCAATAATATACCAGTTTGATGATATGAATAATGATGTGCTCTTAGGAAATGACTTTTTCCAACAATACTACCCTATAACCATATTACATAAATCGGTTGTATTTACGACACCTTGTCAACACCAAGCAATAGCAATTAGAATAACCCAACCTTATTCTCCGACCTACCACACATCAGAGTTTCTTCAACCAAGCGTGGTGAATATCAATATTTACTAAACAAACTAGAATACAACAAGTCCAAAAAATAACTACAAAAGAAATTTTACAAAAACAATTAGAAGATCTGTACGGAGAAGACCCCTTGACAAAATGGGACTTAAGTAAACCCAAAGCACACATAGAGTTAATAGATAAGAACAAAATAATAAAAATTAAACCTATAAGACATACTCCAACAGATCTAGAAGAATTCAAAATACATATAAAAGAATTAATGGAAAATAATTACATAAGAGAATCACAAAGTCCACATTCATCACCAGCATTCATAGTAAGAAAGCATTCAGAAGAAAAAAAGAGGTAAATCTCGAATGGTAGTAAATTATAAAGAACTAAATAAAAATACTAAGAGGTTTGGATACCCACTACCCGACATGCAAATACTACTTAACACAGTAAGAACAAGAAAAATATATTCGAAATTTGATTGTAAATCAAGATTTTATCACGTAAAACTAACAGAAGATTCAAAACCTTTAACAGCATTTACTCAAGGATTTGATGAATGGAATGTATTACCATTCGGTTATAAAAATAGCCCAGGAATATTTCAAAAATATATGGATAAATTTTTTAAAAAATATGACAATTTCACATTAGTATATGTAGATGATATTTTAATAGGATCCGAAAATGAGGAACAACAGAAAGAACATCTACTAAAATTTATAGAAATTGTGAAAAATGCAAGTATTATACTATCAAAAAAGAAGTTGGAATTATTCAAAACTGAGATAGAATTCTTAGGAACAAAATTATCACACGAAGGAATAGAATTACAGCCACATATAGCAGAAAAAACAAAGATATTTCCTAATGTTCTAAAAGAAAAAAGAGAAGTACAATCTATAATAGGGTTACTAAATTAAACAAGAGGTTACATACCAAATTTATCTGCAAAAACAAATTGGTTACAACAAAAACTGAAAAAGTTTAAGAAATGGGAATGGATCCAAGAGGATGAAGAAAGACTTAAAAAACAACAAACTTCATAATTACGTAAGCTTAGATTACCTGTAAAAGAATGTTCATGGATAATAGAAATAGATGCGTGTGAAAATAATTGGGGAGAAGTATTAAAATTCATTGAAATAGGAGAACAAGAAGAAACACTAGCCAGATATATTAGTGGACCGTTCACACAAACCCAACAAAATTATCACATAAATGAAAAGGAACTACTAGCAATCTTAAAAGCTATAAAAAAATTTGAGTTATTCATAATACATACAAAATTCACTTTAAGAACAGACAATACACAAGCAAAGAGTTAGATTAACAAGATAATAGACCCAACTATAGCAAATAAAAGATTGATAAGATGGCAAATGGAGTTAGCACATTATGACTTCTCAATAGAAAATATAAAAGGAAAAGATAACATCCTAGCAGATTTCTTGTCAAGAAGCTAACAATTTTATTTTTCAGGATGGAAAATAGAGTGCAGCATATAGAACAGGATATAGTCTACCTAAAGGAGATAGTGGAGCAATTAAAAGGAGTATTTAACCAACTACAGCTGCAAATATGTGGTCTTCAAAGTATATTTTACCAACATATAAATACAGATCGTAATGAAAAAATGAGCGAAGGGAGTGAACCTATTAACTCACAAAATACAAGTGGGATCACAAAAATAGCCACACAAGAGGAAAACTCTACATCCATACAGCCTACTACCTACAAAGAGAGTTTACTCTCGGATCCTCCAAAATACTCCAAGAAGGATTTGTTTTTACAATATATTGAGAAATTATGCCGGACCACTCTGGTCAACCAATTTACCAAAACTATTTCTCAACAACATATGAACAAAGCGATCATACTACCAGGAGCAAATCCAAAAACAGTGAGGGTATTGTTCGAAAGAGGACTTATCCACTACATCTATCCATCTCGAGAATGTGAAGAACTTAGCCAGTTACCAAAAGAAGTATATAAAGCTGCTAAAAGTTATTTTGGTCTCACAAAGGCATCCAAAATATATGTCCGTGTATTTTGAGCTATTCCAGAATTTCTTGAAGATAATGAAGAACTACCAGTTGAACATATTATAAAGATAAGGATGACTACACAAATCCTGTTTGGAGCAACCAGTATTATACCATATAAGAACGAAGAATTTGAAAAACTAATCCCAGAAAGAAGAGCTACGAGGTTTAGAACAATGTATTGTGAACTGAAGGACATACAAAACAGAGATGGTAACATATGAATTTATGATAGCCCTGACCCACAAAAATTAATGATCTACAGCATAGCAAAAATTAAACAACCACAGTCAAAGAAAGAAGTCATTGACAGCTGGTATCGAATTCTGAATAAAGGTGACATGACAATGACAGAAGAGACAGCTATCCACTATTGTAGATTGATGAGGATGGAACCACAGCATTCATGTGACTATTGCAGAAAAGAACAAGAGAAGGCTGACGAAGAGATGTTTCTGATGTGAAGCACGTGAAGATGTTTTCAACGTAAGCAGTGACATAATTAGCTCAATTATTTATCTATGATGTAAACAATGATGTAAGGAGAACAATAATTGTATCTGGTGTAAAGCCATCCCTTCTTCTATAAAAGGGGAGGCATGGTAAGGGAGAGAGGCAGACGATCTAGGGGAAAGAAATTCCATATAAGTTTGTAAGAAAGTCTGTAAGAGATTTGGGAGAAATAAAATTATCTTTCCATGAGTTATGCTACAAGATCTGTTACTAAATAAGGTATGGGCAACTAATTTTGCTTATTTGGGGAGAGTTTTGTAAGGCTCTGCCTCAAGGATCTTGCAAAAAGACTCATTTGTAACCTTCTAAAGTTAGACTATATACCTAGTTACAGGAAACGAGCTAGGTTATGATTGACTGTATCGAAGTGCTATTAGTTGTTCCAGACGTATCTCTTGGATGAAGCTCTTTTTGAGAGCATAGTAATCCTGAGATGGGAGGAACGTAAAAGGAGCACTGAAATCGGGGTGCATAGCAGAGGTATTTTATCCAATGGTAGTAACTGGTATAGAACAGCTCAAAGAGGTTTAACTTGGTCGGAAGCATGATGGGCCGTTTTGTTTTGATTTTAGGGTATCCTTAGAAATCTCTCTCTACTCCTAATTTTATAATTATTGTGGTCCAGTAGAACTAATGGATAGTAATAATTTCGGTATTGCCTCAGAGATTTTTGAATTAATGCTTAACTATCAAGGAAGTGATAGAATGCTAGTTTTTTATGTTTATTATCCTCGTAGAGTAAAAAGTATGGAGGATTATTATGAATTTAAATTACTCTTTTTCAGTATACAACGAGTAATAATTATAACAATAAACCAAATAAATCCTGGAGAAACCTAGTAATATAAATGTCGAAATAATTGATGATCTCACTTACAATGAAAGATCTTTGTTATTTTATGAAAATGGTGTATTTAATAGTTATGTCTGGAGCCCTACAATAGCATACAGACAATTTCTAGAAGAAAATGAACAGATTGGAGAAGAAAATAGACATATGGAAGAATTTGAAGAACCCATATATGATAGTTATAGTGAAAGCTCTGGGACAGAATTAGAATATATGAGAGAACTTGAAGATGACATTTCTCACTACTTTTTTGAAATAGACAATATACATTCTTTCGAAGAATATTATTTTACAGAAAACTATCATCTTTAAAATTTTAAAGTTTTTGATACTCTCTTTTCTTTCTCAGGTTTCTATTTTTCAGATGATTTCACGACACGCGCTTCGCACAACAGTTGGTATTAGAGCCAGTACAGAGTAAGTAATTTTAACTTAATTTCTGTAATTTTCCGTAAATTTATTACTAATTTATAAGCTATAGAATAGAAAAACTTAAAATCTAATAATAAAATTAGAAATTATCTTAAAACCCAAAAACTTTTAGAATTTAAAGAAAGGTTACACATCCTATAAAAATTATTATAGGAAGGATACTATAGAAATTTAATTAAGAACTAGGTCATTTCGCTAAATATTTTCTAAACAGGGTCATTTCACCAAATAAAAATAAAAAGAAGATCAGAAACCTAATTAGCTCGGAGTGAGCGGGAGAGAGGGAAAGAGAGGGAATTTTGGAATTGTGATTCAGGGTTGGAAATTTTTGAGTATTTATACTAGGATACCCCGGGGTTTCATACCTGGCGTTTCAAGGGGTAGCCTAAGCACCCCGCTGGCGCTTGAAAAACACCGGGGATACCCTGGCGAAACTCCCCAAATGCCGGGGTAGTTTCGCTGGATTATCCCTATTCTTTTGTAGTGACTCAAAGCATACAAATTTGTTCTGGTTCGGCGAATGTAATCCGGAGGAGAAATAACCAAGACATTATTCAATTAGAGAAAATACAAGAGTTACAACACTCTCACTAAGAACTATCTATCTCTCAAACCTTACTAAATGATACTCTGTTGTTTACAATAGAGAAAATTCTCAGATGAAGTCCTACCACTCGTAGAAGCCATTACTGTTACAAAAATTATTTACAAAATTTGTTTTACAATCAAAAGATAGAGAGGCACAGAAAACATAGAAGGGAACAGAAGAGAAGGAAAACCGAAAGAAAAGAAAAAGGAAAAATTAAATAAACAACTTACAAGAACAAACGAAGATTACAACTTGAGAAGTCAAGGCCTGTGTATTAAACAGTGTCCTTAAAACAGATTTCGCATCTTCCGGTTGCTGGAACGAACGAAGGCGTCTGTCTCCCAGGATGCAACGACTTGGAGCGATCACGTAGGCACCACGTACCACTCCCGAATTGAGTATGAGAACTTGAACCCTATCACCGACTTACCAATAAAACCAGAACCGAAGAAACAGTACAGAAGCAAACTTAGAGAAGGAGAGAAGAAGATCTGTTTGTGTGCAGGGAAGAAAGTAGAGGGGAGGCCTTTATTTATAGGGGCTGGGTTAAAACCATAACGGCAGACAACGAATTGAATGCCGACACTGTAATGGCAGACAACGAGTTGAATGCTGACACTGTAACGGCAGACATTATTTACTGCCTTCAGTGTAACGGCAGACAACGAATTGAATGCCGACACTATAACGGCAGGCAACGACAGACAGAATCGTTTCTGCATTCATTTCAGCCATTACAAAAGAAAACTGTAGCAAAAAGTGGCTCTGCACGGGGTGGGATCAAGTCGGTCCGGCATTCGTGTCCGCAGGTCGTGCGGGCGCACACAAGTCGCATGTAATCCGGTCCGTGATTTGCACCCGCCCTGCGCGCGCGAGAGAGAGCCTCTCTTCTAGCCATCTTACAATGCTTAGAAGGAGATTACTATATATCCTCTTCTATTTCCTTTGATTTTTCCGATGTGGGACTATGTTCCTTTAACCCATTTCAAGAATGAAAACGTCTCACTTTGAGAGACAATTTCTCATTCACCCCTTAACCGATTTTAGCAAACCAATATATGATTTTGATCTACTCACGAAGGAGAATACAAATCAATCAAGATCTCTCAATAATTCATTGAGGATCTTACTCAAAAAATTGCTCAAAAATCGGGTCGTAAATGGTGTCTAAAACACTCATTTTCTAACAATTCCCACATGAATGAAAATTGACGACCACAGACAGGACAGACTGACACGACAGACTTGGTGATAGAATTCAACGATTGATTCCTGCATAGGATAGGTAGGTGTTACCCTTTGAACTTTTCCTTATGAAAATATGTTTACTTTACTAACTAAACAGTAGACGCGATGTCTTTGAATTGTTCTGTCATTTGTGTAAACGATGACATATCTCACACAGAAATCTTTCTAAAGCTTTTTCAGTTCTCACTGTTATGTTCGTTTTCTCCATGAACATACGCCTGGTTCTGCAAGAGTTTAACAAGAATATTGTCCTATATTATTCCTTTGAAAGCGGCCCTTCTTCCCTCTTACATAGGTAACTTCTTACCTAAGAGTAACCCGCATTACTCTGCTCGGATATCCGATGCATAAGAATCATTAAAAGCCTAGCTTAACCTGTTACCTTGCGGGCATCACTGTTTCATCATGGGAATGGACATGGGAAAATCCCCACAGTGATCCAACTTTGTCTTTACAATTTAGTTGTCCCTTTGAACCTAGATCTTAGGATCTCCAGTCAGCTAGGTTGGGTTTCCATTGTATCGACTTATTCTTTCATGGGCTTTAGTCCCATTCCCCTCGATGATTTATCAACTAACTCTCTGTTTAACTCTTTGGTTAGTGGATCCACAATGTTATCTTTTGACTTTACATAGTCCACAGAGATAACCCCAGTAGAGAGTAGTTGTCTAATGGTATTATGTCTTCGACGAATATGTCTAGATTTACCATTATACATATTGCTCTGTGTTCTACAATTTGCAGATTGACTATCTGAATGTATGCAGATTGGAGGCACAAGCTTCGTCCACCTTGGAATATCCTCAAGGAAGTGGCGTAACCATTCAGCCTCTTCCCCACATTTGTCCAATGCAATAAATTCTGATTCCATCGTGGATTTAGTGATCACTGTTTGTTTCGAGGATTTCCAAGAAACTGCTGCACCACCTAGTGTAAACACACTTTCTTTTCATGTCCTGGAGCTGAAAAACCCTCAGGCTGCTCCATGTAGATTTCTTCATCTAAATCTCCATTAAGAAAAGCTGTTTTTACATCCATTTGATGTACTTCAAGATTGCGTAGAGCTGCTACTGCAAGTACCATCCTAATGGAATTTATTCTCGTCACAGGAGAATATGTATCAAAGTAATCAAGACCTTCCTTTTGTTTATATCTTTTAATTACAAGTCTTGCCTTGTATTTATCAATTGATCCATCAGGTTTCATTTTTCTCTTGAAGATCCACTTGGAACCTAAAGGTTTACTACCCGGTGGAAGATCCACTAGTTCCCAAGTATGATTTTGCAAGATAGAATCAATTTCACTCTTGATGGCTTCTTTCCATTGAGGACCATCACTAGAGTTCACTGTTTCCTTGAAAGTTTGGGGTTCTCCTTCAAGCATAAAAGTCAAGAAATCCGAACCAAAAGATTTTTCCGTTCTTGTTCTTTTACTGCGTCGAGGTTCCTCCTCAACTTCTTCATCTTGGTCTTCACTATCTTCACTGATAGTCTCATGTATTCGTTTGGAGGAACTTGGTTCCTCCTTTGACTTACATGGAAATACATCTTCAAAGAATGATGCATTTCTAGATTCCATAATCGTGTTCTTTGATATCTCAGTGATATCGAATTTGTACACCAAGAATCGATAGGCACTACTGTTAAGTGCATAGCCAATAAAAATACAATCAACTGTTTTTGGTCCTATTTTTATTTTCTTAGGTGGAGGTACTGCCACCTTGACAAGACATCCCCACATTCGCAAGTAATTGTAGGATGTCTTTCTTCCTTTCCATAATTCATATGGAGTTTTCACTTCTTTCTTTTTGGGCACCTTATTCAAAAGGTAGTTAGCTGAAAGAATAGCTTCTCCCCACAAGTTTGGTGGCAAACCAGAACTTATTAACATTGCATTCATCATTTCTTTCAATGTACGATTCTTTCTCTCAGCAACACCGTTGGACTGAGGAGAATAAGGCGCTGTCGTTTCATGTATAATCCCATGCTTAGCACATGTGTCAGCAAATGGCAATTCATACTCTCCACCTCGATCGCTTCTTAGCGCCTTAATTTTCTTATTGAGTTGGTTTTCAACCTCATTTTTATAGAGAAAAAATTTCTCTATAGCTTCATCCTTGCTTTTAAGCAAGTACACATAGCAATATTTTGTGCTATCATCAATGAAGGTAATAAAATATTTATTACCACCTCTTATTTGTATCATTTTCAAATCACAAATATCAGTGTGAATTAGATCAAGTGGTTCGGTATTTCTTTCAACACTTTTAAACGATGATCTTGTTAGTTTTGCCTCAACACAAGTTTCACATTTGTGTTTGGAATCAATTTGGAATGTTGGTATGTGATTCAAGTTAATTAGTCTTCACAAAGTATCATAATTAACATGTCATAGTCTACCATGCCCTAAATTGGAAGACTCAAGCAAATAAGTAGAAGAGCTAGCTTTATTCATATTCCTGACCATGGTCATTACATTGAGTTTGAACATTTCACCACTCATATATCCTCTACCAATATACATTCCACTTTTTGACAAAATAAATTTGTTCGACTCGAACACTAAACGAAAACCGTTGTTATTAAGCAACGAACCAGATACCAGGTTCTTACGGATTTCAGGAACATATGCAACGTTGTTCAGAGTCAGTTCCTTTCTAGAAGTCATCTTCAAGATCACCATGCCTGGGTCTTTTATTTCTGAAGTAGCCGAGTTACCCATAAACATTTTCTCCCCATTCTCTAATGGTTCGAAAGTGGAGAACATACTTCTATTGGAGCACACATGTCGAGTAGCTCCAGTGTCAATCCACCATTCCTTCGGGTTTGAACCTAACATATTCACCTCTGATATCACAGCTGAGAGGTTGATATCGGAAACATCTTGAGCAATTCCTTGAATCAAGTTTGCTTCTTTGTTCCTGTTCCTCTTGGGAAGTCTGCATTCAGTGGACTTGTGACCCATTTTGTCACAATTGAAGCACTTGCCTTGAAACTTCGGCTTCTTGGAGATCCCTCCCTTGGGCCCCAACTTGGGACCTTTGTTGTGCTTGTTAGAACGTTGTTTATGTTCCATTACATTTTCCTTAGCTGCATGAATGACGAGTCCAACATTCTCAGATCCTCTATTGTCTTCTTCAATGCGAAGCCTGAGAATGAGATCTTCAATGCCCATTTCTTTTTGCTTATGCTTTAGGTAATTCTTAAAGTATTTCCAACCTTGTGGTAATTCTTCAATTATACATGCTACTTGGAAACTTTCACTTAAGTTCATACCTTTAGCATGAATCTCAAGCAAGATTAGTTGTAGTTCTTAAACTTGACTGATCACTGTTTTAGAATCTACCATTTTATAGTCTAGGAAGCAGCCCACAATGAATTTCTTGGCACCAGCATCCTCAGTTTTATACTTATGGTCTAGTGATTCCCAAAGTTCTTTAGCTGTTCTTTTGTCAATGTATACATTATACAAAGAATCGGCTAATCCGTTGATTATGTAATTTCTACACAAGCAATCAGCATTTTTCCAAGAATCCACAGCGGCAATGACTTATTGGAAATATCTTGAGCAATTCCTTGAATCAAGTTTGATTCTCTGTTCCTGTTCCTCTTGGGAAGTCTGCATTCAGTGGACTTGTGACCCATTTTGTCACAATTGAAGCACTTACCTTGAAACTTCGGCTTCTTGGAGATCCCTCCCTTGGGCCCCAACTTGGGACCTTTGTTGTGCTTGTTAGAACATTGTTTATGTTCCATTACATTTGCCTTAGCTGCATGAATGACGAGTCCAACCTTCTCAGATCCTCTATTGTCTTCTTCAATGCGAAGCCTGAGAATGAGATCTTCAATGCCCATTTCTTTTTGCTTATGCTTTAGGTAATTCTTAAAGTATTTTCAACCTTGTGGTAATTTTTCAATTATACATGCCACTTGGAAACTTTCACTTAAGTTCATACCTTCAGCATGAATCTCAAACAAGATTAGTTGTACTTCTTGAACTTGACTGATCACTGTTTTAGAATCTACCATTTTATAGTCTAGGAAGCGGCCCACAATAAATTTCTTGGCACCAGCATCCTCAGTTTTATACGTATGGTCTAGTGATTCCCAAAGTTCTTTAGCTGTTCTTTTGTCAATGTATACATTATACAAAGAATCAGCTAATCCGGTGATTATGTAATTTCTACACAAGCAATCAACATTTTTCCAAGCATCCACAGTGGCAATGACTTGGTTATCTTGCTCATCTTTGTTAAGATTTGGAGTATCTTTGTTCAAGAATTGAATGCCGACACTGTAACGGCAAGAGGGGAGGCCTCTACTTATAGGGGCTGGGTTAAAACCGTAACGGCAGACAACGAACTGAATGCCGACATTGTAACGGCAGACAACGGGTCGAATGCTGACACTGTAACGGCAGACATCATTTACTGCCTTCAGTGTAACGGCAGACATCATTTACTGCCTTCAGTGTAACGGCAGACAAAAACGTTAAATACAGCACCGAAACGGCAGATAGAACCGTTTCTGCATTCATTTCAGCCGTTACAAAAGAAAACTATAGCAAAAAGTGGCTCTGCACGGGATGGGGTCAAGTCGGTCCGGCATTCGTGTCCGCAGTTCGTGCGGTCGCACACAAGTCGCAAAAACGTTAAATACAACACCGAAACGGCAGACAGAACCGTTTCTGCATTCATTTCAGCCGTTACAAAAGAAAACTGTAGCAAAAAGTGGCTCTACACGGGGTGGGGTCATGTCGGGCCGGCATTCGTATCCGCAGGTCGTGCGGGCGCACACAAGTCGCATGTAATCCGGTCCGTGATTTGCACCCCCCCTGCACGCGTGAGAGAGAGCCTCTCTTCTAGCCATCTTACAATTCTTAGAAGAAGATTACTATATATCCTCTTCTATTTCCTTTGATTTTTCCGATGTGGAACTATGTTCCCTTAACCCATTTCAAGAATGAAAACGTCTCACTTTGAGAGACAATTTCTCATTCACCCATTAACCGATTTTAGCAAACCAATATATGATTTTGATCTACTCACGAAGGGGAACACAAATCAATCAAGATCTCTCAATAATTCATTGAGGATCTTACTCAAAAATTGCTAAAAAATCGGGTCGTAAATGGTGTCTAAAACACTCATTTTCTAACAATTACATTGTTATATAGAGATATAGAAAAATCTTAGGTTGTAGTCTTGATCCAATACCGTCTGATATATCTTGAAGAGCAAGTCATATAATAAGAGCCGTAAGCTACCTTGGAAGAGAAACTGAGCTCAAGCAGTTCCCAAAGAACTAGGCCCAATAGCTGCTGCTGTCACTGTCGGTCGACTGCTCACAAGAGCATTCGAGCCTTACCTGACTGGTTGCAATGTCCTTGCTGTCAACTAGAAACAACAACTCCCTTCGTTTCCTGTGTTCGCTTCGAATATCTTCTCGCTCTGTTCTTATTCTCTTCACATCGAAGCTAGCATGCAAGACATAAATTCTACAGTTTCCACATTTTTTTTTACTGTAAGATATAATGGTCGAGGTTGGTTTGTTTCATGCGTGAATCCACAAAAACACTCAAATGTAATATAGCAACATACTTGTGTATACCTACCTGTCAGTTTATCTAAATTAAGTTGATGCCAGGGCACATATAAGCAAGTTAAAAATCTGCTCCTAACTTGAGTTTTGTTGTTTTGTCTTCTATGTTTATATGTGTCAAAGTACTCAATATATGGTCAAATTATATCAACTTTTTTCGAATTATCTGTTCAACCTTAGGGTTTTGTCTTCTACTTCTACTATTTCTTTATAAACGTTTCGAGACAGCTTTAGGACCCCTGTATTCGTCTCGTGTGACCGCGGTATGCATTCCATTCAGATTATTATGATCCTAATTTTTTTTTGACGCTGTGATAATTAAAATGATTTCATCTGCAGGTAATGAGTTTACCAGTGCTTGCCTGTAACCCTATATGGCTAAGTTGTCAAGACTATATTACAGTTGGTGTCACTTTTGCATCTGTCTTAAAGAATGTTCTTTATGTGAGTACTAGTTCAACTGGTTTTTGTTATCTTTTGCCTTTCAGTTTCCACTTGATGTAATGAATGCATTCTCATATGTAAGTTTCAGCCAAATCACATCACTTTGTAAGAGCTCTATATACACATGACTATAACACTCGGAATTGTAATATACCATTATAGGATTATATATTTAGCATGGACATTTCTCGCAGTTGTTTATTTTGTACGCTATATATGTACTAGTACAGTATGTTATTTGGTATGTTTATGGCATGGCAGTAAAGCGCAGGAAATAGAAGGGATACTCTGTGACTTTTCATTCTTAGAGTATAGCCTGATTGACAAGTATGCAAGAGAGAAATCCTTATATTAATTATTCTTCCCTTTTTTTCCCCATATGTCTCATTTTATACTTTATCGTTGTTAGAATACAAGTGCAATTCCTTCAATCCTTCTGACAACTTCGAAGTTTTAATGTAGTGACAATGTCTTCCACATGGTATAAGAGCAACCTAAGTTAGAGTTTTGCTTGTGTGCGTCTTTTATTTATTTATTGAGGAATTTGTTTTAAAAAATGTTATACTACTGCGCACATCTAGATCCTAGCCCACAATTTTGGTGGGTATTTGTCTTGTATCTTTGGCCTATTATAATTGGGCATTCAACTTGCAGAGGCAAGTTAGAGTACAAATGCAATTCCATTGACCCTTTCTACAAAAGTTTTATTCTAGTGGAAGGGTCTTTCATATGTAGCATCGTTCCATCAGAAAGCAGCCAAATTAGGTGATAATGGTAAAAATCGCAACAAATCAGGGTCATACGATTCCAGCACAGATATCAAAGTTTCTGCAGGCAGATTAGTCATA
Organism: Hemerocallis citrina; assembly: GCA_017893485.1. Lineage (NCBI taxonomy): Eukaryota > Viridiplantae > Streptophyta > Magnoliopsida > Asparagales > Asphodelaceae > Hemerocallis > Hemerocallis citrina. Next base: position 205,379,749 of record CM030359.1, read on the forward strand.
ATGGGCATCTTTAACAGTTTAGGGCTTTCTCCAGGCTAATCTATAAGACATGGATCTCTTTCAAGCCCATAAAAAGTGACAGATTAGACTCACTAAGAGAGACCCAGTCCACGAAGGTTGTTAGTCAAATCTCTTATCCCCAAACAAGAGAGCTTATCTTTTGAGGGGAGATTCGAATAGGAGATAAGGAATTCATAGTCAATTTAATGGATTAATATCAATCACCTGTACTGTTTCTTATGCCTATAACTAACCTCCACCCTCCTCAGTCAGAAGGTAATTCACATTTTCTCTCTCAAACTCTCTTTCTCTATCTGATTCTGACTTGAGCGTCAGAGGGTCGTTGTCGGGGACACCCACGATGTTTCTGGCTTTTTGCAGGTGTAACACTCCGCAAATTTGAGTTATGAAAATTTTGCTCCATGTGTATTACGCACGTGTATTTCGTACTGTTACGAGTAATAGTCGTAACGTACTTTCCTACGTATTTTTGTATTTCAACTATTTGTACATTTTTCGTCTTCTAAAAACTCATTTTTATCTTATTTTGAGCCAACTCAAATATTAATTTTTATCTTTATATTTTTACGTGTATTACACATATTTTCAATACATATGTCGATTACGTATATTTTTCGTTACGTAAAGTATCCGTAACATTATTGTTCTACGTATTTCGTATTTTTGCTATTTTTCGTTCTCTCAAGTTTATTTTAATATTTTGCACGTGCATTGCACATAAAATTTTCTAAGAAGTAATGCACATTTTTCTTCTCACTTTATTTATTACGTTTTGTATTATAAAAACCCATTGGGCCTAAAATTGCTTTTAAAACCCAGAAAAGTTATTTAAATAAAAACCTACACACAACTTGTCACGTAGAATACCTAATTTCTTTCAATAAAAATAAATTTTTAAAATTGTGTGAGGTGTACACAAAGCACGTGAACGTGCACACGTGCAATGTGCACATCCCAAAGAATGGCCGGCTATTTTGGTGAGTGGAGTGAGAGGAGAGTGGAGTGAGAGGAGTGGGGTACTAGGTTATTACATGGGAAAATAGTTATAATAACTATTCTAATTATATTATAATACCCAACACCTAAAGCCTTTTCTAGACACAAATCAATTAACCAAAAATTGAGAAGAAACCAACAGAATAGGAGGTGCTTGGGTTCTTGATGTTTGGAGATTTCGGTGGGATTTTTGTGGCTTTTGTGGAGTATTTTGGAAGCATTTGTGAAGGGGATTGCTACTGTGCACTAGCTAATAGGTGGGTGTCTCTACTTCATTTCTAATTGTGTTTTAGAATTTTAGATGTGAATATATTGTTTTACTTCTAATGCTTTTTGTGTGATGCATATTGTATAGATATCTAGAAATCTAGAAATTGATGGATGTGAAAAAAGCATGTTAAATAGAAAATTATAATGTAGAATCAATGTGTAGTCAAATTCTAATCGTGTTAATTCTTCTATGTGATGTCATGCAAAATTTTAATATAGCATGAGTAAATTTGGTAGATGGATTGTAAATGAAATTGAGTTGTGTAGATTATAAATTTGGAAAATTTACCCCATCATGTTAAACAACTTTTGAAAAGAAATAGCATGTATAAATACATGTGCTTGTATAGTAGTGTTCATAATTTATAAAGACATATGGTGTATGAATGTTCTCAAAATTGCTAGCTACATTTTATTTTGTATAGATACACTTTGTTATAAGAAAATCAGTAAGAATTCATGACTGGAATTTTTAAGATGTGTTATATGAGCAAATAAATTTGATACAATTAATGGAAATCATTTTGAATGTGTATTTTAAAATGGAGGAATGAACCGAGAGTAGGTTCTTAAAGTTTCTAAATCCTATATAGACAGAATAAGTGTTTGGCTTTCTGGCTAGCGCGTGCGCGTGCGAGTGCGGCTATGCGTGCCATGTGGCCTGCGGGGGTCTCTGTGGTCGTAGGATCTAGCTGTGGGGTTGGTTTTGTTTATTTTCAAAACATTTTTAGGTCAGAACAGTGAGTAATTAAGTACTTAAGGAATTAGAACACTATAGGATTGAGCTCTGAGATGGCTCAGTGGATGGGTGCTTTGGTTTGCTGTCTGTTGGCGCTGGTTTGAGCCAGGGCGGGGGTAGTTGAGTTCTAAAATATTTTTTTTTTTGGATTTTGAGTATATTTTAATGGAAAAATTTATAAAACATTATTAGAATAATTTGGAGTTATTTTATAGTATTCTAAAGATATTATTTTGAATTTAAAGAGCAGGTTTTATATGGTGGTTGAGTTGGAGTTTAATTTAAAACAAAGAAGATATATAAAAGATTGAAAGTATTAAGAGTTGGTTTATAATGAAATTAAAGCTAAAGTTCGAATTGGAAATAAAGAAACCCTATGGTGATTTTAAGAAGTTTGGTACAATAAAAAAAATAATGGTTTAATTAAATAAATGAGTTCTGATTGAAATCTCTACTACTATAATGGGAGAGACCCTTAGTCAGTAACCCAAGTCAGTAACCCAACCCGTGCAACGCACGGGTTAGGTTACTTTGGTAAATATTTTCGGAAGTGGGCCTGTTTGGTAAATATTTTCGAAAGTGGATCAGTTTGGAAATTATTTTCTTTTTCATTATGGACTAACTTTGGTAAATATTTTAGAAAGTGGACCTGTTTTGTAAATATTTTCGAGAGTGGATCGGTTTGGAAATTATTTTCTTCTTACCCTTTTCATTATCCTTCAATTTTTTCCACGTGCACGGGTGCACGTGTCTGATACTAGTATAGATTAATGTGAAAAGAATTACAAATGCTTGAAAGTGATTAATTTTGAAGAATCGAGTTTTGAGAAAGCTTTGGAAGTGATTGATTTGATTGGTTAACTAAAAAGTTGTTTATGAGAAATTCAATTTGGAAATTATTATTGAATGAATTATAAAAATTGAATACTTAATGGATGAAAGAATTGAATAAGATGTGAATAAATGGAATTAAAAACATGAATGATGAGGGTATGGGTACCCCATAACGTTGGACATGAAAAGATGGTTATTCTAGAGGCTTAGTGAGACCTAGGTACCGAAAAAGTGATGAAAATGATTAGTTGATTTGAGAAATGGCTATATGGGCTATCGTTCTCGGTATTTTTGTTTAAGCCCGGTAGGAGGGTAAGCTAGCTCTAAGTGGTATTATTTTATTCATGATTCAAATTAAAGATAGGCACTAGGAAATATGTAATAGAACTTGGGCAAACATAAGTGGGACGCGTCTATATAGTCTGACAGTAGATTCCTGGACTATAGACCCAGTCAGACGGTGGATTCCTGAACTGTGGTTGCTTGCAGGGTAAGACGATCCTCAATTAAATACGGGACTATGATTGGTTTGACGGTAGATTCCAGGATTATGAATAGTCGGGCGGATGGGAGGTAGTTCACCATTATATATGTATATACCGGAGCTGGAGCGGCACTTGCGGGATGTTTGCACAACGAGGATTTCCGTATAACCTGACGGTGGATTCCAGGGCTAGAGTCCGTACTCATGGGATGTCTAAAACTTGTTTTTGTTACCGTAGTTGAGTATTCATAGCGAGGGACTAAATCCTATAAAGATGAGTACGATAAGGGCTTACCCTCAAACCTATGTAGAATGAGATGTATTGAATTCGAACAAGTATGCATTAGTGCATCGTAGAGTAAATCTGCATTAGGAATTTAAGGCATATCATACAGTGACATGTTTTAGGATAGTCACTTTTAGACTTTGTAGTGCATTCAAGTGTGTGGTTACTATAGTAAAAGAGCCGTTATATTGCAGCATAGCGAAGATCACAGTTTATAGCATTACGTCAGTTGTATGCAACTGACGTGCCCACAGTTTTTCAGGGCAGGACTTGGATTGGCAAAAAGACATAAAGATGAATTGGTGCTAAAGATTGCTTTTAGATTTAAGTTGTTGAAGTTAAAGTTGTATTTATCATGTTGTATTTATTTAATTTCGATGCGTTGATGTGAAAGAACAATGTTTTATGAAAAAGTTTTAAATTTCTTGTAAAATTGTACGAATTTGAAGTAAAAGATCTTGTTGTGCTATGAATTACCGTGTTTTGGAATTCGGGGCGTTACACAAGTCCATCGGCTGCGTAAGCAACCATCAGATCCAGATCACAGTGTTTAATCAATAATCCAGACTCAATCTCAGGAGCTCTAACCGCATTTCACGGCAACGATCAAAGGTCAGATTTTTAGTAGTTTCCACCAGATTTTAACTCACTATCTGTTTTTTCCCACATCAAAATAAACAGCAACAGATTTGCACTGTCGGTGGAAAACTACACAAATCTGACTTATTGCCATGCCACCAAGACTACGAGGTAGAGCGGTGGCCTTAAGCGTCGCACCAACTCTCTTCGTCATCCAGATCCTTATGTGGAAGATCCGATTCCTCCTCAATAGCAACCCCGACAGCCTAGTCAAGCTCCCATCAACGGAGAGGCACCGGGGGGCTCTCGACAAAGCCGCCATTAATAGCACCCTCTACACGACCGTACCTCAGTCCATAATGCTGCAACCGATTCAATGGCCTCTTGAGGCCCCCGGGGATCTAGAGATCTCGCCAAATCATCAGTATCAGACAACAAGCAACTGATCTACGAATCCGCTTAGACGAGAGGTGCACCCGAACTGAGGCCTCCCGCTCAGAACGTCAAGTAGACTGGAGAAGCAACTTTCCTCAATGATAGAGATCAAGACATTCCTCCTCTCACAAGGGGCATACTTCAATAAGAACCCCGACTCATGAGAGTTGAAAGCTTCTTAAGCGGAACAAGAACAAAGATGCCCTAGTCACTATGGCCAAATCGAAAAAGTTCAAGCTTGACATCCAAGGTAGTCAAGATCTGGGCTAGTCCTATAAAGAAGAATCCTGCGACTCAACTGGATCCAAGGGAAAGGACGACCAAGTCCTTCGCCGTATCTGAGAGTTGGATGATCGCCTAGAACATATGAAGAATGACATCCTCTGAGATCAAGAGGCCATGCTCACTAGCGCCGAATTGGAAAACTTCAAGAAAGACATCCTCTGAGTCATCCAAGGTACTCATGATCAGGTTCGTTGCTCCTGGTGCCTCCACTTTACTCCTTCGAGAGAAAAAGAACCCCGTGACTCAACTAGATCCAAGGGGAAGGACGACCAAGTCCTTCACCGCATTCGAGAAGTTGAGGATCACCTAGAACAGATAAAGGATGAAAGGAACAGCTTTAACAGGGCTTACCGCTCCAATCGACCTCCTTTCAGCAAATCCATCCTTGATGCACTCATTCCAAAGAACTTTAAAGCTCCTCAGTTTGAATCTTACGATGGTAAATCAGACCTGATGAACCATATTGAGAGTTTTAAAACTCTCATGATGGTCTACAACACCACCGATGCACTCAAGTGCAGAACATTCCTCGCAACACTAAAATGATTAGCAAGGAAATGGTACTCCCTCCTCACTCCAGAGGCAATATTCTCATTCGATTAATTTGAGGAACTCTTCATAGCACACTTTGTTACTAGCCGCGAGGCTGAAAAAATAAGTGCCTTCTTATTGGAATTAAATTAAAATGACGGAGAACTTCTGAAAGACTTTGTCAAGCACTTCATGGCTGAAGCACGATCCATCTCCTCCATAGACTCATCCGTGGTGGCCGCCGCCTTCCCTCCACATCGTCAATAACAAAGACCTGAAAGCCTCCTTCGCCAAAAAGCCGCCCAACAATTTCGCTGAGCTGCTGGAAAAGAGTGACAAGTATATCTGTAACGCCCAAGAAATTTTAAATACATATTTTGAATTAATAAATAAATTTTAAATAAATTTATTTAATTATTTTTAATTTTTGAGAAATTATTGTTCGGCACGTGCAAAACACGTGCAAATATTTTTAAAATGCATGTTTTGGATTTTTGAGTTGCTAAATAAATTCTCTTATTTATAATTGGATATATTTGAATTTTTGGGATTTTTCTGAATAAGAGAAACTACTTTTGTAAATATTTCTTATGAATGAGACTTTTGTGTAAAAAGTCGTTTGGAGGCAAAATTTGAATTCAAAATTTTGTTGGGCTGCATTTCGGGGCTGATTTTCAGAGAAGTGATTTAGGGGATGAGATTTTATCTATTTGATTTGATTTTGATTTTGATTTGATTGGGTAAATATTAAACTATGCAAATTGGGACTTCTAAGGTGTTTTATTTGTAAAGTGTCCCCATAGAAACCCTAATATGCACCCTAACCTATTTAGTGAGCAACAAACTTTCGGCCTCCTCTCTCTTAGGATATATTTTGTGATTTTCTTGGTGTTTTGGAGTGGATCTTTGCTTGGAGGAGAATGTTTCTAGTTTGCAACAAAATTCTTCTTGAGGTGGTTAACTTTCATCTCTCTTGATGTGTTTTATTTCTCATGAACAATATAGAATCATGCTAGGGTTTAGATCTTGTGAGATTATGGTTATATTAGCATGAATATGATGTTTTGTTTATAAGATGATCGTAGAGATGGATTGTTAGATAATGATTTGCCATTAATGTGATAAAAATCAAATCTTGAAGTCGTGATATACTTGTTTGATCTACTTTTAAATTATGAGTATTAGTGAGTGTAAAAGATCACTTCTTTGCCCATGAAATTAGATTCAATGAACCCATAGTTATTGTAGATGGTTACAACTTGTCATATGTTCTAAATATTTATGTGATCAATTAAAGATGAGATCTTTATGTTTAATTCAATGTTTTTATTCAGTAAATTTTTTATAAATTAATTTCCATTGATTGGAGTATGAAATATTGTGTATTCGAATTGAAAAGGATCAAATATGGAAAGAGCTAGGGTTCGGGAACTAGGGGTTAGGTTTCGAGTGCAACCCTCGGGGTTGCACAATGCCGAACCCAAGCACTGTGCAATCCCCAGGCTGCGGTTTTGCACAGTGCTGGTTTCGGCCATCACTATTGGGGAGGTGCTCGGGTATGTGTGAGAGGGTTTTTGATGGTGCACTAGGGTTACAAACCCTAGGGTGGACGTGTGTGTATGTATATACTTATATTTGGAAACAATGTGAAGTTTTGAGTGATTTGTTGACCACGAATTAAAGTTACAAGTTTCAGATTTTATTAAAGATATTGTTTCAGTTTATTGATGATTTAGAGGTTCTATTTTTTTGCAAATGGATTATAAATTTGGTGACGTAACCTACATTTATGGAGAAAATATAAACTCAAAATTTCAAAATTAATTATTTATTTTTGAATGGATTGATCTTAAGGATAAGAAGGCATAAATTTCAGATTTGAGGAGAAATTAGTTTTTAGACAAAATGCGTTTGGTTTGTTGTTTTGAAACAGTTTTCTGAAAAACAGTTTTCTAAAAACACCCTAACCAAACAAGTTGGAGTTTTCAAAAACAGTTTTTTAAAAATGTAAGGTTGCGCTCGTGTAGAGAGAGAATGACTGAAGTTGGAGTTTTGTGAAAACTCTTTTCACAAAATACCCTAACCAAACACGTTTTTGGGTTTTAGAAAAAGAAAAAGGAAACTTCAAACCAAACACACCTACGTTTTGATTTCAAATATATAAAACTATAACTTTATGGAAGAGATTCAGCCGTCGTCAAGCTATGGAGGGAGCTCTATTTTTGAAGCTTGGTCGAACTATGAGCTCTGTTTTTGAAGATGTCGAACTATGGAGGCGATCGAACGACAGAGTTCCTTGGTTGAGCTACTTGGCTTTCAAACCGTCGAGCTACTTAGGTGATCGAACGACTGGAGTTGGGTTTTTTGAAAAAGGGAGCTGCGAAGAAAAAGAAGAAGTAGAAGAAGGTTTAAAGGGTTAGGGTTTAAAGTGAAAACGGGTTTGGTTTTCTTTTTTCTTTTTTTTACCCGAAACCCACCTAGCTGTTAACACTTCTTTTCTTTTTTTTTCTCTTGGATTTTGCTTGCGGTTTTGGTTTAAAACCCTACCCAAAATGCTCCCTTTCTTCTTTTGAACCAGAGAGTGAATTTCCCTACTGTTTGGAGTTGTGACTTTGTTATTTTTGATTTTTTGGTCATTTTTTAAATCGACTTCAAGCTAGCTTGGCCGTTGTGGCTTTGATTTGTGCTTTGTATTTAAATAACTGAGGTGAGGTAAGTGATGATCCTTCTTGAATGTGCTAAGAACTAAGAGTTTGTTTATTGTACTTGAACATATTGTCGAGCGGTCTAACTCGTCAAATTGCTCTTTTGTTGAGCAAACATCTCGTCGTCCATTCTGCTGAACCGCTTTTTTGTCGACCAAATGTTGTGTTGTTCACTTGTGTCACGCCCCGCTTCCGTTATACGGAAATACATGCACGTAACCGAGGCACAATGAATAATACAAGTATACCAACTCATATCATCCATAAATTGTACAATACTAGTAAGCTCAACAATCTAATAATAATAACAGGAACAAGAATATAATGCAATAACCAATATCTGAGATACAAGAACTTACAGAATGCCGAAAATACACAATGCAATTGTAGTACGTCAAGTTCCTTCAATATCTCATCATTTTTACCTGTATAAACAATAACTGACAAGAAAGATGGAGAGTACCCGTTAGAGCAAGCTACGAGCCGCAAGTAGTAACAAGCAAAATATGAACAGGAAACAAGGCACAACAGGGAAAGCAATAAAAACTGGCAATTTAAATATGGAACAACCATGATAACGAGAAACAATGTATATAACAAGGGAGAAATAGAACTGGACAAGAAGGAAAACAAGAACTGGAGATGTAATTGTAATACAACATGATCAAGTGTAATGCAAGTAACAACTAAAACTAGTCTCAAAATATAACCAATCAGGGAACAATGAGTCATGTAACGAGAAACATGTCATATTAATAGGAATCATGCAACTTGTAAACATGTAACATGTAACTTGTAAACATGAATCATGTAACTTGTAAACCGGAATCATGTAATCTTGTAAAGAAGAATCATGTAACATGTAAATAGGAATCATGTACTTGTAAACTGGAATCATGATTCATGCACGTATTCAGTGTTAATCTTAAGTCTATCCATCTTTTATCAGTCCTATCTAATGCACACAATCCTGCATCCCATACCACAGGATCGGGTGCATACAATCAAGTTAATGTTTAGACTCTAATTGTGAATTCTATAAGGTCATATACTCGGGTCTTGCAGTGACACAGAATCATATCATATCGTGTAACCAGAATCATATCATATCATGTAAACGTATACAGAGTCACTATTATGAGAAACACGGGCTCCCTTCCGAGTACACTTTCCTATATTGTCTACTACTAGATTCTTTCTCTTTATTATCCCCAGCTTGTTATACTTTTGTAATAATTATTCATGACCAATGCAACTGCTGAAATGGGTATCAGAGCAGGATCAAGAAGGTATCAAGGGCTATGCTTTGCATGATATACAAGTTTAATTAATTAAATGCAAGGAATAAACATATTTAATCAACGACATGAAGTTACAATTCTGGACAACAATACGTTGTTTTACAAAAATCCACTTTCCCGTTGATACATGAAAGATAATCAGGTACTGTCAGAGGTTCCAGAAAATAGACTTCATGCCGGTTCTAACTCATATCCACATGATACATTATAGATACAATAGCTAGGTCAACCAGATAGTTCTTTACTAGACTACTGTTCAAGCAGCAGCTTAGTGCAAGGTTATTATATATATATAAATCCACTGTAAAATCATTTAAAAATCTTATATAAATTATAAAAGGACTCCTAATCATGTCTAGTAAAATCCTGATAAATTTCAAGTCTTTATTCTACTATTAACATGATGTTTTAATTAGTTAATCGAGAAGATATGCTTCAAAATAGTAATCTGGAATAAAAAAACATGTCGGTACTAAAATCAGTATATCTTGAACTCTACATATCGGATTTCAGATCCGTCAGAAGTTCCCGAAACTAGATTTAGGGGGATACAACTCTCATTTATAAACTCTAATTGATTTAAAATATAACTAGGACAAATTCTCGCTGCAAGTTAGCAAAATAGCAGGGCATAAGCATACAAATTGATGTTTATGATCTTTTGATGTTCATTGAATCACAGAGGCAACTGGATTGATTCAATGCATTATATGACGACTGATTAAACATGGAAGGATTTCAAATATGATGGTTTAATCAATTGAAACTTATAAAGAACATTTCTCATGAATATGGACGGTAACAGTTTTCAAAATGAGATAATCAAATATGAGTACTAATTGCGGGAGGTCAAATAAATTGCTTTTACAGAACAATAAAAATGTACAAGATACTTGCCTTATGATGACGTTTGCATGTGCTACAAGACCATAAGCGACGGCGGCACAACAATAAGAGACAGCGGCAGCCAACAAAAATAGACGGCAACAACACCAATAGAGGCAGCGGCCACACATCGCAAGAGACATCAGCGACACAAGCAGGAAAAACAAGTACAACAGCAACAACAGTAAGAGACAATGACACAACAGTGAGAATAACAAAAAGAAGTGGCAGCAACGGTAGGGTTCGTCTTGTCCGTCTCGAGTTTAGGCTGCCGACAACGAGGAGCGGCGAGGGGCGGATGCAGCAATGGGCAGCACTACGATTGGTGACAGCGACGAGGGGGAGTAGCGGGGCTTGCTAGCGATGGGGGGTGACAAGGTGGTGGCAGTGTCGGAGTAGCAGTGGAACTGTGGTGCTGGCGATGGTGGAGTAAGGGCAGTCAGGAGGAGGTGGAAGGCAGTCGTGGTGGTAAAGGCAGGGGTGCTCGGGGATGGTCGACGGTAGCTGGAGGCGAGGCAGCGACTATGGGTGAAGGTGGAGCATGGGCGAGCGATGGTAGTGTCGAGATTGCGAGGTGGGTGGCAATGGGTTCGGGGCAGTTGGTGGAGTTGGCGACAAGGGCGTGGCTGCTCGGTGGAGAGGTGGAAGAAGAAGGCAGCAGTCGGATGTAGTGGCAGCGACGGTAGAGGAGGTGTTAACGTTGATGGTTTACGAAGGTACAGGATGCTGTCGAGGTAGGGTAGTGTAGAAGGAAGCCTGCGGTGGTAGGGAGCGATGGGTTCGGTGATGGACAGCGGCGAGGTTGTTGCGGTTGGTGGACGGCAGTGGTTGATGGGGTGAAGGCATCGGCGAGGGTCGGGATGCAGGCGGCGAGCGGCAGTCGGGGTGTTATCGAGGAAGATGGTGGCTCGAGCGGCAAGGTTGGGAGCACTCCGAGGAGTGCGGTTAGTGGCGGCGACGTGGTGTGGACGAGGCGCAGTAATGGGTTCAGGACTTCAGTGTCACACCCCGCTTCCCAAAGTACGACAGCGCGAGCACGTAACCGAGGCCCAGCGAATGATGTAACAATCATCCATAAGCTATACCAGTTTAACTCAACAATATGAAGAAAATAACACAATCACGCATGGATAAACAATCACATAGACAATAAGTAAATTTTAATAACATGAAATAATCCACCAAAGTAACATCCAACATCTGGAAAAAACAAACTTCGTGTCAACAAAGCCCGGAATACAAAATACGGTAATAAAAATGCAGGAAATAAAGAAACGTGAATCAAATAGTTATTGTAGACTACTAAGCAGCTTCATCCACTAGAATGTTTGCTCACCCAATCCTTCGTTTAGCTCGCCTCGGGTTCCTGCGAACTCGTCAACTAAAGAGGAGGAAAAATTGTCCGTTAGAGCAAGTCACGAATAGCAAGTAGTAAAAAGCAAGGAACAAAGGAAGCATGGTACATCAAGAAAATGAACTAGAATAAAGTCAAAAGCAATAACAAGGGTTAAATGATGAGCTCAAGGGGTCTAGAGTTATTGAGAAATAATCAATAGTTGCAACAATAATCAATGATTACGAGCAGGAATCAATGCCAATGACAATAATCAAGATCAGGAAATGCAAGTAGCAATTCCAGGTATTTAGTCTTTTATTATCCGATCTAATGCACGTAATACTGTATCCCATACCACAGGTTCGGTGCATGCAACAATGATCGTTTAGACTATAGTGCTGAACTATACAGATCGTGTACTCGGTACAATAAACAATAATTAACAATCAATAACCCACAATCCATAACGATAAATAATAACGAGATAAGGGACCCTTCTCCGTGTACAGTCTATGATGATGTCCACTACTAAGTCGACCCTTACTACCCCGGCTTGTTATTATTTTATTATATTCAATGTGAACATGTAATGAGTATAGGTGCAATGAGGTGATGTCAAAATATGTCAAGTCAATGCAATGCATGGTATAACTAGTTCTATCCACTAGTTGCAAAACTCAAACATGAATATGCTTAAAAACACAAAACACGCACTCTGGACAGCAAGACGTTGCTGTACAAAAATTAGTTTTCCCGTTGCTACAGAAAAGAAAATCAGTAACTGTCAGGGTTTCTAGAAACTAGACTCCCTTTCGGTTCCAACGCATATTTATATGACATATTGTAACTCCAAAAAATTTGGTCTACCGGGTCAGCTGTTCAGGCAGTAACTCAAAGCAAGAATTGTTATAGGTATAAATTGATTAAAACTAGGCCAAAATTCTTACAAAAATTACATTCTACTTCCTGGATTTGTTCATTAGTATTTTTGAATTTATTGAACCCTAGTTCATAATTTATCTTACTATTTTAATTAGTTACACATGATGACGTCCTTACAAAAATATTGAACTTGAAATCACGACAGTACAGTAGTAAAATCTGAGTATCTTGCAATCCGAGAGCCGGATCACCAAATCGTCAGATGATCTAGATCCCAGATTCAAAGAGCTACAACTTATATTCTGAAAGTTCTAAGTGATTCTATCGCAGCTAGGTCAATTAGCCTATTCTTTACAGGTTAAGCGTTCTGGCAGCAACCTAAAGTTAAAATTTTGCATGCATAACGGGACTGTAAGTTCAATAAAAAATCTGATAAAAATCATAAGATGAAACCAAAACATGTCTAGCAACTCTCAGGAACAATTCACATATAAATTTTACTATTAACAATATATATTACTTATAAATCTTGTTGGTGTAGCATTAAACAGCAGGTCTGGAAATCAAAAGTCATCAGTACCAAAAGTGCGATAACTTACAAGTTAAAACTCGGAATTTAGAACTGACGAATGTTCTGGAAACTAGACTCATAAGGCTATAATTTCTTTTTTATATAGTTCTAATTGATTTTAAAAGAAATAGGGCCAAAAACTTAATGCAACATGGAACAACCAGCAGAACAGAAGAAACCCAATTCATATGTGATCAACAAAATACCCAACCTGCATAAATCTATAGCATGAATTAAAATACCATCGATATTAGAAACTAATGTGGATTCCTAAAGTCCACCCGAAAAATCAACACTACTATAAATCAAGTCGCAAGCACACATTCAATCGAAATACATCAAATCATTGTATCACCTATATATGAGCATTTCTAGTTTGTGTGTGTGCAGCGCATGCATATGGGGATTACAAAGCTTAGGATTGATGCAATGGTGTGAACGAAAAGGGAACTAATACTTGGTTTCGCTGATAAATCTGTAATAGTCTCTTTCAAGGGTATCAAAGTAATTCATTACGATAAAAGAAATACAAACTATTTGTGGAGATCAACGGTTCTTGAACTAGAATAAAAATAGTGTTCAAGGAGACTTGCCTTATACGACGATTATTCCGTATATGATAGGATAACGGGATGAGAGTCCCGACGGCAGTCTATGGGGTGGAGCTGATGAGGATGGCACGGGGTGCAGGGGTGTAGTCGATGGCGGAGATGAGGGGCTTCAGCGGTCGATGGTAGTTGAGCTCCATTGGTCAATGGATGCAGTTCGAGGACGATCGGGGTGTGGGGATCGAACGGTGGAGGCTGGAGAGGGGCGACGGGAGTTGCGGTGGTGCTGACTGAGCAACAATGGCGGTTGGCAATGGCGGGGGCTGTTGACGAGGGTGCGCTCAGGATGGAGAGTGGCGGGATGGAGGAGACGAGAAAAGAGAGGAAGTCGGGAGAGAGAGAGAGAGTATGGTATTAGGGTTATGCTTAATTAAGTAGAGTTTACAGTTTTGGTGAATGGGGGGAGGAAGAAGAATAGAATAAGAATGAGAGTGAGAGAAGAATCAGGAGATACCAGAGGGGGGTCGTTAGCTAGGGTTGGCAAACGGGTCATGCGGGCCAGGTCGGGTCGGACCCGCTCGGGTTCGCACCCAACAATGGCGGGTTCGGGTCGGGTCGTTGGCCTAACCAGGCCGAGTTGATGGCGCTAATTCGCGACCCACCAAACCCGGGTCGGGTCGCGGGTTGGCCCAGGTTAGAGTTAACTTTCTTTTTACTTTAAAAAAATGTCATTTTAGTAATAAACAACAAAATGTAATAATAATAATAAGATTGAAAGGGTGAAATTGGCAAAATTTTATATATATATTATTAATTTGATTTTAACTTATACAAGTTTCAAAATTTGTAATAAGAAATAGAGATTTTCTACAAATTTGCTTTATACAATAACAAATTTCTTATATACAATTTCAATTTACTTCAATTTTCCGAATTTAAAATAACAAACAAAAATTTAATATAATTTTTTTTATCTATTTATAATTGTCTTCAATTTGATGGCCTTCAATTTGTTGTTGTTGACTTGTTGTTGGTCTTGAATTCTTCATTTTGGTTGCTATTGTTGTTGTTGTTGTTCTTCTTCTTCCAGCGAGTTTCTCCCACTTGTGGACGTAGATAATGCTTTTCCTTGTGTCCTATCTTTAGCCTTCAGCCAGTCTTCTGTGCAAACGAGCATCTCTAACGATTGGGGCTTCAAGCGGTTCCTGTAATCAGTTAGAACCCTGCCACTTGTAGAAAATGCACTTTCAGAAGCACCTGTAGAGACAGGAGGAGTTAGTAGATCTTTAGCCATATATTTAAGAATACTATAAGTGTGTTCATGGTCTTTCCACTATTGTAAAATATCTAGTGAAGAACTAAAAGACTCAGAATCTTGTTGGTTATACCAATTTAATTCATTGGGTTGATTAGTCCTATATTTTTTTGATTGAATTTGTGCAAGTAAATTAATGTTCTATCATCAAATTTACTCTTACCCTTACCTTTAGATGTAGCAGAAGAAGAACTAACCATAGAAGTTGTACTACTAGAATCAAAAGATCTATCATAATAATCATACAAGTTATTTAATGTAGATTTAAATTTAACTAAAAAAGAAGCGCAATCAATTTCAGAATCATCATCCCCAAGTAAATTAAAAAGCATTTCAATCAAACTCTTCGTACCTTCTAATTTGATACGAGGATCCATAACGGTAGCAACATAATACAACATATGAGGAGGATTAAAATACTTCAAAAATTTTGTGTATGTAGGTTTGGCAATATCACTAACAAAAGCATCATTTAACATTTCTTTAAAAGTTTGCATCATAGTAACTATTGAAATAAAAGTGCTACTAGAAGTAGATTCATATGATTTTGAAAATTTGAAAGTTGCGGTTTTAAAAAGTTCTAAAAATTTCAACATAGATTCGGTAAAATACCAATCGGGGGGAGTCATTTCAAAATTTGGCATATTTTTGCGATACAAAAATCATTTATACATGCTTTATATTCGGTAACATCATGTAGTAAATCAAAAGTAGAGTTCCATCGGTGTTTAACATCCTTTGAAAATTTTCTAAAAGGTACATTTGAAATCCTACACCAATTTTTCCATTCTTGAAATATGGTGCAACTTAATGCAATAAAATGTACATAATTTTTAATTTTAACTGTATATGGTTCCGCTATTTTTAATGCATCTTGAACATATAAATTTAAAATATGACATGCACATTTAACATAAAAAGTATTGTCAGATGAAGGGTTTAATGCGGGTTTTAAAATACTAATTGATGCATTGTTGTTAGATGCATTATCAAAACTAATACACATAATTTTATCGCGAATATGAAAAAACATCACAAATTTCTAAAATACAGTTTGGTATTTCAATGCCACTATGGGGATAGGGCAACGCGGCAAGTGATATGATTCTTTTTTGAAGAATCCAATCACTATCGATCCAATGATAAGTTATTCCCATCATTGGAATATTGTTGCAACCTGTCCAACAATCCGAAGTTAAACTAACTCTACAAGTTAAACTCCATAAAATTGCAATCAAAGCGTCCTTCATTTCATTGTACATTTTAAAACAATCTGATTTGCAAGTATTTCTAGGGATTCTTCTAAAATGAGGATTTAAGGCGGTTTGATTAAAATTTTCCAAGTCCCTACTCTCGGGATAGGAAAATTGTAACTCTTTCTTTATTAATAATCGGGTCATTTCCCGACGAACAAGATCGGGATCATAAGGGTGGCTATCAACTAGACCGGTCCTAGGGTGAATTTTTTGTTGGCCGGGTAGGTCAACAAGAAGTTCTTTATGCACACTTAGGATGTGTCACTTAATTGTATTCGTGCCCTCACCCCTCTTCCATTTGTATTGTTTAGAACATGTTTTACAAACTTTCAAACCTACACCGGTACATTTTCGTCCGGAATATAATCGTAAAATTTATGCCAATCACTACTTTTCCCTCTAGTTTTCCTACCACTAGCGGGTTGTGTTGTTTCGGTTGCTTGTTGTTGTGGTTCTTCTTCTAATTGTATGTCTCCTACAAACTCATTGTGTGTACCCCATTGTTGGGTAGGAGGATCATGGTACTCTTCGGCGGGCTCATTATGTGGGACAATTGGTTGCCTACGGGAAGTGCCGGTAGAATCTTGCCCACTTTGGCTACGATCGCTACCGCGTGATCTAGACATGTTGATATGTAGTAGTGTATGTAAAAAAAAACTACACAATGTGGGGGCGATAAGTTACAAAAAAAAATTCTAGAAAACAAGAGGGTTGTGAGAGAGAAGATAAAAAAATCAACAAACAAATAAGATACCAAAAATTATAACTACAAAAAAAAAATAAAAATAGAAGAAGAGGGATATGAAATTTTGATACCGTTCACCGTGGATACCCGTATATAAAAAAACCCGTGAAAATAACAATAGAAGTGGAAGTAGAAGTCCGGAATTGAAGACTTGAAGAGAGCTTGGAGGAGAGTTGAAGACTTGATCACTTGGAGGAGAGTTGAAGACTTGAAGACGTTGTTGAATTTTGAGTTCGATACGATCGGAATTTGATCGTGTATGTCTTGCTAGTTGCTACCTTGTTTGTTCAATTGTGCAAAAATTGAAATTAATTGAGTAATAATAGTAGAGAAAGTAAGAGAGTAAGGTGTGAATTTTTTGTTTGGGTTTTAGGGAGTATTTAAAGGTAAAAAATAAAAAAAACAAAAAAAACAAAAAAGACACAAAACGGCTAGAATAGCCGTTCTGGTGTACAGTGCTGCTCTCAGCGATTCGTTGGACCCGCGGGTCAACGGTCGACCCGGGTCAGGTCGAACGTTTGACCCGTACGTGTCAAACGGTTCTCAACCCGCGGGTCGACCCGCGGGTTCGCGGGCGGGTTGGATCTTTTTTCACGGGTTAACGGGCCTGGTTATTCGGGTTGTATTCGCGTTATTCATGACCCGGGTCAACCCGTTTACATTAACGGTTCGACCCGAACCCGAACCGCCGTTTTGCAGGCCGGGTTAAACGGGCGGGTCGCGGGTCGACCCGACCCGTTTGCCATCCCTATCGTTAACAGATATTAGGGATCATGGGGAGGTAATAGGGGAATTGGCTGTTAGTGAGAATCAGGGTATGTGGATTAGCGGGTTTGGGGTAGGATCCAATAAGAGATGGGCTTGGGTTTGAGCTCCAAATAGATACATAAATAAGTTTATTAATGGGATAAAATCTGAGTAGAGTGCACAAAAAAGTCTCAGGGTTCAGAATGAGAAATAAAAATTAGATTGAAGAAATACAATCGGGAGATGAATAACAAAATTCATCATAAAAATAAATACAAAGAATAAATTACACCAATGAGAACGAAAAAGTGTTATAGGGGAAAATCTAAAAAATTGGAAACAGGGGTTACAAATCCTAACCACCTTACAAGAAGAATTTCATCCTCGAAATTCTTGATAATGGGATAACCCAAAGAGAAAAGAAAAGAAACTACTCAAACAGATGAAGGAACTTCTTCTGAATCTCCTCCTCAAGTTCCAAAGTCGACTCACCCGGCGAGTGAGGACTCCATGAGACCCGAACAAGCTTGATGACTTTATTCTTCAGGACTTTCTCACGCATGTCAAAGATAGAGATTGGTTGTACTTCACATGATAAGTTTGGTCTCACAGACAGTTATGAGTAGTCAAACACATGACTGTCATCCCTGATGTACTTTCTAAGCTGAGAGACGTGGAATACATCTTGGACTCCTGCCAAAGCTGGTGGCAGTGCGAGCCTGTAGCTACCTTGCCCACTCGTTCCACGATATCGAATGGACTGATGAATTTGGGACTCAGCTTGCCCCCGCCACCAAAGCGGATAACACTCTTCCATGGTGAATCCTTCAGGAAAACATGATCGCCTGTCTCAAACTCCAGAGGCCTTCGATGACAATCAGCCTATTTCCTCTGCCTGTCCTGAGCTACCTACAAGTGCTTCGTGATGTGAGCCACTGCATCAATAGTCTTCATGATCAACTCAGGCCCTAAGTGTTTCCTCTCGCCAATGTCATCCCAACAAACTGGCGATCGACATTTGCGACCATATAACGCCTCGTACGGAGCTGCCTTGAGGCTCTTCTGATAGCTGTTATTGTACAAGAACTCAACCAGGTTGAGATGATCTTCGAAAGAACCACCAAACTGAAGAACACAGGACCTCAACATGTCCTCCAGTGTTTGGATTGTTCTCTCAGACTGCTCGTCTGTCTGTGGGTGAAAAGCGGTGCTATAGCTCAACTTAATGCCCAAACTTCTTTGAAGACTCTTCCAAAACTGAGACCTGATCCTGGTATCTTTGTTCGATACGATGCTGACAGGAACTTCAAGCAGTCTGACAACTTCCTGAATGTATTTCTTAGCCAAGCTCTTCGTAGACTGACCCACTCTGAATGGAATGAAATGGGCACTCTTAGTCGGCCAGTTTACTATCACTCGGATAGCATTGTGACCCTTGGGACTTCTTGGTAATGCCATCACGAAATCCATAGTGACGTTCTCCCATTTACACTCCAAGATTGGAAGAGGTTGCAAAAGTTCTGCGGTCCTCTGATGTTTTGCTTTCACTAGCTGACGGATCAAACATTGGGACACAAACCTTGCCACTGCCCTTTTCATAACATGTCACCAAAAATGCTGCTTCAGATCCCTATACATCTTAGTGCCTCCCGAATTAATAGAATAGGGCGAGTGATGAGCTTCTGCAACTAGCTTCTGCCTGACTTCTCCTCTAGGTACACATAGTCTGGCACCAAAACGACGCGATCCATCGGCGTGAATCACCAAGTCAGTTCTCAAGCCTGCTTCCACTTCGCTTCGGAATTTTTGCAACTACTGATCAGCTGTCTGGGCTTCTTTAATATGCTATACCAGTGAAGACTGCAATTACAACATCATGCACTGCTGTGCTGAATCAGGAAATATCACATCCAATTCCCATCGCCTCATATCCTCCAAAATCTCCTTCTACTTGGTAAGATGCATAGCAACAGGTCTCCTGCTCAAGGCATCGGGTATCAGGTTCACCTTGCCGGGATGGTACTGCAAGTTGATGTCATAGTCTGCCATCAATTCTAACCACCTTCTTAGTCTCATGTTCAGTTCCTTCTGCGTGAACACATACTTGAGACTCTTGTGGTCGGTGAAGATCTTGACACTATCCCCAAGCAGATAATTCCTTCGTAGCTTCAAGGAAAAGATCACCGCTGCAAGTTCCAGGTCATGCGTAGGGTAGTTCTTCACATGCGGCCTCAACTGCCTGGATGCATAAGCAACAACTCTACCTCGCTGTATCAGCACAGCACCCAAACCTCTACCCAACGCATCACAATGAACCACAAAACCTCCTGAACTGTCAGGTATAGTCAACAAAGGTGCTGACGTCAACCGACTCTTTAATACCACGAAGGCTTCGTCACAAGCTCCATCCCAGACGAACTTCTACTCCTTCCTCATCAAATTAATCAGGGGTCCAGCAATCTTCGAGAAATCCTGAACAAACTTCCGATAATACCCCGCCAATCCGAGAAAACTCCGTACTTCTGAAGCTGACTTCGGCACTGGCCAAACCTTAACTACAAAAATCTTTGAAGGGCCAACGGAAACACCATCGCCAGAGATATCATGGCCCAGGAATGCAACACGGTCAAGCCAAAATTCACACTTGCTGAGCTTCCCATAAAGCCGATTCTCCCTTAAGGTCTGCAAGACAACCCTCAAATGCTCAGCATGGTCCTTACGGTTTTGAGAATACACCAAGATATCGTCGATGAACACTACAACGAACTTATCCAAGAACGGCGAGAATACTCAGTTCATCAAACTCATGAACACGGCTGGTGCATTGATAACTCCAAATGGCATTACTAAGAACTCATAATGTCCATATCTCATGCGGAATGCTGTATTCTGAATATCCTCAGCCATTACTCTAACCTGATGATAGCCAGAATGGAGATCCAACTTCGAGAAAACAGAAGCACCACCAAGTTGATCGAATAGGTCATCAATCCTCAGCAGTGGGTATTGGTTCTTCAGAGTGACATTGTTCATTTCTCGATAGTTAATGTAGTGCCTGCGACTACCATTCTTCATACTGACGAACAACACTGGGGCTCTCCAAGGCACAAAACTTGGCCTAATAAAACCTATATCCAGCAACTCTTGGATTTGCACCTTCAGTTTTGCCAACTCGACTGGTGCCATCCAGTACGGACTCTTCGAGATTGGTGTCGTTCCAGGTTGAACCTCGATACCGAATTCCACATCTCGGTTTGGCGGTAATTCAGGAAACTCTTCTTGAAAGATATCAAGGAAGTCCCGCACAACCACGGGTGCAACTTCACCTTCAGTGCACAACGGCTCAGTGCATAAGCGATTGGGTTTATCGAGATCTTAACACGCCCAAGCGGTGTCTCACTTGCATGAAACTCAACCTCCTGGCGACTTGGGAGCCTGAATACTACCTTCTTCTCTTGGCGGTCAATCACAGCATGGGTGACTCCCACACAGTCCATCCCAAGCATGACATCAAATCCAGAATTGGGGATCACAATGAGATCAGCCTTAAACTCCATGCCATTGATCAGCAAAAGGCTCTGCTTAAACACTTTAGAATAGATGATCATGCTTCCTCCTATTGTGATATTCCAAGCAGTGGGCATGGCGTCACTAGCCAAATGATGTCAATCCACAAAGTGGGAAGAAACGAAGGAGAAAGTAGCATCGGAATTGAACAAAATATGAGCAGGGAGGGAGTCGACTAAGATGACGCCTAACAAGAGTCAAGGGTTGGAAGGAATGTGCATGCAAAAATATGAATATGAATAATTTCTCAAGAACGAACAAATAAGCAAAATGGAAAACAAATAGTGCAGTCACAGAAAGAAAATACCTGCAACAAAGCCAACAGCCATCTCAGCTTCAGCTGCAGTCAGGTTATAGGCCTTGCCACGACCTCTAATCTCACCTCCCCTCGGAGCTGATCTTCTATGTTCGAAAACTTGCCTCTGTGGTGGGAGCGGCGGCCTACCCTGGCCTCGAGCTAGTGCCCCTTGTTGAGCTGGGCCTTCAGTCGGTGCAGGAAATCAGTTCCTTGGACAATCCCAAACCACATGATCACTTCCCCCACATGCAAGACACAGGCAATTGGCTAGCCTGCAGTCCTTCTGCATATGCCCAATCTTATGGTAGTGGCTATAAGTCAGAATTGTCCTCGGGGCAATAGGCAAATATGGCAGCGCCCTCGTGGAAGGGGCCAGGACTGGCCTACGAATTGGCCCTTCAGTAGGCCGGGCCGCGACAGGGTATTGAACTGCCTGTTGAGTAGCACTCCTCCTAAGCCTGTTCTTGAATCCTGTCTGCATCAAGAACATCGGCATAGGTGCGGTGTCGGAGAGCAACTAGGCGGTCCTGGATGTCAAAATTTAGACCCATCAAGAACTTGTGGGCCTTATCCTCATCATTGGCCACCATGGTAGTTGCAAAGCGGCTAAGCCGAGTAAACTCCGCAGTGTACTCATCCACCGACCGGTCCCCTTGATTCAAGATAATGTAAAAGTCACATATGAGTAGGCATTAGTAAGCGACATGAATAACATTATCCAATTAACCTGAGTTAAGGAGACGAACTGCCGCTCCATTTCAACCTTGGAGACATTGGGGAAGAACTTCGTCATGAAGCTATCAGTGAATGTGGCCCAAGTCATGGGTCTTTCCAGCCTCTTGGTCTCGGCTTGCCACCAGATATGGGTGAGGTCGATAAGCTGGATGCTTACCACATCCACTCGATCTACGTCGGTGATCCATGCTGCTTGCAACAATTGTTCCGTGCGGATCAGCCACTGCTCGGCTTCCAACGGCATTTCAGTGCCCAAGAATTTTTCCAGGTGCAGCCTCGTGAAATCTATCGCGGTACCAGGCCTTGGTGGCATTAGCCCAGGTGTGGGGCCAACTGCGGTTCGATTGGCCACCTCTAAGGCCACCTTCATCAATTCATTGTGCTCCTACTACAGAGCCATCATTTGTTGTAGTGCTTGGATGACGGATGCATTCTCTGACCGCTCTTCCCTTGGTCGGGAAGAGGAAGAGCCCCCAAGAGCCATAGTCTGCAATACAAACAAATTGGAGAGTATCCAGATATAAGTTGGTCATTACATGTCCATGTGATCAACGTGGTGCGCATATTATTGAGTTAATCCGGCTAGAGCCGAAACCTGGCTAACATGCTAGCCAATCATGACTAACATGTAACACCCCAAATTCCAAATACAGGTAATTCGTAACAAATACAAGATCTTTTACTTCAATTCGTACAAATTTACATGTAATTTAAAATTTTTCATTACACATTGTTTGTTACAAATACATAGCGGAAGTTACATAAAATGTACAACTTTAACATTAAGTAACTTTAATCTGGATGTAATCATCAGTATCAACTCATCTTTGCATCTTTCGCTAACGAAGTCCTGCACTTGAAAACTG
Source organism: Hemerocallis citrina (assembly GCA_017893485.1). NCBI lineage: Eukaryota > Viridiplantae > Streptophyta > Magnoliopsida > Asparagales > Asphodelaceae > Hemerocallis > Hemerocallis citrina. Next base: position 205,402,966 of record CM030359.1, read on the forward strand.
TGGGCACGTCAGTTGCATACAACTGATGTAATGCTATAATACAGCGATTCTCTTATTTTAGCAAACACAAACTTGAATGCACAACAAAGTGGGAAAAGTGACTATCCTAAACATGTCAGAGTATGATATGAAATTAATGCCTAGTGCAGATATTACACTACGATGATACTAATGCATACTTGTTCGGATTCTATGCAGCTCATACTGCATAGGTCCGAGGGCAAGCCCTTACAAACTCCTCATTATAGGGTTTAATCCCTTGCTATGAAATCTTACCACGATGACTAATGTAAGGATTAGATATTCTGTGAGTATTTAGTACTGCCCCGATAATTCTTGAGAATCTCTCTCCCACTACGAGTCGTAACCTCGATAATTCTGGAGGCAAAACCTACACTGCAAGGCATGACCTCGATAATTCTTGAGAGTCGTTCTCCCACCGCGAGTGATTTTCAGACGTCGCGCCTCACACCCCGATAATTCTAGAGACGAAACCCACACCACGAGTCATATGGTACCTCATCACACAAATATCCCACGAACGTCGCCTCGATCCCGATAATTCTGAAGATAAATCCCACATCGCGAGTGATTTTGGACATCACGCCTTACACCCCGTTAATTCTTGAGATAATCCCCCACCGCGAATCATATGAGGCCCTCATACTCATATTTTTACTTCATCCCCAGTGCATGTCCTTAGGTTTAATTATAATCATCATAACCTAACTCTAGCTTACCCTACTGGACTTAAATCAACACATGAGAAAATGTTAGCCCACACTAGCTACTTCTCAAATTTCTTTATTCACAAATTGCCAGTCACTACGGGTCTCGTTCAGCCTCTAGATTCCAACAACCATCTCACTATAGAGGTCAATTAGGTTACATCTAACCTCAACATAAATATTTCATTCATTATTCATCATTTATTCTTTATCTACTTTCCTTATGTTTACAGATTATGAAGTATTCGACTTCTTTTAGCAACATTCAATAACAATTTGTCAAATCACATTCTAGTAGATAATTTCTCGGTTAACGAACCAAACTATTCACTTTAATAATATTCAATGCCCTTTTAGTTAATATAACCTTTTCGTGTTTCTACACCTCACATATATTTCTTAATACCAAAATCTTTGAGATTAAATCAACTAGAGATTCCGTATTTCATCTTAACTCTTTACTTAAAGCAATGGATTAATATCCATGCAGTTCCACATAGGTGAGTTATAAATTTGTATACTACACCCAACTTTTAAATCTTTTTAATTTGAAAACTCATCAAATACATTATTTAAAGTGAATATAACTTTAGTTCCCATAATAGATCTTTAAAATAGTGTGGAATTATTTTCAAAATGCCCTAATAATACTTTAGAATAATTCTACATTTTTTCCCAAATTTTAAAACTTGAAAATCCCTTAAAGAAAAATAACTCATAGAGCCAACTCCGAGATGGAGTTAGAGCTCGCTGTTGATCCCAGCGAATTTGTGAAGACAACTCTACGATGGGGTAGGTCATAGTTCTTGTTATTTGATCCCAACAAGTTAAAAGAGATAACTCGTAGCAGAGTTGGCCGTTGAAGTTGTTGTTTGTTCCCAACAAGTTTGGAGAGGCAACTTCAAGACGAAGTTGGACATTGAACTTGCCGTTTGCGCCTAACAAGTTTTGAGAGACAACTTTAAGATGGATTTGGACATTGAACTTGCTGTTTGGTCCCAGCAAGTTTAGAGAGAACCCTCTGATGGAGTTCAATGTTGAACTTGTCATTTACGGAGAAAAAGTTTGTAGAGGCATCTCTGAGATAGAGTTGGTTGTTCGAACTTGCTGTTTGAGCCCAACAAGTTCATGGAGAGGCAATTCTGATACAGAGCTGATCGTTTGAACTTACTGTTTACGCCCAGCAAGTTTGCATAGAGGCAACTCTCAGACAGAGTCAATGTTGAAACTAATGTTTGATCCTGACGAGTTTAGAGACAACTCTGTGATGGAGTTGAACGTTGAACTTGCCGTTACAACAAGTTTTGAAAGACAACTCTGAGATGGAGTAGGTCATGTAGAGCTCGCTGTTTGATCCCAGTGAGTTTGTGGAGACAACTCCTAGACGAAGTTGGTGTTTTACCCGTCGTTTAATCTCGGCGAGTTTGGAAGTAACTCTAAGACAGAGTCGAACATTAAACTTGTTATTTGATCCCAGCAAGTTCAGAGAGGACCGTGTGACGGAGTTCAACGTTAAACTTGTAGTTTGCGCCCAGCAAGTTTGGAGTGGCAACTCTGAGATAGAGTTGGTCGTTTGATCTTGCCGTTTGCGCATAGTAAGTTCGTGGAGAGGCAACTCTCTAATGGAGTTGATGTTGAAACTGTCGTTTGACCCCGACGAGTTTGGCGACAACTCTGTGATGGGGTTGAATGTTGAACTTGCTGTTTGTGCCCAACAAGTTTTGTAGTGACACCCTATGGCGGATATGATGTTTTGGACTCGCTGTTTGCACCCAGCAAGTTTGTAGAGACAATTCTAGGTCCGTGTTGGATGCCAAGCCTATTAGATGAAGATGAGGGGTAGTTGGAAGAGCTCGAGCGAAGAACCAGACATTGAACTCGTTATTGGAAGCCAATAAGTTGTTGATGAAGCTTGGGAACAGAGTGAGGTATTGAACTTAGTGTTTGTAGTTAACAAGTTGTTGATGGAGCCTAAGTGAAGATTAAGGCATTGAACTTAGTGTTTGGAGTCAACAAGTTGTTGATGGAGTCTGAGCGAAGATCAAGTTGTTGAACTCATTGTTTGGAATCAACGAGTTTTTGATGGAGCCTGAGTAAAGATCAAGGCATTGAACTCGTTGTTTGGGGCCAACGAGTTGCTGACAGAACTTGAGCGAAGAACAAGGTGTTGAACTTGTTGTTTGGAGTCAACAAGTTGTTGATGGAGCTCGAGCGGTGAGTAGGGCATTGAACTCGTTGTAGATGGAGCACATGCAGAGAGTAAAGCATTGGACTCGTTGTTTGGAGCCAACGAGTTGTTGTTGGAGATTGAGCGAAGAGTAAGGAACTCATTATTTGGAGCCAACGAGTTGTTGATGAAGCTCAACCGGAAAACATGATGTTAGACTCGTTGTTTGGGGTCAACGAGTTGTTGGTGGAGTTTTTGTGAAGAGCAGAGATTGAAGTCGTTGTCTGGAGTCAACAAGTTGTTGACGCAGTCTGAGCGAAGAGCAAGGTGCAGAACATTGAACTTGCTATTTGGAGCCAATGAGTTATTGATGGAGCTTGAGCGGTGATCAGAGCTTTGAACTTGCTGTCCGGAGATAACGAGCTATTGATGGAGCTCAAGCAGTGAGTGGAGCGTTGAATTCGTTGTTTGGAGTCAACGAATTGTTAGCCGGAGGACTCAAGTGGTGTGCGGAGCGCCGAACTCATATGGAGCGAATGAGTTGTGGGTGTTCTGAATCTTCTTAATATTGAAGTGAAGTCAATTGTGTTTGTTCAGCATTAAGGTGATTCAATTATTCTCTTTGCTGACAAGTAGTTTTGTACATCGAATGAAGTCCTTGGAACATTGAGCTTGCTCTCCTTCGTGATATGCTGCGGTTGACGGCGTTGGGACACATCCGTTTACGCGATGCTTCATGGGAGATGGAGTTGGAGCCTGCTAAAGTGAAGGTGGTAGCCTAAACCTGGAGCTTGCCTGCATAAGGAAGACTTGTCTTGAATTTTATCATCAAGGGTTGAGGCGACCCTGGGAAGCTGTTAACTGGCGGGAGGCCTGTGAAGAGGTTTGTGTCTCTTAGGCAGAGCCTGTCCCTATTGTGTAGCTGGAAGGATGACATATAGGACAACTTGTTGTATAGTGTTTGCAAGACTTTTGTAGCAATTCTTAGGCGTGAAACGTAGACTCATTATAATTCTGTAGTTGTAATGTGAATTGTTGTTGAGATTGATGGCTATCAACTGGGTTCTTTGTAGCTAAATAACAGGGCCTTAAGTCTGTTGTGTATAACTAACGAACTGTCGACGTTGTGCGTAATGTTTGACGGAGTTTAGAACTTCTTTATCTTGTACTCAGCTAGTTGTAGGAGCAACTCTGAGAGAGAGCTATTTTTCAAGCTTGTTGTATGGGTCCTCCAACAAATTGTGAGAGTCATATCAAGTGGCGAGTTGAACTCCAAATGTTGCTTTTGCAAGTTTTATTTGAGTAACTACAATCCACGATTTTGGACCTCTAATCTGTTTTAAAGGAATTTTAACTAGTTTCAGGAACAGATGGAATGGCAAGTTGAACTCTGAATGTGCTTAGTTGCAGGTTGCTAAAGTAACTTTGAGCCATGGGTATGGATTCTAAACTTGTTAGTTTAGATATTAATAGGTTGCAAAAGCAGATCGAATGACGAGTTGAATTCTGAACTTGCTTTACCGCAAGTTGCTAGAGTACATCGAGCCAGGACTCCGAACCTATCTTCGAGGTGTTAATTGATTGCAGGAGCAGATCAAAGGCGAAGCGAACTCTGAACTTGCTTTGTTGCAAATTGCTAGAGTAACTTCGAGCCACGGATATAGACTTCGAACTCGTATTATAAGGAGCTTTTAATGAGTCTTTGGTGTCATTTTTAGGAGTAGGCTTGGTTTTTAACTCATTGTATGCATCTGTTGAACTGTACAAGAATTTTGCAAAAATTAATACAAAATTTTATTGAAAATAAAACTAAGTGCCTACTCTAGTGGCTGGCCATTATTTCCTACAGTGATTGGTAGTGGAAGCACTCTTTATTAATAGTAAACCTAAATGACTGCTCTTGTAATGCCCCTGCCCCTTGCTCAGACAATTTATACAATTTATAAGACAAATTAGATACTATGTTGTACAACTGCCCACTACAGGCTGCCTCTCAAAAGTTGGTTAACCGATTAGGTGACTCTTGATCAAAAGCTATATTATTTATATATTATTATATTCTATTTTACTCTCGATGTGGGATTATGTACTTACCTCTTCTGTTCTCTCCCACTGAGTGCTCTTGCAAGTGAGACACAACAGAAGTAATAACATGTAGGACCCCCAGTCAATGCCATGTCAGCATGCACAATTCAACAGCACAATATATGGCTGTTAAGCACAATGTGGGCCCCCATTCCTTAATATCATTCCATACACATTTTACCATCTTTTTTAAAGCCATCAGCCAACCTTTTTACTTTTTATATATATCTTATATATATATTATATATACTATATTTTTTTGAAACTAAGGGGGGTTACAGCTCTAGTGGCTGGCCTTTATTACAAATTGAGAAATTGCTACTAAGAGAGGACGTTTTAGAAGCACTCGTTCAACTTCACAAGGTGTTCTACTTTCCAGGTCCTGCTGATATCTCCTTGCCCCCCGGGTCTTCAAGTTGATGAGCCATTAGGTGAACAACTTGGTAGACCTTTCATGGACTTGCATGTTTTGGAGCGAGCCTCCACTTGTTCGTAGACAGAAGGGGAGATCTTCAGATTTGCTAATGTGTTATGGCAGGACTATTTCTTTCCGTTGAATGTGAGGAGTGGCTTCGGGTGGGGGATTCAGGTTTATTATGTGTTATGATGAGAACAAACCCGGTGGAGATGATTTGGCAGGTTTGGAAGTTCTTGGCAGGATTATTTATGGCAGTGGCTCTAAGCTTATTTACAGTCTTGGAATTATTGTGACTGCTTTATAGTAACTCTATGGCGTCGAAGGGAGAACCGAGCACCCCCCCCCCCCCCCCCCCCTTGTAGCAATGTAGCATGCTCATGCTGCCTGTTGTCTCTTTACAACTTGGTCTATGTCTGCTGTTGTTGGGAACTTCTGTCACACCCTGCTTCCCAAAAATACAGAATACGAGTACATGACATTGGCCCAGCGAATGACTAACGTCACCCATAAACTGTTTATCCGATCAACTCAACAATATAATCAATACAGAATAAATGCACAGGCAATAATAATAATCTCATGAACAATAATACTTAGAATGAAGCAATAAAAATATCCAAATACAATGATAGTCCAACATCTGGAACAATAATAAAATCCGGGACATAAGCCCAATACAATAATAAATCCCAAACACAATAGTAACAAGTCTCAATATAATAAGTTCATTAAAAATAACATTCAATTATAAAGCAGTAGTTCTTTAGAAAGTTTGCTCTCCAATCCCAGCAGGCAATTCTCCTTTATTACCTGTGAACACTTCATCTAAAAAGAGAAGAAAAAACTGTCCTTAGAGCAAGTCGTGGACGGTAAGTAGAGAAAGCAAAAAACAATGGAATAATGGTATAACAATGAATCAATGGATCAATAGGAATCAATCACACGGGATAATAACGATAATCAATATCACGGTAATCGATGAAATGGCTATAAACAATGATTCACAATTCGATAACAATATTCAATGACCAATATCAATAATACTTAGCCAATATTCGATATCAATAGGAACAATAATGAACAATATGTAGTGTCAATGCCATGTCAATCCTTAAGTCTATTAATCATTTTAATCCTAACTAATATAGCCCTTCATGCATCCCATTTATTTACCACATGGTTGCTACATGCAAACAAGTTATGTTTAGACTTAGTGGTGGATTTTATAATTCATGTACTCGATAACGATATACAATAATGACCGATAACTGAATCAATCGAGATACTGTAGTTAGTAATCTACAATTAATCGATGACCGATATGACCAATATGACCAATAGACCAATAGATTAATAAATAGGGAAACACGGGCCCCTCCTCTGAATACAGTTCTTATATTGTTCACTACTAAAGTCAACCCTTAAATCCCGGCTTGTTAATTATTTTATCAATGCAACAATACATTATGCAATTTGAGACTTGAGATGAACAATAGTATCAATAGGAGAACAATAGGACGATAACTTAGATAGGACAATTCAAATGATGACAATGAGATGCTAGGATCATGCAATACAACATACATACTTTAATTCATGCAATACTACGATATAGGATTAATTAATCTATTAAAAACTAGAAGATAAAATTTTTCACATCAAGAGTAGTCTATACAAAAATGCAGTTTTCCGCTGTTTCAGACCTCGAAAACTAAATCCATCAGAAATTCTAGAAACTAGACTTTCATACGGTTCCAACGCAAATTTAAAGTTCAAAATCCGACAAAAGTAGTTAGGTCAAACAGATCATTCTTTACAAATTTTAGGTTCAGGCAAAAATTCGACATCATGTTATTACAATTCTAGAAACAGTAAAAACTCATTATTAAATTCATTAAAAATATTTTCTGGACTCCTAAACATGTTAAGCAACGATCTGGAAATTTTCAGAGCAAAATTTTATCATTTGATCATCCTTTTTTACTGTTTAAACATGAAACGTACGAGAATCCGAGAATCTGGAATTAAAAACACAGCTGTAGAAAAACGGGCATAACTTTTGCTACACAACTCGGAATTTAAAAATTCAAGATGTTCTGGAAACTAGAAAGATAAGGCTACAATTCTTATTCAGAAAAATTATTCATTTTAAGATCATTTACTAGTTCAAAAGTAGCAGTCAAAATATATGCCAGCAAGAAAGATACAGGTTTTAGGGTAGTTTCTTGAAAATAAATAAATTAAACATGATGGGTATCAGTTCTATTAGTCAATAAGTTATATAATCAGCATTATAAGTGTCAAAACTTGATAAATAAAATTAGAACACATACATACATTAATTTACCATCAATCAACCATCAATTGATCAAACAACACACAACCTAACAATTGTCTCTACAATAATTAATCGTGTTATGAGATGCATAAAAATTTCCTATCATCAATACTAAATGATGTATGCAAGATTCAATATTTTTGGAATCAAAGTGGCACGATGTCAAGAATATTGGGGTTAGCTCGTGTAAACCCTCAATAGACCCAACAAAGATAATAAATACAATGATACGATAACGAATAGGATCTACTTGCAAGAATTTCAATAAAACTTGAATTTGATGCAATTAACAATTCAAGAGGACATTGACTTGCCTTATAGACGGTGAAAACATATACCAAAAATAACGGAATAAGGATCCCGAAGCAACGAACCCATGAACTAATACAAGTAGCACATGCAATATACGTGCAATACAATCCAAGCAAAATCAACAACAAGAGAACTCAACAACTACAATAACCAGCCAAGAGCAATGGCAGCAGCAAGGGGCTTCGGTGGCGGACGGCGACGGCATCACTGACGTCGACGGCGAGGGCGTCGACAGGTGGCAAGCACAGGGCTCCGCTGCTTGGTCTGATCGTTGACGAAAAGGGGAAGGACAGGGGGGTTTTGGCTGTTAATGTCGAGGACAGGGGAAAGGGAGGCCAGGGTGGGTTTTTTGGTGTCTGGGCATTGAGGCTAGAGATGGGGGCGACGCTTAGGGGGCATCGACGGGGTGGTGTCGACGATGAGGTGGCCAGAGTTGGCTGTGGAAGGAGAAGCTACAGTGGGTTTGGAGGTTTGGGCGGGATTTCGATCGGGAGAGAGAAACGACGAGGAGAGTGAGTGAGAAGAGAGAGAATAAGCGGCTAGGATTTCAAAATTGTGCAATTTTTAGGGTTTGCAGTAGAGTTGTATTTATAGGATACAATTTGGATATTGAGTTAGTGGTTTAGGATCCAATAATAGCGGTTTTGGGTCAAGAACAATTGAAATTAGGTTTTAGGGTTAAAATAAGATATGGGTTTGAAGACAATAGAGTTCAAATAAAATACTCACAATTAAATAAAAGAAAAATACGATCAACAAGAAAATAGTTCATCAAGAAGAACAAAGAATTTCGACAACAAAAAATTTAAATCCAAATAAACAATTAAATAATACAAATGAATAGAATGTAAATTGGGATTGAAAATAAGTTGGAATTTGCCAAGAAAATTAGTTCCGGTACAATAATAAAATATTTCGATGGATGAATTTTAATTAAATAATCAAGAAATAGCAATTAATAATTATAATCATAAAAATAATAATATCATACAACAAAAAAATATTCAGGTTTACAATTTCATTAAAATAAACCAATAACAATAATTTATTTGTTTTAGGCTCAAATATAAATTGTCGATCAGTAAGATATAGAAAATAAGATCAAAATATACCATTATTTGAAATGAATAAAATTTTTTGATTAGAAAATACTTTAATACAAGATCCGAAATGAATTTATCACAAAATAACTTTATAAAAATGAAATTATAGAAAACACACGAAAAATATTAATTGGCGGAAATGGGGGTTACAACTTCATTTTCATGTGAAAGGTGGAAGCAACTGCATGGAAGGCCGCTAGGCCGGGACAATCGAATATTGCGTTATATGCAGCCTTGACATCGACTACCATAAAGTCCAGTGCCTCTTTTCAAATAGCGGGGGCTTTTCTTGCTGTCACATCGAGTGTGACGATTCCTTCTATTTGAAAGGGGACACTGGAGAATCCGTGGAGTGTATAGGTGGATGGCTTGAGTTGGTCCCAGGAGAGCTTGAGGCCATTGAAAGTGTCCATGAAAAGGATTTTTACCGAGTTGCCATTGTCCACTAGGATGCGACATACCTCATGATTCACCATGCAAAGGTTTATGACCAATGCGTAGCAGTGAGGTGTTCGGATCCTTCTAAGTCTTTATCGGAGAAAGATATCGGGACCCCAGTGCTCTTGGCAGGTGGGATGTAATGTACAGAGTTGACTTCCCTGACAAAGACTTTGCGGGAGGAGTTGGAATTTCCCCCCCACCGGGCCTCCATGAATGGAGTAGAGAATGGCCATGTGTTCTGAGTCTCATGATTCGAAGGGCTTCTCTTGACGCTTATTAACTCCATGTGCCTGAGGGGTTCAGCGTTGTTGTTTTGTTGGACAAATTGAGAGAGATAGCCCCGACGAATTAGGCCTTCAAGTTCTTCTTTGAGTGCTCGATAGTTTTCAGTAGTGTGTCCATGATCTCTGTAAAATGTGCACCACTTATTTTGTCTCTTCTCTTGCTAGTTGTGGACATCTTGGGCGAATGGCGGATTATTCCATCCTTCCTAACTTTCATGGGAATGGATGATATGCTTGCATTGAGAGGAGTGAACCTGTCAAAGCGTGGTGCTGGAGGTGGATGACGTTGACCTACGCTGTCTTTTTGAAACTTCCTTGGTTCTTCCTCGCTTGCATTCTACCATTTGTTCCCGGAAGGTGAATTGTTCTTGCCTTGAGGATAAAGAGCTTCATCGACTCTGATATATTTGTCACTTCTTTCCAGTAGCTGAATAAATTTTTTAGGTGGCTTCTTTGCGAGGAAGGCTTTCAGGACTTTGTTACTGACATTGCGGTGGAAGGCGGAGGCCGCCACTGATGAGTTTAGGGAGGAGATGGATCTTACTTCGGCTGTGAAGCGCTTGAAAAAGTCTTTCAACAATTCCCCTTCCTTTTGCTTTCGTTCCAATAGGGAGACACTTATTTTTTCAGCCTTACGACTGGTAATGAAGTGCGCTAGGAAGAGCTCCTCGAGTTGGTCGAAGGAGAATATTGACTGTGGAGTGAGGCATGAGTACCATTTCCTTGCAGATCTTTCAAAGTTGCGCAAAATGTTCAACACTTGAGCGCATCAGTAGAATTGTAGACCATCATGTGGGTTTTGAAACCCTTGATATGGTTAGTCGGGTCTGATTCCCTATTGTGTGATTCAAATTGAGGAGGTTTGAAGTCCTTTGGGATGGGTGCATCAGGGATGATTTTGCTGAAAGGAGGTCGACTGGGGTGGTAGGCCCTGCTGTAGCAGTTTCCTTCATTCTTCATATGTTCTAGGCGGTCTTCCACTTCTCGAATACGTGAAGGACTTGGTTTTCCTTTCCCTTGGATCCAATTGAGTCGTCGGATTCTTCTTTGGAGGGCTGGCCCTAATCTTGACTACCTTGGATGGCACGGAGGATGTTGAGCTTGAACTTTTCCAATTCAGCCCTAGTGGCTGGGGCATCTTTCTTCTTGTTCTACTCAAGAAGCTTTTGACTCTCATGAGTTGGGCTTCTTATTGCAGTACGCCCCCTGAGAAAGAAGGAATGCCTTGATCTCTGTCTAGGAGAGTTGCTTCTCCGGTTTAACTGACGTTCTGAGCGGAAGGCCTCGGTTTAGGCATGCCTCTCGTCTAAATGGATTCGTAGATCAGTCCCTTTTTGCCTGATACTATTGATTTGACGGAGATCTCTAGATCCCTAGGTGCCTTGTAAAAACCTTTGAATCAATTGAAGCATTATGAACTAAGATGCGGTCGTACATAGGGTGCTGTTCATGACGGCTTTTACGGGAGCCCCCCAGTACCTTTTCGTTGATGGGAGCTTGACTAGGTTATCGAGGTGGCTGTTGAGGAGGAATCAGATCTTCCACAAGAGGAGCTGGTTGACAAAGAGAATTGGTGCATTGGCTTGAGGCCGCTGCTCTACCTCTTAGTCTTAGTGGCATGACGATAAGTCAGATTTGTGTAGTTTCCCACAGATGGCGCCAATCTGTTGCTGCTTATTTTGGTGTGGGAGCAAACAGATAGTGAGTTAATATTTGATGAAAATTGTCGTGCCCCGAATTCCTAACATAGGAACTCGTGACACACTCCAGGATCTTTCTTCAAATGAGTCACAACACAACAAAAATCACAGGAAATTAAAAAACTTTTATTACACCAAATTGTTATTACAATGTCCATTAATTACAACGATTACAACGATCTTGATACATCATGAATATACAAGGACTTGGACAGTAAGCTTTCACTTAGATGCTTCCCCTTGCTAGAGTTTTCCCGCGCTCCCCAATTCAGCAATCCTGCAACTGATAACTATGGGCACGTCAGTTGGATACAACTGATGAAATGGTATACTCGGTTATCCTCTTTATGCCATAATATAACGATTCCAAACCTCAACAATCACAAATATTTGATGATAAAGAAAATGTGAGCAAACACAAGTGTCGGTGTATTGCATGGCCTAATCTAATGCACACATTATGCACACATTATGAACACATGCTTCTAAAGCTAATGCACGCTTGGTTGAAAGATATGCATACCATACTACACATCCCCCAACCAAACGACGTTCTTCAGTTGATGGGGTTCGATCCCCCGTTATGCATCCTACTCTTGTGCTCTCTCCTGTCTCTAATACTCTAGTGATGGTGAGCCTGCAGTCGTCCGGCTTACTCCAGTCGCTACTGTCAATAGTGGTGTCCACTACCTCATATTTTACCTACTATGCCAGGGATCTCAGCCGCAAGCTTATTCCGTTACGGTTGGGGTTGTAGTAGTAGGCTTACCCCGTCACGACTGAACCCATGGTAGGTTGCTGTAATTCTGCCTCCCCAAACCTCACCAAAAGCTGATATACGGACACCAGGGATCCTTGCCAAAGGACATAGAGCCTTTCTCGTAGAGTCTCGCTCACCGAGTCTTTCTCTAAGCTTCCTGCTCGCATTGATCAACAAAGGACCTTGACGGATATAGGGTTTCCCTCACTTCGTTACCCTCGTCCTTACACTAGTCCAGAACTTGTAGTCGAGACGACGTCACCACTCCAAACCTCCTCAAAGTTTATTATGAACATAAAGGCATTCATGCCGAAGACAGCGGAGCCCCCACAGAGTTTCACTCCCCAGGGCAGCTCGGGGTCCCTGTCCGCATTAAATGAACCTAGGATTCGGCCAGGCGTGATGACGCCACGTGTCCCCCTGATAGGCGAACACCACTCGCTAGTGTCTATCCTTACATTCAACTGAGACTCGATCTAGTCCCACCAAAGTACCAGTGCTACCCCACTCCATGATTAAGGATATGATTAATTTCATGATTACTACATTTATTTTTATTATCTGATTACTAAAATCCATGACTCTAGCCAATCTCTAATCCTCTTTCATTTTCTTATTAGAAGTATGAATCTCTAGGTGAGCCTAGAACTATTTCATATTACCCATTCCCTTAGTTAGGTGATCTATCTACCATTTTAAATCCCTAACTTGGTAATCAACTTGCTTGCTATGAACAACTAGTTAAGTTATACTTGTAGACTCTTTCTAGTTAGTTACCTTCATTATTAATGGATCTCAACCCATCCCATAATAGGACTCAACTAGCCCTCAAGTCCGGCCCAAGGGTTGGCCTGCCTTGGCTTACACTTGGCACGAACCAACGATGAACCGACTCCGTCGATTGCCGCAACCGCCATCTACGCTTGGAGTTCGATCGCAACCTTAGCCCGACCAACAAGTAGCTCCTGCTAACATGCTCTACGGTCCTCGACAAGTGATAGCTCCAAACACAACCATGGAATCCATCTATGCACGCGAGTACGTCGGCGCCTGAGTCATCTCCTCCAACGCTTTCGATGCAATATTCTACCCATCTAGATTTGTCAACAAGACTTAATCCTAAAGTCTCAATATTCAACCGATGTATCCCAACAAAGGCACACTACACTATGAGTAAGTCCTAACCCATGAATACACAAAAGGGGTGATAAAAAGTCCTAAAAATCATAAATTTATAATTCCAAACAGCAAGCATACATTTGGCGTTTATGCCAAAACGGAGTCATTCATAGTCCCGTTTCTTTGAAGAATCGCGATCGAGCGCTCCCATGCTTCTACTCAAAGTAGACAGCAAGTACAAGCACACATTGGGCATGAATTTCATCCCCAAAGTGGTCAACAACAACGCCTAAACATCCATTACAATTTCTACTTCAAAACAGTGAACAACCTTGTCTATGTTGGGGCTACAAGTAATTATGAGCTACTCATAGCAAGGGAATTTAGATAATTTATGTCTTAACTCATATCCACATCTCTAACATGATTTGTGACCTCAAACAGCAACTCAAAGCAAATATTCTACAAGTTCAAACTCAATTCCATGGACATAGTGCAAACCGTGAGCTCTATGATTCTCTGTGTTTCTATCGTTACTTGCAAAATTCATATAAATTCGTACACTTATCCAAATCTTGATTTCTTAGACATTCCAGAAGGGTCTGTATGTCAACTACAAATTCCTAGTTTCAAGTTTCTTCAGATAAGGTCGTTTACATGCTCTTATAGTTCTATCTTTAACATGCATACAGATTTCCTAAACAACATATCACATTGACATAGTCATGAGATAAAATCAATTTAAAATAGCATACGGTGTCAGAACTTTATGATATTTCATAATCTAGCTCCTGACACATGGTATTACAACATCTCCAAAAATCAGATAATTCTACCTAGTGGATTTTAAGTTATGTCGCTTTGAATGTCATCTAAAAACAGAGCAATAACAGCAACAATTCTGTTTATTAAAATAACTAGCTGAATTTGCATGATTTTATTAACATAGCTACAGTGGTCCAAAACTCGTGAAATTTGAAACATAGGTCTTAGATACATTCAACATTGACATACTTAAATTTCATATCATTCCCATAAGCATGCAGCAAGATACAAGTCACTTTTCTCACAACAGTAACAACAAATTCTATTTCTTTTTCTTCTGACCAGCATGCAAGTTTGTATTTTATTTTAATAGTAGAAAAAATCATTAAAATCTAGAAAAATTACTGAGAGTGCACGACACATGACTGATCATCACGTAAAAATTTCAAGTCAATCTAACCAGTAGTTTGTAAGTTATGAGCTGCGGACCGACAACAACGATTTCAACTTTTAACAAAATTTTCTGTTTTGGATTTCTTAATATAAAACGAGTTAATAAAGTTCAATCTAGAACATGCATGTCATTTTTCAATCACTACAACCATCATTTAACAAACAAAACCAAATATAGAGATTAGAAAAATCCACCTTGATGAGTTGATGAAAATGAGGTCCTACAAGCTCCTAGCTTCAAGCTTGACCTTCTTGCTCCTAACTCCTTGTCTTCTTAGCTCCTTGGCTCCTCCTCCTTGCTTGGCTCCTTTGTTCTCCTTCTCCTTGGCTCCAATTTCAGTATAGGGTTTGTTTGGGGGTGAGCATGGGAGGAGGAGAGTGTCGGTTTTAAAGTGGAAGAAGATAGGAGTGTAAAATGACTATTATTGCATTGTGGGGGGTTAAAATGCAAAAATGGGGAGAGAGTTCAGATTTGACCCTAGATTGTGCATGGGAAATGAAGTGGCATCTCTCATTGGATTGGGTTGTAAGGGAGGTGGAGTGTGTGAATGTACAAAGCCTCATGATGAGATCTTTTTGAATTCAAACAATCCCTTAAAAATCCTAATGTTTCCCTCATTCCCCTCCAAGCATGGCCGGCCTTCTCTTGGCCCTTTTCATTTATTTATTTTTTTGTTTTGTTTGGTTTCATTTGGGCCCTTTAAGCCCAAACTCAAAAATACATACATATATATATATATATATATATATATATATATATATATATATGCATAGTTGTAGGTTATTAGTAATAAAATAAATATAATTCTTCCATCATAAGAATAACATAATTTTATTAATAGTAGAAATTAGTTTGTTTATACAACATATGTGTAAAAAATTAGGGTTGTTACAAAAACTACTAAAGACTTTTGATCGTTGCCGTGAAATGCGGTTAGAGCTCCTGAGATTGAATTTGGATCGTTGATTGAACACTGTGATATGGATCTGCTGGTTGCTGACGCGACCGATGTACCTGCAAAAAGCTTGAAACACCGATGGTGGCCCTGGCGACAGACTCTCCGATGCTCAAGTCAGAACCAGAGAGAGAAAGAGAGTTTGAGAGAGAAACTTCTAATTACCTTCTGAGTGAGGAGGGGGGAGGGTATTTATAGGCATGAGAAACAGTTTAGGAGATTGACACGAATTCATTAGATTGATTTGAATTCCTTATCTCCAGCTGATTTCCCCCCAAGAGATACGCTCTCTTGTTTGGGAATAAGAGATTTGACTTACAACCCTCATGTACTAGGTGTTTCTCCTAGTGGGTCTAATTTGTCACTTTTAATGGCTTGAAAGAGCCCATATCTTGTTAGTTGAGCGTGGAGAAGGCTCAGACCTGTTAAAGAGGTCCTTTATGACTAATCTGCCTGTAGAAAGTGGCTTGTCCACTCTAGCACTAACATGTGATTAGGTAATATCCAGATAGTACCTGATCCTACATATACGTCTTCAGTGCCAAAACTTAAATGAATTTGAGGTACAGTCACAGCTCGCAAGCATACCCAACAACTATTCCAGTTTTTTTTTGCAATATAAATAAATGAATGAACGAATGAACGTTGTCATCTTGTTGGTTCGCTCTGGATTCCTACTGTCCATTGGATCTTGTTCATACATGGCCTGTATCCTTTTACTCTTTTTTTTTTTTTTTGAAGAAAAGGTGGAATAATGCCACCCTGTTTCATTAGTAAGTGATTAATAAACAACCCCGAAGTCTCGGAAAAACAAAAGAGCAGTACAGGAAATAAAACATAGCCCCCAACAAAACCCTGGGGGTTGGGATACATCATCCAGCCTAACGGCAACCAAAAACACAAATACAAACTATAAGGCCTGACACAAAATTAGAAGAAGTGAGGCGGCTGTCCACTCATCAGTCCAGAGTGGGCCCGATCTCTATCTCCTCGTCGTCATAATCATCCACCTGGAAAACCCTTGCAATTCTCCCTCTTGCTCCTGAAGCAGCAGCTGTAGCCCAAAAGGAAATAAGATGCATGATATGAGTAAGATTACTAGAAATTGAATTACATGAAGCACGAAAATAAAAATTATTCCTATCTAGCCATAACACCCATGTGGTTGCCGCAATGACAATAAACCATGCATCTTTCATATCGTGACGGGATGAGGCAAATCTGGAGCCAACCCACAGTTCCTCATAGTCTCTTGGATAGTCACCTGTTCCTAGTGCTCTCAGCACCTCTATCATGATGGCCTTGCTTCTGGTGCAGTGAAGAAACAGATGATTCAAGTCTTCCACGTGAACGTTGCAGAACCCGCAATTGGTTGCAATGTTAGGTTGCCTCTTGGCAAGGTTCTCTCTAGTGAGAATGGCATTGTTGAGCACAAGCCAGAGGAAGACTCTAATTTTCAGAGGCATTTTGGTCTTCCATAGAACCGCTGCCCAGGTGGGCCTGCATCCTCGGTAGTGAATCCGGTGGTAAAGCGATCTAACCGAGAACACTCCTTTGTTCTCGAGACCCCAGCGCAAGTGATCTGGGCCTTGGGCACATATCACCCCGGATTGGACTATACGCATTTGTAGTTCATGCAGTTGCTGTAGCAAACTTGGAGAAAGAATACCTCGGAACGACGGTCTCCAGGACCCTCTTTTCCATGTTTCCGCTACCGAGATATTCGGTCGAATCGTAATATCAAACAATTCTGGGAACTCTTCCTTAAGAGTATGAGGACCGTACCACTTGTCCCACCAAAATCTGGTGGTTCGACCATTGCCGATCAAAGATGAAGTGGCAGAGTTGAAAGGTCCACTGGCTTTAGCAACTCCTTTCCAGAAACGAGAGACTTTTGATCCCACGCGAAAGCCTAAGCTTCTTGTCCCTTTTCCTCGAAGGTAAGGTTGGATAAAGTCCTGCCACCCTTCCCTGCCGTGATGAAACACTTTCCACCACCACTTTTCCAGGAGAGCCAAGTTCATATCTCTGAGGTCAATGATTCCTAGCCCTTCGTGCCTCTTTTTCATGCAAGCGATGTTCCATTTAATGAGGTGGTAGCCTCCCTTATTTGAGTCTGCACCTTTCCAAAGGAATCTCTTCCTGATACGATCAATCCTTTGGATCACCCACTTTGGGAGTTCAAAAAAGGACATGTAATATATGGGCAGATTGGATAACACAGAATTGATGAGTACCACTCTGCCCCCAAGAGAAAGTGACTTGCCTTTCTAACCGGACAGTCTGTCCTCCACCCTGTCGATAATAGGCAACCAGTCAGCTTTAGTGAGCCTCCCTGGACGGAGCGGAAGCCCGAGATATTTGATTGGGAATTCTTATATCGCACAATTGAGAATGGTGGCATGCTCCCGAGATTCAGCTTCTGTTAATGAGATAGGAATCAGCGCACTTTTGTGGAAATTGATTCTAAGACCTGACCAGGACTCAAAGCAGTAAAGGACCCCTTTAAAGCAAATAGTTTCCGTTCTGGACCCATTTCCAAAGATTAGAGTGTCGTCAGCATATTGAAGGATCGTGCATCCCTGATTAGCAGTACTGCTGGCCACAGGTGATATCCACCCTTTTCCTTGACAGTTTTCTATCATCCCTCTGAGCACATCCGCTACAATAGTGAATAGAAGTGGGGACAACGGGTCCCCCTGACGGAGTCCTTTCTTGCACGGGAACGAAGGACCTGGTCTCCCATTCACTGAAATGGCCGTTTTGCTAGAGTGTAAACATTGTTTGATCCATCTAATCCATTTGTCCCCAAAGCCTCTCCCCTTTAGGGCCTCTAGCAAACATTCCCAGTCCACAGAGTCATATGCCTTCTCAAAATCTAGCTTGAGGAGGAAGTTCTTGGAGTTGCTCTTGTGGCAGTGGTGTATAACTTGTTCAGCAGTAGCCACGCAGTCTAGAATACATCTGCCCTTAATGAATCCCGTCTGTGTTCTACTGATAATGCTGTCCATAATGCTACTCAAACGGATAGCTAGAACCTTACTGATGATTTTAGCTGAGCAGTTTATCAGGCTAATTGGTCTAAAATCCCCAACGCACTTGGAATCCTCCCGTTTGGGGATCAACACAACTTCTGCAAAGTTGAACATCCCCAACCTCAGGTTATTGTGGAAAAATTCCATCATAACATCCATAAATTCTCCCTTAATTTCTTCCCAGAACACTTGGAAGAACATCATAGGAAAACCATCTGGCCCGGGCGATTTGTCAGCTCCCATCTGGTCAATGGCCGCTTTAACCTCTGACTCCGTGAAGGGTTCCTCCAAAGGGGAAGCATTTTGACCTGGATCAATTTGATACTTTAGCCAGAAGTCCTCACCCATAGGGATCCTAAAGTCATTCTTCTTCCCAAAGAGACCCTTATAGAAAGACTGGAAAGTAGAGGAGATCACCTTATCATCCTGCGATGTTCTAGACTCTGTCTGGATAGATAGGATAAGATTGGATCTCCTTCTAGCACTAGCAACCCGATGGAAGTAGGCCGTATTCGCGTCTCCCTCTTTGGGCCACAAAAGCCTGGACCTCTGTTGCCATTTGATCTCTTCTAGTCTATACAGATTGGCAATGTTATCACGGAGTTCTAATAGCCTGTTTCGGTCTTCCTGCGAGAGGACTCTAGTCTCTTCCACCCTCTCAAGTTCATCAATTTCTTCCAGGTAGCACTCTTTATCACGCCATATGTTCGAGAATCTAGACTGATTCCATCTACAGAGCCTCCTTCTAAGTCTGCGGATCTTCCCACACCATCTAGATGCTGCGTCCCGGCCGGGCAATGGGAGTGCCCAGTTCTCCATAACCATATGGTGGAATCCCTGAATTTTCAGCCAGGCCTTCTCAAATCTGAATTTCCTTGGCTTGTGGGGACCCCGATTCCCTACATCGAGTAGGATCGGGGTGTGATCTGAAGTTGGTCTAGGAATCGATCTGGCCGATGCGAGAGGAAATAGAGCTTCCCAATCCATAGAGACTAGGATCTTGTCCAACTTGGCCATAACCGGAACCGCTTGCAGATTAGACCAAGTAAAAAGTCTATCATTGATAGGGATATCAATCAGTTCAAGTTCCGTGATAACTCTATTGAATTCCTCTCGGTGCCTGTCGCTAGCGCCTCTTCCCTTGTGCTCAAAAGCAAATCTAGTAATGTTGAAATCACCACCCACAATCCAAGGTCCCGACCAGCGCTGACGGGTGTCGGCCAGTTCTTGCCAGAAGGCCTCCCTGTCTGTGGCCACGTTCGGCCCGTAGACAACAGTCACCGTCTGCATCCAGTCATCGGATCGACGCTTAAGTCGGGCAGTCAAAGAGAACGTACCACTATGCTCCTCTTCACATGAAAGAAGATCAGAATTAAACCCAATAGCAATCCCCCCTGAGGCACCGGCAGAGGGGCGTAACACCCACTCCTTGATTCTGTTACCACCCACTCTTTTGAGTTTGAACCCATTTTGGAGTTTGGTCTCCTACAGTCCTACAACATCTGCCTTGGAGTTGCTAATGACATCCCGCACCATACCCCTCTTACCCCTATCCCCCAACCCCCTAACGTTCCAAAATAGTGTATTCATTGGGGAACCGTATCTACAGAGATCGTTGTAGAGGGTGTGGGGCCGACCACATCCTCGTGGGTATCTGTAGGCCTCGTGCAATTCTTAAGGGCATTGTCATGGCTAGTCTTAACCCTATCAAATTCCCAACCCCTAATTTTGTTGAGGAGTAGTGCATTGCGTTCTAAATCCCATACTTCTAACCCACATGTTTCAGCAAGTAAAAAAACCTCATTGTCTGACATGAAATTTAAAATGGAAGCTAAAAAATTAGTCGTACCTCCATTATCGATCTTGGCAGCTTTGGCAGCTGCTGCCACCTCAAGATAGTCATCCAGGGACTCCCCATGAGCCCTCTTGGGCGAACGATGCACTCTGAATCCAACTGTCCTCTGAGGTACTCCGGAGCTGTACCCGGGTGCTGTTTCTGGTATTGTGGATAGTACCACCTCAGGGGAGACATCTCTCTGAGTGTTTGCAACAAATTCAAGATCTTCTGAGTCCTCCTCTGAAAATGAGAATTCTTCATCCAGATCCAGATTTAGCCGCCCCTCTCGCTCATCCTCACTATCAGTGTGTAGACGAGCCTGTTGAGTTGCGGACATCCCCCCCCCATAGACCCCTCTGTGGGCCCGCAGGTTGTCGAGTCAATAACAGTAATAGATTTATCCTTAACGGTCCCCTCTTTGGGCCCGTTCTCAAAATTACAATTTGTCTGTAAATGAATAGGCCCAATGGACCCCTCAATGGGCCCAAACTTGTCTATAAATAGAGCACTCCCCGGCCCATTATTAGAGCAAGGCACCGGATAAGAGTTTGTTCCTCCGCGAGACACTTTATCAATATACTCGAACTCCGCGTCCTTCACCCCGTTTTCCAAGGCGGTAAGCCTACCGCCTATGACAGCTGTCGCTATACCATTGGTAGGGCCAGCGGTGGGTGTCACGAGCCTTGGGTTCACAAAGACTGGCGTGAAGCCCGAGCTACTCCCTCCGCCACGTGGCCGCATCTCATTGGTGGGTGTGTCGGTGGGTGAGTACGGGAAAGGGTCCATTATACTTGGCGCAACAATCTCTGTTACCTTATCACGACTATTACCAAAAGCAGACGCTCCAACAACTCTCCTTTCGTCTTCCTCCTTATCACCTAAGCTGATTGCGTCTCTCCTCAAAAGCATGACCTCTTTTCTACTCCCTTCTTCACCGCAAGCGAACTCCTCTGTGCGCTTCTCGTTCTGGGTTGACATACCAACCTTCGTCGTTTTCCCTAAAATGGCCTCTGTCTCTAACTCAGTCTCTTTCCCAAAACAAACTGCCATCTTTTGCCCCCTAATCTCCTCAGAAGCACCCTTTGCCTTTTCGGGTGGGAACCAGCTTTTGATTACCCACTCTTTGGTAGACAAAGCTTGCTCGCTTGTCTTCTTCACCAAAGTAGCATGTTATCTCACCAACCCTTCCCTGGATTCCTGCATGTTGCTACCAAAATGAGCTTTGTCATTAATAGAGCGTACCAGCCCCGTTCCAACCCTCTGAGCCCCAGAACGCTGCGCCCCTGATCCTTGCAGTGTTTGACCCTCTTTATGAGTCCCTCTTTTGTCGCTGCGCTTGCTCTCGATCTCTGAACCTTCCAAATCAAGGTTGGAGTGTTGGACCACCGTTGGATCGACTGAGTTGAGAGCTCCTTGTGGCTCTTGACCGTTGGATCCAACGGGGCGCGAATTGCCTCTACCAGCCTTGCTCGGAGGAGCTAGAGAGCCTGTCGCCTGTGCCGCCCTGTTGATCTCCCTGTGTGCTCTTTCTAGTTCGTGGGCCCCGTCGATAGTAAGCTCCTTGGACGGCGAAGCCACTTGACTGTAAGATCTGTCGTCCCTCAGAGCTGATGTTGTGGGGATGGTTTTGGTTGGCATAAGCTCCTTCGGATCTTCGACTTTCTTGTCCAAGATGAACCTGACGAGATAGGATTCGTCGAACGAGAAGATCTTGGCGAATCTCGGCATCCGAGTAATATCACTGCATCTGATTAGCAGTCTTGCCGATACTAGCTCTGATCGCCGCATCGTTTTCTCATCGATCTCCACCACTGAGCCAAAATCAGATACAATTTCTAGGAGGGCTTCTTTCTTCCAAAAGTGTAACGGTACGTTATGGATCCAAATCCAAAACTTCTCCCCTTGTGGAATTTCAGCTCCAAACGTCGGAGACCATGCCGAAAACTCGAGCTCGAAGTGTCCAAATTCGACGCTCCCCATTCTGATAACTTCCACCAATTTCTCCTTTGATGGAAATGAGATGAGGAACTGTAAGTGACAGAGCTTTTTGGCGACCCAGTCACCGTGAGCGTTCATGGGCCATCTAGCCGTGAGCGCCTGCATCACATGGTTCTCCGACGGCCTCCCTTTTTTGACTTTAGCAATGGCGCACCATTGCCTTAGCCAGCTCTCTTCACGCTTAATGATGTCCAGGCTAGAAGCTAGACGGATCACCGAAGGGTGTTCCGGCGATCTCCCCCTACTCACCGATCGTTCCTCCTCACTGTGAGTCTCAACAACGTTGGAACAAATATAGGATAAGTGGCCCCATTTCATGCACTTGAGGCATCGAGCTTCCTTAGTACATTCGGACTTGTAATGGCCAAGATCACCACAGTTGAAGCACGGCACCGGCCTTCGCTTCCCCTTTCTCTGTTTCTTTGCTTGGCCGGAGATATGGTGAGTGCTACTCCCCTGTCGCTTTTTTTGTTTACTACCCCCCCGAATCCACTGCCCCTCCCCTTCCTCCTCACCAGTATTCATTTCCCCTTTCGACTCGTCAAGCGACGCTGCAACTCGCTCGGCAAGCGAATTGGGTGACTTGACCTCTGGTGGTGGAAGGACAGGGAGTTGATAGGTGGTGTTTTCTTGGTGGGAGTTGAGGTTAGGATGGATGGTGTAAGGAGGGTGAACAGGTTGTACTTTTGGAGTTGGGTTGTGGTGTTGTGGTTGATGGTTGTTTGGTCGTTTGGGATTGCTATGAGAATCAATGTAAGAGGTATGTTGGTAATGGCGAAGATTAGACTTGTGGTTGGGGTAAGAGGGCTGTTGACGGTGGTTGTGTGAAGTGGTGAGTGAATTATTGTGTGACCTGTGGGTAGTATGATGCCTGTGATCAAACTCTCTGTCCCTACTCCGGGATCGGCCCTCATAGTGAGGATGGCAGTGCTCCAAGGGCGGGGTTCTCTTACGCCTCGTGTGGCCAGTAGGAGGACCCCCTCGTTGGGCCCTCCTCTCATAACTCCGGAGTGAATCCTGGTCCCTGGTGCTCTCTTCTCTTGAGCGATGATGACCAACCTTACCTCCCACATGACGCGGAGGCGCACATACGTGCGCATGCGTAGGTGAGTGTACTCGGCTGAGCTCAAGAATCTCTCCCTCCTTAGGGACCGAGATCACAGAAGGGGGTGCCAGTGCTGCTGCCAGGTAGGAGGCGGGGTGCTGAATACCCAGAGATGGTGCAGGTGGTTGGACGCAGTGGTCTGTAGCAGTCGTAGCAGGCTCAAGTGTCGCCGGAGCAATGGTCGTAGGAGAAGGGGTGGGTGGGTGGCGGACCCTCTCATTGGGCCCGCACCCACTCAGTTCAAGGAGGGAAAGCATGAGGGTAAGGTTGGGTTAGCAAGCTATCAAGACTGAAGAGGATGGAAGTACAGTTGGTGTGTTAAGGAAGAGAGGTACTGAAGGCTTTAGAAGTGGAGAAGAAGGTTTTGCTGGTCGGCGTTGAGGCACCGGGAGGAAGAAGAGGGAGGGGAAGGAGGGTTAGGTGACATGTTTCAGGTTGGCTTGCTACGAAACATTCATTTGACAAACATTCCTGTATCCTTTTACTCTTACCAATTAATAGCGTTGATCTTAATTATAAGCAACTAGCTGCCTCTTCCATGGCCTGTAGGTTGATACTGATAATGCAACATATTATCGTCAAGTACACCACATCGATGTAAGTCGATAATGATGGGGGCTTGTGCTTTTCTTAGACCAAACTCTGAATAATTTCGCTACAAAAATGCTTGGGAAAGTTTGATTTTTCTTATCTTTCCAAAATTTTGTCAATAAAATTATTGTTTTGACAGGTTCGGATTGGGTCCGTGCGGAAAGACCATAATGGTGATTATTTTTTCTTATAATAATGATGGTGATAATTATGTTTGCTAATAGCTTGTTTTTTTTTCTTTTATATATAGTTGGAGATAACACTTTAAAATCTTTTTAAAAACTAAACCCACTTGGGCTGGGATTTTTGGCCCACAATAATAGCTATTTCTATCACAAAATCAACCAAGGATAACTGAAGACCGTTCGACGGCTAGGGCGCGCATCATAAAGCATGACCCTTCCTTATTTTTCAACGGCATTGTTCTTCGTGGGGCCCAGCGTAGTCCTCGGCCCCTTTAAAATGACATCACTCATTCACTCGCTATCTCCTCTTTTTCCGCTTTAAATCAACCATAAAAAAATAAAAACAAGAAAATTAAATAGAAAGTTTATTTTTTTAAATTAAAAAAAGGCCAAAAGAAATATTCTTTTTTCCTTTCTTCTTCTTCTTCTTCTTCTCCTTCATCTTCAACCCTAATCTCTTCGATTTTCTCTTGAGAGAAAAAGACAGAAAAATGGCGGATCAATTGACAGACGATCAGATATCGGAGTTCAAGGAGGCCTTCAGCTTGTTCGACAAGGACGGAGACGGTCAGATCTCTTATCTTTCCTCCATTTCTCTAGATCTTAATCCATCTATTATTTCTCTGATTTGGATCTTGTTTTATTAGGGTTTGCTGGTTTGGTCTATTAGTAATATTTCCTGAATTATTTAATGTTTTAATTATTGTGCTTTATTAGATCTAATGCTAGTTGACATGTAGCGTTAATGGATAGCGAGGCTTGTTAGAAGATAATAAATAGAAGGGCACAGGAAAGTAGATGGTTGGTTGTGTGTAGAAGCACGTAAGATCATATTGGGTAGCTCTGTTATTGGTTGAATTATTTGTATGCCTTAGGAGCATGTTTCGTTTGGACTTGATGGTTTGAAAAGACAAGTTAGAGTCCCTAAGAGCGTCCATAATGGTGTATCTCATTTTTTTAGAAAATGACATCTAGAGTAATAGGAAATAGGGAATTTGCCTGCAACGGTGGTTTGCTTTAATTTTGCCCCCCCCCCCCCCCCCGCCCCTTTTTTTTTTCTTCTTTAGTGGACGAGACAACATGTCCGGTCTCACTTTATTTTTTTAATATTTTTAATCTTAATACTGCATCAGTTTAAGTAAGTTAGTAATTAGTAGTAGTATTAGATTATTAAATTAATAAATAGATAATCAATTAGGCTAATTAAGGGATTAAATGCCAAATTAACCCTAAAACAACTACCCTAGATTCTAAGACGGATTTTGGCTGGGACGAGACAACATGTCTCGTTTGAGGCTTTTTCGGAATTTTTTTTCCAGATGGTACAACATGTACCGTCCGATCATTTAAATCTTTTTTTAAAAAAAAGTTCAAACTAAACAAGTTGTTTCGTCTGATCACATTTTAAAAAAAAGAAAAAAAAAGGATGAAACAACATGTTTCGTCTCTTATAATTTGAGAATCGCAATTTCGTTTCTCAAAAATGAGAAGCGACTGTAGCGATTTTGCCATTTTATGGCAAAATAGCAAATGACTGCAGCACCTTGTTTCTCAAAAAATGAGAAATTGGCAAATATAGCAAACGATTGTGGATGCTCTAATGAGTAAACATAAGTGGATTCTGCATTATTATAGAAGGATGGCGAGCATTTTGTAGAAGTCTGGATTGACAATGTTTGAGAAGCTGACACTTTAAAACAGGTTGGTAGGGACACTTTAAAACAGGTAGGTAGGGGACCTATGGTTGTCTGTGTGTGCGTGCGTGCGTGCTTGCATGTATTCGTGTGTTTATTTTCTTCTAAAGAGGATTAAAAATACACTTAAATCTCTCTATAGTGATATTCTATATAGCAATAACCTCTATGTAGTCATAAAAATTTTGGTCCAAACTTGGGCCAGTTATAAATAAGAATAAACTCCATATTGAAATAAGTTATAATTTTTCTAGGTCCTGTCTTAAGGAACTTGCCTCCACATAGTAATAATTATCTGTATATTGCAAAAAATATATGCTATGTTACATTAAAGGTTTAAGATGAAATAAAATATTTATGCAAAAATTTTGACTTTTAAGATGATTTTGCATATTTCCAATAATACATAGATATATGAACTAGTTTTTTGAAACTGTCAATCTCTTTTACCAGTGTCTATATTCTGTATTTGACATGCTCCATTAATTACTTATTAATGTAGTGCGTACTTTACCTCTATACCACTTGTACTAAGGATAACTAAGTCAGAACAATAATTGTTATAACTACACCTCTATTAAGTTACAACCTCCTCGTAGTAATAAAATTAGTTTAGTCCCGCTATTATGACTATAGAGATGTTTTAGTGTAATAAAGAATTTGTTTAGGTGTGTTATTAGTGTTTCTGGAGGAGCTTGCGTTGGCTGCCCTTGCAAATGCAGTCTCAGGGCAATTACCCGACCACTAGGCTCCTAGATGATCATTTTTTTAAGAAATAAGAAGAAAAATATATATCTATAAACAAAGAGGGTAAGGTTGCATTTTTCTTGTTGTCTTCTTCTCATTGCTACCTTTTGTTGCCTGGATTCGCCGATTTCCCCTGCCTGTGCCTCATGATTTATTTGAAATGATTTAGGGAGAGGGCTAGGTTTTTAGGGCATAAGTGAAGCGGTCTAGTATGACCTACTTCACTAAAGTTTAACCGATAATTACGAAAACAACATCGAACTTACAAAATGCAAATAAAATCTCCTAATTGTTCTCAAATATAAATTAAAAATAGAATCATATGTTTAAGATTTAAATTTGCTATAAATAACACAATAAGAGCATTAAAATAGTCAACAGTTTAAAATTTAAAACATAAGTTCAATGTTTAACTTTATCAATTTAGAGATGTATATTATAATTATTTAGTTTGTGTTTAGTTATGATTTTATGTACAAAAAATCCATGCTTAATCAATTCTGTTTAAAAGGTTATACAGTGAATATTTGGGAGTATTGCCTCTGTTTAAATACAAGGAAATGTATTTAAACAGAGGCAAATGTATCTTATCTAGTTAGGCAAAAACGGAGGCAAACTTGGGACTATTAAATTCTTTGTTTGTTTTCAATAATTTTTTTTATTTGTTAAATGTTGTTTGGTCGACCACCCCCGTCACTTATTTTTTATATTTTTCCTTCAAATTGAATTTGGTAATTTCTTTACTTTATCTTCTTTGTTAAAAGTTGTTTATTTATTTTACTTGAATTGTTGGACTAATAGTCCAGTAAATAAAGGAAATTGAAGTACCCATGTTATTTCTCTATGTATGTCATATTCTGATTAGCGATTATTAGTTTTTCTCACTGTTATAAATTTCGGCCGAAATTTCATTTCGGCTAGCTTGCCGATACGAAATCATAAATTTTATACTCTATATCATTTTAGACCGAAAAGTGTAGATTTCGGCCGAAATTGCCGAAATATCGGCCGAAATAGACACTAATGTTATTGTGAATATATAACTTTTTTTTGTTTTACTTTATGCATATATGCCTTTCAATATAGGACCTTAAGCTAAGATAATGTGATGATTTCGTTTCTCTATTATTTATGTATATGCAAAGTCAAGTAATCTATTAACTAATACATTTTTTCTAATCAGTGCAAATTCAATTTAGTTATATACTTATATTACATTCTCTTTTATATTGTTGTTAAATTCTACGAATATTTACTGTGATTGATTCATGTCATTAGTTACATTATACAATATTTTATATGATAAATGACATGTAGAACATATAATATTGTGTTTAGTAACAAAAAAAAGTATTGTGAGTGTCCGAAATGAACATCCAAGATGATCACATTTTTCCGAGATCTCCTTCGATATCTCCGGTTCGAGATGAAAACCCCTTGCCGAAACGAGTCCGAAATTTGAAATTGAGTAATCGGATAAATTACTCAATTCGGAAAGGCTTAAAGAAAAACCATGGTTAAATATGTTTTTACCCCTCCCTCTATGCACTTTAATACTCTTACCATGAATTGTTTATATACATACATGTTTTTAATAATATTCGTCAATTCTATTTACTTTTTTGGTGCCTGTCGCCTCAGGCGATATAGCACTGTCCCTTGTCTATGTTTGTACCTTTTAAATTCTGGGTTCTTGGGGATATTGCAAGTTTCAATGTTCCAACATATACTTTATGGGCAATACTCTCTGTAGTTGTTCTTCATCATCTTTCACATATTTGATTTTTGGGATTTTTACTTGCTAGATTCTTTAAGGTGGAGATTTAAAATTTCCTTATACTCATCGCTAGGGATGCCATTTGGAGCGGATATCCGGTCGGATTTGGATCCGAATCCGTATCCGAGTAGGGTGCGAATATGGATACCCAAATACTATATCCGTTCGGACACTAATCCGAATACGGATATGATTTTGCAAATATGGGTGGATACTCTGATACAGATATGGTATTAACAAAAAATTGCAGATTCGGATACAGATATCTGGTAATTTATATATATGTAAAATGTATAATTTATATATGTATAATTTTAAACTAGAGTTGAATCTTAACAATTAATATTTTAAGCTACCTGATTAATTATTAATTTAACTAATCTAATTCTACAAATCCAAACCCGATAACCTGAATGCTAATACTTTAGTAATCTACAACAACAACAACAAAGCCTTTCTCCCAACTAGTCGGGGTCGGCTACATGAATATTTATATATATGTAAAATGTATAATTTATATATCTATAATTTTCAACTAGAGTTGAATCTTAACAATTAATATTTTAAGCTACCTAATTAATTATTAATTTAACTAATCTAATTCTACAAATCCAAACCTGATAACCTGAATGCTAATACTTTAGTAATCTACAACAACAACAACAAAGCCTTTCTCCTAACTAGTTGGGGTCGGCTACATGAATCCTGGTTTTCCATTCAGCTCGGCTTACACTTGTTTACTTATTATGACGATTCACCAGGGCCTCTTTCCTCCTCCCACTCTTTCTAACGAGGGCACTACTAAGTCTACGTGTGACATGTCCAAATCACCTGAGGCGATTCTCTCTTAACTTATCCTGGATTGGAGCTACCTTTAGCATGTCTCGTGTATGCTCGTTTCTAATTCTATCATTTTTTGTTTTACCACACATCCATCTTAGCACCCTCATCTCTGCTACACTAATTTTTTGGATATGTTTCTTTATTGCCCAACACTCTGCTCCAGACATCATTGCTGGTCTAACAACCGTCCTATAGAATTTTTTTTCAACTTCAAAGGTATACATTTGTCACACAAAACACCACTGATACTTCTCCAATCTCCACTTAAGCCACCATACTTGGATCTTATGTATATTATCTTCACAAATCTCTCCATCTCGTTGTATTATCGAGCCTAAATATCAGAAATGGTCTCTCTAGGTATCTTTTGGCCATCAAGCTTCACTGCTTTCCTAGTTGTGTTCCGAATATCACTCAAATTACACTCCATTCCATATACTATGTGTTAGTTTTGCTTATCATAAAGATCTAGCTTTCAAAGTTTCTCTCCACAATTCTAATTTAGCATTGACTCATGCTCTAGTCTCGTCCACTAAGATGATGTCATCGGTAAAAAGCATACACCAAGTCACCTCATCTTGTATTCCTCACGTCAATTTATCCATAACCAAAGCAAAGAGGTAGGGCTTAAAGCTGAACCTTGATGTAAACCTACTGTAATAGAAAAATTACTGGTCTCTCTTGTGGTTGTTCTAATTGTAGTTATTGCCCCTTCATACATATCCTTAATTACCTCAATATACTGAATAGTTAATATTTTATTATTTAACACCCACCATACTATGTCTCTAGGGACTTTATCATATGCTTTTTCTAGATCTATAAAAACCATATGTAAATCTTTCTTATTCTCCCTATTTTTTTTCATGTCTCCTTAGTACATAAATTACTTCCATTGTTGACCTCCCAGACATAAACCTAAACTGATCTCAGACATTGTAGTTTCTAGTTAGTTTATGTTCGATAACTCTCCCAAATTTTCATCGTACGACTCATTAATTTAATCCCTCAATAGTTTGAGCAATTTTGTATATCTCTTTTATTTTTATATATAGGTACTAAAATACCCTTTCTCCATTCATCAGGCATCTTCTTAGTCCTCAAAATTTCATTAAATAATTTTGTTAGCCAACCCACTTCTACATCCCCAAGATACTTCCATACTTCAATGGGTTTATCATCTGGTCCTAAAGATTTATCTATTTTCATCATTCTTAGAGCATTTCGAACATTCGAGGTCCTAATTTTACAGAAAAACATATGCTCTCGACTCTCCCTCGAGTCTTCTATATTCAAGTTGCCTATAACCTTTTCATTTAATAACTTCTCAAAATAATTTCGTCATCTCTTCTTAATTTCCTCATCTTTCATTAAGATTCTTGAATTCTCGCTCTTAATACACCAAATTGTATCCAGATCTTTTTTTTCTTCTGTTCCTTTGTTTAGCAAGCTTATAAATGTTATTTTCTCCATCTTTTGTTCATAATTTTGTGTATAAATCATCAAAGCCTTTTCTTTTACATCTCTTACTGCTTTCTTAACTTCTTTTCTAACGGTCTTATATATCTCCAAATCCTTTTTATTTCTATTCTTTTGCCATATTTTAAAGGTTGATCTTTATTTTCTCACAATGTTTTGGAGTTCTTCTTGCCACCACCATATTTTTTTATTTAGCAACCCTCTACTTTTAGATTCTCCAAGTACCTCATTTGAAATTTCTCTTATGTACGTAGTCATTTTAGTCCACATCATATTTGTCTCCCATTTTCAATTTCATTATGCTCCTTTAAGGACTTTATCTTTAAAAATTTCTAGCTTATCTCCCTTCTTGGGTTCTTAGTCTCCTTCCTTACACAAATGTGTTTTCCAATCTTAACATCCAATACCATTAATCTATGTTGTGAGGTTAAAACACACTCCCGGTATAACTTTATATCTTTACATGTCAAGTGATCCACATTTCTAGTGATGAAAAAATCAACTTGAATCCTATTTGCCTCACTTTTAAAGGTTATCAAATGTTCCTTCCTCTTCCTAAAATAACTATTTGCTAGTATAAGATCATACGAAGCCGCAAAATCTAATAATGCCTTTTCACCATCGTTTCCATGTCCTCCATGCACCCTTCATATCCCATGTTATCTTCTCCTACATGTCCATTAAAATTTTCTCCTATAAATAGTTTCTCACCTAAGGGTACTCCTTGAATTAACTCACCCATATCTTCTCAAAATTTATTTTTAGCTTGTGCATATAATCCTACTTGGGGTGCATAAGCACTAATGATATTAATTATGTTTTCCCTAATACAAGCTTAATTTGTATAATTCTATCCACTTTCCTAGTAACACCTATATCTCTTTTGAATTTCTTATCTACTAAAATTCCTACTGCATTTCTATTTTTAATTTTACCGGTATTATATAATTTAAAACCATCTATATCTTTAGCTTTCTCCTCTACCCACTTTGTTTCTTGTAAACAAGCTATATTAATATTCCATCTAATCATGGTATTTACTAGTTCTATGCATTTTCCTGTCATTGTTCATTTGTTCCTATATTTCAAGTCGTTAACCTAAGCCTATTTTCTTAGACTAGTTTCTTTACCCGCATACGTCCAGATTGGTGCAGAAATTCTTGCCCATTTTTCACCGCACCCGGACGCCGGTCCTACTTGGGGTGCATAAGCACTAATGATATTAATTATGTTTTCCTCTAATACAAGCTTAATTTGTATTATTCTATCCACTTTTCTATTAGCACCTACATCTCTTTTGAATTTCTTATCTACTAAAATTCCTACTCCATTTCTATTTTTAATTTTACCGGTATTATATTATTTAAAACCATCTATATCTTTAGCTTTCTCCCCTACCCACTTTGTTTCTTGTAAACAAGCTATATTAATATTCCTTCTCATCATGGTATTTACTAGTTCTATGCATTTTCCTGTCATTGTTCATTTGTTTCTATATTTCAAGTCGTTAACCTAGGCCTATTTTCTTAGACTAGTTTCTTTACCCGCATACGTCCAGATTGGTGCAGAAATTCTTGCCCATTTTTCACCGCACCCGGGCGCCGGTGCGATGCCCCTTACACTTTTTTCGAAGCATCCGGAGGCAGGCACAATGCATCGCTTCTAGGGAATGCCCTAACATTTGCGCATATATTATTAGGGTAAACCCTAGGAAATCACAGACGACTGTGATGTTCGAGGGTGACTATTACTTTCCCAGTTTTGATGGATTAACTCGATGGTTGTATTGTATTAAATTTCGGCTGATAAGACCGAAATTTTGTTTCGGCTAGCTTGCCGATACGAAATCTGTTCATATCGTTTGGACCGAAATGTATAGATTTTTGCTGAAATTGCTGATATATAGGTCAAAATATTGCCGAAATTGCCAAAATATTGGTCGAAATAGACACTAATGTTATTGTGAACATATAACTTTTTTTTGTTTTACTTTTTGCATTTAAGTCTTTCAATATAGGATCTTAAACTAAGATAATATGATAATTTTGTCTCTCTATTATTTGTGTACATGCAAAGTCAAGCAAGTTTATTAACTAATATATTTTTTCTAATCATTGCAAATTCAGTTTAGTTATATTCTTATATTACATACTCTTTTATATTGTTATTAAATTATACAAATATTTATCGTGATTGATTCACGTCATTAGTTACATTATATAATATTTTATATGATAAATGACATTTAAAACATATAATATTTTGTTTAGTAACAAAAAAATAATATTTATTGAGTGTCCGAAATGAACATCCGAGATGATCACATTTCTCTTAGATCTTCGATATCTCCAATCCGAGACGAAACATCCCTTGTCGAGACGAGTCCGAAATCCGAGATTTAAATTGGATGGATGTTATATTTTGACGGGAACCATTTGTTTTTTAAATATCTTTTAAATCGTAATGAATAGAAAAATTAGAACAAAACTTAATCTGGATCATATATTCATTCATATTTTGATGGATCAGCTCGATTTTCTTTCATAGTTACTTATGTTTTGATAGATTTGATGGATGTTATATTTTGATGGACACAGTTTGTCTTTTAAATTGTAACAAAGAAAATGTTGGAAAAGTCTTAATTTGAATTCATATTAGAATATATTTTCTTATGCATCCGTAATGTGTAATATCCATTTTATATCCGACTCATATCCATACCCAATATGCTCATATCCAATTCATATTTGTTTCCGAACTTTTAAAACATGGATTTGATTTTTTTTTTCCAACCCATATTCGTATTCGTATTCGTATTCATGTTTGGAATGCGGATACAAATATGGTATTGCTCATATCCGATCCGTATCTAATCTGATTGCATCCCTACTCATTTCTGTACAATGGCAAAAAAAAGTGTTGTTTTCCCAACCTTCTTTTATCTTCTGTCTATCAAGTTATTTTAATCTTCTGAAGTTTTGCGACTACCTTTGATTTTACATGTAGTGGAACAGGCTTCAGTGAGGAAAACAGATGGATTTTTGCCTACTTGGATATGTTTGTTGAAACCATAATATGAAATGATTTAACCCTGAAAAATCCTTTTGTCCAGTGTGCCAACTGTTCAAATGCTTTTTTGTTATTTTCTGCTTGATATTTGCTCCCATTTATACTGCTAGACACTTTACTATAAAAGGAGTTGGCAGAAAACTTTCCTACCAAAAACAAATATTGTCTGAGCAAAAAGAATCCCTTATCATAGGTGTAATTTGATTTAATTCTCTTTTGATTCAGTAGAAGTTAGCTGTTGTCTCTAGCGACTTTAAGCTTTCTTTCTTGAGTAATGTCTAGATTTAACAATATTAATTTTCTGAGTGGTGAGGGAGAGGGTGGGACTTCCCCAAAAACAAAGGTGTTCAGTTCCTGACAATGTTACTATGCATATACAAGTGGGTAACACTAGTTGGAAATGCCCATACTATACCCCCCAAAAAAACATGTGAATGCTCTGTATTATGTTCTGAATGTATATGCAATGTATTTATGTCAATTATGATCTTGTGCGATAAATTTTCGAGGGTTGCTTATTTGTTACAAATTTGGTTACAATTTTTTTTGTTAATTTTATGTTATTTATGTCAACTATTATCTTATATCAGGTTTTTTTTCTCGTTATTTTATTATATAATTTTATATTTATGTTTTTTTCTTTTAAATTGGTGCTGAAGCCCTCAAAGTTGTGTTCCTGCTTGTTTGTACTCGTTGCTACTATAACAGGAAAGCAATATGTTAATTTTTCTGATGGCAATTCTATATTGGCGTTTCAATCTTAACAGGTTGCATTACCACAAAGGAGTTGGGCACTGTGATGCGTTCACTGGGCCAAAACCCTACTGAAGCTGAACTTCAAGACATGATCAACGAAGTTGATGCTGACGGCAATGGAACCATTGATTTTCCGGAATTCCTCAACCTGATGGCACGAAAAATGAAGGACACAGATTCTGAGGAGGAGCTCAAGGAAGCCTTCCGAGTCTTTGACAAGGACCAGAATGGCTTCATCTCCGCTGCTGAGCTTCGCCATGTCATGACCAACCTTGGTGAGAAGCTCACTGACGAAGAAGTTGACGAGATGATTCGTGAGGCTGATGTGGATGGTGATGGGCAGATCAACTACGAGGAGTTCGCCAAGGTTATGATGGCTAAGTGAGGAGGAAATCCTAGAACCCGCAGTCCATAGCATATCTGCAGCCTCAGTTCACTTTTTAATTTATGGTAGCTATTTGGTTATAGTAGTTGTGAAACAAACAAGGAAACAGGGGACTACTCTTGTTCTGGTGCTTGTGTTTTTATTGTTCAACATCTATGATTCTGTGAATCTGGCACGAAAAATTATTTCTCTGTGTTTGTCTTTTTACACAGTATTTAGCGTTGGTGTCTTTAGTTGTTTAGTTGTTTTTCACACCGTTTTGGAATTCTAAGTATGGCTTCAATCCCGACCTCTTGAAATGTATGGATGAATTCCATGGGGAGTACACCTTATCGCCCCTCTTGCTAAGGAACAATAATGGATAGACTCAAGTTGTGACCATTGTCTACGGACTGCACACTGAAAATCTCAGAAATGAATTCTAGGCGGATTCCATTCAATCCAAACTATCCAAGCAAAATGGCAAACACCAGGGTCGATTGGTGGGGATTTCACAATACTGGTTCACCTTTGTGCGCAGAGGAGGGGAAGTAGTGATTCCAAGAGAGGATTTTAACAGGGTTATTGTAGACCTTGATATGGTCGACCCAACCCATTTTAGTTAAGTTATTCATCTGGTCAAATATGCAAACCTCTCCTGTTGGCAAAGCTTGATAGACTATCACATGACTGAGAAACCAAATTTCCCCTCATGTATGCACATTCTATTCTCATACCGATATTGGACCATGTTCCCATCCTTCTCACCTCATGAGAGAAGTCAGATCGGATAACCAAAAAAAGGCATGGTTGGAAGTTGAAGGATTCCCCCATATGGTTAGCGAGAATTGGTCCTAACCGACTTGGGGAACCCTAGTGGTAGCCATCTGGATGGAAAAATTAGATGCCTCAAATTGAAACATAGGGTTTCGAATCGTAGGCTATTCAATACTATCTAGAGAGCCAAAAATGCAATTCTAGAATAAATAGATGCCCTAGAAGAGTGGAGGAAATTAGGGATCTCTTCCCTCAAGAAAGAACCATGTTGTTGAGTCTTAGTGATGATATAGCCAAGATCTCCTATTAGCAGAGATCCAATAACAATTAAGGTCAAGGATCACATGATTCTTTCATCTGGTTGCAAGTGCTCATAGAAGAGCTAACCTACTTCCTTCCATTGAGAGAGACAAAGTAGTTATTCAAATGGATGCAACGGTCAGAGGTGCTTTCCAAGATTACTACAAAAACCTATTCAAATGCAATCAGGATTTGATATGCCCTATGGAGACGAAATTCTAGACTGGAGGTTCTCTAGATCTAATGTCTGCCCTTAGAACGGTTGAGGAACTGATACAGCTCCATAGAGCTGTATCTCTATTTTGGGGAATCCTTGCGTATCAGCTATTGTGGCGTATCAGTCCACAGGAGAATAAATTTCTTTGATGGGTTTAAATGAATAAAGATAGCAGCTCTTACACTTAAGTCCCTCACTATTTGTTCTAGCAGGTGCTGTATTGTTCTGATCAGTGCTGTGGGTGTGAAATAGGGTGCAAGGGTGTGGGGGCCAAGCTACAGGGTAAACGGTATAGCCGTTAGGAGCTTTTGACGTGTATTAGCCTTATTGGTGGATCTACTGTAGACACCTGTTCTTCTATAAAAGAAGATACAGATGAATGTAATGGATATGATGAATGAATCAGTATTTCTCTTAATCCTCCTTTCTCCTTCTTCAATTGCTTCTTCTTCTTCTTCATCTTAATCTTACTCTTCTCAGTGTGATTAGCTTGCTAGATTGCTAGTTGCAGTTGTAATGGTGGTTACACGATCAGGAAGAGACCCTCCACCTCCTCCTCCAGGGGGACTTATATCAATGGTATCAGAGCACGGTGAGACACACAACCCCGTTCAAATCGAGCGCCGAACGATCCTTGAATCTGGGGAAAACTCCGGAGTCGGATCACCAGGCCAGGGGGCGCGAGGACTCACCCATAGTGGTGTTGATCCTCAACAGCCTCCCGATTTAGAACAAAGGGTGGAGGGCATTGAGATCTCGATGGGAACCCTTCAACAACAAATCACAGGCTTACAATTGCAGGGAGATGACATTCGACAGTTGCTTCGCAGACTAACCGATACAGATTCACGAAGTAGAGAGGAGCCATCCCATAACCCCCATCCTCACTTGGGAAACCTCCCACCTCTCCTACCCCTTCCCGAGTGGAACCCCAATCTCCCATGGTGACGAAGCGAAGAGATCTTCGACAGGTATCAATCCATCTTTCCCAAACACGCCAAACTCGAAATCCCATTGTCCGATGGAACAGGGGACGTAGACAACTGGTTTTTCCACCTTGAACATCACTTTGATACCCATCGCATTGAAGGAAGATACCAAGTGGATTTTAGTGTATATTTCCTGAGGGAAGACGCACTGTTGTGGTGGCGCTGGTTCAAAAAACAGTGTGTTGAAGAAATCACTTGGGAGACCCTCAAGAGAGAGATGCTCCTCCAATTTGGTCCTACGGAATTGCACAATCCCACAGCCACACTCGTCAAGCTAAGACAGACCCATACAGTACAAGAGTACCACAAAGAATTTCTCAAGTATAGTCATCTGAGCAAGCCATTGAGCATGGGAGTCTTAGTCGACTGCTTCGTGTCAGGATTGAAAGAGGAAATTCAGCAGGAGGTTTTGCTAAAACATCCCCAAACGGTCACCGCTGCCTATCGGGAGGCCGTTGCTAGAGAGACCATTGCTATGTGTCAACGTAAGGCTGCAAAATACTTGAGTGGCACCATCAAGTCTGGACCCTCTTCCACCTCATCGTTTCCAAAGACTTTCTCCCCAACCAGCATCCCTCAGGAGCAGCGGAAGGCAATTGCTGAACCCCCGAAACAGACACAATTTGATAAGTTGTTTGCTGAAAAAAGAGCCCAGAATTTATGTTTCCGCTGTGACGAGAAGTGGAGTAAGGGTCACCGATGTAGAGGGAGAACTCTGATGCAAATCGAAGGAGATGAAGGGGCTATCGATTCCGAACAAGTAGTAAACTCTGAGGGTGAGACTGAAGAGCAAATCCATCCTTCTACAGGAGATCTCAACTGCTTGCAAACGTCTATAACGACACCTCCCACTATCTCGCTTAGTGCTGTGACTGGAATGGAAGAGCCAAGAACTCTGAGGTTCAAAGGAGTTGTGGGCAAACAAGAAGTATATGCACTCTTCGACACGGGGTCGACCCACAATTTTGTGGATTCTCAGGTAGTGAGAAGGGCTAAATTGCCTATTAATCAGAATGTGAAACTCTCCGTCACCATAGCAGGAGGTGGAACTTTGCACTGTGAGGGCCTTTGTGAAGAATTAGAGTTTCTCTGCCGAGGAGTTAGCATTAAGACCTCCTTCTATGTCTTACCCCTCCGCACTAGCCAAATGATCCTTGGAGCCCAGTGGATGAGAACTCTAGAAAGCATTTGGCTCAGCTTCAAGAGTCACTTGTTGAAATTTGAACAAGGAGGTGAGGTGAGAATACTCCAAGGGATTGGTAATGATCCGATAATACTCTCTGAGCCCAAATCCATACACAAGACTGTCTCTCACATGAAGGGGGGCTTGCTCCTCCAAATCACACTAGTCTCGATGTCCGATCTTGAAGCAGAGCCTCCTCCCTTCTCTTGCCCTGCTGAAATTACCCACACACTGAGTCAGTTTGACGAAGTGTTCCAAGAACCGGCAGCCCTCCCTCCGACCAGACCACACGACCACCGTATCCCTCTCCTCCCCAACTCTCAGCCCGTCAACTTGAGACCCTACAAGCATCCTTGGGCCCAGAAGAATGAAATAGAGAAGCTCGTAAGAGAAATGCTACAATCAGGGATCATTCGACCAAGTAAGAGTTCGTATGCTTCCCCAATTGTGATGGTGAAGAAACCCGATGGGTCATGGCGCCTTTGCGTCGACTATAGAGCTCTGAACAAGGTAACCATAAAGGATAAATACCCTATTCCCGTTATTGATGAGTTGTTGGATGAATTGCAGGGTTCTCAACTCTTCAGTAAGCTTGACTTGCGCAGTGGGTACCATCAAATCCGGATGAAGGCGGAGGACATTCATAAGACAACGTTCAAGACACATGAGGGTCATTACGAGTACGTGGTGATGCCATTTGGGCTCACGAATGCGCCATCGACTTTTCAGTCACTGATGAATGATGTGTTCAGACACGACTTGAGAAAGTTTGTTCTTGTGTTCTTTGATGACATACTCGTCTATAGCCGAACCCTTGATGACCACATACAACACCTGCAGATCGTCCTACAACTACTGAGGGAGAATTTGCTCAAGGCTAAGAGAAGCAAATGTGTTTTTGGGGTAAAAGAGGTCAGCTATTTGGGGCATGTGATATCGAATCATGGGGTTTCTGTAGACCCCAATAAAGTGGCTGCCATCAACCAATGGCCGGTACCTAGATCTCTCAAGGCGTTACGGGGATTCCTTGGCCTTGCTGGTTATTACCGCAAGTTCATCAATAGATACGCTTCCATAGCCTCGCCCCTCATAGCTCTCACTAAGAAGGGCGCTTTTCATTGGTCTTCTGAAGCTCAAACTGCATTTGAAGCTTTGAAACTAGCTCTAACTACTCCCCCTGTTTTGGCATTACCAAATTTCAAGGAGAAATTTACGCTGGAGTGCGATGCCGCAGGTACTGGTGTGGGAGCCATTTTGATGCAGCAACGACACCCTATCCCCTTCCTTAGTAAAGAGTTAAAGGGAAAAAATCGATATCTATCAACCTACGAGAAAGAGATGCTAGCAATACTCCTTGCGGTGAAGAAATGGAGGCACTATCTTTTGGCGGGGGAGTTCTTGATCAAGACGGACCATAAACCTCTGAAGCACTTGTTGGAGCAGCGCTTGGACACGGAAGCCCAGCACACTTGGCTTTGGAAGCTACACGGGTACCAATTTGCTGTTGAATATAAGAAGGGGCGAGAAAATATAGGTGCTGATGGTCTATCCAGGGTATTCGAAGACCCCCAAATGCCAACTCCTGAGTCGCAAGTCCAAGCGATATCCATTGTCCAACCCACCTGGTTGGTGTCACTGAAGGAAGAGGTAGCCATCGATCCCTTTTATACTGATCTCCAGGAGAAGATTTCCAAGGGAGAAGCCCCACACTACAGTTTTCGACATGGCCTATACTTCTATAAAGGAAGGGTAGTCCTCAACCCGGCATCACCTCTCATCCCTCAACTATTGCATACTTACCACGACTCGCTCCAAGGAGGTCATTCTGGCTACGAGAAGACATGGCTGCGATTGAAGCAAGTGGCGTATTGGGCCGGCATGAAGAGTAGGCTGAAAACATACATCAAGCACTGTGATGTCTGTCAGCGTTGCAAACATAGCACTCATGCTCCCCACGATCTCCTACAGCCCCTTCCAATTCCCGATGAGGTGTGGAAAGATATTAGTATGGATTTTATCGAAGGCCTACCGCAAAGTTGGGGAAAAAGCACTATATTTGTGGTTGTTGATCGACTCTCTAAATACGCACACTTCATCCCCGTGTCGCACCCATATACTGCCAAACACATAGCTGATCTCTTCCTCCATAACATCATCAAGTTGTATGGCCTTCCATCCACAATCATCAGCGATCGAGATACGATATTCACTAGTGTTTTTTGGAAGGAGTTATTCACAGCACAGGGTATTCAGCTTTGTCTCAGTACATCATTCCACCCTCAAACTGACGGCCAATCCGAAGTAGTGAATCGAACATTAGAAACTTATCTTCGATGTTTCTGTGCTTATAAACCCTCTAGTTGGGTTAATATACTTCCCTGGGCGGAGTATTGGTACAATACAAATGTGCATAGCTCTATCAAACTCTCCCCATATCAAGTTCTTTATGGTCGAGCTCCACCCTCCATACTGACCTACATACCAGAAGTCACCCATTCTACAGATGTGAAGGAACATCTGCTGGAGAGGAATGCTGCGATGCTGCTTCTCAAAGACAATCTGCGCAAGGCTCAGGAGAGGATGAAGATGTATGCTGACAAGAAGAGAGTTGAGAGGGAGTATGCAGTTGGTGATTATGTCTACCTCAAGTTACAGCCTTATCGACAAACTTCGGTTGGAGGTAAACGCATCCACAAATTGTCTCATTTATACTACGAACCTTATCAGATAGTGGAGAGAGTGGGTCCAGTAGCTTATAAGCTTCTCCTTCCCCAGAGTGCCAAAATCCACGATGTATTCCATTGTTCCCAGTTGCGATGCCAATTAGAAGATGGTCATCAACTCACCCAAACCCATCCGGCTTACTTCCAAGAGCAAGAGGCTCAACCTGCAAAAATCCTAAGCAAAAGAATGGTGGAGAAGCGAGGGGCTGCAGTCACCGAAGTATTGATACAGTGGAAGGGGGGAACAAGCGATGAGGCCACTTGGGAAGAATTCTGGGATATCCACAGTCGCTTCCCTGAGTTCCGCAATATCATGGAAGCTCCTTTTCAACAGGGAAGGAATGATACAGCTCCATAGATCTGTATCTCTATTTTGGGGAATCCTTGCATATCAGTTATTGTGGCGTATCAGTCCACAGGAGAATAAATTTCTTTGATGGGTTTAAATGAATAAAGATAGCAGCTCTTACACTTAAGTCCCTCATTATTTGTTCTAGCAGGTGCTGTATTGTTCTGATCAGTGCTGTGGGTGTGAAATAGGGTGCAAGGGTGTGGGGGCCAAGCTACAGGGTAAACGGTATAGCCGTTAGGAGCTTTTGACGTGTATTAGCCTTATTGGTGGATCTACTGTAGACACCTGTTCTTCTATAAAAGAAGATACAGATGAATGTAATGGATATGATGAATGAATCAGTATTTCTCTTAATCCTCCTTTCTCCTTCTTCAATTGCTTCTTCTTCTTCTTCATCTTAATCTTACTCTTCTCAGTGTGATTAGCTTGCTAGATTGCTAGTTGCAGTTGTAATGGTGGTTACACGATCAGGAAGAGACCCTCCACCTCCTCCTCCAGGGGGTCTTATATCAGGAACCGTTTAGCGCGGGTTAAGGGACCCATTGACCAACTGGGGAACGAGAAGGCACCTGGCTTGGATGGATTCTCTATTCTATTTTTCCATATATTTTGGATGACATCAACTCTGATTTTATGGCAATTATCTCATACTTCTATGAGCATTGACTGAGATTAGGGTGACTAAAGCTTAAGGAAAAAGGAAGAGGAAGCTAGACGGGGTGGGTGACTTCTGCCCCATTAGTTTACTAAACTGCTCAATTAAGATTATCACCAAGACCACGACTACTAGGCTAGGGGGTATCATAGATCGATGAATGGGTATGGTGTAGACAAGATTCATCAAAGGTAGTTGTATACTAGATTGCATTGCAACAATAGAAGAAACATTACAACAACGCCATGAAACTAACACCATAGGTTAACTTATGAAACTTTACTTCCAGAAGGCTTATGACATGATGGAGAGGAAATACATCCTAGAAACACTGCATAGTCTAGGCTTCAGTCAAAGATGGGTCAAACGGATTGAGCAACTGTTGTATACTAGTCAAATATCAATCATAGTGAAACAGAACGCCTAACATCACATTTTACTAATGACGAGGTCTGAGGCATAGGGACCTGGTAGCACCATTGGTATTTACCTTTGTTGCAGATATATTAAAAGTAATGGTGGCTTGCTGCAAGGATGAGGGGTGGAAACGTCCTGTAGGTAATTGGGGATCAAGAAGTGATCCTCTATCCTCTAGTATGCAGAGGACACACTGTTGTTTAGTATTGGCTCACTGGAAGAGACTATTGCTTGTAAGGGAGTTCTTTACTGCTTTGAAGCTTGGTCATGCATGAGGATTAACTAACACATAAGCAATTTATCCCTCATTGCCATCTATAATGAGGAAGCCCATAATCATGTAGTTGTACTGAATTGTAATGTAGAATCCATCCTAATTAAGTATTTTGGCCTTCCATGAAAATTACGAAAATCGGATTG
Source organism: Hemerocallis citrina (assembly GCA_017893485.1). Taxonomy (NCBI): domain Eukaryota; kingdom Viridiplantae; phylum Streptophyta; class Magnoliopsida; order Asparagales; family Asphodelaceae; genus Hemerocallis; species Hemerocallis citrina. The sequence continues at coordinate 205,446,108 of CM030359.1, forward strand.
GCTCCACATCATAGACCAGGTGCAAGTTAGGTTAGCTGACTGAAAAGGTAGGATGCTATCCTTAGGATGATGGTCATGCTAATTAACACAGTTCTTTCTAACCTACTAACCTACTACATGTCCTTTTTCAAAATGCCTAGGTGGGTAATACAACAGACTGGTAGAGTTTGTAAAAGAATTTTGTGGAAAGGAGTGGACAAGAACAAAGGTAGACATTACCTAATAATATGGGAGGAGGTTTGCATGGATAAAGCTCATGAGGGTTTAGGGGTTACTGACCTTAAAGATATGAATCGAACACTTCTAGGTAAATGATGGTGGAAAATCTGACATCCCAGCGAGAATGGTGGTAGGAATCGATCCAACAATATCTTTAGGGGAAGGGAACTAGACTAGAGGGATTCAGAGTATGACTGAGGGTCTCATGGTTTTGGAAGGGTATCTCCAAGTCCCATGAACCGTTTAACAATGCACTTCCTCGTGAAGGGAAAAACTAGGGTTATTGAAGCGTCTCATGCATGCAGCGGAAGCGTTCTAATCGCGTAAACAACTTTGCAATATAATTTTTTTCCCAATATCTAGAATCACTGTGAATCAAAACGAATTAGATCCAAATAAGAAGATTATGGATTACCTTTCGCCGATGCCAAACATTCCTTCACAGCGGTTTCAGTAATGAGACGCCCAAGTGTTCGTCCCCCAAAGGTGACCAATGCCAAACCATTCTTGGAATAATATCGTCTTTCTCTTTAAATCTCTTTTGATAAGTATGAGAATGACTCTCACTCTTATCTTCTTTTCTTGTATATTGAGGAATAACTTTTCTTCTCAATTTACAGGGAATTGGAGGCAATATCTTTATATGACATGTAATCATTTTTCATATAAAAAAGATATTCACAAAATATTTGTCCATATAATTATTAACCATATTGAGATATCTTCATATCTCTTAGTTCGGGTATTATATCATCTCAAATATTGCGTGTGAACTATTGGACCTCCTATTAAGCCGATAGTGAAGATATTGAACTCCTTTATTTATCCACAAGTCAAGAGTGACGTCAAGCAGTATATCATGACTACCCAGATAATGTGAGATTGATTAATGAAATCGTACCCTTTAGTGATTAGTTCCCGTACAATTAAATCCTCCATTCATACAATGTCCCGAAAAAGTTTAGGGTATGGATTAATGTCAAACCCTAACCACTTAATTATGTGTCTATTACGTTAGTGATTGACTTAAATGAATACATAAAAACTCTTTTCCAAAATTCATTTTGCTATGACCATAGACTTTCCGAGTCAACACTTTATAGAATCATATTGGTCATTCTTTTGTTCTCATAGAAGTGATCGATTCCTTATTGACTGCTCACCCACTTCCATGAAAGTCTTACTAGGCCTAGAATACCTTACACATGTCTTAGAAAGTCATGCTAAGAAATAAACCAAAGTATAGATTGACAGACACAAAATGCTATGATAATCTCAGACCTTAGGATTACTTGTACCCACTATCACCCAAGGAATTATCTATCGACATATATTAAGATTTTCCATTAGATATTCCTTTTAGAGAGTCTGTTCTGAGAACTAAACCATTTAACACCTATACTCTTATCTTAACGTCTCTACATAAATAATTGTGAGATCAATTTTCCTATACCTTAGAGCATATAACGAGTGTACTAGTCTTACTGCAATTACTGATTTTCAATCTCGGTAATACTATGACTAGGAACATTTTAGATTAATTATATTAAGTTTAGTTATCACTGACATGATCTCATCATGACCCCAAATACATTTAATTATTCCAAGAACTTCATCATAATAGTAAATAAATTACATAAATAAGAATAAGCAGTATTTGATGAAACACCTCAAACAACTTTATTAATCATGAATAATGTTTACTGATGCGGTTTGTTTTTGGGCGGCGTGTGGATGCACCAGGTGTGAGTTCTTACTCGATTTCTATTGATAGAGGAAAGTCCTATGCAGACGACCCTCGACCGGGCGAACGGTACGGGAGTAGGCGGTAGTGAGGTGGAGGCTGGATGCTCGGCTCGGATTGGGAGGCTCGGATCCGAGGTCTCGTGTACCTGCAGACGGTCTAGGAACACCGGGGTTGGTCCCGGTGGCCGACCCTCCGACGATCTAGTCAGCTACTGAGAGAGAGTAACAGTAACTAGGGTTTGAGTGGGAAAAGATTGATTACCTTGATCAAGGGGTAGGGGTCTGGTATTTATAGGAGAACCCAACCGGGTCTGGACCCGGTTGCTCGTGGGGTTGAAGCGGGGGAAACCTGTTGAGTACTCAGTTATCTAAATGAATAGATAATCTAAACACAAATTATAAAACCTCGCAAGTGTACGAATCGTTTTCAGAAGTGTAGTGAAAAGCAAGGGTCGATCCCACAGAGATTGTAGTAATTAACTTACTAATCAATAATCAGAAACCTTTTATGTATGTCTGAAAGGAAATGAGATTTGAGTCACAAAAATATCTATTGAATTAGTTGGGCTCGATTTCCACCTATAGCCAAGAATGTTCGATCAACTTCTACACTACTCTGATCACTCATGTTTGTTCATTTAAGAGCATGGTATCTACTTCTTAAATTAAAGATTTTCCTGGGCTAAGAAATTAGGCATGGTATCTACTCTAATTCCTTTCTCTCCTTAAGTGTTTTAGCATGATATCTACTAAGTTGCACTTGAAGAAAGCATAGAAACTGTGGAAATTAACAAACACTCAAAGCTCTAGAAGTTGGTATCAAATCTAAGATCCTCCAAGTTGATTAAACCCCAGAACCCGAATGAGTTCTTGTGTTACTAATCATGAGCACTAGATTCGATCATCTAAATCTGCTCATGTAACAAATTAAATTTTATAATAAGCAAACTTGATAGCTCAACTTTGGTTGTGTTAACCAGAACGTCAGTTCAGTCGACTGTCGTAAGGAGTCAGTCGACTGTTCATCAAAAAATACGTTGAGTTAACAATACTTGAATAGTAAGGATGTCAAGCATCAAGAGTTGCATATTATAAATTTGATCTCGAACTACCAGGTTTAATCAATAAGTGATCGGAGTAATGCAAAAGAAGATTTATTACATGACTAAGGTTTCAATCTGCCCAAAATGATTTTAGTTGCACATAATCCAATTTTTATTGACTAACAGTTTTGAATACATGACTCTAATGAATTTAACCAAGAACAAAGATTAAAGAGAGAAGAAGAAACACTGATTTGTATGATGATCAGCTTGAAACCATTCAGCCTGAAGTCGACTTGATCCCTCTGAAGTCGACTTATTCTCCTCTCCCTCAATGCCGAGTTGCAGTACTTGATCCCTCCTTTGCCCTTAAGTTCTCTCGATCTCTCCTTTGCCCTTAAGTTCTCTCGATCTCCTCTCTTCTTCGATACCCTTTCTATTGTGTATTCCCCCCTTTTTTATAGCTTCTTTTTCGGCCCCATCTGCAGATCTCAAGCTCCAGATTTTCATCTCCTCAAACACAGGATATGGATTGAGTCAAATCTTCTTCATTAACTACCAGACCAGACTAGATCTCTAGCTTGATTTTTGGGAGGTTGTTATTTGCAACTATACCTGGATTTTAACAGCTCAATCTGATTTGCTCTGCAGATTTGGATGAGGGTGTATCTCAACTATGCTTATCTCTAATTCCCGTTGAATTCCAGTTCAGTCGACTATTGGTTAAGAATCAGTCGACCGTTCCGTGAACTTTTGAAAACTCAAACCAGTCAAAGCAGTCGACTATTGACTATGAGTCAGTCGACTGTTCTGTGAAGCTTCGGAAACTTAACCCACTCTGTTCAGTCGACTGTCGTTAAGGAATCAGTCGACTGTACTCTGGAGCTTCTAACAAGTGCAAAATTAAGGTTCTTCATTCCAGTGTATTATCCTCACAGTGATGGATTAGTCTTGAGTAAATATTGAATCTGCTTTATTTAGTTGCTTTTAGGCTGTTTCCTATGGAAAAGAGAAAAGAAGAATAAATTACCAAAGATAGAGAGTTTAATTGTCTAATTGCATACAGATTATTGCTCCAAAATGTGGACATTAACAGATTTATCAAATATCTCCAAACTTAGCTTTTGCTTGTCCTCAAGTAAAAATGAAAACTGACACTACAAGCATCGCAAGAACACCTTGACCCTTCCAACATTTACCTTAGAGAACTTGCTACTTTTAGTGTCAAGATTAGAACAAGCATTAAGATAGGTCTAAAAAAAGTTTTAATTCAAATGTTAATCACTATTCAAAGGAATACTCAACTTGAAAATCAATAAGTAGGGTGACCAATGCCTATGCAACAAAATCATGATTAAGGTTAGCAAGTTCAACTATATTTCAACTCCAAAATCTCACCATGGTATACACTCCCAATAAAAATAATAGCTCACATTAACATGGGTAGTTCAAATTAGATCTCTTGACAAATATTCATTACTTGGATGAAATGAAACCATATGCTTGATCTTGCTACTACATCTTCACTCCATTGATTTGCACAATACTTGGATCAAAAGGTCTTGTATAGGTTGTAATGGGGCCATGGGTGGGGGTTAAACAATTGAAGGGAAAAAGGAATACAAAATTTCTAAAGAATTAGTAGAGCAACTTGTATTGTTCTAAGAGATTATATTTCTTCCCCCCCCCCCCCCCCCCCCCCCCCCCCCCCCTTTTTAAAATTTTTTTATTTTTATTTTATTTTAATTTTTTTTAATGCAATCATGAGGCCATATATCACAGGCCTATACTTTATTTCTACCAACACCTCTCATCCACCCACAACTCAGCAATTTTCATTTGATGAACAACTTTTCATATTTCTTATGACAAATCCTCCAACTTTTCTTTCCATTTTTATATATAGTTCAACCCCTCCCCTTGACATACCACATCTCTTTTACAATTTTTGCTCTACTAACTCAATAGATATAGGTAAGGTAATCTATTTATTTAGGCATGGTTAAGGATGATGTGTCTTACAAAAAGAAAGGTTTTATAGGCTTCAAAGGGGCAACTAGTGAATAATTGATGTTGGGTAGGCTATTTGTTTTTGGTGATAGATTCTTAGGTGCCTTAATCACTTCCAAGTTTTCATGCAAAATCCAAAATAAGTTTCGAAAAGTAACAAAAGCAAGTTCTAGTTCTTCTCAAGAATGTAGATTGATGTAGTCAACTGAGATCTTCAAGTGTATGACTCTTTCAAAAAATATATGTTAGGCTCAAAACTCACAATTTGTGTATTTAAGTTTACTCATAGTTGAACTTGCTATTCTCTTTCAAAATTCGTTGAATTGACATGGCCAAATGAATAAAAGTTTCAAGCATAATCCATATGATAAGTTATTAACATTTTTAAAGATAAAGACCACAATTAATACTTGTTCTCCACTCTCTACCTATAGTAACTGAGCTCATATTCTCATCATTGTTGTTAGAAGGTTTTTTTTTTTTTTTTTGACACAAAATCAAAAGACTCTAAATGTGAATAAATACCCCCAAACTTAGATGGAACATTGTCCTCAATGTTTGAAACAAAAATAGGCATGTGTCACCATCCAGTTTGAAGGAAAGAAAATGAATAAAGAAATGAATAAAGAGAAATAAATAAAGATAAATGTGTAAGAACTTCCCTGATAATTGGGTTGCCTCCCAATAAGCGCTGCGTTTTTTGTCTTCAGCTAGACTTGACGAGTTTATTGAATAGTTTGAAGAGTTATATCTTCCTCTCGCGGCTCAAAACTCATCTCAATGTAAGGCTTCGCCCTATGCCCATTCACCTTGAATGTTTGATTTTTCTCTTTGCTATGAACCTCCAAAGCTCCATGTGGGAAAACCTTTGTAACAATGTACGGACCGTACCATCTTGACATAAGCTTGCCTGGAAAAAGTTGTAATTTCGAGTTGTATATCAATACCTTCTGTCCCTCATGGAACTCCTTCCTTGCTAGCTATTTATCATGATATATCTTGGTCCGTTCTTTGTACAACTTTGCATTCTCGTATGCATCATGCCTCAATTCTTCGAGCTCATTCAGCTGCAATCTTCTTTTGTCACCTGCTTATTTCATACCAAAATTGAACTTTTTAATAGCCCAATAAGCTTTGTGTTCCAATTCCACCGGGAGATGACATGCTTTTCCAAAGAACAGACAATATGGTGACATACCAATGGGCGTCTTGTATGCAGTTCTATATGCCTACGATGCATCATTCAAGCGTAGCGACCAATCCCTTCTGGTTCTATTTACGGTCTTTTCCATAATGCTCTTGATTTCTCTGTTGCTAATCTCCACTTGCCCACTGGTTTGAGGATGATATGGAGTACCCACTTTGTGTGTAATCCCATACTTCTTCATCAAAGAAGCAAATAGAAAATTATTGAATTGGCTATCTCCATCACTAATTATTTCTCTTGGTGTACCGAACCTGGTGAAGATGTTATCCTGTAAAAACATGACAACAACTTTGTGATCATTAGTTTTTGAGGGGATAGCCTCGTCCCATTTAGACACATAATCCACACCTACAAGAATATATAAATAACCAAGTGAGTTAGGAAAAGGACCCATGAAGTCGATTCCCCATACATCAAAAAGCTCAATTACTTGAATGTTTTTCAGTGGCATTTGATTTCTGGAAGAGATGTTGCCTGTCTTTTGGCATCTATCACAAGTCTTGCAAAAAGAAAAAGCATCTTTGAATACATTAGGCCAATAAAAATGAGATTGTAATACCTTAAGTGCTGTTCTTTTTGCCCCAAAGTGTCCTCCACATGCATATTGGTGGCAATGTTGTGGGATACTCATTTGCTCTTCTTCTGACACATATCTTTTCACAATTTGATCAGGGCAAAATTTGAACAAGTAAGGATCATCCCAATAATAGTGTTTACACATGGCCACCAACCGTTTCCTTTCTTGACTCGTCATACCTGGAGGAAAAACATGAGCAGTGAGATAATTGACAATATCTGCATACCATGGAAGTTGTATATTTATTTCAAATAAGTGTTCATCTGGAAAGTTCTCATTCAGTGGGGCACATTTCTCTCTTCATCATGCAGTATCCTGGACAAGTGATCTGCAACGACATTATTACTTCCTTTCTTGTCTCTAATTTCAAGATCAAACTCTTGAAGCAAAAGCACCCATCTGATCAACCTAGGCTTAGCATCCCTTTTCGCAAACAAATATCTCAAAGCAGCATGGTCAGTGAAAACAATGACTTTAAATCCAATCAAATATGATCTAAACTTCTCTACAGCAAAAATGACAGCTAACATTTCTTTTTCAGTTGTGGAATAATTAAGCTGTGCATCATTTAAAGTTCGAGAAGCATAGTAAATAGCATGGGGTACCCTATTTATTCTCTGACCTAAAATAGCTCCCAAAGCATAATCACTTGCATCACACATAAGCTCGAAAGGGCGGGTCCAATCTGGTGCCATGATGATGGGTGCGGAAATGAGAAGATTTTTCAATGTACCGAAAGCATTCGTGCACTCTTCTGTCCATGCAAACTCAACATCCTTAGCTAACAATCCACAAAGGGGTCTGGAGATTTTGGAAAAATCTTTTATAAATCTTCTATAGAACCCTGCATGTCCAAGAAAACTCCTTACACCCTTGACTGTAGTAGGAGGGGGTAGCTTCGATATGATGTCAATTTTTGCCTTGTCCACCTCGATGCCTTTCTTGGACACCACATGACCTAAGACAATGCCTTGTTGTACCATAAAATGGCACTTTTCCCAATTCAGCACTAAATTCCATTCTTCACATCCCTTAAGCACAAGCTGCAAATGGTTAAGGCATTCATCAAAACAAGATCCAAAAACACTGAAATCATCCATAAATACCTCGATGAATCTCTCCACCATGTCTGAAAATATACTCATCATGCATCTCTGAAATGTAGCTGGTGCGTTGCACAATCCAAAAGGCATCCTCCTGTATGCAAGAGTATCAAAAGGGCATGTAAAAGTGGTTTTTTCTTGATCTTTTGGAGAAATAGCAATTTGATTATAGCCACTATAACCATCTAAAAGACAATAATGACTATATCCTGCTAATCTTTCTAACATTTGATCAATAAAAGGAAGAGGGAAGTGAACTTTCCTGGTTTCGTTATTCAGTTTCCTGTAGTCAATGCATACCCTCCAACCTGTGGTCATCCTCGTAGGGATAAGCTCATTCTCATCATTCTTCACCACTGTGACTCCACTTTTCTTAGGCACTACATGTATAGGACTCACCCATTTGCTATCTGAGATAGGGTAGATGATGCCAACATTTAGTAGCTTAAGGACCTCTGTTCTCACCACTTCCTTCATATATGGATTAAGCCTTCTTTGTGCTTCCCTGCTAGGTTTTGCATTGTCTTCAAGAAGTATTCTATGCATGCACTTGGATGGACTTATTCCCTTGATATCTGCAATGGTCCACCCTAATGCACCCTTGTGTTCTTGTAATACTCTCAACAGCTTCTCTTCTTCCTGCATACTCAAGTTTATAGCAACTATCACAGGTAACGTCTGGTTTTCACCCAAGTATGCATACTTCAAGTGTTCAGGTAGCGGCTTTAGCTCCACATCTGGTGTCCTGGTAACAGAAGAAACAAAAGTGTTATTAGACACAAGATTTTCGAACACAGTTGCAGACTTACCTAAATATAATTTTGGAGTTTCAAGGTAGTGTACTGTCTCTGTAATCCTCCAATCAGTATCATCAAATTCCTGTTCAACTCGAGATAGCGTTAGAGAGTGTGTAATTGCGGCCTGTAGTGGATCGACGCTATGTACCTGAAATATTTGGTCAACAATCTCCTGAACCACATCAATATTATAACATTCATGATCATCGTGTGGTAATTTTAGTGCATCAAACATTTTAAACTCAATCTTTTCACCATTTATTTTCATACTTATAGTGCCCTTTTTAATACAAATTTTTATATCAGCAGTACTCATAAAGGGTCTACCTAAGATGATCGGTAAAGAAGATGGCATTGAAGATTCTTCCATATCTAAAACAACAAAATTTGCTGGCAAAATAAAATCATTTACCTGAACCAAGACATCTTCCAAAATACCTCTAGGTCTCTTGACGCTTCGATCAACCAATTGCAAGGTGATTGATGTTGGTTTAAGTTCCCCCAATCCTAGTTCTTCATAAACAGAGTATGGAAGAAGATTGATGCTTGCCCCCAAATCTAACAGTGCCTTTTCAAAGAAATGCTCACCAACCCTGCATGGAATGGTAAAACTACCTGGATCCTTCAACTTAGGAGGTAATTTCCTCAACAATATCGCACTCACTTCCTCTGTTAGAGCCACATTCTCCCGAACCTGAAACGTTCTCTTGTGAGTACAGCATTCTTTCAAAATTTTGGCATAAGAAGGAATTTATTTAATAGCATCAAGTAGGGGAATATTGATTTCTACCTTCCTGAGAGTTTCAAAAATATCAAGTAAATATTGTTCTTTCTTTTGCTTGACTAACCTTTGAGGGAATGGTGGCAATACTACCCTTTCTTTATCACTTACCTTGTTGGAACCCAAAGATTTTGCTGGTTGTGTGTCTGATTCATCTGCGTTTGTTCCAACTTTGCTGTCGATTATCTTACCACTTCTTAGGGTTGTCACCGATTTGAGCTATTCCTATCCTCTAGGGTTTGGTATAGTTTGTGATGGGAATTCTCCTGCCTTTCTTTCACTTAACTCCTTAGCAATTTGACCAATTTGGGTCTCCAATTTCTGAATGGCCTGCCCTTGTTGGTTGCTTGTTTGATGTTGCTGTTGGAGCAATTGAAGAACGGTGGATTCGAAATCCAACTTCTTCTATTCTTGAACTGGCCGATCAAACCCATTCCCGATCTGGAAGTTCCGCGCATGCCCTTGTGCGATTTGAGTGCCTTGATTGTTTTGATTATTGTTCCATGAGAAATTTGGATGGTTTCTCTACCCTGGGTTGTACGTGTTCGAGAAGGGGTTGTTCTTGGGTGGAAACTCTCCCTGTCCTACGTAGTTTGCGTGCTCCTGATCTGTGAAAGAACACATGGGACATGCATCAGTTGTATGATCAGAGTGAGAACAAATTGCACAAATTTTTTTTGCTTGGTTTTTTACGCCACCTAGCGTCGAAATTGCATTAACAAGCATATCAATTTTTTTGTTCATGGTTACCATTTCTAATTGCATGTTGTTACTACTAGAAATTTCGTAAACTCCCTGTTTTTTCGAAAAACCCCTTCCCCTTGTTGAGAATTTTTGTGAGTTCTCGTTGAGTTCTTCGAATAGCTTGATGGCCTCCTCACCACTCTTCCTCATCAAGATTCCATTGCAAGCTGAATCTACAATTGCTTTGTTAGTGTCATTTAAACCCTCATAGAATGGTTGTACCTGATCATCTTTAGGCATGTTGTGTGTAGGACACTTGAGAAGTTTGTTCTTAAAGTCCTTCCATGCCTCGAAGAACAAATTGCCATCTTTTTGTTGGAAGAGTTGAATTTCTCTTTTTAGTTGTTTGGTTTTCTGAGCTGGGAAAAATTCCTTTAAGAACTTTGTTGCTAATTGCTCCCATGATTGAATTGAACCTGATTCCAAAGAATTAGACCACAATTTAGCATTAAGTTTTAATGAAAATGGAAACAAAATTAACCTGATTTGTTCAGGAGTAAGCCCTTGGACGCTTAGCGTTCTGCAAAGATCAAAGAAATCTTGCAAGTGGAGATGGGATCCTCGTCTAGTTTGCCACTAAAGTGGAAAACCATGCTGAGTAATTGAGGTGATAAGTGCATATTCCCCATGACATTAGGTTGATAAGCTATGCAAGAAGGTTGCTCAATATTCTTCGGAGTGAATTTGTCCTGCATTGGTACTCAATTTGGTACATCCTTACCCATTGTTGCTTTTGGAATGTTTTGCGGTACAGTCGACTTACACCTTAAAGACAGTCGACTGGACTGACTTAGTTTGTGCAGAGTGTGCTCTATCTCTTGGTCAATAGGTAGTATCTTGGGATGAAGTGATCGTCTCCCATGCATACGCCAAAGTCATGTAGCCTCGAATTGGACTATACCTAAAAGAAAATATTCATAGTTTACAGTAAAATTTTTTTTTTTTTGTATGGATTTGCAAATTAAAGTACTAAACAATCTCCGGCAGCGATGCCAAAAACTTGTTGAGTAATCAGTTATCTAAATGAATAGATAATCTCAACACAAATTATAAAACCTCGCAAGTGTACGAATCGTTTTTAGAAGCGTAGTGAACAGCAAGGGTCGATCCCACAGAGATTGTAGTAATTAACTTACTAATCAATAATCAGAAAGCTTTTATGTATGTCTGAAAGGAAATGAGATTTGTGTCACAAAAATATCTATTGAATTAGTTGGGCTCTATTTCCACCTATAGCCAAGAATGTTCGATCAACTTCTACACTACTCTGATCACTCATGTTTGTTCATTTAAGAGCATGGTATCTACTTCTTAAATTAAAGATTTTCCTGGGCTAAGAAATTAGGCATGGTATCTACTCTAATTCCTTTCTCTCCTTAAGTGTTTTAGCATGATATCTACTAAGTTGCACTTGAAGAAAGCATAGAAACTGTGGAAATTAACAAACACTCAAAGCTCTAGAAGTTGGTATCAAATCTAAGATCCTCCAAGTTGATTAAACCCCAAAACCCGAATGAGTTCTTGTGTTACTAATCATGAGCACTAGATTCGATCATCTAAATCTGCTCATGTAACAAATTAAATTTTATAATAAGCAAACTTGATAGCTCAACTTTGGTTGTGTTAACCAGAACGTCAGTTCAGTCGACTGTCGTAAGGAGTCAGTCGACTGCTCATCAACAAATACGTTGAGTTAACAATACTTGAATAGTAAAGATGTCAAGCATCAAGAGCTGCATATTATAATTTTGATCCCGAACTACCAGGTTTAATCAATAAGTGATCAGAGTAATGCAAAAGAAGATTTATTACATTACTAAGGTTTCAATCTGCCCAAAATGATTTTAGTTGCACATAATCCCATTTTTATTGACTAACAGTTTTGAAAACATGACTCTAATGAATTTAACCAAGAACAAAGATTAAAGAGAGAAGAGGAAACACTGATTTGTATGATGATCAGCTTGAAACCAATCAGCCTGAAGTCGACTTGTTCTCCTCTCCCTCAATGCCGAGTTGCAGTACTTGATCCCTCCTTTGCCCTTAGGTGTAGCGCCCCGATTTTCAATACTGGGAAAACCGAGACACGAGCCAAGATCTTTTCTTCAATTAGTCACAATACACAGAAAAACAGGAGAATTTAAAACTTTTTATTCAACACCCAATGTATTACAAGTCTGAATATTATACAACTGCAATACCTTACAATAGAGTTACAATATTACCTTTACATTTCCAAGTATTACAACCTTCAACATCTTACATCAGAGTACTTTCCAACTAATAGATGATCAACACACATTTTATAGCGGAACTAAATACGACATTGACTCCTTGCTTTCCTTGCCTTGAGTCCTCCTGAATCTCGCCCTTGTACTTCGGTGATCCAGTACCTATTGAAGTGGGGACATCAGTATTCACTGACGCTTAAAGGCTGATATCAAAGCAGCGAATCTCCCAAACAACATACAAAACATGGCAATGGTGTTGGTGTAGTTTAAGTGTTCGTGAGTGCTATGACTAGACTCTAATGCGATACTTAAATAGAACTAAGATGCTTCCTACTCTAATGTCAGCGAGTCTCCGAAGCGCCATGCAGCCCATACTACATGCGACCCCATCTCAAACCATTTCTCCATATATAGGGATTTGAACCCGCGTTATGAACTTCTAATTGTACACAACCTGTTCCTGACACCTACACGTGACTGATGAGGTTGCAGACGTGGTCATGTCCCACTGATGCAGTACGCCAGTGGTGTCTATGTTTGCCACTGCTACCCGGCTAACCGGACCTCACTCAAAAACAGACGAACCCAATGTATCGGGCGTCATTCCAAAATCCAAATCACAGGGTTTCGTAAACGCAGGGCAGCGCGAAGCCTACCCTATGGCACCCTTTGGGGTCTCGCAAGCGCAGGGTAGCGCGAAGCCTACCCTGTGGCACCCTCAGCCACGACACTTCAGGAATTAATAGCACGAGATACGCAACCCGTGTCCTCAACTTGTGAGACGGCACCGTACGTATCCCTTTGACGGGAAGGTACAACCCACTATCACCATCTAAGGCCTACCTCAAGGGACAAGTTGGCCGTAAGGCGCCCCCTACAACGACCTCCTCTTTTTTTGGCAAGGATCTGAGCAAAATGATCTTTATAAGTCACTACCTTAATGATGTCCCTGACTCGACAATCCTAGGGACGATAATATTATAAACATAACATGCTAGGCCTTAAATTAGGCTTCGCAAGACAACTCTACTAGGCTGCTCAACCTAGACTCACCAGAATCCTTCGGGATCCGGTTCCTGGCCCATCGATCCAAGACCTCGGCCGTGCGAATATACATGCATGCCGCTACCCTAAACTTAGATTCCGTCTATACTTCGGTCCTCGATTAGCCTACCCTGGTTAAGATTCGACGGTACACAAGGAGTGACTCCTCCACAGTTCCTTAGGGTAAGAAAACATATGTCTTGATGGTCGATAGCCCTTAGGGTGGTAATATCACCCTAGACGAGCACAACGAATAGTGTGCTAGCTAACAAGCTATATATGAGCAACAACCACATACGAGCTAATAAGCTATGTATGAAACAATAGCTACCTACGAGCTAGGCGGGCCTCGTAGGAGATAACCACGTACATACCAGCCAAATAAGCCGCGTATGAGACCAACAGCTACGCACGGGCCGGTCGAGCCGCGTACGAGACAACAACCTACATACGAGCCAAATAAACTACATATGAGACCCACAGCTACATACGGGCCAGTCGAGCCACGTACGAGCACAACCATATGCAAACAACCATACAGGTAATCAATCCTAGAAGCAACCAAAATTGCTTACTAGCAAACTCGATCTTCTATTATTAGAAGCAACAGAAGAATCTACTAATAGTCTATGATCGGTATTCTACCAATGAAAAACCGAAGGCGACATAACAACCATTATCAACTGACTACTACTAGTAGTCTTCCCAATCCTTATTACTTCAACCTATACTGCCTTAAGCATGGCATACAATTGCAAGCATCTTTCTACGACAATCTAATTATATAACATAACCGCTCACCATAATAGTCCTAAGTACGAATATGATTAAGCATGTACTTATATCAAGCTTAAGCATGAAAATCACTATGATCTAGACATGAAGTCCACTATGGTCAAGCATAGGTTATAACTTGAGCGTGAATGCTTACTACTTATCATGATTAATCACCACAACCCAAGCATGGATATATAACTAGTATGAACATACAACATTCCAAGGCATGGTAGGTATTCTAACATTAACCCTACAATATTCTAAGCATGTATTTAAACTTTAGCATGGTATGCCTCATTCCTAGACATGGTATGCTACTTTAACATTAACATATGGCATAGTGTACATTCTAGTAACATTCTAGTCATGTATACTAGTTAAGTATCAACATAGCATGAGTTTCTACAACAATTCTAGCATGGATAGAACATAACATAAAAATCACTACAACTAACCATGGATAGTTACTTTAATCTAAGCATGAATATCATTAGTATGGATACCATTAACTCAACATAAACAATAATTAGCATGACACCTATTTACTTAGCATGAATAATGATTAAGCATGATCATCTACTAACATAGCATGAACATATACTTATCTAAGCATGGGTATCATGTAAGCATGAATATTTATTTGATCTAGCATGGTATACAACTTACCTACAATTAAACTAGCATGGTATACAACTTCCCTACCATTAATCTAGCATGGTATACAACTTACCCATAAGCATGTGAGTATGGATAAGTTAATCTAGCATGATATACCACTTTCCCACAACTATCTAAACATAGATAAATTAAACTAGCATGGTATACTACTTTCTTACTATCATCTAAGCATGAATCTTATTAAGCATGAATAACTACTAAGCATGAATATCTTACTAAGCATGGATAACTACTAGTATGAACATTCAACATTCCTAAGTATATAGATATATACTTCTAAACATGATAAGTAATTTTAGCATTTATCCTACAACATGTATATCACTCCTAAACATGGTAGATAATTTTAGCATTAATCCTACAACATGTATATCATTCCTACACATGGTAGATAATTTTAGAATAAATCCTACAACATTCTAAGCATGAATATCATTCCTAAATATGGTAGATAATTTTAGAATAAATTCTACAACATCCTAAGCATGAATATCATCCCTAAACATAGTAGGAAATTTTAGAATAAATCCTACAACATCCTAAGCATGAATATCATCCCTAAACATGATAGGAAATTTTTAGAATAAATCTTACAACATTCTAAGCATGAATATCATCCCTAAACATGATAGGAAATTTTAGAATAAATCCTACAACATTCTAAGCATGATACTTACTTCAATATAAGCATAAACCTCCATTTAATGTTCATATGCATCTACTACAATTTAATAAAACACAACATCTACTACAACATAACATCTACTTCCATAAAAACATAAACCTTTTCTATAATTTGTAGACATCTACTACAACCATTTTATTTGGAACATACACATCTACTACTACTACTTTATTTTAACCACAAGTGTCTACCAAAATGTACATAACATCTATAACTACTTCATTTTAATATCTACTATTACTACTTCATTTAACCATAACACCACTACTTTATTTCAACATACTACTACAACTTTATTTAAGCATAATACTACTACTTTATTTCAACATACTACTACTACTTTACTTAAACATACTACTACTATTTTATTTAAACATACTACTACCAATTTATTTAAACATACTACTACTATTTTATTTAAACATGAACATAAACATCTATACTATTTCTTTTAATCATGAAGCATCTACTACTTAGATATCTACTAAATCTTTATTAGCATTGATTTCTTATTATTACTAGTGATCATAAAAAAAGAGATCTTTTTATTCATTTTACAACTAGTGATTTCTTTTTCATAATTAGAACTAACATCTAATTTAGGTTCTTTTTACTTAAGATTATAAAAGAAAACAACAATAATAAAAATAAGGTAAGAACCTTCATTTGGTTCAACCAACCATATGCTTATCTTTTTAGTCCAAGTTCAATACAAGTCCTACAACCGAAAATAGTTGTATAAAAAGGTTCATATGCTTTGTTCATGAGTTCACATCAAGTCCTACAACCCCAAACGGTTGTATGTACAAGTCCATATGCCTTATGTCATTTTAGTCCAATTAACAAACACAAACAACAACTACAACTATGAAGATTTAATCTTTATGTTTATTTAGCACTATTACTTGTTTCCATTCATTTCTTGTGGTTATTATCTTTAACATTTACAAACATACAAAGCAAGAATCACATACCACCATACTATCACAACAACCATCCCAAAAAACCAAAGAAAACAAAACAAGGAAGGCAAGAAGAAGAAGAAACATCAAAACAACCATACAAATAAACAAACAAACAAAAGAGAAACCTCCACCTTGTTCTACTTGTAGGAAGGACTAGCTAGCTAAAACTTCTCCTTCCCCTAGCTCCTAGAACTCTTATGGAACCTACAAGAAAACTCTCTTGTTAGTCTCCTCTCTTTCTTTTCCTTTCGTTTCTTTCTTTGTGTTTTCTAAAATGAGACAAGGTGGAGAAGGAGGGGGTATTTATAGGATGAAGGAGAGGGTAAAAAGTGCAAAAGTGCACTCAACATTATGCACAAAAAATCCCAAGAAGAAGCCAACCGGCCATGCCTAGGTAGAGGAGGGGTAAGGTGTAGGGTATGGTCTTAGGGTGAGTTGGAAGCATGGTAGAAAGGGATAAGGTTTCTAGAAGGGGTTTTAATCTTCTCATGCATACAAAACCCTATTTTAGGCCTCCTAATCAAACCCTAACCATCTAATTAAGTTGTCATGACAAGGATGAGTACATTGTCCAAGGGTACATACTACATACTTTGTATAATGTACTAAGTACCATACAATTGTATGTATATGTATATGTATGTGTATACAAAAATCCTCATATAATTCCCATAAATAGTTTAATTTGAAAATAATAATAAAATAAGTTTTATTATTAATCCGGAGGATCGCGCTACCAATTTGATGTATTTCGGATGTACACCGACCGATATATGCGCGTAGACAATGTTTGTGGACAGACCGGCGAAAAATTACCAAAATAATCTGATTTTGGAATTAAAACAAAATAATAAAAAAATAATAATAAAATAGTACTTTATACGAGGTAATATCCGCCCGGGATATTACATTAAGTTCTCTCGATCTCCTCTCTTCTTCGATATCCTTTCGATTGTGTATTCCCCCCTTTTTATAGCTTCTTTTTCGGCCCCATCTGCAGATCTCAAGCTCCAGATTTTCATCTCCTCAAACACAGGATATGGACTGAGTCAAATCTTCTTCATTAACTACCGGACCAGACCAGATCTCTAGCTTGATTTTTGGGAGGTTGTTATTTGCAACTATTCCTAGATTTTAACAGCTCAATCTGATTTGCTCTGCGGATTTGGATGAAGGTGTATCTCAACTGTGCTTATCTCTAATTCCCGTTGAATGCCAGTTCAGTCGACTATTGGCTAAGAATCAGTCGACTGTTCCGCAAACTTTTGAAAACTCAATCCAATCAAAGCAGTCGACTATTGACTATGAGTCAGTCGACTGTTCTACGAAGCTTCGGAAACTTAACCCACTCTGTTCAGTCGACTGTCGTTAAGGAATCAGTCGACTGTACTCTGGAGCTTCTAACAAGTGCAAAATTAAGGTTCTTCATTCCAGTGTATTATCCTCACAGTAATGGATTAGTCTTGAGTAAATCTTGAATCCGCTTCATTCAGTTGCTTTTAGCCTGTTTCCTATGGAAAAGAGAAAAGAAGAATAAATTACCAAAGATAGAGAGTTTAATTATCTAATTGCATACAGATTATTGCTCCAAAATGTGGACATTAACAGATTTATCAAAACTCGGGCGCTATAGGGCTGACGTGGCAAGGGCCCGGGCGGTTTTTGGGCTGACATGGTAGAGGCCCGGACAGTTTTCCAGTGCTGAGGTGGCAGATCTGGATGATCTGGAGGCGCGTGCATTTTAAGGGGATCATGTGGCCCAAGAGGAGCCACGTCATCCAACCCATATCACAAGCCCCACACTCCTGGAGGACTGGGTGAACCAGCCATGTAGGAGTGGTTCTTCGCCTCTGTAGAAAGAGCAGGGTGGAGGGTAAGGTGAGAAAGTAGGATCTGCCACTTCCAGAAGAGGCCAGGGGTTAGGAGGAAGGGATCCCTCGTCAGAGTTTGCGCAGGATGCTGTGTAGAGGGGTCGGAGTGACACTTGCCGAGCCTTAGGGTCGGCAGACGAGCCCTTGGTCGGCAGACGAGCCCTTGGTCGGCAGACGAGCCTCTCGCTAGTTGGAAGAGCGAGGGGACGTCGAGGACCATTCGATTGAAGCACGGTTTACCGAGCATCTAGGGTTGGCGAACGAGCTTCGAGGGTCGGCAGACGACCTCCTGGCTAGTTGGAAGAGCAAGGGGATGCCAACGCCTGTTGGGCTGGAGATCAGCTCACCGAGCATAGAGGGTTGATGGACGAGCTTTGAGGGTCGGCAGGCGACCCTCTCGCTAGTTGGAAGAGCGAGGGTCGGCAGGCGACCCACTCGCTAGTTGGTAGAGCGAGGGGATGCCAATGCCTGTTGGGTTGGAGATCGGCTCGCTGAGCATAGAAGGTCGACAGGCGAGCATTGAGGGTCGGTGGACGAGCTTCGAGGGTCGGCGGACGAGCTTCGAGGGTCGGCAGACGACCCCCTCGCTAGTTGGAAGAGCAAGGGGATGCCAATACCTGATGGGTTGGAGATCGGCTTGCCGAGCATAGAAGGTCGGTAGGCGAGCGTTGAGGGTCGGTGGACGAGCTTCAAGGGTCGGCAGACGACCCCCTCGCTAGTTGGAAGAGCAAGGGGATGCCAATGCCTGTTGGTTTGGAGATCGGCTCGCTGAGCATAGAGGGTCGGTCGGCGAGCCCCTTGTTTGAAGAGAATTTTTGGGGCTCACGATTTCATCTGAGCTCCGAGCTCCCTGGGAATGGAGGAGGTCTGTAGGGGCTCGCGGTGTCATCCGAGCTCCGAGCCCCTTGTGAATAGGGGAGCGCTACTGGGGCTCGCGGTGTCATCCGAGGTCCGAGCCCCTACACTATGTAGTAGCGACTGGATGATTTCATTGTATTTAATGCTTTAGGAGTCCTGACGACTGGCGTTGGTCGGTCATTGTCGAGCGCCTGGGGTCGGCAGAGGAGCTCAGAGGGTCGGCAGACGGATTTCTCGCTAGTTGGAAGAGCGAGATGACGTAAAGGTTAGGTGATTTGGGGCTCGGTTTGTTGAGCTCTGGGGGTTGGCAGTCGAGCCCCCTGCCTGTGGGATAGAGGGAGACACTGGGGCTTGCGGTGTCATTCGAGCTCCGAGCCCCTGTAAATAGGGAAGGACACTGGGGCCCGCGGCACCATCCGAGCTCCGAGCCCCTGTGAATAGGGGATGCTGTTTTGTGGCTCGCGGTGCCATCCGAGCGTCGACCCTTTTGTGAAATAGACGAAAAATTGTGGCTCACGGTGCCATCCGAGCGTCGACCATTCTGTAAAAATAGAAGAGGATTTGTGGCTCGCGGTGCCATCCGAGCGTCGACCCATCTGTGGAATAGAAGAGGAGTTGTGGCTCGCGGTGCCATCCGAGCGTCGACCCTTCTGTGGAATAAAAGAGGAATTGTGGCTTGCGGTGCCCTCCGAGCATCGACCCTTCTGTAAAAATAGAAGAGGAATTGTGGCTCGCGGTGCCATCCGAGCGTCGACCCTTCTGTAAAAATAGAAGAGGAATTGTGGCTCGCGGTGCCATCCGAGCGTCGACCCTTCTGTGGAATAGAAGAGGAGTTGTGGCTCGCGGTGCCCTCCGAGCATCGATCCTTCTGTGGAATAGAAGAGGAGTTGTGGCTCGCGTTGCCCTCCGAGCGTCGACCCTTCTGTAAAAATAGAAGAGGAATTGTGGCTTGCAGTGCCATCCGAGCGTCGACCATTCTGTAAAAATAGAAGAGGAATTGTGGCTCGCGGTGCCATCCGATCATCGACCCTTCTGTGGAATAGAAGAGGAATTGTGGCTCGCGGTGCCATTCGAGCCCCGAGCTTCATTGACTTGTCGAGAAAGTCCGCTGTATGGAGAAGAAAAGCCTGGGGGTAGTTTGGGTAATTCCACGCCCCCCCTGCTGACGTTAGGAGCGCAAGGATCGAAGCGTCTCCAGATCATAGCGGCCATTAGATCTTGATGGTTAAGATCCAACAACCAGATCTTAAACGCGGAAATTGAGGAGTCGCTTTCTCCTTATAAATTCCCTCTCCCCTCTTCACTTTTTCTTCTTCATTTCTTTACTCTCACTTTCCACTATTTCCAGAACAGGGTTTTACCTGCCGTTGGCAACTTTTTCCGGTGATCGTTCGGTAAACTCTTCAGGTTAGTATTCTCTGTTTTGTAATGTTGTGCGTTCAGTCCGGATCCGAGGCCAGCTCGTCGGGCCGCTCCGTGAAGGAGTCCGAGTCTGAGACGTCCTCATCTTTTAGCAAATATAAGGTGAAGCAGGAGGTCCTGACAGACCCTGGGTCGGCTAGTAGTGATGACGTAGTCTTCATAGTGTCGCCACTGAGATCCCGAAGGCCGGGGAAGGAGCCTGTAGGCGAGGGCGAAGAGGAGGAGGAAGGGGATGAGGGGGATTAGGAGGATTAGGGCACCGATGGCGAAGAAGAGGAGGCAGAGGACGAGGAGGACCAGGGCACCGACGGCGAAGAGGAGGGGGAGGATGAGGATCAGGAGGATCCGGATATCGACGATGAGGATGAGGAGGATGAGGGCACTGTTGATGATGAGGATGAGGACGCTCAAGAGGGTGCTGGCGAAGGCACAGTGGGAAGGTTGGTCGGGGATGACCTTCCACCTCTCCCACCCTTGTCGGCGCCGTCTCCCGAGAGGAAGGCTCGTCCTCGTCGGAAGAAGCGGAAGCTAACTATCCCAGACAGTCCTCCTTCGCAGGATGAATATACACCCAGGCCGGGGCTCGAGTTCCCCTGCCTTCAAAAATCCGGGGTCGATCCGGACGTATCCTGCGGATATCAAGGACATCGACCCCATCCCTCCCGTGCCAGGTGAAGAGAGCCGGGTGAAGATTCGGATGGACAGCATCCCGTGCATCTTGAGGGCGGACTATCTCCACATTCTGAGGGCCTCTTATTTCATCCCACGGGAGTTCGAAGTCTTCATCCCGAGCCCCGGCATTTGGCCCACCACGGTCCTGGCGCCGGGCTATTGTATGTTTGCTGAGGACGCCTTCACCTCGGGCCTGAGGCTGCCTCTGCATCCCTTTGTTAAGAGGGTCTTGAATTGGGCGAAGCTATGCCCCATGCAGTACGGCCCGAACTATTGGAAGCACTTGATCTGTTTTATTCTGAGGTGCCAAGAGAAGGGGGTAAAGCCGAGGTTGACGTACTTCCGGGCCATCCTAGGGATCAGTTCGCTCGGAGATCAGGAAGGGATTTTCTACTTCTCACCCAGGCTGCACAAGAAGATCAAGCACGACCATCCAGATTCCATCAAAGGGTGGAAAGAGAAGTATTTTGTGGTGCGGAGTGAGAAGGCTTGGGGAATACCGACCCAGTGGAATTTCTTCAAGCCGTACCATAAACCTCCGAAGCGAAGCGACTTGATAGCAAAGGAGTGGAAGAGAGTGGAGAAGATTGTAGGGGGCACAGTATTGCGTGGCCTCGAGTGACCGAACTACACCTCGCCCGGGCCGGACTGTGCCCGGCCGACCCTAGTATGTTTCGTTCTGAATTTTTTATCTTTCTGCCTTCGTGTTAAATTTAGCCTCTTTTTCATTCTTGCAGAGATGACTTCCGAATAGGTGGATGAGAGGCGAGCCTTGCTGGCCGTTTCCGCGAAGGCGAGGGCGGATATGCAGAAGAAGAAGAAGGCTGAGCAGGAGAAGCTGGCCGCTCAGGCCGGGGTGTCCGCCAAGGGGCCGGCTCCAGCAGTCGAGGAGCCTTCTCAAGCAAAGAAAGCGAAAAAGCATCACCACCTCCTACGCCGAGGGCGCCCCGGGATGCAGGGGATAGTTCGGGCAATACTGTTGATGCACCGGGAAAGAGGCTTCCCCCGCCACGCCCCACCGCCGAGCAAATGGTGGGCAAACAGGGACTGCGGCCCTTCGCCCCTGATTGGTCGATCGTGCAGGGGGACAGTCTGCTCGACGGACCTGTGGCAGTCGAGTTCGTCACGAAGGCCGGCACCGAGCATGACTACATGGAGTTGGCATCGCAGACGGCCGAGCAGGCCTTCATGCACTGGTCCCAGGCACATATTTCGGTGAGTTAGTTCGGCACCTTTTTCCCTGGTTTTGAACTTGGTGGAATTTTTCTGATCTTTTCTCCATCGGTCAGGCCATGCTCCACGGTCAGCACTTTCAAAAGTGCTTGGAGAAGGAGATCTACATAGAGAGGAGGAATGCGGAAGAGTACCTCCGCGAGCTGAACAAGGCGACCGACGATCTGAAGGAGGCTCAGAGCATGGTTTCCGTCCACGAGGCCCAGATGGCCTCGCTTTGCGACATCCATAAGGCGGACGTGGATCGTCTCAAGGAGAGGATCGAGGAGGAGGCGAAGAAGGGGCAGAAGGCCCTGAAGAGGATGGAGGCGGCCTCGGTGGAAGCCCTTATTATAGCGTAGGACGAGGCGTATGAGCAGGCCAAGGCGCACTTCAAGCAGATCTACCCAGAGCAGAGCGTGGACCACCTCTACTGTGGTTGGGAGGCGAACCTTCCGCCGACCCCGGGGGGCGACGAAGTGGGGGGCATCCAGGCCGAAGATGAGGTGCCACACCCCCTCAAGAATAGACTAGTTCTTTCTTTTTGTTTTTGATGTAAATGCCTCAAGCGGACTGGCCACCGCGACTTTTGTATCAATTTTTTGAAAGAAACGAAATATACTTTTTTGGGCCGAGGCTTTGTGACTTGTGCATTTTTCTTGCTTTCCTTGTGATTGTTTGTTTCTTCTTGTCCTTAGATAGACACACGAGACCTTGAGAGCCGGCCCGGTTTCTGCCGAGGTATCCCTGGTCTGAGCAGGGAAGGAGACATTGGAAGTGGCTCTGGCTCGCCAGCGAAAACAGGCTTGTGATCGAGTGGCCGCTGTAAATTACTTCACGAATAAGTCTAGGGAGCTCAGTCTGGAGGTGGCTCATCTGAAGAAAGCTATAGCCGACCGGGACTGGTGGGTAATCAAGACAGACTGGTCCATCTCGGATGCCTCGAGTAGGCGGTCAACTTTGGATTCTTTCCTTCGCGAGGCTGTGGTTGAAAAGAGCTGGAGATCCAAAGGCTGAAGTTGGTGTTGGGCGTGGGTCTGATCGAGGAGGCGAGCAACTCCACGCCGGGGCGGTCTCAGACGTTTTTATTTGAAGCAGCCCAGCCAGATGACGCAGGAAGCTCGGTGGCAGGAGTCTCCTCCCAGGTCGGCCCGGCCGAGCGTGAGAGGAGCCCCGAAGGAAGCGCCGAGTTTGAGTTTTCAAGCCGAGTGTGAGTGAGTTGCAAGTTATTCTTTGTAGTCGTACCGACTTTCATTGAGTTGTAAGAAATAAGTAATAATAAGAACATTTGATTTTCTGAACTTTGATTGTCTAGGTTGGCGAAGGTGATTGTCGTGCTCGTTGCGAAGGGTCGCCGCCGAGGTGACTTGGTGCAACGGGCGCATATGCAGTGGCGTATTGCCTGTCGATAAGTCATTAATGGTGATGTTTTGCCTTCCCATGAACATTTATGGCAACGTTTCGCCTTCTTCCGTTTCGCATTCCCAGATGCGACAACTGCGCACCTCAGGGGGCTATATAATCCCCTCCTTGTTGGTTGTTAAAAAGTGAGAGTGACCGATTTGTCGCTAGACTTGGGTGCCTGCCGAGGGTAGGCGCCCTGAAATTAATATTTTTCCGAGGGCTCCAGATTGGAGGCACACCAATCACCCTCGAACAATTCGGGGTTTGGGCCTCGAGCGCCGTAAGACCCCGGGTTGTTCGTTGGTGAGTGGTGGGCCGACCAGTTGGTTCGGAGGCTCGGAGAGAACCGAGGGTTGGTGGCTCCCCTACCGTCCTCGAACTGTTCGGGGTTTCGGCTTATGAAAGCAGTAAACCCCAAGTTGTTCGCGGGCGAGAGGAGGGTCTACCAATCGACTCAAAGTTCGGGGCGTCCGCCGAAGGCGGACGCCCTAAACCTTAATAAAATATTTTGTTGAAGCACTCGTGGGGGCAGGTCGGCGCCGAGTGTATGGATCGAGGGGCTTTGAAGAAAGCCCCGGCCTTGCTCGGGGTCGACGCTGAGCTCCCGAACTTGTTCTCATGAAGGACAGTACGGGTGTAGCCAGAAGTTGTCACCTCGCACATAGGTTGATGGGCTTGAAGAAGCCCAAACCATGGAAGGGACTGGTGCCGAGCCCCCACACCGATGAGAAAGCTAGTAGCAGGCGTAGCCGAGGGTCGGCGCCGAGCGTTAAGGTCAGGGTGCTTTGAAGAAAGCCCCGGCCTTGCTCGACGTCGACATCGAGCTCCCGCACTTGTTCTCAGGAAAGACGGTACTGGTGTAGCCAGCAGTTGTCACCTCACGCATAGGTTGATGGGCTTGAAGAAGCCCAAACCATGCAAGGGACTGGTGCCGAGCCCCCACACCGGTGAGAAAGCCAGTAGCAGGCGTAGCCGAGGGTCGGTGCCAAGCGTTAAGGTCAGGGTGCTTTGAAGAAAGCCCCAGCCTTGCTCGACGTCGACACCGAGCTCCCGCACTTGTTTTCAGGAAAGACGGTATGGGTGTAGCCGGCAGTTGTCGCCTCGTGCATAGGTTGATGGGCTTGAGGAAGCCCAAACCATGCGAGGGACAGGTGCCGAGCCCCTACACCGGTGAGAAAGCTAGTAGCAGGCATAGCCGAGGGTCGACGCCGAGCGTTAAGGTCAGGGTGCTTTGAAGAAAGCCCCGACCTTGCACGATGTCGACACCGAGCTCTTGCACTTGTTCTCAGGAAAGACGGTACAGGTGTAGCCGGTAGTTGTTCCCTCGCGCATAGGTTGATGGGCTTGAAAAAGCCCAAATCATGTAAGGGACAGGTGCCGAGCCCCCACACCGGTGAGAAAGCCAATAGCAGGCATAGCCGAGGGTCGGCACCGAGCGTTAAGGTCAGGGTGCTTTGAAGAAAGTCCCGGCCTTGCTCGATGTCGACACCGTGCTCCCGCACTTGTTCTCAGGAAAGACGGTACGGGTGTAGCCGGCAGTTGTCGCATCGCGCATAGGTAGATGGGCTTGAAGAAGCCCAAACCATGCAAGGAACAGGTGCCGAGCCCCCACACCGGTGAGAAAGCTAGTAGCAGGCATAGCCGAGGGTCGGCGTCGAGCGTTATGGTCAGGGTGCTTTGAAGAAATCCCCGGCCTTGCTCGACGTCGACGCCGAGCTCCCGCACTTCTTCTCAGGAAAGATGTTCCTGGCTCGAGATGCTATCTGAGTGCCGAGCCTCGAGCTTGTAAGGAAAGCTTTTCGGGCTTGAGAGGCTATCTGAGCGCCGAGCCTCAAGCTTGTAAGGGAAGCTTTTCTGGCTCGAGATACAATCCGAATGCCGAGCCTCAAGCTTGTGAGGGAAGCTTTTCTGGCTCGAGATGCTATCCGAGCGCCGAGCCTCAAGCTTGTGAGGGAAGCTTTTCTGGCTCGAGATGCTATCCGAGCATCGAGCCTCAAGCTTGTGAGGGAAGCTTTTCTGGCTCGAGATGTAATCCGAATGCCGAACCTCAAGCTTGTGAGGGAAGCTTTTCTGGCTCGAGATGCTATCCGAGCGCCGAGCCATTTTTCTGAGTCAAGAAAGGAGCCAAAAACTTGTTTTAAGAAAGCTGGCATATTTTCTACAACTTCAAGTTTTACAAAAGGCAAGGCACGACGTGCTGATCACATTAATGATAATTTACATGATGGAGGCTAATCTCTTCTTAGGAACTTTATGAGGTGTTCCGCATTCCAGGGCCTCTTGATGGCCTTGCCCTCTGGGTTGGTCAGGTGGTACGTCCCTGGGCGCACGACCTCTGATACTTTGTAAGGGCCCTCCCAATTGGGGGCTAACTTCCGTTTCTGGCTAGGATTGGATACCGCTAGTTTTCAGAGAACGAGGTCTTCGAGTTTGATGTCGGTGGGATGCACCTTCTTATTGTAGAACTTCTCAATCCTTTGTTGGTAGATGCTTCTTCTAATGGCGGACTTCTCCCGGACCTCGTCTATGAGGTCCATGTCGGCTCGCAGCTGTTTGGAGTTAGCTGCCTCGTCGAAAGCCATGATTCGGGGTGAAGGGATCCCGATCTCCAATGGAATGAAGGCCTCTGTGCCGTAGGTCAGGTTGAAAGGTGATTCTCCCATGGGAATTCTCTTTGTTGTCCGGTGGGCCCAGAGAACGCTTGGCAACTCGTCGACCCATAACCCCTTGGAAGAATTATCGAGTCATTTCCTGAGGCCGTCAAGGATTTGGCGGTTCGCGTTCACGGCCTGACCGTTGGACTGTGGGTGGCATACTGAGGAGAAGCGCTGCTGGATCCCGAGATCTTCGCAGAACTTACAGAAATGCTTACCCGCAAATTGAGTCCCATTGTCTGTGATGAGCACCTGCGGAATCCCGAACCGACAGACGATGTGTTTCCAGAAAAACTGCTGGGTTTGTCGCTCGGTGATCATTGCTAATGGCTCTGCCTCGATCCACTTAGTGAAGTAGTCGATCGCCCCAATGAGGAACTTTCGTTGGCCCGTTGCTTTCAGAAATGGGCCCACCAAATCCATCCCCCACATTGCAAAGGGGGTCGGACTGGCCATTGACCGGAGGTTTGCCTGAGGAGCCCTTGCCACGGGGGAGAACTGTTGACAGGGGCCACACTTCTTCACTAGGGCGAGGGCGTCTTGCAGCATAGTGGGCCAGTAGTACCCATGATTTAATGCCTTCCGCGCCAGCGAATGGCTTCCCATGTGGCATCCACCGATCCCTTCGTGCAGCTCCTTGAGGGCATACTTGGCTTCGTCTAGGGTCAGGCAACGGAGGTAGGGTCTGCCGTCAGTCGTGGTGTAGGACCTTTTGAAGAGGGTGGCATTGATTACCGTGAATCTTTCTGATCGGACCCTGACCCGCCTTGCTTCAGCCCTATCTTCGGGGAGCTCTCCATTGACTTGAAATTTCTTGATAAGCAGGGTCCAGTCGTTGGGAGGGGCTCCGTCTTCAACGCACAGAACCTTCGGGAAGTCTGTACTTGGCTTCAACAGGACTTCAATCTAGACCGTGCGGTCGAGGCCTTCAAAGGATGAAGAAGCCAACTTTGACAGGGTGTCGGCCTGGGCATTCAGCTCCCGGGGGATCCTCAAGATAGCCGATTCGTCGAAGGACGTTAGTAGGCGTTGGACCACGGCCAGGTACCTGATCATCTGATCGTCACGGGCCTTGTACTCCCCGGTGATCTGGTTGACCACCAGCTGAGAGTCGCTAAAGGCCCTGATCTGTCTGGCGCTGGCCTGATGAGCCAGGTTGAGCCCGGCGATCATGGCCTCGTATTCAGCCTCGTTGTTAGAGGCCGGAAAGTTGAGGCGGAGGCAGTATTGAAGGAGGAAACCATCTGGACCCCTAAGAATGATGCCCGCACCACTCCTCGCTTCGCAAGAGGAGCCGTCAACGTAAACTTCCAACGTCTGGTCGACTTCCTGACTTGTGGGTTGCTCGGAGATGGTGCATTCCGTGATGAACTCGGCGAGGGCCTGCCTTTTGATGGCCGTTATTGGCTGGTAGTCGATGTCGTACTGACTGAGCTCGATCGACCACTTGACTAGTCGCCCCGAGCTCTCGGACTTATAGAGCACTGCCTTTAGGGGTTGATCCGTGAGTACCTGGACCGAGTGTGCCTGAAAATATGGACGGAGCTTTCGTGCGGCCATGACCAAGGCGTATGCTACTTTCTCCATCCTGGAATATCTGGTCTCGGCATCGAGTAGGACCTTGCTTACATAGTACAGGGGCTTTTGGACCCCTTCCTCTTCTCGAACAAGGACGGCGCTAAGCATGTTCTCCGATGCCGAGAGGTAGAGCCAGAGTGGCTCGCCTGGTTCAGGCTTGCTGAGGAGAGGAGGGTTGGCGAGGTACTCCTTTAACTGGGTGAAGGCCTCTTGCTGTTGAGTACCCCAATCGAACCCTCCGGTGCCGTGCAGTGCCTTGAAGAACGGGAAGGACTCCTCTCCAGGCTTGCAGAGGAAACAGCCGATAGCTGCCAGTCTCCCCGTTAGCCTCTGGACTTCTTTCACGTTCATGGGAGGGGCCATGTCTATTATGGCTTGGATCTTTTCGGGGTTCGCCTCGATGCCGCGCTGGCTGACGATGAACCCTAAGAACTTCCCCGAGAAGACGCCGAAGGCACACTTCGCTGAGTTAAGCCTCATGTTGTGGGTTCGAAGGACCCCAAAGGCCTCTTCCAGGTTGGTGATGTGGTCCTGTCATCGCTGACTTTTAACGAGCATGTCGTCGACGTATACCTCCATGTTACGTCCAATTTGATCTTTGAAGACTCGGTTGATGGGCCTCTGGTAGGTGGCACCGGTGTTCTTCAGCCCGAAGGGCATAACCCGGTAGCAGTACAGTCCCCAGTCTGTGACGAAGGACGTCTTGGCGATGTCGGGAGAAAACATCCGGATCTGGTTATAGCCCGAGAAGGCATCCATGAAGGATAAGATCTCATGGCCCGAGGTGGCATCGATCAGGGCATCAATGCTGGGGAGAGGGAATGCATCCTTGGGGCATGCCTTGTTGAGGTCAGTGAAATCTGTGCAGATCCTCCAACTCCCGTTTGCCTTCTTGACCATGACGACGTTCGCCAGCCACTCAGGGTAGCTGATCTCTTGTACAAAACGCGTGGATAAGAGCTTGTCCACTTCCGCATTTACTGCCTGCTATCGCTTCGGAGCGAACTTGCGCCGCTTTTGGACAACTGGTTTCGACCCGGGGATCACGCTGAGTTTGTGCATGATGAGATCCTCAGAGATACTGGACATGTCAGAGGGCTTCCAGGCAAAGAGGTCAACATTGCGGCGAATGCAGGCGATCAGGGCAGACTTGAGGTCGGGAGCGAGGGAGCGGCTCACTCGGAAGTGTTTTGACGTATCCCCTGTCTCGAACGAGACATCCTCTAGCTCCTCCGCCAGCTCTGGTTCCGGCTGGGTCCTTTCGGGCTCCAGCTCAACGGCATCGAGGAGAAATACACCGCTCCCGATCGCCGTAATGTAGCACGAACGGGCTGCTTCTTGATTTCCTCGGACAACTCTGACACCAGTGTTAGTAGGGAATTTCATTTTCTGGTGTCGGCCGAGGGAACCGCCTGGAGGGAGCAGAGCCCCGGACGGCCGAGTATGGCGTTGTAGGCTGCCTTGACATTCACAACCATGAAGTCCATAGACTCGGTTCTTCTGTTCGGGGTCGTGCCTGCCATGACGTCTAGGGTGACGATCCCCTCTATTGTCACTGGAATGCCGAAGAATCCGTGTATGGTGTATCCAGCCGGCTTTAGCTTCTCACGGGAGAGCTTCAAGTTCTCAAATGCTCCCAGGAATAGAATATTGACCGAGCTCCCGTTGTCCACGAGGATTTGCCGGACCTCAAAGTTCGCCATGCTGAGGCTGATGACAAGTGCATCACAGTGAGGGAGCCGGACTCCCTCCAGGTCCTCCCTCGAGAAAGAAACAGGGAGTTGCTGGATTTGGGGGGAGAGAGGGCCCTGGACAGTGTTGACATCCCGGATGAATGCCTTTGCGGAAAGTGTTGGATTCCCCTCCCATGGGCCCTCCATGGATGCAATGTAAGATTGCCTGACCTTCGGGCTCCTTGGGCTCCTCGGGTTCCGAATTCCGCTCGGGGCGCTGTCGGGGTGCTCGAGGAGGAGGGGAATTCCTCCTGTTTCTTTCGTCCCTCTGTTCCCGGGCACCTTCCCTTTTGAATTCTCGGAGGTACCCTCGTTGAATGAGGGCCTCAATTTCGTCCTTCAGGGCACAGTGTCGTGCCCGTTGTCCCGGTGGAAGTGGCAGTAGAACCGCTGATCTCTCTTCTTGCTGGTGTTATTGGACGGTCGAGGGGGGAACTGCATGAGATCCCTGTCTTTGATTGCCAAAATAATGGTGGATACATTCTGCGTCAGAGGGGTGTACCTCTCGAAGCGAGGGACCGGCGGAACCTTCTTCATGGCGCCCGGGTCTTTTGGAGCCTTCTTTGCTGGCTTGGCCTCTTCGGCCTCCCGTTTTCCCTTCCCGGGAACCTCATTAGGTTCGTCTAGGTTTAGGGCTTCTTCGGCCTAGATGTACTTCTCGACCCGGTTGAGGAGGTCGGGAAAGTCCTCC
This sequence comes from Hemerocallis citrina, assembly GCA_017893485.1. Classification (NCBI taxonomy): domain Eukaryota; kingdom Viridiplantae; phylum Streptophyta; class Magnoliopsida; order Asparagales; family Asphodelaceae; genus Hemerocallis; species Hemerocallis citrina. The sequence continues at coordinate 205,476,810 of CM030359.1, forward strand.
GGGGGTTTCTTTGCCAGAGAGGCCTTCAATTGTCCGTGTTGGACGTTGTGTCGGAAGGCGGCTGAGGCAACGCCGGGGTCGAGGGAGGAGACCGACCTTGCCTCAGCGGTGAATCTCCGGACGAACACTCGGAGCGACTCCCCCTCCTTCTGCCGGAGGCTAAGCAGGGACGCACTTGTCCTTTCGGCCTTTCGGCTGGTGACAAAGTAGGCAAGGAAGTTGCCCTCTAACTGATTGAAAGACTAGATGGAGCCAGGGGTGAGCTTGGAGAACCATTCCCGGGCCGGACCCCGGAGGGTGGCGGGGAAGGCTCGGCACAGGAGGGGATCCGATGCGCTGTGAATCATCATGAGGGTCTTGAAGCCCTCCATGTGATCAGCAGGATCGCCCTCGCCGTCGTAGGTCTCAAACTGGGGAGGATGGAAATTCCGGGGTATCTCTGCTTGTAGGATGAGGGCGGAGAAAGGAGGTCGGACAGGCCTGTACCCCTGAGCTGTCCTTGGGCCGCCGTCGCCGAAGTTGTCGAGTCGGTCTTCCATTTCTTGGAGGCGCTTCAGGAGGTCAATGTCATACTCTGGCTGGATAGATGGGACGCGAGTCACACTGGCCTCGGCATCCGACCGGATATGAGAATGGTGGATGTTCTCATCGACAGGGGTCCCCGGATGGCCTCCAGGATTTCCCTCCGGAAGTCTTGGAACTCTTGGTGAGTGACCGGGGCCTGCTCGGCTCGGTTTGGTTGAGTGGACTGTTGCTGACCGATACGGCTGAGCGCCGGCCCCCTCCCGTGGGACGGAGGTTTTGCACGGTTTGGAGCCGAGTTGGAAGCGGCTCCTCCCCTGCAGCGGCTAGCCTGTCGGTTCAGGATTACCCCCCGCAGGTCGAACTGGACCGGATGGGAGGCACTCGGTTGATGTGGGTGACTGACCCCCAGATGGTTGGATCCCTGAGCGTCGGTAGCGATGCCCCGTGGAGGGACGTCCTACCGACGTGCAGAGGTAACAACTTTCGTGGCTTTAGGCGCCATGTAAGCTCGGACTGATGGTACACGGTTGACGGCAGAGCTCGGGTCGGCATCTGTAATAGAGAGTTTCCTACAGATGGTGCCAACTTGATGCGGTTTGTTTTTGGACGGCATGTGGATGCACCAGGTGTGAGCTCTTACTCGATTTGTATTAATAAAGGAAACTCCTATGCAGACGACCCTCGGCCGGGCGAACGGTACGGGAGTAGGCGGTAGTGAGGTGGAGGCTGGATGCTCGGCTCGGATCGGGAGGCTCGGATCAGGTCTCGTGTACCTGCAGAAGGTCTAGGAACACCGGGGTTGGTCCCGGTGGCAGACCCTCCGACGATCTAATCAGCTACTGAGAGAGAGTAACAGTAACTAGGGTTTGAGTAGAAAAAGATTGATTACCTTGATCAAGGGGTAGGGATCTGGTATTTATAGGAGAACCCAACCGGGTCTGGACCCGTTTGGGGTCGGGTCTGGACCCGGTTTCCCGTGGGGTTGAAGCGGTGGAAACCCGGGCGGTATAGGGATGACGTGGCAAGGGCCCGGGCGGTTTTCAGGCTGACGTGGTAGGGGGCCGGGTGGTTTTCCAGTGCTGACGTGGCAGATCTGGATGATCTGGAGGCACGCACATTTTGAGGGGATCGTGTGGCCCAGGAGGGGCCACGTCATCCAACCCATATCATTTACTAAAGAATTTGTCAATTACATCTCATGCGATTGAGTGTAAGACACATTCCTAACACCTCGTTCATAGTCCGTTGGGATAGATGGTGTAGAGGTCACACACTCAAACACCTTTATTAGGATCTCTATGAACTATGTATCCTTCCCTGACACTTGGGTGGCTAGGATGGAGACACAAAGTAACAGGAATCCAGTTCGACGTTCAAGACTGATGCAACATTCACAAGATAGACTAGAGGAAATCAACATTACGTTGGCCGTTCAGGAATCAGATATACGACAGGCCCTTCAGGAATCATATATTGGGAACTAGAAGGAAATGGGAAATTCTCGATATACTTGTTATATTCCAGATTACACTTGCGACTTAGTAGGCCTTCTTGGTCGATCATGACCATCTGGAATTCATGTCTCCGATATTGAAGGTAGAGAGAAAGGTCCACCATGTCCACCAATGAAAGCTAAATGAAAATAGGAATCAAAATAACGGCCCTAAAGCAATTCTCCAGTTCGCCATCCAGCAAGTTGCGGATCCAAAAGGGGAGGGGATAAATAATGTATATTATTTATTGAGTAATGCTAGAGCTACTACCAATTTCACTACATTTTTCTTCACTACATTAGGTGGCACACTCCAATAGGTAAAGGAAGATAGAGTAGGTGGGTAAAAGTATGCCACCTAAGGTAGTGAAGAGAATGGTAATGAAATTGGTAGTGGCTGAAGCATTACTCTTATTTCTTTCCATACCCAGAATTTCCATACCCAGAAGTTGTCTGAACGGAGAAAGATATGAGAATCTTAATAAATATTGGAAAATAAACTTGGAGCCCAAGTTTTGCCTTTTGATTTCTTTTATTTTTATTTGGAAAGAAACAATTGTGAGTATAACCTAGAATTTTCTAGACTAATATAAAATAATATTATGACCTCTATGAGAGGTGTATACTTCATCTGAGAGTTTTTCATTGTAAACAGTTGATTATTTAGTAGTGAGGCTTGATAGATTTTTGATAAGAGTACTATAACTCTTGTGTCGTTTCTAGTTAAATAGTATCTCTTGTATTTCTCTCCTGGATTATAGGGGTTGGCTCGGTACGGTACCGGACTTTTTAACATTGTACCATTACCATACCAAACTAGTTCGGTTTGAAAATATGCAAACCGTTACCAACCAAAAAGTTCGGTACCGAAACTTCGTTATACCGACTACTTCGGTTGGTACGGTTCGGTATTGGTGTTATACCAAATATGACCCAACAAATACCTTAGCAAATATCAATACCAATAATAATAACAAGTTAACAATATGAAGTATGGGTACCACAGGTTGAAGCTCCTTAGACGAAATTATAATTAATTCCGGTCAGTTTTGCCTGCTTGTTGAATTTTTTTACTATTTGGATAAAGTCCCTTGTGAGTTTGAAGCAACCAACACAACTAGTAAGTGTTTTAGTTACTCTTTTTGGGCTATGTTTTTTAGTTTACTAATTATGTTCTTTATGCCTGCAGGAAATGGAAGGAAGCTTGCAAAATCCAATTCACGCTTCCTTCTGTACGAAGTAGTTTGTGTTGTGCCATGAATTCTCAGTTTAGGACAAGTTTAGTTATTATGTAGCATTTAAGAAACTTTACCATAAGTGAACATTTCAAATTGTAAATTATGATTCATAGAATTGATAATATGGATTCCTGACATGAGCACCAGTTAACCTAGGTAATATTATGTGAAGAAGCCATCTATGTCTTCTCTCCAAGATGTCTCAATTTTCCCCTTACGGATTCATTTAATTAACTATATCATATATTTGTTTAAAATGTTTGAATTGTGCGTGTTTATTCAATTCGGTACGGTACGATAAAATATCGACTGAACCATATTCATACCGAAACCGAACCGAATTTTAGAACTCGGTATGGTTGTACCGTACCATACTTTTGGTAACCGAATTTTTCGGTACCGAATCGATTGGCTCGGTTGGAAAACCAGCTGGTTGGCTCATTTCGGTATGATTGGCCACCCCTACTGGATTAGGCTCACCAAACCAAGACAAATTGTGTGTGCTATTATGTTCGGTGTAATTTACGTTTGCTTGGATGTTGGTTGTGATCGGTTTTCGCCTCTAGCTTTACTTCTGCAACGTCAAATATCCCTAGTAACTGGTATCAGAACTCCTTAGGAGTTATTCAAGTTCCTTGGTGAATATGAAAAATCATAGGTTTTTGAAGATCAAACAGTTTGACGGTAAGATCAATTCAATTTCTGGAAGGTAGACATGTACAATGTATTGGTTCAACAAGGCTTGCATATTGCCCTAGAAGGAGATAAAGAGAACCCTGACAAACCGAAAAAGTCGAACAACATGTCACAGGAGAACTGAGATGCAATTTGTTTAAAAGCTTTAATTTTAATCCTGCTGTCATTAGCGGATGAAGTCCCATGTAGCCTTCTTGAGGAGAAAATCGCAACAAGTTTGTTGGCGAAACTCATAATTAACTATTTGGAATCGTCGTTACTAGGTCTGATGTACTGGAAAAGAAAACTTTTTCGTTTCTTAATGAAGGAAGGTACAACTTTTCATAATTATATAGTGGAATTCAACAAGGTGTTATCCGAGTTGAATGCGATAAACACAATTATCTCAGTGAAAATGATAAAACTTTCAACTTGATATATTCATTGCTACATTCATACAAGTATTTGATAACTACTATTTTACATGGAAAATCTGCCATGGAAAAGCTCTCGGTGGATGGTAGGATCAAGGGCTTGAAGGATGATGAATGAGGAAGAAAACTCAGAAATCATGGTATACTTCTTTGAGTTGCTTGACAGTGGAGGGTAGTTCAATTTAGAGAGATAGTGCACCTAAAGGAGAGGTCCATTACCACTTTTGCGGAGAGAGATGATATTACAAGAGAGAATATCACAAGTTTTTGAATTAGGGGGATGCCAACAAAGTATGTGCAGTCTTATTTCAACATTTAAAGATCTGGATTTTTAGTGCTTGATTTATAGAATTCTTCTCATATTTGCTCTGAAGGAGAGATGTTTACTATTTACAAGTCTACAAAAAGTTGTTCTTTAAGGATATAGATTGATAAGGGTTGTGACGTAGTAGGTGTTGGTGTACGCCCTAGAGACCAACCTTATATTGACCTTGCTAGTTTACATTGTATCACAATATTTATTTCATATATGAGATGTTTCATTTATTGTGTTGTTTAATGTGATTAAATGAACATAATAGTCCTTAGAATAGTAGGTTCAATACCATGAGACATCAAGTGTATGACTTGATTGTGAGATCCTATTGGTTGAAATCAGAATGCTATTTTTAAATGTCTCTAGTCAAGTATTATTGTGAATTAGGATAACAATAATACGTAGAGACTAGTATGTGCATAGACTGATGACCATATCTCACGGGTCATGGACATGAGATATCAAGTCTTCACATTGATACATATTAGAGTAATAATGTACTAGACCGACCCATCTTGAGAACGTTGCATGGATAGTTATGTGAGTGTCATAAGTAGTTTAGTGACCATTATGTACGTGGTCCTTCGACTTGAAGTCACGACGGTTCCCTACATGAGAAGTTATATATTTTAATACAGTCAAACGTTGCCTGTAATAAGGTGATTATAAAGCCAACTTTAACATACTACAATTCATGCGGAGGGATGTAAGTCACTTAGATATGATTTGTTCCTCTTACATAACATGAGTGATATCTACATGCCCTTTGAATGAGTGAGACTGCAAAATATATGGTCATGCTCAAATGAGTCAATATGAGATATTGATCTCATTTGTTTTAGTGAGTCTACTCGGACATCAAGAAACCAAAGATTGAACTATACAAGGGTGACATGCTCTATGTCTTGTGGTCAATTAAGATATTTGGATAAAAGTACTAGACTACATGGTGACATTGGTCACAGATATGTTATGTCAAATCACTGCATTCCCGTTACTTGAGTAGCAATGATGTATTGTTAGATACCTCTCTTTGTTTGTAACACTAAAATATAATTTTAGTATTACTGTTAATGTAATGGGAACCTATAGGGTCACATACTTAGAATGGATCAAAATTGAAATATATATTTATTAGATGAATATAATTCGAAATCCAAGTAAGACTTGGGCTCCTAAAATTGGTTGGGCAATTAATTAGATTAATTAGGCCAACCCAAATCAGAAGGCCCGCACATCTCACCACTCACTTAAGGTTTGCTGCACACACACATACACACACACACACACACACTATATATATAGTGTGTGTGTGTGTGTGTGTGTGGAACTGTAAAGAAAAAACCTAGCCGTCACAGAAATTGAGAGAGTGATTGCGAGATCATGAGGAACATCCCTTTCCCGCTGCTAGCACCGCGGCGTGAGGGAGAGCTGTAGCACCTCGAATTCTTAACACAGGAACTCGTGACACACTCCAGGATCTTTCTTCAAATGAGTCAGAACACAACAAAAATTACAGGAAATTAAAACTTTTTATTACATCAAATTGTTATTACAATGCCCAATGATTACAACAATTACAATTAATTGTTACAACAAGAAGGTACAATAAAATTTGGACAGTAACTTTCACTTGGATGCTTTTTCCTGCTAGAGCTTTCTCGCGATCCCAAGTCGGCAATCCTGCACTGATAACTGTGGGCACGCCAGTTGATTACAACTGAAGGAATACTGAATTCGGCTATCCTCTCTACGCCATAATATGGCGATTCCAACCTCAACAACTACAAATAATATTTGATGCAATGAAAAAGGGTGATGTCAAACAAGTGTCGGTGTATGCCATGGCCTAAACTATTGCACACACTGTGCACACATACTCCTAAGGCTAATGCACGCTTGGTTGAAAGATATGCATCCCATACTACACACCTCCCAACCAAACGACGTTCTTCAGTTTAATGGGGCTCGATCCCCTGCTATGCATCCTACTCATGTGCTCTCTCCTTTTTCTGATTTCAGTGATGGCAAGGATGCATGCTTACCCCGCTAGTCATTAGTGGTGTCCAATCCTCATAGTTTTATTCACTATGCTCGAGACTCCAGTCGCAGGCTTACCTTGCGTGACTGAAATCATGGTCATTCGCAAGCTTACCCTGCGTGACTGTAATAAAATCGACTTACTCGATATGTTGACTGTAATCCAATCGGCTTACCCGATATGTTGTCTCCCCGGAACTCACCAAAAGCTGATATACTGGCACCAGGACTCCCCGCCGGAGGACTTAGGATCTTTCCCGTAGAGTCTTGCTCTGTGGGGACTTCCTCTAAAACCTCCTGCCCGCATCAGTCAACAAAGGACATGACGGATATAAGGTTTCCCTAACTCCGCTACACTCATCCTTACACTAGAGCAGAACTTGCAGTCGAGACGACGTCCCCCTGACAGGCAAACACCCTTGCTAGTTCCTGTCCTTACAATCAACCAAGACTCGATCTAGCCCTACCAAAATATCCATGCAACACCTCTCTCTTAGTTAGGCGATCTATCTACCATAACCAATCCCTAACTTGGAAATCAACTTTGCTTGCCATGATCAACTAGTTCAGTTCCATTTGCATACTCTTTCTAATTAGTCACCCTTATCATTAATGGATCTCAACCCATCCCTCACTAGGACTTAACTAGCCCTCAAGTCCGGCCCAAGAGTTGAACCACCTCGGCCCATACTTGGCATGAACCAACGACAAACTGACTCCATCGATCGCCGCAACCGTCATCTACGATCGGAGTTCAATCGCAACCTCGGCCCGACCCACAAGTAGCTCCCGCTAAACTTAACGCTCCACGGTTCTCGACAAGTGGTAGCTCCAAACACAAACCATAGAATCCATCCATGTGCGGCAAGTATGTCGGCGTACGAGTCATCTTCTCCAACGCGTTTGATGCGACACGGGTCCTAATCTACCCGTCTAGATTTGGCACAAGACTTAGTCCTAGAGTCGCAATACTCAAATCCAACGTACCCCAACAAGGTACTCCACACTAGGAGTAAGTCCTAACCCATGAATACCCAAATAGGGTTTCTAAGAGTCCTAAAAATGACAATTTAAGTTTCCAAACAGCAAGCACATACTTGACGTTTATGCCAAAACGGAGTCATTCCCGGTGATGTTCCCTTGAGGAATTGCGATCGGGTGCTCCCCATGATTCTACTCAAAGTAGAAAGCAAGTACAAGCACACAATGGGCATGAATTTCATTCCAAAATGGTCTACAACAATACCCCAACATCCAATACAATTTTCACTTTGAAACATCAAACAATGTTGTCTATATCGGGGTCTACAAGCAACTATGGGCTACTCTTAGCAAGGAACTTTAGGTAACATAAGTCCTAACCCAAGTAAACATCTATAACATGAGTCTTGACCTCAAACAACAACTCTAAGCCAACAAGATACAAGTTTAGACACATCTCAATGATCATGGTGCAAAACAGTAAGCTCCAAGATTTACTGTGTTTCTGTTGTCACTTGTAAAAATCATATAAAATCGAATACTTTTCCAAATCAAGATTTATTGGTCATTCCAGAAAGTTATATGTGTCTACTAAAACTCCTTAGTTTCAAGTTTCTTCATACAAGGTCGCTTACAAAGTCTTATGGTCTCATCTTTAACATGTGTACAGAATCTCAGAACAGAACATCATGTCAACACAGTCATAGGGTAAAATCAGATTAAAATAGTAAATGGTGTCAGATCATCATGAAATTTTAGAATATAGTTCCTGACACATGATGTTACAACTCTTCCAAAAATCAAGTGATTCTACCATGTAGATTTCCATTTATGTCCTTTTGAAAATCATCTAAAAATAGGGCAGTAACAACAACAGATCTGTTCACTAAACTATCTAGCTCAGTTGCATGATTTTATTGACATAGCTACAGTGGTCCAAATCTCATGAAATTTGAAACATAGGTCTTAGATACATCCAACAATGACATACTAAAATTTCAGATCATTCCCATCAGCATGCAGTGAGATACAAGTCATTCTTTCCACAACAGTAACAATAAAAACTGCTTCTTTCTATTTTGACCAGCATGCAAGATCGTAATTTATTTTAATAGCAGAAAAAATTATAAAAATCCATAACAATTACTGAAGGTGTATGACACCTATGTGATCATCCTCTAAAAATTTCAGATCAAAATTCCAAGTGGTGTTCATGCAATGAGCTACGGACTGACAACAAAAATTCAGTCTTTTAACATGATTTTCTGGTTTGGTCTACATAGCACAAAATGAGTTGTTAAGGTTCATCCCTAGGGCATGCATGTCACTTTTTCAGTCATCAAACACCATTAAACCATCCAGAAATAAAACAAGAGGTTGGAAACAACCACCTTAGCTTGTAGCTTGTTCTTTTGCTTGAAGGCCCTCCTTCTTGACTCTTCTAGCTCCTTACTTCTTCTCCTTTGCTTTGGCTCTTTGTTCTTCTTCTCCTTGGCTTTCCTTCTTATCTCTCCAAATTAGTAGCTAAGTGTATTAGGAATGAGGTTTGGAGGTATAGGAAGAGAGTAAGAGTAGTAGGAGAGAGTTGGAGGAGTGAAGGGCTTTTAAAACAAAGTGTAGAAGAGAGTGAGAGGGGGTAGGCCGGATTTTCAACCCATGGGGAACAGGAGGAGTGTCTCATCAAGCAAGATTTTGGCTCTTATGGGTGGTGATGTGATGGGCTCTTACAAAAACTTATCATGGTGTTTTTGGTGTTCAAAACCCTAATCCTAATCTCATACCCTCTCTCTTGTTTCCCTCCATAAAGTGGTCGGCCAAACCCTAGGGTTGGGCTTGACCCACTTGATTATGTTCAAGTGTGGTGGATTTGTCTTGTTTCATTTGGGCTCACAAGTCCAACTCAACATGTACATACATTCATATATACATATAGACATATATTTGTATGCACCATGTAGGCTATTAGTGAGAAAAATAATTTCTTTAACCAAAAATATAATTTACATAACTAGTAGCACTCAGTTCGTTTACAAGACGTATTCGTCAAAAATCAGGGTTGTTACAAGAGCCCGATTTGATCCGTTTATGTGAATACCGTAAAGGAACCGCTACGTTGTAGTGCTCGTGATTGACATACTGTGAAGACAACAAATTCATCGTTGAGGTAAAACTCTTAACACGTTTTATGGTTCTCGCATGGATCCATGGATGAGTTTAGAATTTTTTTTATCTGCTATGTATTTACTTATTGACTAAATTTGAAACCGAACAGTGGTATCAGAGCCACTTGCGAAACCATAATTCGGTTATGTATGATATGCGATTGTATGTGATATGTTCGCGCTTTTGGAAGAAACATTCATATGTGATATATGTTTTGCAACTGTTGCAATATAAGAATCCGTTTATGTGTTGGTTGTTAACACAGATGCCGCGCCAGGGTAGCCCTCGGTTTGGAACCATTGAAAACCCTGGAGCAGCAAGATCTGATTTGCAGCGGCGTTAGGGTTTGTTAAAGCATGAATAGTTCGTGCGCTTGCGTCGTTTGCGGTGGCATTAGGGTTTCTTAAGACATGAAGGGTTCATGCTCTGGTGATGGTAAGAGATGATGAGGCAATTATTTTTTTGGGTTGGGGCGATGCCCCGCAGCCCGTAAGGGGCAGCCTCCCCAGGACCCCCTGCTAACTTTGCATAGGGTAATATTGATTCCCCAAAACTAATTTTTTTAAATAAATTAAATAAAAAAGAATTCGTAACATCATATTCTTAGTTTGTATGTTCTGTGATGCTTGGTGCATGGTTGTGGCCTTAGTTCTTTTTGTTTGTTTATATTTTGGTATTTTGAATATGGCCTGCGTGTCGTGCCATTCTCTCTACATTCTGATGTAATTTAAATACGATCTGCATGTCGTGCCTTTCTCTCTACATTCCGCTGAAGTAATTTAAATATGGTCTGCATGTCGTGCTTTTCTCTCTACATTCTGATTGTAATGATTTCTCTCTACACTCCGATTGTACATTCTTTCTTTATGTGTATGTAATCTCACTGTAGAGGCAAGGAATTGACAACTATATAAGGACATGATTGGGAAGCTGCTTGGAGAAGACGCTATAATCCTTACGTCTTGTTATTGATACTCTCATTGGCTTGGGAGAATAGTGTGTTAGGGGCCACAACCATGTCACATATATTTTATGCCTTTATTTTGTATGAGAAGCATTATTTTAGTTGTATGCTAATGGATAATAAATGGTGAGATCAATTAATAAAATAATAAAATCCCTCAAAGTAAATATTAAGTCGCAATAAGATGCCTTCCAATGCGTGGCACTCATCTAGGCTAGGATCGATTAAGTGTAGGTCTGCCAAAGCAAGGTGTCTTTATCTATTCTAGTGAGATGTGATGAGATAAAAGTAATATTCATTTGCCAACCATTGGGTCTGACCTAACTAGGCTATTTCAATAGGATTCAAGGTTTATGGGCATAGAGTTGGGCTTTAGTTTATGAGATAGATTAGAATAAGTGTTATTCACCCAACTATCCAAGAGTTGCATATGATGTAATTCCCTACCAAAATAACTAAATTTTGGGTGATCATGCAAAGCTGACTCAAAACTAGGTGAAATATGGATCTTGGCCTACTAGAAAATCTTATGGTGGGATTTTCCGATTCAATGATGAGGGTCATTGATTTGAATAAAAATAGTAGGAGGTATATATAATAGAAGATCTTATTAAATAATTTAATGTCATGATACATACTCTACATTTATCTGTTGATGGTGACCTTATTAAATATTTCTTACTTTGCATATTTCTGTTAAATGTTTCTATGGCATGATATTTACTTTGTACATTTTTGTTGATAGATTATCATGACATCCAACACATCTAATAACCTATCATTCGATCCGTCCTTGAGAAGGAAAACTATCTAAGACAAATTTCCTAGACTGGTACAGGAATATGAGGATAGTCCTCCGGCATGAGAAAAAACTGTATGTTCTAGAGCAGCTTATTCTTGAGCCACCTGCTACAAGTGCCCCTCACACTGAAAAAGATGCTCAGAAGAAGCATCAAGATGATGCATTGGATGTTGGTAGTCTCATGCTAGCCACCATGAACACTGAGCTTCAGAAGCAACATGGGAACATGGATGCCTACGATATGATCGTACACCTCGAGATGCTCTATCAAGAACAGGCTAGACATGAGAGGTTTGAAGTCTCAAAGACATTATTTCAGTGCAAACTGGCAGAAGGAAGCCCTATTGGAACTCATGTGCTGAAGATGATTGGGTATATAAGGAACCTTGAAAGGCTTGGTTTCTCTTTGGGTGAAGAGTTGACCATTGACTCGGTCCTGCAATCGTTGTCGGAAAGTTATAGTCAATTCATCATGAACTACAACATGAATGAAATTGAAAAACCTTTGCTAGAGATGCTAAGCATGGTGAGAACCGCTGAGCAGAATATTAGTAAGGAAAATGCCATTATGTTGGTCCAACAAGCCAAAGGTAAGGGCAAGGGCAAAAAGCAGATTAAGAAACCTAACGGCAAGGGAAAAAGCAAGGGCAATTTCAAGCCTAGAACTTCTGCTTTGAAACCTAAGGGTGGGGTGGCCAAGGAGGGCACATGCTTCCACTATGGTGAGACCGGACATTGGAAGTGGAACTGCGATAAGTACCTGGAGGAGCTTAAGAAGAAGGAAACTGAGACTTTCACTACATGTATTTTTCTTATAGAAGTCAATTTATCTACTTTTGCATCATGGGTATTAGATATTGGATGTGGATCTCACCTTTGTGTAAATGTGCAAGATCTCAAAAGGAGTAGACCATTGGCTATGGGTGAAGTTGACCTACGAGTTGGAAATGGAGCAAAAGTTGCTGCTTTAGCTGTAGGGACTTGTCATTTATCATTGCCCACTGAACTTATCATTGAGTTAGAGAACAGTTATTTTGTGCCTGACATTAGTAGGAATATTATTTCTATTTCTTGTCTGGATAAGAAGGGTTTTTCATTTACAATAAAAGACAAAAGTTGTTTTATTTATTTGAATGATATCATTTAGGGTAGTTCACAACTGAGTAGTGACTTTATATTCTCAACCTCAAAATGCCCATCTGTAATATAAATACTCAGAGATTCAAATCAAATGATACAGACCCAACTTAGCTCTGACATTATCGTTTGTGCCACATAAATGAGAACCACATATCCAGACTCGATAAAGATGGATTCTTGGACTCATTTGATTTTGAGTCATATAAGGTATGTGAACCTTGTTTGTTGGGCAAGATGACTAAGACTCCATTCACTAAAAAAAGTGAAAGGGCTAGTGATATTTTAGGTCTCATATATGGTGGTCTGCGGACCTATCAACACATTGGCCATAGGACGTTTTCAATACTTCATTAGATTTACTGATGGTTTCAGTAGATATGGATTTGTGTATCTGATGAAACACAAATCAAAGTCATTTGAAAATTTCAAAGAATTCAAGAATGAGGTACAGAACCAACATGGTAAAAGTATTAAAGCCCTTCGATCAGATCGATGTGGTGAGTACTTAAGCCAAGATTTTGATGACCATCTAAAAGAGTGTGGGATATTATCTCAACTCACTTTCCCTGGAACACTGTAATGGAATGGTGTCTCTGAGAGGAGAAATCGGACCTTGTTAGATATTGTCTGATCCATGATGAGTCATGCAGATCTTCTAAGCTCCTTCTGGGGATATGCTCTATTAAATACTGCTTTTATACTTAACCGTGTTCCATCTAAAACGGTTCAAGAGATACCATATGAGATATGGACTGGGAGGCATCCTAGTGTGTCTTTTATGAAAACTTGGGGTTGTAAAGCCTATGTAAGGTGCAAAGTCTCTGAGAAACTTGGTCCCAAATATGATAAGTGCGTCTTGGTAGGATATCCCAAGGAAACGAAGGGATACTATTTCTATAATTCTACCGAAGGCAAAGTGTTTGTCGCATATACTTTTGTGTTCCTGGAGAGAATTCGACTGTAACACCCTGCAAAATTGAGTTATGACAATTTTGCCTCTCGTGTGTTATGCACATGTATTTTATACTGTTACGAGTAATATTCGTAACATATTTTAATATAAATGTCCTACATATTTCTGCATTTTAATTATTTATATATTTTCCGTCTTCTCAAGATTCATTTTTATCCTATTCTGAACAACTTAAACATTTATTTTAATATTTGTGTTTTTACGTGCATTGTACGTGCTTTCAATACACATGTCAATTACGTATATTCTACCATTACTGTAATATTATACAATTTTTTACGTGTTCAATTATTTATTTTATAACTTATTCAAATTCGTTTTATAAATTGAAATTCATTTTTCTCCTATTTTGACTCAAATATATTTTTACACGTGTGGTGCACATGTTTTCAATGTACATGTTGATTATATTGTTGTATACATATATAGAATTAATGGAACATAATTTACATATTTTGTATTTTGATTGTTATAGACATTTTTCGTTTACTCGAATTTATCTTATATATGAATATTAATTAGCACGTGCCTTACACGTGTTTCTTTTTATGCACGTGCAAATTGTGCTATTTTATTACAAAATTGTGCACTACAAATGTCACTACGCAAATTAGAATAAATTTAATATGATTATTTATTAAAAATAAGAATTTAAAATGGAATAAAATAATAAAAGTGAAAATAAAACGAGAAAGTGTACAAAACACGTGCACACGTGCAATGTACACTCTTTTAAAAAATGGCTGCATATAGAAGAGAATGAGGGTGAGTGGGTTTGTGAGTGGTGTGTGTGTGGGTTTGTGAGTGGTGTGAGTGAGTGGGTTAGTGGGTGTGTGAGTGGGTTAGTGGGTGGTTAGTTGCTAAAACTATTTCATAACCATATAAATACCACCTATTCTAACCCCAAATAAAACAAAAATAAACCAAACAAAAGAGAGACTCAAGAGTGGGGACTTGCTTTTTTTTTTTTTTTTTGGCTTTCGGGGTGGGCATAGAGGCTTGCGGGTTGTGCTTATGGAGTTTCTTGGAGCTTTTGCTAAGTGGTTCAACTACTAGGTTGAGGTGGGTGTCTCTCCAACTTTCTAATATATTTTTATTAGTAGAATGCTAGATTATAGAATATATATGTGTGAATTGTTATATGCATGATAACTTATATAGATTGCGTATTCATATTTAGATTAAGTGTTGTTGATTAAAGGTGTGAAATTATGATATGATTGATTTGGGGGCATTTTTATTAGTCTGTTTTAAGGTTTAGTTGCACTTCAGAAAATCATATCTGTTAAACTATATGGAATCTAGAGATAAAATTTTTATATGAGCATCTCGTATATGTCAAGAAAATCTCATTAAAATTTCATAATATTTGGACGTCGTTTACTATTTTAATAAAATTAGAATTTAGATCTGGTTGGCAATTTGGCTAGTTGCTGAAAATTTGTATACATTTCGGATTTTGATCATTTCAGCATCTTATATGAAGTATTTTGAAGAAGGTCACAAGTAAGGATTTGAAGTAGACTCATTAACCTTTATTTAGAATCTAAGGGATCAATTATCCATAAAGAATATAATTTATAATGAATTTTACAAGATTGAACAAGTGGCAGTCTATATAATATTTCGACCCGATTGTAGATTTCGAAGAATTCAGGGTTATAAATACAATATTTTGGAGACACATATAACTACAAAGTTACATTAGAATTGTATACATTTAATTTGAGCTAAAGAACACAATTTTTCATGAAGCATAGTATTTTCTGTGACTTTTACAAGTAGCAGGAGCTGCAGTTTTTAAATTTTGAACCTAGTGTTTTGCAAATAAATTTAGACGAAGTAATTGAGGATGAATTTAGATGATCTTAACTACAAAGTTGTAGTAGACTCATTTATGTTTTCTATGAAACTAAGAAATTTATTTTTGGAGTAGTATTGGAATTTATATGATTTTTACAATACCATTTGGTTGCTGTCTCTAGTTGAATATTCAAATAATGGATTATATATATATATATATGTTGTTACCTTGAATCATAGTTGATCAAGAAATAGTCTTGGATTATTGGTTAGTGCATGTGGCTTAGGATCTTTGAGATTGTAGGTTTGAGTTTTGGTGAGCTCGAATTTGGTAGTATTTACTGTCTTTGAGTATATTGGAAATATAAATTGATTTTTTTTGGGAAATATTTTGATGGTAATTTGTAAAAATATTTTTGGATTAATTTTCCCACTTAGATAAAGGGTTAAACACATATATGGTGATTGGATTTGAAGAATTTGAATAGAGATGATTTTAAAGGATATTGGTATTATAGAGAATTAAGATTTGATGAAAATTGGTACAAATATTTTAGATTAAACTCCATATTTGAATTAACAATTTTAGTATATATTTGATAATTTGAGATATTACAACAGAGATGATGTTCATTGAATTGAGGCTTTTGAAGTCCTACTGTAATAATTTGGAAGATTTTATCTAGTTATTTGAGGATGAAAATTGGATGGAATGAATAAGAGATGAAATGAGTATATGAATGAAAGAAATTTCTAATTGATTATAAAAGAGGTTATGGATAACCTGAAAATATTGTGAATATTTTGGAATGTGTGGATTCTAAAGGCTGAGCGAGACCCAGGGTACCAGCAAATTTATGATTATGAAAGTTTGAGAAATTACCAGTGTGGGCTAATGTTCTTGTGTGTTAATTTAAGTCTGGAAGGAGGGTAAGCTAGCTCTAGATGATATTATTTTATATTTGAACTTAAGGACATGCACTAGGGGGTGATGTGATGAAGTATTGGAAAACATGAGTATGGGGGCCTTATATGATTCGCGGTGGGAGATTATCTGAAGAATTATCGGGATGTGAGGCATGATATCCAAAATCGCACGCGGTGTGGGATTTATCTTCAGAATTATCGGGATCAGGACGATGCTCATGGGATATTTGTGTGATGGGGTACCATATGACTCGCAGTGTGGGTTTCGTCTCCAGAATTATGGGAGTATGAGGCGTAACGTCCAAAAATCACTCGCGGTGGGAGAACGACTCTTAAGAATTATCGGGGTTATGGCTTGCGGTGTGGGTTTCGTCTCCAGAATTATTGGGGTTATGGCTCGCGACGGGAGAACGATTCTCAAAAATTATCGGGGCAGTACTAGATACTCACATGATATCTAAACCTTACAGTAGTCACCGTAGTAGGAATTCATAATGAGGGATTGAACCCTATAATGAGGAGTACGATAAGGGCTTGCCCACAGACCTATGTAGTATGGGATGCATAGAATCCGAACAAGTATGCATTAGTGTTATCACAAGTATAATGTCTGCATTAGGCATTAAGTTCATATCATACACTGACATGTTTAGGATTGTCACCTTTCACATTTTGTTTCACATTCAAGTTTGTGTTTGCTAAAGTTAAAGAATCTCTGTATTATAGCATTACGTCAGTTGTATGCAACTGACGTGCCCACAGTTATCTAGTTGCAGGATTGGATTTGGTATGGACTTGAAGTCGCTATGATAGGTTGTCACAAGATTGAAGAGTTTTCATTAACATATGTTGTATTGTACTTATTTATTTCCATGGTACTATTGTAAAAGAACAATGTTGCAAATGAAAAGTTTTAAATTCCTTGTAAATTTGTATGAAATGGAAGTAAAAAGTCTTGTTTATGCTACGAATTATATGTATTTGATATTCGGGGCGTTACATCTACTCCAAAAGAACTAGTGGGAGCACAATAGAACTTGAAGAAATTCAAACGTCGCAAAGAAGCAGCGAACCAATGGTGGATAGAGAGCAGTCCCCACAAATTGTTTTGGAACATCAACCTGTTCAAGTAGCACAAGGCCTACGTAAGTCTAGTAGGATACATCATCAACCCGCAAGATATGGATTTCTCGTGACTCAACATGGTGATGTATTACTCATGGATTAAGATATGCCTATGACTTATGAAGAAGCTGTAAAAGCCCCAGACTCTGAGAAATGGCTTGAGGCCATGAGATCTGAGATGAAATCCATCTATAAAAACCAAGTATGGACCTTGGTAGACCCACGTGAAGTGGTAAAACCTATTGGGTGCAAATGAGTTTTCTAAAAGAAAACTGATATGGATGGTAACGTGCATACCTTTAATGGGCGGTTGGTGGCTAAAGGTTTCAAGCAAGTTCATGGTGTAGACTATGATGAAACTTTTTCCTCAGTTTCCATGTTTAAATCCATTCGGATCTTGATTGCTATTGCAGCATATCACGATTATGAAATATCGCAGATGGATGTCAAAACTGATTTCCTAATTGGAAATGTTCTCGAGAATGTGTACATGACACAACTTGAGGGTTTTGTCACTCCAAAGGATGCTGGAGAGGTGTGTTAGCTACAACGATCCATTTATGGATTAAAGCAAGCTTCTAGAAGCTAGAATCTTCATTTCGATGATGCAATCAAAGAGTTTGGTTTCATCAAGAATAAAGATGAACCTTGTGTCTACAAGAAGGTTATTGGGAGCACAGTTATATTTCTGGTATTGTTTGTAGATGACATAGTACTCATCGGGAATGACATCCCTATCTTACAGTCTGTAAAAATTTGGCTAGGAAAATAATTTTCCATGAAGGACTTTGGTGGAGCTACCTGTGTATTTGGTATGAAGATTTATAGAGATAGATCAAGGAGACTTCTTGTCCTGAGTCAGAATACATACATAGACAAAGTATTGAGACACTTTAATATGCAAGAATCCAAGAAAGTATTCCTCCCTATCTCGCATGTTGTAAGCCTATCTAAGGATCAATGTCCTTCCACTCAAGATAAGATAGACCGCATGACTAAGATTCCATATGTGTAGTACCCATATTTTTTAAATATTATTTTTAAGAGTTATAAATGAATTAAAATGATTTTTTGGAGATTGAATAAATATTTTCTGAAGATTTATTTTTTTAGACGTGCAAAACACGTGCAAATGTTTTCTTGGGAAGTTCGAAGTCAAAATTATTTTGTGGAAAATCATTATTTATTATTTGAGAGTATTTGTGAATTTTCTGGATTTTTCTGATATCAATTGGACCTATTTGCAAATATTTCAAAAAGAAGGACTTTTGTGCAAAATTACCAAATGGGGGTGAAAACTCCAGATTTTTGGATTTTTTGGGCTGGGTATAATGCCTAGTCAACTCAAGGTTAAAAACTTTACTTTTTGTTTTGATGAATTTGATTTATTTTGCAAGTTTTGAAAAAGAGGATCTTTTTGCAAAATTATCATTTTGAGGGATGAAAGTGCAAACTTAATTTTCTGGACTTTTCAAATAGTGCCGACTAGAAATAAAGTTTTTATTTTGTTTTTAAATCTCAATTAAATTGGTTTTATCAAGTTTCCAAGTATATGGATCTATTTATGTAAAGTTATATTTTAAAAAGATTATTTTGCAAATGTATTCAAAACCCTAATTCTCTTAATTCCGACCTATTAAAAGGTGGAGTGCAGCCGTCTTTCGCTATAAAACACAAAGGTTTAATTATTTTTATTTCTTTGGAGATTTAAGGAGGAGATCTTGGATTTCTTGCGAAGGAGAGGCTTTTCTCTATTTTCTATCTTGTCTTCGTTTGATCTCTTCAACAAGGTGAGTGACATGTTTTGTTTTGTTTTATGTATTGTGTATGTGGTGTTTCATCTATTAGAAAGCATGCTAGGGTTTTGATATGAATACATATGGTGGATTGGATGAATTGATAAGTTAAAAGTTGGATCTTTTGTGAAAACCCTAGTTATTTGTGAGTTGAATTGCATGTGGATAATTTTAGGTTGTTGGAGAACCCAATATAAATTGTGAGTAGGCTATTTCTTTTTGGATTATTGCTGATTTGATTGGATATGGTGAGTGTTATGCATTAATTGATTAAAGATGAGATTTTTGGACTATTGGTGAGTTGGATAAATGCAACTTGGCCATGTTAATGATAAATTTGTTTTTGTTCATGAATCAACTATCGAGAATAGTTGAGATTGAGTTGGAGGAATTTTGAGAAGGAGTAATGGATTAAAAGACCATATCTTGAGGATTTGAGTTGTGATGACTAGATTTGGGGTTTGATACATTTTGACCAAATTTGGGGTTTGTGATTTTGCGTAAGATTTTACTTGAATTTGGATTTACTCAAATACTAAGTTTTAATCTGAATATTTTGTTATTTTAATCTATGGATTTGTGAAGTTCTTTTGGTGCACAAACCTGTACAAACGTTTTTCATGAATATTTTATTTTTTGTTTTAGAAGAAATTGAGTTTTATGCATTTTCGAAGGATTTGACTATATCTCAACTTATTTTGGTATTGATATGGTTTGGAATATAAAAAAAAGTTATTTTGATGTATGGTTGATTCTTAAAAACTATAGTTTTTATATATGCACACATTCATGTTTTATTTTGAAGAAACTCATCAAAAATCTATTTTTATCAATTCAATTGGTTTTGATTGATTTTATGGGTCTTTGTATATCCTATAAGTTGTATTTTATCATATCAAAAATATACTTTTTATAGATTTCGTTTTTATAAAGTAAATCTTCGTATCGGTTGAAATATGCACAACCCAGACTGCAGTCTGTAGGTGTGACAGTCGACTGGTATGTTTCGACAGTCGACCGTCGCTACCTGGCTGCTGTGTTTTCTCATTTTCTTGAAATCTTGTGCGGAACAGTTGACTGACCCATTTCTCCAGTCGACTGTCCCTGCTCTGTTTTGATATTTTCTCGAAATGTTGGATTTTCGCTCTGGACAGTCGACCGATGACTTTTACAGTCGACCGTCATTACTTAGAAATTATTTTCTTAAAAATGTTGGATTTTCACTCTGGACAGTCGACCGATGACTTTTTGCAGTCGACTGCTACTACTTAGATTTTTATTTCTTGAAATGCTGGTTTTTCGCTCTGGACAGTCGACCGATGACTTTTTACAGTCGACTGTTACTGATGTTTTCTTGAGCTATCCTGATGTTCTTTAAACAGTTGATTCTTTAAAAGTTTTTGGATCTATAACTTACTATTCTAAATATTATCTACTCTACAGAACATATGTTTTCAAGATATTTTATTGTTGGATTTGAATTCTGAAATTTTATAGAAGATTTGGGTTTTGTTGATTGGAGAAGTTTCTCCATATGATCGTTTTGACGACGGATTTGTGAGTTTTTGGTCTGGATGATATCTCTAGGAGTTGAGTGGGAATCCTGTGAACCGGCAGTTGAGATTTGTTGACTTAGACCTGGGGGGTTTTGGTTTGGTTGTTGTTGAGTATTTAAGTCCGGCAGGATACACTAACTCTAGAGATGGGGATTTTGTGTTTAATAATAATCAACTTAAGGACAGACACTAGTGGGGATATGATGAAATTTGGGAAACGTAAATATAGGTTCTTGGTTTTGTTTAGTACACCGGATGCGTTCCAGGACTGTTTGTTGTTCTGTCTCGAGAGGATATTTGTATGTTCGCGTGTCGAGGGTCTGCAGGCCTACTCACGGAGCATGCAGGGTGCATTCACGTATCGAGAGTTGGCAGGCCTATTCACGGAATGTATCTGGTGTATCTGTACGTCGATGGCCTTGCATGCCTATTCGTGGGGTACACGGGTTGGGAGGTGATCCTCCAGTTTTTGAGCTATCTTACATGATGCTTTCTCATTGAGGGCTGTGGTGCCTATTCGCGGAGTATTCTAGATCATGTTTTCCATCACCGTAGTAGGATTAGTTGCATAACGATTTAACCCTATAACGTGGAGAACATTAAGGGCTTGCACCGGACCTATGTACTATGGAATGCATAGAATCCGACAAGTATGCATTTGAAAGTCAGCATATAGAGATTGTGTTTTCTTGACTTGGTTTTATGCTTGTGTTTTCCTGTTTTTCCTACACTTGACACTTAGTCTTGATTCACTCGATGTTTTCATGTGTTACTTATTACTATCTTATATTCTTTGATTGTTTTCATGCTTACTTATTGTTATTTCTCATTTCATTTATTCTAGCTATTAATACATGTTGTTGATGACTCCATACTCTATGTTTTATTTATGTTGTTTTGTTTTTATGTCACTCACACCGTTATGGCTGACCCCTGTAGTTTTGGGGGTTAGGGTTATCTCTAGCCTCATGTTTTACAGGTAGGTGCTTATAGCTTGGGATTTGGATGTTTGAGTTAAAGTGATGTAATGGATTGTGTGATTTTGTAAAAGAAAGTGTTGTAAAGAAAGTTTGTAATTCAAGGTGTTTTGTATTCCGCTGTGTTTGTAAAAGATTGTTGTAAATAAGTTGAAATAAAAATTATCTGTATTTTTGGCTATGTTTAATATTGCAATTGAAGTTGATGATGGGAATTGTGCCACATATTTATAAGATATCATATTGGAAATTCGGGACACTACAATATGCATCTACAATTGGATCTATCATGTATGCCAAGTTATGTACTCATCCAGATGTCTCATATGCTTTGAGAATGATGAGAAGGTACGAGCAAGATCCCGGTGAGAGTCACTGGACTGCTGTCAAGAACATCCTTAAGTACTTGAGAAGGACTAAGAATTTGTTCTTGGTATATGAAGCCGAGAAAGGGCTTATTGTAAAGGGTTACACTGATGCTAGCTTCCAGTCTGATAAGGATGACTCCAAATCGCAATCAGGTTTTGTGTTTAGCCTAAATTGTGGAGCTGTGAGCTAAAAAAGTTCGAAACAAGAGACAATAGCCGATTCTACTACAAAGTCTGAATATATTGTTGCCTGGAATGCAACAAAGGATGTCGTTTGGATCAGAAAGTTCATCACTGAACTTGGCATAGTTCCTAGCATTGTGGACTCGGTGGACCTTTATTGTGATAAAAATGGGGCCATTGCATAAGCTAAGGAGGCTAGATCTAACCAGGGATCAAACATATACTTAGGCGCTTCTATCTTATTTGAGTGATCATTGATAGAGGAGATGTGAAGAGATGCATTACCCACATATAATAACATCGCTGACCCACTGGTAAAGCTTCTTGCACAGCGAAAGCATGAGAGTCACACTAGGTCTTTAGGCATTAGATATATGTCTGATTGGCTGTAGTGCAAGTGAGAGATTGTTGGAGTATGCCCTAGAGGCCAACCTTATATTGACCTTGCTAGTTTACATTGTATTATGACATTTATTTCATATATGAGACATTTCATTTATTGTGTTATTTATTGTAATTAAATGAGCATAATAAAGTCCATAGAATAGTAGATTCAATACAATGGGACATCAACTGCATGACATTGATTGTGAGATCCTATTGGTTGAAATCAGGATATTATTCTTAAATATCCGTAGTCAAGTATTATTGTGAATTAGGACAATAATAATACATAGAGATTAGTATGTGCGTAGACTGATGACCATATCTCGTGGGTCATGGACATGAGATATCAAGTCTTCACATGGTACATATTAGAGTAATAATGTACTGGATTGATCCACCATTAGAACATTGCATGGATCGTTATGTGAGTGTCATAAGCGGTTCTCACAGTGACCATGATGTACGTGGTCCTTTGACTTGAAGTCACCATGGTTTTCTACATAAGAAGTTATATGTTTTAATACCATCAAACATCGCCTATAGTGCGGTGATTATAAATACGACTATTAGACATGTAATACCCCGTAAAATTGAGTTATGACAATTTTGCTCTAAGGGTGTTACTGTAATATCCCGGACGGATATTACCGTATATAAATTATTATTTTATTATTATTATTTTGCTTTAATTCCAAAATTAGAATATTTTGGTGATTTTCACCCAGTTTGTCCATAGACATTATCTGTATCCAGATATAGGTCAGTATATATGCATATTGTATCAAATTGATACCGTGATCTTCCGAACTAATAATAAAATTTATTTTATTATTATTTTCAAGATTTAATTATTTTATACGTATTATGCGAAGATTTTCTGGTATACGGACATATATGCGCACGTACGAGTAGTATGTCGATTAGTGCATTATACGAATTGTGTGTTGTGTATTTTGGACAACACTTATTTTGCTAGACAAAACCTAGTAGGGATGGTTAGGGTTTGATTAGGAGGTTAAAACCTAGGGTTACAAAGACATAAGGGATTAAGGAGATTACTAGAAAATATCTCTCCCACATCAACCTCCACCACATAACACCTCCCTCCACCTCACCCTATTTTCCCTAGGGGTATGGCCGGCCCCCAAAAGAGGGAATGGTTTTGTGCAATTGTGTGGGTGCACATTGCAAATATCCACCCTTCTCTCCTCCTATAAATATCCCCTCCTTCTCCTCCTTCTCTCATTTTAGAAAACAAAAGATCAAAAAGATAGAAAGAAAGAAAGGAAAAGAAAGAGAGGTCTCATACTAACAAAAGAGAGTTTTTATTGTAGGGTTCTTAGGAGTTCTAAAAAGCTAGGGGAAGGAGAAGGTAGCAAGCTAGTCCTTCCAAAAAAAAGGCTAAGGTGGGGGTTTCTTCACACTTCTTTGTTTGATTGTTTGTTTGTTTGTTTGTTTGTTTTGTTTCTTCTCCTACCTTCTTGTTTTGTTTTGCTTTTGGGTGAGTTTTGTGATGGGTGTGTTGTGGTGGTTATGAATGATAAATGGAAATAAGAAAGTAGTAGTAGAACCTACTAAAACACATAAAGATCACATCTTTATTGTTGTAGTGTTGTTTATGTTGTTATTGGACAAAAGATTCACATATTGCATATGATCTTGAACATACAACCACTTAAGGTTGTAGGACTTGGATGAGAACTACACATAAGCATATGAATACATTTTACAACCATTGTTGGTTGTAGGACCTTGATTGAACATTGGACTAATAATAATAAACATATTTTGTTAACCACTAGTTGTAGAAAATTAAAAAGATCTTTCTTTTTTACTAAACACTAGTTGTAGATTAAAAAGATCTTCTCTTTTTATTAATCACTAGTTGTAGCTATTAAAAAGATCTTTTCTTTTTATTAATCACTAGTTGTAGATTAAAAAGATTTTTTCTTTTTAATCACTAGTTGTAGAAATACTAAAAAGATCTTTTCTTTTCACTAGTTGTAGAAATAATAAAAAGAGATCTTTTTCTTTCATATTTACTAGTTGTAGAGTAAAGTAAAATAAAAATGATCTTTTCTTTTATCACTAGTAATAATAAAGACTAGTAAGTAACTAAGTAATAGCATGCTAAAATATAAAGTAGTAGTATGTGATTAAATGAGGTAGTAGTAGCATGTTGATTAAATAAAGTAGTAATAGTATGTTGATTAATAAGGTAGTAGTAGTATGGTTGGTTAAATAAAGTAGTAGTATGTTGATTAAAGGAAGAGGTGGTAGTAAGTAATTATAGATGTTTTATGTCCATAAAGTAGTAGTAGTAGTAAGTTGTATGTTGTGTTCTTGATAAGAATGAAGTAGTAGTAGTAGTAGATGGTTGTGTGTATGTTTTGATTAAAATAGGAGTAGTAGTAGTAGTAAAATATTGTAGGATCACTTCTAAAAATATTTAGAAGCAATATTCATGCTCCAAATGTTGTAGGATCACTTCTAAAAATGTTTAGAAGCAATACCCATGCTTCAAATGTTGTAGGATGCTTAATAAAAATATCCTACCATATTTTTATGCTTAATTAGTTGTAGGATATTTTCTAAAAACATCCTATCATGCTATTTCATGTTAGAATGTTGTAGGACTTTTCTAAAAATATCCTACCATGTTTTCATGCTTAATTAGTTGTAGGATACCTTCTAAAAATATCCTACCATGTTTTCATGCGTAGTTAGTTGTAGGATTTCTTCTAAAAAAATATCCTACCATGTTTTTATGCTTAGTTAGTTATAGGATTTCTTCTATAAATATCCTATCATGTTTAGAATATTGTAGGATTTCTTCTATAATTATCCTATCATGTTTAGAATGTTGTAGGATTATTTCTAAAAATATCCTATCATGCATTTATACTTGAAATGTTGTAGGATGATTTCTAAAAATATCCTACCATGCTTTATGTTTAGATTGTTGTAGGATTATTTCTAAAAATATCCTATCATGCTTTTATACTTGAAATGTTGTAGGATGATTTCTAAAAATATCCTACCATGCTTTATGTTTAGAATGTTGTAGGATTGTTTCTAAAAAAATATCCTATCATGCTTTTATACTTGAAATGTTGTAGGATGATTTCTAAAAATATCCTACCATGCTTTATGTTTAGAATGTTGTAGGATTATTTCTAAAAATATCCTATCATGCTTTTATACTTGAAATGTTGTAGGATTCAATCTAAGAGTTTCCTATCATGTTTAGATCTACTCATTTATGCTTAGAATGTTGTAGGATGCAATCTAAAAGTTTCCTACCATGTTTAGATTCACTCATTCATGCTTAGAATGTTGTAGGACACAATCTAAGAGTTTCCTACCATGCTTAGATTATTCTATTTATGCTTAGAATGTTGTAGGATACAATCTAAGAGTTTCCTACCATGCTTAGATTATTCTATTTATACTTGGAATGTTGTAAGATGCAATCTAAGAGTTTCCTACCATATTTAGATCCACTCATTTATGCTTAGAATGTTGTAGGAATCAATCTAAGAGTTTCCTACCATGCTTGGATTAATTTCATTATGCTTAGGATGTTGTAGGATCCATAATAAAATTACTTACCGTGTTAGTTTAATTGTAGGTATATAATATACCATGCTAGTTAATTGTAGGTATGTGATATACCATGCTAAGTCAAATTGTAGGTAAGTGATATACCATGCTAGTTTTATCTATGCCATGCTAGCTTAATTACAAGTAAGTTGCATACCACGCTAGTTTGATTGTAGGTATGTGATATACCATGTTAGCTTAAATTGTAGGTAAGTGATATACCATGCTAGTTTTATCTATGCCATGCTAACTTAATTGTAAGTAAGTTGTATGTCATGCTAGTTTAGATTGTGAGTAAGTTGTATACCATGCTAGGTTATATGAATAATCATGTTTACATGATACCCATGCTTAGATAAGTGTTTGTTCATGCTATGTTAGTAGATGATCATGATTCATGCTAAGTAAGTAGGTATCATGCTAATTATTGATCATGTTAAGTTAATGACATCCATACTATGATACTCATGCTTAGAGTAAAGGAACTACCCACGGTTAGTTATAGTGATGTTATGTTGTGTTCTATACCATGCTAAAGTAATACATGCTTAGAACGTTGTAGGAGTAGTGTTAGAATTACCTACTATGCCTTGGAATGTTGCTTGTTCATACTAGTTGGGTTGTGGTGATTAGTCATGATAAGTAGTAAGCTTCCATGATCAATTTGTAACCTACGCTTGACTATAGTGGACTTCATGTCTAGGTCGTAAGTGATTTTCATGCTTGAGCTCGATGTAAGCATAAGCATTAATCGCACTCATACATAGGAGTATCATGGTGGTTGTGTTATATGATTAGATTGCCGTAGGAAGATACTTGCAATTGTGTGCCGTACTTAAGGCGCTATAGGTCGGAGTAGTAAGATCGGGAAGACCACTAGTAATAGTTAGTGGACAAAGGTTGTTATGTCGCCTTCGGTTCTTCCTTAGTAGAATACCGATCATAGACTATTGGTAGATCCCTCTGTTGCTTCTAATAATAGATGACCAAGTTTGTTAGTAAGCACGTTTGGTTGCTTCTAGGATTGATTACCTGTATGGTTGTTTGCATATGGTTATACTCGTACGTGGCTCGACTGGCCCGTATGTAGCTGTGGGTCTCATACGTAGCTTAGTTATCTCGTATGTAGGTTGTTGTCTCGTACGCGGCCCGACCGGCCCGTGCGTAGCTGTTGGTCTCATACGCGGCTTATTTGGCTGGTATGTACGTGGTTATCTCCTACGAGGCTCGCCTGGCTCGTAGGTAGTTATTGTTCCATACGTAGATTAATTGGCTCGTATGTGGTTGTTACTCGTGTATAGCTGGTTAGATAGTACACAGTTCGTTGTGCTCGTCTAGGGTGAGGTTACCACCCTAAGGGCTATCGACCGTCAAGACATATGATTTCTACCCTAAGGAACTGTGGAGGAGTCACTCCTTGTGTACCGTCGAATCTTAACCAGGGGAGGTTAATCGAGGACCAGAGTATAGACAGAATCCAAGTCTAGGGTAGCACCATGCGTGCATATTCGCACGGCCAAAGTCTTGGATCGATGAGCCACGAACCAGATCCTGAGGGATTCTGGTAAGTCTAGGTTGAGCGGCCTAGTAAAGTTGTCTTGCGAAGCCTAAATTAAAGGCCTAGCAGGTTGTGTTTTATAATATTGTCACCCCTAGAATTGTTCGAGTCAGGGACATCATTAGGATGGTGACCTACAAGGATCATTTTACTTAAACCCTTTGCCAGGAGAGAGGAGTCAGTTGTGGGGGGCCCCTTACACTAACTCGTCTCTTGAGGCAGATCATAGGTGGTGTATTGGGTTGTACCTTCCCGTCAAAGGGATACGCACGGTGCCGTCTCACAAGTTGAGGACACGGATTGCGTATCTCGCTCTGTTAATTCCTGAGGTACCGTGGCTGGGGGTGCCACAGGATGCATTGTGCAGTCCTGCGCTTGCGATACCCCAGAGGGTGCCACAGGGTAGGCTTTGCGCTACCCTGCGCTTGCGAAACCCTATAGTTGATTTTGGAATGACGCCCGATACGTTGGGTTCGTCTATTTGGAGAGAGGTCCGGTTGGCCGGGTCGCAGTGGCGAACATAGACACCACTGGCGAAATGCAATAGTGGGACTTGACCACATCTGCAACCTCCTTAGCCACGTGTAGGTGTCAGGAACAGGTTGAGTACAATTAGAAGTTCATAATGCGGGTTCCAATCCCTATATATGGAGAAACGGCTTGAGATGGGGTCGCATGTAGTATGGGCTGCATGTTGCTTCGGAGACTTGCTGACATTAGAATAGGAAGCGTCCTACTTCTATTTAAATATCGCATTAGAGTCTAGTCCTAGCACTCACGAACACTTAAACTACACTAACACCATTGCTATATTTTGTATACTATTTGGGAGATTCGCTGCTATATGATCAGCCTTTAAGCATCAGTGAATACTGACGTCCTCACTTCCATAGGTACTGGATCGCCGAAGTACAAAGGCGAAATTTAGGAGGACTCAAGGCAAGGAAAGCAAGGAGTCAGTATTATGTTTAGTTCCGCTGCAGTATATGTATTGATTATGTATTAGTTGAGAAATACTCTGATGTAAGATGTTGAGGGTTGTAATACTTAGAAATGTAAAGGTAATATTGTAACTCTATTGTAAGGTATTACAGTTGTACAATATTCAGACTTGTAACACTTTGTGTATTGAATAAAAAGTTTTAAATTCTCCTGTTTTTCTGTATATTGTGACTAATTGAAGAAAAGGTCTTGGCTCGTGTCACGGTTTCCCGGTATTGGAAATCGGGGCGCTACAGTTACGCACATGTATTTTGTATTGTTACGAGAAATATCCGTAACGTGTTTTAATATGAATATCCTACGTATTTTGTATTTCGATTATTTATAGATTTTTTTTTGTCATATCAAAATTCATTTTTATCCTATTTTGAGCCAACTCAAATATTAATCTCAATCTTTGTGTTTTTACGTCTATTGCACGTGCTTTAAATACACGTGTCGATTACATATATTTTACCATTACATGAAATATTTGTAACATTATCAATACAAATATTTTTCGTATGTTATATTTCAATTGTCTATAGATTTTTTTCCGTTGCTCAAATCTATTTCGTATTTGAATATTTATTGATACGTGCGACGCACGTGTTGGTTGTATTCTTTTTCAAAATAAAATTTAGGAAGTGTGTATATTTTTGTTATTTTAAATTAGCTTTACGTGAAATATATCTTTTTTAATATTTTTTTGCTACACGTGCTTTACACGTGCTATTTCTTCTATGCACGTGCTAGTTACGTTATTTTTACTAAAAGTTGTGCACCAAAATTCCATTAAGATTAATTTAAACTAATTATAAAGAATTTAATATAAGAGGAATGATATAAGTGTTTATTAAAAATAAGAAATTAGAATGGAATAAAATAATAAAATGAAATTAGAATAAGTGGTGTACAAAGCACGTGCACATGTGCCTACGTGCACACGTGCATTGCACACCAAACAAAGAACCACCTGCCTTCATTGACTAGGTATTAGTGCGTGAGGGTGAGTGGGTTTGGAAGTGGATTAATGGGTAGTTTAAAGTGGTTAATACAACTACCCATTAATTAGTTAACTTTCTTTATAAAACCCCTCCCTCCTTTTGGCCTTCATCAGCAAAGAAACAAAAAAAAAAGGAGAAAATATCATTTCGGTTGTAGTTGCTCTTCTTTTGGAGCTTAGATTTTGGAGAGAAGGATTGGAGCTTTTCTTGGAGTCTATTTACTAGGAATTCTCCTTTAAGGTGGGTATTTTTCCTATCTTCTAATTATATTAGTAGATTTGTGCATGTTCGCCATGAAATACGTAGTTTATAATTAGAATTGTATGTAGTTGTGTAGTTGATGATCTAATTAGTGTGTGTTCTCATTGTCTTCTAAAATTTTGTAGATTACGCTTGATTATCCGTGACATGTGTAAATGTTAATTTAATTAGGGTGTATAAGTGTAGATGCTTTCTCTAGTTTTAATTGTGCACTCTTAGTCATAGTTAGTATGTAAATGTGTAGAGTTTTCATTGTTTTCTAAAATGTTAGTAATTGTGCATGTTAGAAATATGTAGATGGACGGTGAAATTGGCATATGTGTGTGAAGTAACATCTCTAGCAAAATTTATTAATACTTAATTACAATCATGTAGTGGGTAATTGAATTAATAGGAGTGTGGTTGAATACCTTTCTAGTAGAGTATATTAAAAAAAAAGGGATGAATCCATGGAATTAAATTTATATATATATATAATGTAGTAATGTGAAAATTTTTCAAAAATATAGTTGTATACAGAACATTAATTTTTATAGTTAAAATTGTAGAACTATGTATAATTTATACAAGTTAGATAATAATTTCCTTTATTTTGAGAATAAATGGTTATAGGATTTATTTCGGATTAATACACTAACGTTGAAGGAACCTATTCTCTGGAAAGAATTAGAAATAATAATGTATAGCAAACGTGAAATCGAAATTTTAAAGAAATCTAGAAACAGAGTATGTTGAAATTAAAGAACTTCGATAGTATTATGTTCAGATGATGAGGGTTGACTGCTTGGCTAGCGTGTGGGGTTTAGATCATTATGTACAGTGTACATAGGTGCAGGTTTGAGTATTGGGAGGCACTATTCCTTTTTTTTAGAATTTCAATTTTTTTAATAAGAGTAGATGGGGTATTTAAACTACTGAATTGGGGTTTCTTTACTAACATTGAGTTGGCTCACTGGCTCTGGGTTGCGGTTTGGGTTGCTGTGCGGCATGGGTTCGATTCTGGGTGCACACGTTTTGTTCTTATTTTTGTATTTATGGTTTTTCATGTTTTCAAAATTGGGGAAAAAATTGTAGAAACATTTTAGAATATTATTAGAACATTTAGAAATAATTCTACACTATTTTAAGATGTATTTTGGAGATTTAAAAGTCACATTAGACAATGTACTAGATGAGTATAGTTTCTAGTCTAAATTTGAGGGGTTTGTTTTTGTTAAAATGAGCTAACTTTCAATGATTGAAATAATCTGATATAAATTTGGGGAAATTCATTTGGATGAAAAATAATAATATACATTGTCTACTTTAAGAAATTGAGTTTTTGATAACATTTTTGTGATGAAAGATTGAAGTGTGATAAAGTTTGCGTATCATATGAAAAGGGATTTCATGCTAGGTTTATGGAAGAAAAATGATTTATATGACAATTAAGAGGTAAATAAAGAATGAATTTGGGAAAATAAATGTATGATTTAGTAAGGAGTTTTTATCAAGTTGAAATGCTCTCTTGAGATGTATTATAAGTGAAGGGGGGTTTATACATTTTGGAATTAACAATCTAAAGTAAATGTATGAAAGAACCAAAATGAATTATGAATGAAAAATTGTGTAATAGAGGTTGAGATAACCTATATGATCTCGGTTTGAGAGGTTGAAATCTAGATGCTGAGCGAGATCCGTAGAAACCGGCAAGTTATGATAATGATTTGAGAAATTGCCAGTGTGGGCTAATGTTCTCGTGTGTTAATTTAAGTCCGGTAGGAGGGTAAGCTAGCTTTAGGTGATATTATTTTATGTTTGAACTTAAGGATAGACACTAGAGGGAGATGTGATGAAGTATGGTCAAACATGAGTATGAGGGCCTCATATGATTCGCGGTGGGAGATTATCTCAAGAATTATTGGGGTGTGAGGCATGATGTCCAAAATCGCTCGCAGTGTGGGATTTATCTTTAGAATTATCGGGATCGAGGCGACGCTCATGGAATATTTGTGTGATGAGGTACCATTTGACTCGCAGTGTGGGTTTCGTCTCTAGAATTATCGGGGCATGAGGCATTATGTCCAACATTCGTCACGGTGGGAGAAAGACTCTCAAGAATTATCAGGCTCATGGCTCGCGGTGTGGGTTTCGTCTCCAGAATTATCGGCGTTACGACTCGCGATGGGAGAACGACTCTCAAAAATTATCGGGGTGGTACTAGATACTCACAGGATATCTAAACCAGACAATAGTCACCGTTGTAAGATTTCATAATGAGGGATTGAACCCTTTAATGAGGAGTACGATAAGGGCTTGCCCTCAGACCTATATAGTATGAGATGCATAGAATCCGAATAAGTATGCATTAGTGTCATCATAGCGTGAATGTCTGTATTAAGCATTAAGTCATTTCATATACTGACATAATTAGGATAGTCACTTTTCTATTTCTGCATTCAAGTTTGTGATTGTTAAGATGGTGAAATTACTGTATTATAGCATTGCGTTAGTTGTATGCAACTGATGTGCCCACAGTTTCGTAATTGCAGGATTGGTCTTGGCCTGGATTTGAAGACACTGTGAGAGATGTCACAAGATTGAAGAGTTTTCATTATCATATATGTATTGTACTTATTTATTTTTGCTGTGCTAATGTAAAGAATGATGTTGTAAATGAAAAGGTTCTAAAATCCTTGTATTTTTTTACGAATTTGAAGTAAAAGATCCTGTTTATACTTCAAATTACTTATGTTTGGAATTCTGGGCTTTACATAGTGGTATCAGAGCCGACTTCAATAAGTAGTACAAAAATAGCAAGAGAAACAAAATTAGGGTGGAAATTAGATGTGTGTGTCAGTATTGAGTCATGATTGATGTAGTTACTGAACTTGCATTCATGATACTCTCCTCGTATACATTGATGTGATATTGTATGCAAGCATATTTTCCTTTGTATCATGAGTGTTATGGTTGGCTTGAACCTGCATTCATGATACCTTATACGTAGACTAAAATTTTCTCTTTTTCTTCTTATATTTTTTTTCGTGGTCCTTTTCATCTTTAAAGCTTAATATTTTTTTTCAAATAACTCTTTTTTACTTTGATATTTATTATTTTATGTACATTCCTTAGTCTTAATCTTTTAATTTAGTGTGCCTTTATGTTTACTCGTTTACATTTGCTATTACTTTTACATATTTCATTAACTTATAATTACTACTTATTAAATTATTATTGTAACTATTATTTTCTTTCATTATTACTTTTATTATATTTTAAAATTTTGATTTTTGCATATGTGCATTCATTTTATATATGCTTTGATTTTGTGATGCTATATTTTTCTATTATTTTATGTTGTCTTATTTATTTCAGTATATTTTAAAACGATTGTAATATTTTTTTACGTATATAAATGTAATATACCTCTACACATTAAAATTTTCTTTTTTTATTATTTTTGTTTTTACATCTTATACAACAACAACAACAACAACAAAGCCTTTTTCCCAACTAGTTGGGGTCGGCTACATGAATCCTGGTTTTCCATTCTACTCGGTTTAGTGCAATATCTTCTGTAAGGTCACAAGCTATCATATCTTTTTTCACCGTTTTCATCCAAGTTAGTTTAAGTCTTCCTCTACCCTTAACTCTGCTCTCAATACTTATCAAATCACTCTTTCTAATGGGGGCACTACTAGGTCTACGTGTGACATGTCCAAAAGACCGGAGGCGATTATCTCTTAACTTATCTTGGATTGGAGCTACCTTTAGCATGTCTCGTATATGCTCGTTTCTAATTCTATCCTTCCTTGTTTTACCACACATCCATCTTAGCATCCTCATCTCCGCTACACTCATTTTTTGGACATGTTGTTTCTTTGTTGCCCAACACTTTGCTCCATACATTATTGCTGGTCTAACGGCCATCCTATAAAATTTTCCCTTCAACTTCAAAGGTATACGTTTTTCACACAGAACACCACTGACACTTCTCCATTTAAGTCACCCTGCTTGGATCCTATGTGTAATATTTTCACAAATCTCCCCATCTCTTTGTATAATCGAGCCTAAATATCGGAAACGGTCTCTCTTAGGTATCTCTTGGCCATCAAGTTTCACTACTTTCTCAGTTGTGTTCCAAAAATCACTAAAATTACACTCCATATACTCTGTTTTAGTTCTGCTTATTTTAAAGCCCTAGCTTCCAAAGTTTCTCTCTACAATTCTAATTTAGCATTGACTCCTGCTCTAGTCTCGTCAACTAAGACGATGTCATCAGCAAAAAGCATACACCAAGGTGTTGTATTTCTCGCATCAATTCATCCATAATCAAAGTAAAAAGGTAGCGGCTTAAAGCTGAATTTTGGTGTAAACCTACTGTAATCGGAAAATCGCTGGTCTCTCCTGTGGTTGTTGCCCCTTCATACATATCCTTAATTACATTCTTGTTTTTACATCTTATTTTCAATGTTATTGTTATTTCTTATCATTTTCTACTTTTTTTATATTTACTTTTCACTATTAATAGCTACTTATTAATTTTGTTGATTTATATTTCTCTAATATACTAGATACACTCACTACTTATATTTTACTTTATTTCAATTTTTATTATCTTTACATTTTTGGTTACTACATATACTTTCTACTAATTAATATATATATATCATATATTTCAACATATTTACTATACATATCACTTTACACTTATATAACTATTTATATTTATTATCCTAATTTACTACACTAAATATTTATTTTCTCATTCGCATTCGCATTCGTATTTAAGCTTATGCATGTATTCATTCCATTTTTTCTTAATTTTATAAATTACTTTCATTACTACTAATTTCTACTATTTGTATTTGATATTTATACTCTATACATCTATTTTAATATTTCATCGTGTAATTTTCTACCTCATTTCCTACTTTTACTTCTATTTTTATATCACAAATTTCAAAACATAACATCATGCTTAATTATAACATCCAATACCTAAGTGCATATGGAAGATTACATCATTCCATTCACCATTTTTTTATGCAATCGGATGTTGAGAAGGCAAATATGCAACTAGACGTCAATGGAGGCAAACTTGCAACTTGATGTCAGAAGGAAAAAAACTACAATCGAATATCCAGACGGCAAAAACTGCAATATGATGTCGTGGAGGCAAATATGCAACTTGATGTCAAGGAGGCAAGCCCGCAGCTGGACATCAATGTGGAGAACCTGCAACAAAAGAGATTTTCTACTTTAATTACCCCACTTCTATTTTTATAAATTACTTACCACTATTCCATTTTTACAACTTAACCCATACATCTACATCTACCCCCCGTCTGATCCGATCTAGTGCTCGCTTAAGAGCCAAATTAGCTGGCTCTTCTTCTCTTCCTCTTTCGGTCTCTAGCCCCTCCAGCTTTAAGTCCGATTCAGTGTTTTCTCCTCTAGGATCGATTTTCCATCTCCAATTTGATCGTTGTTCGGATAAGGAACTCATTTCAATATCGTCGGACTTAGGTTTTGTGCCTATAGCTTCCCCCTCATCTGTGGCCTTTGCCATAAGAAAGAAAGAATGTTCTAGAGTCAAAGAGCACAACGTTGTTTAATGATTACGATATCTTGGAACATCAGGGGACTGAATAGTCCCGATAAACAAAGATCTATCTTCAATCTGATTTCCTCTTCGCATTGCGATCTTATATCTATTCAAGAATCTAAGCTCGAAGCTCCCTCTCCTTCGATTCTTAGATCGATCGGAGGTTCCATCATTTCGAATTGGATCTCCCTTGACGCGATCGGATCAAGGGGAGGTATCCTCTTCGGATTTAAAGAATCCATTTTCTCTATTGTTTCGATTCGTCATCTCAACTTTTTTCTCATCGTTCAACTTCTTTGGTTGCCTCTTAACACCAATCTCACGGTAATTTCGGTTTACGACCCTTCATCTTCGGAAGGTCGACCGTTGTTTTGGAACGAATTCCTTTCCCTGCAATCCCATTCCAACGATTTGTGCATTTTCTGTGGTGATTTTAATGTCACGAGATTTGCCAACGAGAGATCTAATAGCTCTTCGATTGGCAATCATCGATTCAATGAATGCATCCAGTCATTACAGCTGTCCGATATCCCCTTATCGGGCAGATCCTTTACTTGGTCGAACCTTCGCCATCTTCCAGCTATGGCGAAGCTCGACCGATTCTTGGTGTCCAATGTTTGGATCAACCGTTTTCACAACTCCTTTGCTCTTGCCTTACCTAATCCCTCCTCTGATCACGTGCCCATTGCGTTACATTCCGACTTTCATTTCCCTCGTCACCATCAATTCAGATTCGAAAAATTCTGGTTGGAAGACCAAGTTTTTGTTAACCTTGTTAAAGAGTGTTTATCGGTGATATCAGGGTCTTCAGGACTAGGTTCCATTCTTCTCAAACTTCACGCAATCAAATTCGGTTGTAAAGTCTGGCGTAACGAAAGACAGTTCAACACCAATTTCCTTAAAAAAATTTTACTGTCCTCCATTGAATCTATAGATAAAATGGAGGAGCTTGGTCCAATCTCGATTGATTTATTCAACGAGCGGAATTCGTGCAAACAACAATTCTCGGATATTCTGCATCAAGAACATGTGAAATGGGCCCAGAGAGCTAAATTTCGTTGGCTTAAAGAGGGTGACTGCAATACAGCTTTTTCCCATAATTTTGCCTCCCACAGGCAAAGAAGTAATCACATTTCTTCTATCAATCATGAGGGTATTGAACTCTCTTCCAACGAAGACATTCACCAATCTTTCCTCAATTTCTACAAAAATCTTATTGGTTCTCCCAAACCAAGGACTCTGAGCCTGGACTGGACTCACCTGTACGACGATGCTCATATCGACCTTTCTCCTCTCGAAGTTCCGTTTTCTTTGGAAGAAATCAAAGTGGCTGTTTTCGCTTTAAAAAGCGATGCGGCGCCGGGCCCCGACGGCTTTCCCGCCTTTTTCTTTCAAAAGTTCTGGGATTACTTCAAAGATGATCTTTTTCGAATGTTCGCTGAGCTTCATCTAGGTTCCTTTTCTTTCGATCGTATCAACTACGTGCATATTGTTCTAATTCCTAAGTTATTAGGGGCAAACTCTGTGGCGAACTTCAGGCCTATTAGTCTTATCAACTCCACGTTCAAAATTATCATGAAGGTACTGGCAGTTCGTCTTGGAGAGGTCATATCTCCCCTTATTGATCCGGCTCAATCGGGCTTTATAAAAGATCGTTTTATTCTTGACAGTGTAGCTACAGCCCAGGAAATTATTTCCTCTTGTCACAATTCTAAATCTGAGGGTATTCTCCTCAAACTCGATTTTCAAAAAGCTTATGATAATGTTTCTTGGGAGTTCCTTTTCGAGATTTTAAGCAATAGGGGTTTTGGCCCCAAATGGATTGCTTGGATCAAATCTAGTCTATTCGCGGGTACCTCTTCCATCCTCATTAATGGCTCGGAAGGTCACAAATTTAAGATCAAATGTGGGCTCAGGCAAGGTGACCCGCTGTCCTCCCTGCTATTCTCTCTTGTAGCAGACGTTTTCAGTAAACTCCTTTGCAACGCCTGAGACGCCCAGGTCATCGAAGGATTGGGAGAATCTCGTTCTTTCAATGGCGTACTGAACCTTCAGTACGCCGACGACACCATTATCCTAGCCAAACCCAATTCTCATACCCTCAGAAATCTGAAACTACTTCTCTACTGTTTTGAGCTAGCGTCTGGTCTTTCTATCAACTTTCAAAAATCTTCAGTTGTTTGGTTGGGAGGCTCTCCTAACAGGCAGGAGGAAATATCCGCGTTCTTTAATTGTCCAGTAGCTACTTTTCCTATTACGTACCTGGGTATTCCTCTGAGGTGGGGTAAACTTCATAGATCGGATTGGTCCCCGATGATCGACAAGATCGAATCCAGACTTTCGGTTTGGTCTGGGAGACAGTTGTCTCGCGGCGGTAGACTTATTTGCTCAACTCAGTTCTTTCGTCCATCCCCTTATACATGATGTCTTTCTACTTTATCCCGTCTTGGGTTATCAAAAGAATAGATCGTATTAGAAGTAATTTCCTCTGGTCTGGTTCTTCTATTTACAATCCCGGTTCGCATCTTTGTAACTGGAAGCTCATCTGTTCTTCTAAAATGGCTGGTGGTTTAGGGGTTTTGGACCTTAGACACCAAAATCTAGCCTTGCTAGGCAAATGGTTATGGAGATTTCTCAAAAGGGAGGATCTTCCTTGGATTAGATGTATCAAAGCCAATTACTATGTGGCCAATGATTGGTGGTGTTTCCCAGAACGCCCTCATAGGAAGTCCTCCCCGTTTTGGAAAGGTATCTGGAAAGCGGCAGCGGCTTTCAAGTGTGGTCTAAGCCATGGTTGTGCGGATGGATCCATGACCAGATTTTGGTCTGATATCTGGATCGGTAATTCATCTTTAGCTACCGCTTTCCCAACCATTTTCTGCCTTGCTGCCAACCCCCGGGACTCTAGTTTCAGAGTGCTATGTCATCAATGAAGGTCTTAGAGAATGGTCGATTCCTTTCTTGTCTAATCTTCCTCCCCTCTTATCTCCGGAGTTCGATAAATTGCTCGAACTCGTTAACAATGTGGACTGGCATGAGAAAGAGGATTTCTTCTGGAGATGGAATTCGTCTAAGACTTTTTCTGTCCATTCCTTCTACCTTTTCCTCAATTTCAGAGGGATTAGATCGCCTTTCTACGATGTGGTTTGGAACTCTTGTGCTCCGTTGAAGGTGAAGATTCTAGTGTGGTTAGCTTTCAACAATAAACTCCTTACCGTTGAATTACTCAACAAGAGAAATTTAGCATGGGGGCAATTGTGTCCGCTATGCGAGTCGTTTTCAGAGGACGCGCACCACTTGTTTATTGGTTGCGATTTCTCCCTGTCCCTTTGGAAAGTTGTCATTCTGGCTTGGGAATTGCCAGATATTCCGACCAGTCTGTCCGATTGCTGGACTAAGCGCCCTCCCAACCGTAATCTCCACAGTTCTTGGATTCTCTCCTTCCAGATTATCCTTTGGATAATTTGGAAAGAAAGAAATCACAGAATTTTCCGGCAAAATTACAC
The DNA here is from genome assembly GCA_017893485.1 of Hemerocallis citrina. Taxonomy (NCBI): domain Eukaryota; kingdom Viridiplantae; phylum Streptophyta; class Magnoliopsida; order Asparagales; family Asphodelaceae; genus Hemerocallis; species Hemerocallis citrina. The sequence goes on from CM030359.1 coordinate 205,516,181, forward strand.
TACCTCTCGCTCACTAGCTATTGAGTTACTACATCTGTTCAAGTTTTGGTCGACTTCTTTAAAATCAGAAGCTCGAGATAATTTGAAGTGTGATAGATTGGAGAAAGCTTATCTTTGTCTAATCAATCTCAATGCTATTTAACACCCTGTAGCTGTTTCGCGTTCTCTTTTTTACAGTTTGCTGTTCACTCGTTTTTTTCTTACCGATGTTCTATTTATCTATTTAGCAGGGTATTCTCATTTCTTTTCTCTATTTTGTTTGATCTTGCAGGATTAATGGGATATTTTGCCTTTCCTCTTATAGCTTTTGGATTGTTGTTTTGCCTTCATGCTTGGGCTGTTCTGACCTGGTGTTTAGTTGATGTTGATGCCAAGCCTCTGTTTTGGGTTGTTCTTCTTCCTCTCTGATCATTGTTATTGGTGGGTCTCGGCTGGGTATGTGTTTCGGTGGCATTGGATCTTCTCGGTCTGATTGCCATCTTCTGAGCTCATATGGTTAGAGCTCCTTACTTTACTTTTATCTCTAGGCTTATCCCCCTCTCTTGTTTGTAATGTTCGTATTCTCTACTGTTTCGAAGTTTTTCTAGTATATGTTTATATATGTTTATATCATGTTCTATGTTTTGTTTGGGGCTTGCGATTGGTCCCTTTGCGCTAGCAGTGCATTTCAGACTGTTTAGTTTTCATCTGGCACTTTTGTTAGCTTCATGGATTGTTCCGTTTTCCCCCTATTCTGAGCTGTGCATGTTAGTTCTTCGACTGTCTGGCTTAGTTTTGGGGCCATTGACTCATGCTCTGAGCGTAGAGCGATTACGGTCCATTTAGTCAGTCAGCCTCGGTTCGGGTGTTTTTCCGTTGGTGGAGCATTCTCGACTGTTTCGGTGTTTAGTTATGAAGTTGTTATCATGTGTTCGTTTCATGTTCAGAGTACTAATTGCTGAGGGTTTCAGAATTTCTTTCGTTCTCTGAGCTGGTTTCCCTCCTGCTGCGAGGGTTTAGTGTTTGGTCATGGGAGCTTCAGCGTTCTTATCGCTGAGGGTTTTTCTCGTGTGATTTCTTTCCTTGCTTCTACTAGCTTATCTTCTAACTTGTTTCATCTTAATTGATCCTTGCCCGTTCTGAAGTCTACGCTTTCTAGTGCGGAAGCTGTTTTATAGTCTCTTTTTTGTCCGCGTTGGTGCTCCTACCGTTCGAGATTTAAGGCCTCCGGCGTGCTTCTTCGACGATTGGTGTAGTGCTGGTTCGTTTCGAGCTCGGCGCTGCTGTCGATGGTCTTGTTCTGGTGCTTTTGCTGTTCCATGTGATTATTGTTGTATATATTGTTTACATCTTGTAAATCGTTTTCTTTCTGCATTAGGATTGTATGTACTTGATTATGATTTATATATTGATTTGTCTGGCTGGAGCCGTTTGGCTCTATCCGTTTCATCAAAAAACTTAACCCATACATCTACAACTTTATTATTTATAATATAGTTATACTTATATATACATTTAATTAATTACCTTATTATTTATATTTGCTTTTACACTTATATGTGTTATTATTATTTTATTTATTTTCCAATCTATATTACTCTCTACTATTAACTATTTTGCTATCATAATTGTTATTATTTTACACTTTCTCTTTACATATGTTAATACTTTTGTATTTTTATACCAGTCCATTTTATTTGATATTTTATTGCTAACTTATCTTCTATTGTTTGCCACTCATATATTATAACTTTTATACTTTTGTTTACTATTTACATTTTATTTCCATACAATTAATATTATATATTATTTCAGTAATATATTATCACTTTTACTATGGTTATACCTTGTTGCTACTACAACTACTTATATTTTCATATTTGTAATATTATTTATCTCATCATATATTATTTCAATAATGTATTGTTACTTTACTACTCTTTTATTTTCTTCCTCCAATTGCTTATAACATTCATAGTATAGTATTGTTGTTTCGTCATATAGTTTTTATGCTTATTTGCGTATAAAACATTATATATGGATTTCCTGTTGCATTCGACAATTTATAAATAATTTGATATATGCTATAGAATTTTTATGTAACTTTTACAAATGAAAATTTTATGATATTATTTTATAAACATCATTATAATTTTTACTATTATACTTATATTATATTGTTTATTCTTTTAGCTAAAATTTAACACTCATATTTTTTTTTCTCCATATAACAATATTCTCTTAAATTGCTACCTTCTTCTTATCTAGTAATATATATTCTTGGTTTACGATTTTAATCATTCATTCTTCCCGCTTTCTTTTAGTTAATTTATCTTTCCTCAAAATTTTCAAATTTCTTATTAGCTAGTGCTAACTACTTCTCAATTATTATGCTCTTCCAAATTATTTATCGGTTTGCTTTATATTTTTGATACTTTTCTGTTATTTTGTTTTACTATTTATTTCTTTATCATAATAATATCCTTTTATTCGCAGTAAATTTTTGTTACCTAATATTTAATTGTGCTCTTAATCTATTTTCAAAATTTTCAAATGCAATATAATATATATTATAAAACACCAAGAAAGCTATCAAGTGGCTCTCTTTCAATCCTTCCAAAATCAAAGGCCCAGATGTAATCTCACAAAACAGATTTTTCCCACCAAAACTCAAATTCAAATTCCCCCACCCAAAACAACTCTTTTATTTATTTAATTATTTCTCTTTTCTCTCTCTCTCTCTCTCTCTCTCTCTCTCTCTCTCTCTTCTATTCAAAAAATTAAGAAAATAAAAATTTTAAAAATTTTTAAAAAATAAAAAATTAAAGAACAAAAAAATTTAAAATTTAAAAACTTTAAAAGTAATTCAAAAAAAAAAACATAAAAAAAAATTTTATTTTTTTTAAAATTTGAAAAAAGTTTAAAATATTTTTTTTAAAAAATAAAAATTTGAAAAAAAAATAAAAAAATTTAAATTTTTTAAATTTTTTTAAATTTTTACAAATTTTAAAAATTAATTTTCTTTAATTTTTTTTTAAAATAAAAAAATTTTAAAAATTTTAAAAGTTAAAAAAATTAAAAAAGTTTAAAATTTGAAAATTTGAAAATCTCAAAGCAAATCCAAAGCAAATCCAAATCAAATGTCGAACCCCAATCAAGAGTTCGTGGCTGAGATATCTGATCTGCTGCTGATTCCGTATGGGTGACTCCCCTTTACCAAATCGAGCAGGAATATCAAGCGACTCCGTATCAGCGACTCCCTCCACCGAATTGAGAGCCTCTATATGCGATGCGACGACTCTAATTTCATCTCATTAACCGAATTCTCTTTCTAATTTTTAATTTTTTGTGTGCAGAGGATTACTCAGTTTTTTGCTCACTCGAATTTTGTGTGTGCGTGAGATCTAAGTTCAGAGAGGTATGATTGTTTTATTTTTGGGTTTAAAATTTTTAATTTGGTGATTTATTTGATGAGTTTTTTTATTTGTTTTGATTTAAGGTGTATGCAAGTGAGAGATAGATTATTTGATGGCCTCAATTTGGGCTTCCAAACCATAGCAGGACTGGTAAGCTGACTAGCAACGTAAAATAACTTGGCAAATATGCAACATTAATTTCTTTACTGCAAGAGAAAATGCTATCGTGAAGTGTTCCCTTCACTGGTTATCAGAAACCAGGGATAACATAACATATAAGAACTTTTAGTGTTTGTTTGGATATGTAGGATTGGGATGACTGGAGTTTACCAGTGAAGGGTGCAAACTCTTCACTCAAGAAAGGCAGCTAAAGTAAATTTGTTATTTATCCATTTTAATTTTTTTAATAAATGTGCAATGGGGAGACAAAGTGGAGATAAAAGAAATGATTAGCTTGGATTAGAGTTTTGAGAACTTCATGTATTTCATTTTGGTTGAAATAATAATAAGAGGTATTTCAATTGCAAACTGAGTCTCAGACAAACAAATGTTTAGATTATTGGTATTGTAGATACCTTCACACATGCACTTGCATTACCATTGTATTTAGACATGCTCAAAGTGGTTATGAGATTAGAGTAAGCTCTATAAAACCTATATGATAATGTCATTGCATCACTATTACAAGTATCTAAAAGTGATGCTGAAGTTAAAAAAAACTCTATGTAGTGTTTCTAACAAACTATATGCATTCCAAGTAAGTTCAAGCTAATGATCAAGAAGGCGATGGTTGAACATAAAGGTAGATATACTGCTTCCTCATATAGTATGTTTGCTACTTAAATTAATTTGATGGATCTCCAAAAATATTTTATGTAATCGAACCAGGTGCACCGTTCCGAAGACGTGCCGTAGGCACGTGTCAACGGGCAAACCTAGTTTGTCTATACTATTTGAATGCTTTTACTCTTTGCACTTACGTTTCTTTTCATTCTTACTTATTTCCATACTTCTATTTTTGTTTTACTCATTCTCATACTACTTCTTACTACTTTTTTTGTTTACTATATTTATTTTTAAAGCATCTGTATATTACTATGATTTCCTTATTTCTTCCCAATTACTTTGTCTTCCGATTTCACTCACAATTGATGACTTGATTTATATTTTCCTTTTACTGCAGTATCTAATACTTTATCAAATATCGTTTTGTATGAAAATTTCTTTCAGTCTATATTATCTTTCATTGTCACATCCCTTTTATACTTATTATTTTTTTTTCTTCTAAAACTTTCGTGTTTTGTTCTTTTTCACGTTGATACTCATAGTTCCTCATTTAATTTGCCTTGTTTTCCACATTACATATTTTTATACTACATTTATTTTCTTAATATTTGCAGTTTTTCTATATACAATAATGATTTTCCTTGGTGTGTACATGATACAATTTTTACCCTAGTAAGTTCTGATGACAGAACTATTCTAGGGGGGAGACTGTAACACCCCGCAAAATTGAGTTATGATAATTTTGTTGTAACACCCCGGATTTTATTATGCTTGTATATATATGTATGTATATTGTTAGTATGTGTGCAATTGATTGTAGTATTATGGGTCGATTTTGCCATCGTGGTGGATGGTTAGGGCTACGGGATAGTTTTTGGGAGAGTTGCATTCCAAGGATGCACGAGAACGAGACGGACCGATACTAGTATAACTGCTAGTTTTCGGCACGACGCACATGCAAATATAACACGGTATGGTACTACAGTGAATATAGGTTGCGTGCGCTCGTTAAAACACGCATCTCACACTCGTTGGAGCTCATTAAGGGTTAAGGGTTATGTTGGACAGCCAACACAACTAACACCAAAACCATTGGCTACAAGCCATGGTTTTTCCTAAAACCACCTATAGCCTAAACCTACCCCCCCCCCCCCCCCCCCCTCTTGTCAAATCCGGCCTATTCACCTCCCATCACCCTCATTTCCCACTTCATTTCCTCCCTTTTGCTCTAGAAATTTCAGAAAGAAAACACCTCAAAAGAAGGAGGAGAGAAAGAAGAAGGAAGTGAAGAAGAAGGATCAAAAGGAGATTTCCAAGAGAAGAAGCTTGAAGAAGTTCCTTCCACTACTACAACCAAGGGTGGGAAGTTTCTCTCAACTTGAAATTCTTGTCTTTTAATTAAATTTGGTTGCATGCATGTGTGCTAGAATGCATAGGATTGCTCTTCTAAAGGTTAGAAGTAGAAGTCAGAATTGAACTAGGAAAAACTGGTTCGGAGTACCATTTTGTGGATTTTTCCGAGAGCAAAATATGATGAATCTGACCATGAAATTAAAAGGGTTTGTTCATATATGTGTTAGGATCATTCATGATTTATTTCAGATTTTTCTATGATCATTTGATATGCTAACAAAATTGTGAGATGGATATATGTCGGAAGGCAGACTCAGAAAAAGAAAAACAGGATGACTGATATTGTAGGAATTTTCGTGATTTATTGCAGCAGGATATTGGTCTGAATGTTTACTCAATATTCCTGAATGCATTTTGATTATGTAAAAAAATCAGTGAATTATTTGGATAATTTTAGAGGCATGAGAAAAATCTATCTATAACCAGTATCTGATGTTGAATTAGAAAACATGATGATTTCTGTGCTAACTTGCAAAAGCTATTACTCACTGTATAATTAGAATTTTGACATGAGGTCTTTTGTATGATGTTGGGTATGATGTCTAGTGTCACCACCATAAATTTTGTGTCAATTGAACAAGTGTACAATTTACTGTGATTTTGTGATTGAGCACTGTGCTGTTTTCAGCCAGTTTTGATACTCTATAAAGATTGGAAATTGAGACCTGTTAGAGGCATATTTTGAGGATCATGACTCAGGAGAGAGTTTTAGGGGACACCTAGACCTTTCCAACAAAACTGATTTGAGGTAATGCCAGTGAAAGGTTGAATTATTATGATTTTTGTAAGACTGGACAGAGGACTAGAGTAGAGCTGAGTGCTCTGAATTGGAGAGACCAATTGTGTGAGTTGGTGTATCGATGATAGATGAGTGTGTTAGGGTGACTTAATGGTATAATTTGGACTCATGAACCACTAGAAAGTTGTTGAGGACACCAAAACCCTTCTACAGAATTTGAGTTTGTGTCGTTCTGATGAACGAGTAGGATTTTTGTGTTAGTGGTAAGGTGCAGCCCGTGCGCAGGAAGCACGCAGGTTGGAGCTCGAGAAGCTATTTCGACGACTTAGGTGGTTGAATTTAAGCTCGTGATCAACTAGGAAGTCGTAGCCTAGGATTGTACCTTTCCAGGTTGGGCCCATACACTCCAATCGGAGTTGTATCGATAGAGAGATGACCATTTGAGATTCGGGCAGAAACCCGTAGGTCGCTTAGTCTGGGTTTGAATTAAGGGTTGTGAAAGCATTTTTTCCCTTGTGTGTTATTTGAGTCGATGACTCGTGTTTAGGAGTGGTTAATCTATGTTATTGAGGTTGTTGACTCCCCGAGTGGGATGGGTGACTTGAGTTAGTCATTAGGGTAAAGGATACCCTGCACCTATCAAGCCTATATTATTAGACTTCTGCCGAGCGTAGGACATCCGAACATGCCAGTGAGTGGAGCTCACGGGGCAATTATATATTTACTGCCGGAGTAGCCGCATGCGTAGGCCATTATGCTGGACGAGTCCAAGCAGGAGAAGTGGCGAACCGGATCGGTATCGCCAGGGGCCAGAGGCTGATAGGCAAGTGTGGAAGCAGTAATTCTTACCCGAAATAATTAGAGTAAGGTAGGAGTTAGAATGGTCATTAAGGGATTGGGAAATTGCATTAGTCCTAGTAAACCATAGTCTGTGTTGTATCTTCCAGTCGTAGGGATACGTTCTCGGCCGCTAATGGATTGCGTCCCCGGCTCGTATCTCGATCTGTTGATTCCCAAAGTTCTGCCGAAGTAAGGTGCGGGAGTGTAACACCCCGAATCCCAAATACACTGAATTCGAGATGTTCTAAGGATTTTTCCGCTTCCTTTAGTACAATTTTACGAGGAAATTTGAACTTTTTACTTTACATCAGAGTTTACATGATTATATTACACTTTACATTGCACAGCGGAAGAAAAATTTACAACAATTGAATAAATGTACAACAACATTGTATAATCTTTAAGTATCCTTTCCTCTTTAACCTTTATCATGTCATTTACCTGCATATAAGACTGTGGGTACGTCAGTTTATTCAACTGACGATCATTATACATGGCCATCCTCTCTATGCCGGAAATAGTATAACTTATTTTCCATATTTAGCAAACACAAACTTGTCACATATCAAACTAAAGGGACTACCCTATTGATGTCGTGTTGTGATTGTGCACTTAGTCCTTAATGCATTTATTTATATTACATGACACTAATGCGCACTTGTTCGGATTCTATGCATCCCATACTGCATAGGTCCGAGGGCAAGCCCTTAATCGTTCTTCATCTTTGTAGGGTTCAATCCCTCGCCATGACTTAATCTACTACTGTAATTACGGTAGGTATCTTAGATGATCTATGAGTACAAGCACGTGTACAGAAAATCCTGGAGGGGAATCCCACGTCATGTCACGACGCATCGTGACGATAGCCTGTGGCAATTCAGCCTCACTTCATGGCACACGATCCTCTTGCAGTCACCAAACATCCCACAAGCGTCGCCACCGGGACGATAATTCTGGAGTAGTGCCCACGCCATGTCTTGACGCATCAAGCAGGCAGCCTGTGGATCACTCTCACACCGCCAATCCGATGGCCCTCATACTCGTGTTTTTCTCCTACTTTCATCACGTCTCCACTATGTACTAATCCTTAGTTTTTATCAAAATCATGAACAAAAATCAAAGCTCTAGAGTTAGCCTCTCCACTAAACCGGACTTATTCATTCATTCAAACACGACCAACCTTGGTCTTTTTTGTCAATTTTCATTTCATTTATTTCCAAATGCCGGGGGAGACTTAGCTACTCTTTTTGTTTCAATTTTCAATTCACAATTTCCAAATCGAGCATTTCCAACTCATAAATTCCCATGTTGAGTCATCATACTCAAAAGTATTTCTCTTTTCAAATCATGATTTCTAATTCGTTCAAATAGTCCATAACTATACATGAATTTTAATTATTCATCATGTAACTCATGAAATGTTACTTTCACATTGAAATTCACATCACTAACGAATATTCACATTTCATATTTTTCATACTATTCTCAAATGAGAATAATTTGCATCACATCACACAATATAATTTCTTTTTACCACATTAATTCTCTAATCCTTCATTTCAAGTCATTTTTGCAAGATATAATTTCACAACAATAAAAATATAGAACCATAGTTCTATTTACACATTTTTTTCTCAAATCATGTTTTATTTCATGCAAATGATCCCCAAATTATTTTTCTTAAGTCCTACATATTTTTAGAAGAATAGTCATATTTTTTTCCTAATTTTTTGATCATTAAAACATCCAAAAAAACATTTTTTTTATAACTGCCGAGCCCCAGATTCGAACCCAGCACCACAGAGAAGACAGCCGAAGGCACAGGCCACTAGGCCGCTTGCGCCAGCAGTATAGATAGGCGCTGAGAGTATTAAATACTCCCGGCCGCTGATCTTATACGTTTAAAAGAAGGAAACAAAAGTATGGTGCCACAGAGATTCGAACCAGCAACCCTAGGCCGAAGGGCACTGTAGCGATCAGAGCCATCCCGACCGCTTGAGCTATGCGCTCAAGTTGTCACTAGCTTAATTCAAATTTCATTTAACCCATACTCTCTGTTATTTAGAATATTTCGACGTTCATCAAAATTTCATTTCACATTGTTCTTACTAACACATTGTAAAAATTCCAGATTAATCGTTTTCATCCTGAATTTTATTCTAGTATATGAAAATAATTTTCTTAAATAATTAAACATATTTTTCTCAATAATTAACACATTTCTACCATATAATTTGGTTAATGTGATATACTACTACTAATACATTCTTTTTCGATATTATAATTTCATTAATCTCTATACCAATTCTCTACTCTTATTCATTTTCCAAACATAAAAATTACATCTCAATTTATTCGTTACAACGCCATACAAAGTTTCCAATTTAGCACATAAAAGTGACATAGTCGATATACTAATTTTTTGCACATAATTTTTCATGCTACTAACAAAGGTTTCTTCACACAATTTATAACCATATTCGTATTGCACACAATCTTGAATTTTACTAATAGCAACACACATAATTTGCAAATCAACAATTCAATCAATTAAAGATCATCTTTTCAATTAAATGTGCATTCTTATTAATCATTTTCATGCATCATTTTGCTAATTAGATCTACCATGCATTCCTATGTTAGAAATAGGGAAAATTTACCCACCTTATTGAAGAAAGATACAATTAACAACCTCCTAGACGAATGTCCTTGCAACAAGAGTGCACCTCCTCCTAGACGACGCGCACACAAGCCTCCAAGCACACTTCACCGAGAGCTCCTTGATGGTAGCCGGCCTCTCCTTTCCTCCTTGATGTTACAAGCACAATCCCACACACTCTCAATCTTTTAACTCACAAAATCACTACTAGATAATATAATTTAGACTATAGGTTTGGAGGGATTAATAAGCACAAGAATAACTAGCTAGGGGGGGGGGGTATTTATACTAAAAATCAAAGAGAATGGAGGGCTAGGATCAAGTAGTTGGTTATAAGATGGAGGGCTAGGATGAAAGTAGGAGTTGCATTAACTACCCACAACCAAGTAACCACCACACCATGATTTCCATTAAAATTTTGATTTTCCCTCCAAAAGAAGCAATCCGGCCTACTTGGGGAAGTGCATTTGCACGTGTACGTGCAATGCATGTGCATGCCACTTGGTCCAAAAGTTGTACATTAAATTTTTGTATAAAAATAAAATAGTCTTTAAATTGTATTCTACATGACAAGTTGTATAAAAATAGTCCATGGGCTTTAGTTTTTGGGCCAAAATAATTATTATACAATTAATAAATTAAATTAACTTTGGGCTTTTAAAAAGGAAAAGCTTTTTGTCTAATTAAAAGAAGGCTTTTGTATAAAATAATTAAAAGCACATATTAAAATATCTTTACTCATCTTGATGAAAATATTTACTAAAAATATTGCACGTGCACACTACGTGCAAAATAAATAATTTTTTCATTAAATGAAAAATCAGGGCATTACAGGGAGGCCCGGAGGATTTGACCTCCCGTGGTGCTCACGTCCCTAAAGCGCTGGTTTTGTATTTTGTGGTTTTTGGTATATATCAGTTCATTACCCGATTAGGGGTGAACACGCATGCGTCAGTCCATGGGTGGACATGTGGAACCAAGGGTCGTAAGGACCAGGTTCAATGCGGTTTCTAAGGAGGTCCGTACGCGGGTACCAACTGGCGGTGACCACTTGGGCACTGCAGGGCGGAATTAGACCGACCGCTGTAATCTTCTTGGGCGACGGATAGTCTATTGGGAACTGGAGTGTGTACAAGAGTAGGGTGCATGGCGAGGGTTCGAATCCCTAACTGTGGAGAAAGACGGCTAGATTTGGGGGCGTATGTAGTATGGGATGCATTCGTGCTCCAAAGTCTTACTTGCATTAGAAGTTAGACATGTGAGTTTGCTGCATCTAGTCATAGGGTCATGTCATAACACTGCACTAGAACCCGAATCCACTAAACCCTTATCTTGGCACACACTTTTCCTTTTTTGCATAAATTATTAGTTGTGATTGAATTTTAGAGGATCGCTGTTATCACCAGCTTTGCGTCAGTCGAAGTACTGACGTTTCCCACTTTTTAGGTATCGGTTATACCTTCCGAACAGGTGCAGAGATATCAGAGTCGCGCAGCAGAAGCCTGAAGCTGAGGAGCAAGTCCCAGGGGAGCCGATGGGCCGCTCAGCGAAGTTCTGCAAGTAATCAGTCGATTACCATTCTAGAAGGCATCTGATAGCTTTACAAGAGGAGTCTGTAAATACTTGTAATAAGTTGTAATGAATTGATGTAATTTGTACTCCTTGTCCAAGAACAAGTTATCGGTTGTAATCAATGATGTAATGACTTATTTGGCGAATAAAAAAAAAGTTTTTAAGTTTTCATGTTATTACTGTGTTGAGATGCATTTGAAGGTAAAGATTCTGGAAGGTGTCACGGATGTCCGGTAACGTGGATCCGGAGCACTACAGAAGTTGGTATCAGGGCTGACTTCAAATTGCAGTCTAACACGGTAGGAAATTAGACTTGAAGGCTAGATAAAATGATTCTAGTTGACAAATAGGATGATTATAAATCATATGGTAGCGCTACAACTTATGATTATGATCTTCCCTATATGTGAACCAGTCTCAGCTTACTTCATTTTTGCTAACATGCTTGGAGCAGTCAAGTCCAAAAGTGTGGCTAGTCTGTTACCAGACATTAGTGGAGGCAAACAGAACAAGATGTGTCTGTGATTCCGAAACTAAACCCTGTTTATGTTTTGTAGATGGTATTCGAAGATATCTTCATCCAGGATGGGTCAGTGGGTAAGCCAATGCCTACAAGGAAAACGATAATGATGGAGGAAGAAATGAAGAAAGTGCTACAGGAGACCGAAGGTGAGGAGAACTCTCCTCCACCATCGCTAGACCCAACGGCAGAGCAGCAGAGGATAGCCATCGGGTATCTGGAAATGAAAAGGGCGAGGGAACGCAGGGACAAGGCGATCCACCGGGCCTAGCAGCAGATCAAATTTCATCAAGCACAGATGAAACACCTGAAGAAAGAACGAAAGCAGCTTCAAGATGGTATGACACACCTTCAGAACCGCTGGTGGGGACTTCAGAAGGGTCCCAAGCCAAAAACTACTGGAAAAAACACCAAACCTTCTAAAGGAGAATACCCCAAGAGAACAATTGCGACTAAGAGTTGCTACAAATGCGGGGAAGTCGGACACTACAAGTCGTGTTGCCCAGCAGCGATCAAGGGTTGTTTCAACTGTAAGGAACTTGGGCATGTCAAGTCAAATTGCCCAGAATTACAAAGGGGATGCTCATCGAGCAAGTAACCGGATAAATGACAAGGTGAAGATAATATGTGGACCTACTATATTTTGATATCTTTTGGAAGCTGAAGAAGTAATGTAATCAAGTTTAAGTTGTATTTTGGGTTTATGGAAGTTGGTGGACGATGTACTGTTGTAACAAGACATATATATATAAATCGAATTTTGGCAACAGTCTTGTTTGATAGTGGATGGACTCATTCTTTTGTGTCAAAATCTTTTTTGAGAAAATTAAGATGCACACAAAGGGCAATCCCAGAGTTAGCTTTGACGGTAGCTACGCCGTCAGGGGCAATCCTTACTACAGATCTATGCTATAGGGGATGTAAGCTCCAGATTAGCGGAGAAACCCCAAGTATCGATTTGTTGGAGTTGGGTTTTGCCGGGACAGATGTCACTATTGGCATGGATTGCATATCGAGGCACATGGCAAGCATTGACTGCAAGGAGAAGAAGGTAGTTATTTCAGCTGAAGGAGTGGAACTTGTATTCCATGGGGAGCAGAGATCGGAGGCAATGACTTTCGCAACTGCTAGTGAAGTACGGGTACCAGAAGAGGTGAGCAAGATACCAGTGGTGAGGAATTTTCCACTTGTATTCTTAGAGGATTTACCTGGAATTCCCCCACACCGTGATGTCAAGTTTAGCATCACAATTCAACCAGGAAGCGCTCTAGTATCCAAAGCACCCTATTGAATGGCACCAGTTAAGCAGATTGAGATCAAGAAGCAGATTGAAGAGTACTTACAGAAAGGATTTATCAGACCAAGTGCATCGCCTTGGGGAGCACCAGTATTGCTTGTTAAGTAGAAGGACAGTTCGTCCAGGAGGTGTATCGATTATCAGGAACTGAACAAGTCACTATTCAGAACAAGTACCCAATTCCCAGGATTGACGATTTGTTCGATCAGCTTCAGGGAGCAGCAGTATTTTCCAAGATTGATCTACGGTCTGGATATCATCAGGTACGAGTCAAGGAAGAGGATGTACCTAAGACAGCTTTTCGAACTCGACATGGACACTATGAGTTCTTGGTAATTCCGTTTGGAGTGACCAATGCTCCAGCTATTTTCATGGACTTAATGAACAGAATTCTACGGCCGTTTATCGACTCATTTGTCGTGGTCTTCATCGACGACATTTTGGTATATTCAAGGATGGAAAAGGGTCATGCTGAACATCTAACAGCGGTCTTGAGCAAGTTACAAGAGCATCAATTGTATGCCAAATTATCTAAGTGTGAGTTCTGGAAATCGGAAGTTGCATTCCTAGGCCATATCCTTTCTAAGGAGGAGTGGCGACGGATCCTCAGAAGATAGAGGCGGTCAAGGAATGGCCCGAATACGGTGAAGGAAGTAAGAAGTTTTCTAGGTATGACTAGGTATTATCGAAAGTTTATCCAGAATTATGCAAGGATAGTTGTACCCCTTACAGCTTTGACCAAAAAGAACCAAAGTTTCGACTGGACGGAGAAGTGTGAAGGAAGTTTTCAGGAACTGAAGAACCGTTTGATCTCCGCACTTATATTGGTTTTACCTCAGGAGGATAAGGACTACGTCATCTACAGTGATGCATCGTATTTGGGGTTCGGATGTGTGCTGATGCAGGAAGGCAAGGTTATAGCGTATGGTTCGAGACAGCTACGACCACACGAGAAGAACTATCCAACCCATGATTTGGAACTTGCAGCGATAATTTTTGCTTTGAAATCATGGAGACATTATATGTATGGAGCAAGGGTGGAAATTTACACTGATCACAAGAGCTTAAAGTACATCTACCAGTAGAAGGATCTCAACTTAAGGCAGAGGAGATGGTTGGAAGTACTCGAGGACATCTGGCCTGAGATTATATATCATACAGGAAAAGCCAACGTGGTAGCAGATGTGCTCAACAGGAAGAGAAGTGTGTCAACATTGATAGCGATCCGGAGGGAGCTAGATGAAGAGATCAGGCAGGCAGGCATCGAAGTGGTTACACAACACATAAGTGCAGTTCTGGCACAGTTGGTGTTACGACCAAGCTTGGATGAGCGAGTGAAAGAGGCTCAGACCAAAGATCCAGAGATGGAAGATTTGAAGATGCAAGTGCATGAAGGAAAATTGGCAGAATTCAGTATAAGAGAAGGTTCACTGTGGTTTGGTAACCGACTATGTGTACCAAAGGACGAGGAGTTGAGGGAAGACATCATGAAGGAAGCTCACTCCACATTACTCACGATTCACCCCGGAAGCACCAAGATGTATCGCGATGTGAAGCAGCACTATTGGTGGTCAGGGATGAAGCGAGATATAGCAGAGTTTATCGCCAAATGTTGACGTGCCAACAAGTTAAGGCCGAAAACCAGAAACCAGGAGGATTTTTACAGCCTTTACCCATTCCGGAATGGAAATGGGAGAACATCAGTATGGATTTTATCACTGGGTCACCCAGGAGCCCTAAAGGAAATGACTCAATATGGGTGATTGTGGATCAATTGACCAAGTCAGCCCATTTCTTCCAGTAAAGACGACCTGGACAGTCGAGAAGTTGGCCGAGGTCTACATTGAGAACATAGTAAAGCTACATGGAGTGCCAGTGTCGATAGTATCCGACCGAGATGCCAAATTTACGTCTTGATTCTGGCGAAGTCTATAGTCAGCGTTGGGAACTAGAACAGACTTTAGCACAGCTTTTCACCCTCAGACGGATGGACAGACGGAGAGAGTCAACAGGATTATCGAGGACATGTCACGGGCATGCATTTTGGACTCGGAGGAAGTTGGGAAAAATACTTAGCCTTGGTAGAGTTTGCTTATAATAACAGCTATCAGGCAAGCATTGGCATGGCCCCGTACAAAGCTTTGTATGGACGAAGATGCAGGACGCCGATTTGTTGGTTCGAGGTAGGAGAGCGGCAGATGTATGGACCAGAAATCGTGCAACAGACGTCGGAGTAGATCGAGCTTATTCAGAAGAGGCTTCAAGGAGCACAAAGCAGGCAAAAGAGCTACTCGAACAACCGCCGAAGAGAGTTGGAATTTGAGGAAGGCGACTCCGTATTTCTCAAGGTATCGCTGACCTAAGGAATTATCAGGTTTGGAAGGGCGGGAAGTTAGCTCCGAGGTATATTGGACCATACAAGATTCTGAAAAGGATTGGCAGGATGGCTTATAAGTTGGAGCTGCCGGGCGAGCTATCTCAAGTGCATGACGTGTTCCACGCCTCTATGCTACGGAAGTATGTCCCGGATTCGAGCCATCGGTTGCCAGAGGTTCCGAAAGATTTACAGATAAATCTTTCCTGTAGAGAGAAACCAGTCGGGATACTTGATCATCAGGACAAGGTACTGAGAAACAAGGTTATCCCGATGGTCAAAGTTCTCTGGAAGAACCAGTTCATGGAAGAAGCCACGTGAAAGCCGGAGAGCCGCATGAAGGCTTTATGTCTGGATTTATTTTAAGTATTTCGGGTTTATCTTCTTTTGTTTGTTGTGTTCTTTTCTCCCGCTAGGAACGTTCTGGGGATAGAACGACTCTAAGGAGGGAGTGATGTAACACCCCGGATTGTATTATGCTTGTATATATATGTATGTATATTGTTAGTATGCGTGCAATTGATTGTAGTATTATGGGTCGATTTTGCCATCATGGTGGATGGTTAGGGCTAGGGACGGTTTTTGGGAGAGTTGCATTCCAAGGATGCACGAGAACAAGACGGACCGATACTAGTATAATTGGTAGTTTTCGGCACGACGCACATGCAAATATAACACGGTATGGTACTACAGTGAATATAGATTGCGTGCGCTCGTTAAAACACGCGTCTCACACTCGTTGGAGCTCGTTAAGGGTTATGTTGGATAGCCAACACAACTAACACCAAAACCAATGGCTACAAGCCATGGTTTTTCCTAAAACCACCTATAGCCTAAACCTACCCCCCCCCCCCTATCAAATCCGGCCTACACACCTCCCATCACCCTCATTTCCCAATTCATTTCCTCCCTTTTGCTCTGGAAATTTCAGAAAGAAAACACCTCAAAAGAAGGAGGAGAGAAAGAAGAAGGAAGTAAAGAAGAAGGATCAAAAGGAGATTTCCAAGAGAAGAAGCTTGAAGAAGTTCCATCCACTACTACAACCAAGGGTGGGAAGTTTCTCTAAACTTGAAATTCTTGTATTTTAATTAAATTTGGTTGCATGCATGTGTGCTAGAATGCATAGGATTGCTCTTCTAAAGGTTAGAAGTAGAAGTCAGAATTGAACTAGGAAAAACTGGTTCGGAGTACCATTTTGTGGATTTTTCCGAGAGCAAAATATGATGAAATAGACCATGAAATTAAAAGTGTTTGTTCATATATGTGTTAGGATCATTAATGATTTATTTCAGATTTTTCTATGATCATTTGATATGGTAACAAAATTGTGAGATGGATATGTGTCGTAATGTAACCCCTGTTTTTCGCTTTTGGTATTTTGAGGATATTCTTCATTTTTTTGAATTATTATTTTCCATTGTATTTTTCGGAATAACAAAATTTAATTATTTTTATTCTATAATATTTTTCTGGCAGTTTTGACTTCCTTTTTGCTGTTGTGCGCTGTTTGGCCGTTTTTCGACATTTTGAGCTCTTTTACTCAATTTCTTGATCTCGTTCATGTATAAATATTATTTTAGGGTCATGGTGAATTTTTAGGGAAGTTTTGACCAATTTGAGATTTTTGGCCCTTAAGGAGATTTTTAGGAGCTATAGGATTCATTGTATTTTGTATCCCCATTTGAAATCTACCCAATATCCATTATCCAATTGTATACCTATGGTTTTCTATTGATATCCACTACCCATTAACTCACATTTGATCTCCTATATATACCCCTAATACTAATTAATCCATAACCCTAATATTTTTCTCTCTCCCTCTCCTATTCCAAACCGGCCTCCTTCCCAAATACCCCCGGCCTGCCTTCTTCTACCCTAGGGCAACCTTCCCCTGCCCTCTCTTGCCTTGGCCGACCAACCATATCTCCCTTCTCCGCTATTTTATACTACTTCGCCTCGATTCTACCTCGTCTCTCCTCATTTTGTGACCGGCCAAGCACCAAATCAGCACCATACGACCCCAAGTCAGCGATCAACACCTCTCTTCGCTGATTTGACAAGTGGGCATCTCCCACTTCGGTTCGTGTGTCGAACGGATCAACCGTTGGCGCATCTTGTTCGTGGGATTCGCTCGAAATCGTGCTAGAAGGCGTCTTGCTCGTGGGTTTTCTTTGAAAGGCTTGGATTCGTCGCGTTCGTCATCACAAAAAGGCAAGTAACTTGTACTTAAATTTCTTAGGTTGATACAAGTAGAAAGTTCACACATAGGATAGTTTGAGACTAGAGACGGACAAAGATCATGTTTTTAATTGTGGGTTTCGTCTCTATTGTTCAAAACAGGCCATAGACGACTTAGGACATGAATTTTGATAGGGTTATGCCTTAGGATTCACCCTAACGCGATTTTAATCGCGTATGTGACATATTGTGTAACCGATGTTTGATTGAACGCCCATATGAGAAATACTAGATTTTGACATGTTAGTTACCCTCTTTTATGATAATTAGACATTGGGTATACAGCGATGCGATTCGAATTTGGAAGAGTTTGGATTACTTTTGTAGAAGTTACGACGTTTTGAAGTTTAGTTGAGAAATCTGGAAATTTGGATGTAACTGGATTGATTGCTGTTTTTACCTGGATTAGAGTCCGAATCTCAACATGACTATTTCTGAGAAATTCGTAGATAACTGAATCTATTTTCTAACCCCACTGATTTCACCCTGTTTGGACTTCGTATGAATTAGTTATGATTATTTTAGTGCCTGTGTATCGGTAGTTTCCAGATTCAGTTCGGAGTAATTTTTGTAGACAAACTATTTTCAAGACCAAAGTTAGACATAATTTCATGCCACAAGATTTTGTCCTGTATTTCACCATGATGTTAGGTAGTTCTCTAATTTTTGTGATAATTAAAAGATGAGTTTTGAGTGATGCCTTACATCCTTTTCTAGATGTCACTTTTGCTGTAAACTGCGTGTGATTGTACGTTGAATGCCGTGTTCACCTTGTTTTTAATTATTGTATGAATATTTTGTGTGAGATATGAAAGTTGGGTAATTGTATCTACTTTCATCCCGTTTTGGAGGAAGTGGATTTTGATGCGTTGTGTGCAAGATATGCATGATTTTGTACAGCGGTGTTAAAGAATTCCAGATCCATCAAAACTGTGTTATGTGTTATTTTCTATTTTTGAAAACATATCTATACTTTCTGTAAAAATATGAAAATCTATATTTTGAGACTATACATATAGGGGATTACCCCAGAATTTTCGTGGATTTAATTAACAACTTTGTATGCTGTTTTCATGTGGTTTAAGTTCTTCCCCTGTTTTCTGGCTGTACATGAAAACTGTGTTGAATTGTGTTTTAAGTCGAGACGTTGTGAAATAGAATATGAATTTATTATGCCCGTTAGAAGCGTGAGGAAGTCTAGTTTCCATATCCTTCGACGGATCATGATTTTCATGCCTGTAGATCTTCGGATCACTGTTTTTGTACAGACTGGTCTTGCTGTCCTGTTTATAAATCTATACCATTTTGCTCGTATTTGTGAATGTTTTGTACCTATACTTACTGATCTAATTCCCTGAGTATAAACCTGAGTATAACCTGTTAGTTTGACATCATTTAGCACACTCTCATGCCTGTGGATGATATTATTAATAAAAGTAACTAAGCCGGGGTTTAAAGGAAGATTCTATTAGTGGAAGAAATAGAAACGTGTACTTGGAAGAGGACTAGTGTCCTACCTGCCTGTTTATCTGTTTCTGACGCTGTCTACATTGCTTCTTATGTAAGAAGGTGTAGAGTAGAAGAGAGCCACTGGGTTCTGTCTGTTTCCTGTACCCAAGTACATTGCCCTATGGACTCTATTATGAAAATCTTAAGCGCGAAATTGTTTGTTGTAGCAACCATGTGATATAATTTGGGGCACATGTCGTGCTACCTAGATAGTTAATAAAAGATTAGACTTAACATAACCTGATGATCCTGTTTACCTGATTCATGATTTCCTGTTACATGATTACCTGATTATCCTGTTACCTGTTTTTCCTGATGCTTGATACATGTTTTCCTGATTACCTGAATTCCTGATAATCATACATGCTACCTGTTACCTGTTGACACTAGACATAGGTTTATCCATACCTGTTAGTATATCCTGTGGTTAGATAGTGTCCATGTGCTTGTATCCTATTCTATTTGTGACCCGGACTTGCCATTGACGGGTACTGTGTTTTCTTCTTTTCCTTTTTCCTGCATTCGATGATTGCAGATTATGGTGGACAGATTCAAGATGGTACTGGTGGCTCGCAGTATTAGATGCTGATATTATTATTTCTGTTTCCTGTTATAACATTATTCTGTATCCCTGAGACTTGATTCATTTCTTTATTTGAGACACGTGTATTATTTATTTTGTTTTGGGCGATGTGACCCAGAATATTTGTTTTCCAGACTCTATTTTATTTGAGAACAAGATATTGATTTCAATTAATTCCTGTAGGTGAAATTATCTCGATGTTGCATGTTGGTTCCACTCTTTGCTTCCGATTGCGATATTTTGACTCTGATATATGTTGACTCTGATATACTGCCTGAGATATGTTGTAAGATTTCTGAAACAGCTTAAGGATGATTATATTCATTCGGTGGCCTTGTGTTACGTGCCCGTATTCTGTATTTTTGGGAAGCGGGGCGTGACAGGGTTTTTAAGTGGTATCAGAGCATCAGGTTTGGCTAATGTATTAGTTGCCTAATATATTAGACAAGCTTGACTCGAACGGGAATCTGTGTTATATATCACCAACCATGCATGCAAAATTGAAATATGACACCAACACAGAATCTGGATGCTAACTGTTTTCGGTTTTTGCAGACTATGGCTCGTAAAGGTTCTACCTCTGAATCTCAAGCTGATCCGATTGAGGCTGTCACTGCTGTGCTTGAGCGGCTGATTAATCAGCAGCAAAACCACAGTGATCTGGTGATGGCTGCACTTGAAGCTGCTAGGGTTCCGCCTCCTGTTGCGCCTGTGCAGGCAACTCTTCCGCCTCGCCCAGGGACTATTACGGACTTTATGAGGCTGCATCCCGATCATTTTTCCGGCACTGAGATGCCTTTGGAGGCTGAACAGTGGCTGATCCGGACGGAGCATTTGTTGGCAGCAGCTCGCGTTGCTGAGGCTGATCGGGTGGACGTTGTTTCCATCCAGTTGGAGGATTTAGCGCATATCTGATGGATGGCTGAGTCTGAGCGCCTGGTGAAGCCTATTGCTTGGGCTACTTTTACTCGGGGATTCTTAGAGATGTTCTTCCCCAACAGTACCCGAGTTGAGATGGAACAGCAATTCCTGACCCTAAAACAGGTTAAGTCGTTGTTCAATTCTGGATTTGTTACAATATTGCATGGATAATCATGGATGTTGTAACATGGACTTCTTGCAACAGGATTCCAGGACAGTGGATGAGTACGCTGCTGAGTTTACGAGGCTTAGCCGATTCGCTGCCATTCTTGTGGCAACCGAAGAGGATAGGGCTCGCAGGTTCACCAATGGTCTTGAGCAGGATATCAAGAGGCATCTGGTCTCTCTTCGTCTGCATACTTATGCTGAGGCCCTTGAAGCAGCTCGAGCTCAGGAGCAGTCTCGTGGTGATTCGTCCCTTTCTCAGCGGACTGTTTCGCATTCTGCTGCTAGGTCTTCTGGTGGTCCTATCCGGAGGCCTGTTCCCGCCCATCCAGTCAGGGCAACTCCTTACTCTGCTGCTGGTTCTCAGAGGAATGCTTACTGTGATTTCTGTCATTTGCCTGGGCATGATCGCAAGGAATGTAGGCGCGCCAGTCGTCGATGTTTTAGGTGTGGTTCTGCTGAGCACAGAGTGCGGGATTGTCCCCAAGCATTTCAATCGATAGTTCTTCCAGCCAGGGGTCCTAATCAGCAAGCAGGTCCAGCTCGTGGTCCAGTTAGGCCACCACTTCCTCCTCAACGCCAGATTGTCGGACAAGGTACCGCTGTTCCGAGGAGAGGTCAAGCTTTCAACTTGACTACCGCTGATGCTGAGACTGCTGAAGGAGTTGTGGCAGGTATATTTATTTTTGTTATATGGCTTGATGTTGTTTCTTTTTTTTTTTGTTCCCTTAGCTTTGTCTTGCTTCTTTTGCTTTGATTCTCTGCATTGTTGTTCTTCCCTCACCCTTGGTCTTCCGTGCTTTTCCTTGATTTGGTTTCTGTTAGGTATAGTTCTTGTTTGCTCTTTTCCCGCGTATGTTCTCTTTGATCCCGGGGCAACCCATTCTTTTGTCTCCTCTCGATTTGTCGCTCATCATCAGTTAGAATGCAGCAACATGTCAGAGGTTTGGAACATCGTGATGGGTGGAGGAATTGTCAGTTGTTCTCGTGAGTGCAGGCAATGTTCCGTTGCTATTGGAGATGCAGATTTCAAGGCCAACCTGATTATAATTGGAAATTTAGGATTCAACGTTATTCTTGGTATGGATTGGTTGGGTGAAGTCCATGCCTTTATTGATTGCCGTGCCAAGAAAGTCGTCTTCAGAATTCCAGATCGTGCAGAATTTGAGTTCCATACCGGAGAATCTTCTCTTGGTCGAGCAAAGACTGCAGTTGAGCAGGTGGATTGTGCGATGGAATTGCAATCAGGCTGTGAGGCTGCGCCTCTCGTGGTTCGGGATTTCTTGGATGTTTTTCCAGATGAATTGCCTGGCTTACCCCCTGATAGGGAAGTAGAGTTTGGTATTGATGTTCAGCCAGGAACAGAACCTATATCGAAAGCTCCCTACAGGATGGCACCGGTTGAGCTGGCAGAGCTTAAGGTGCAGATTCAGCAGTTGCTTGATTTGGGTTTCATCAGACCCAGTGTTTCGCCTTGGGATGCTCCTGTCCTTTTTGTTGATAAGAAGGATGGAAGTCATCGAATGTGCATGGATTACCAAGAGCTGAACAGAGTTACGGTGAAGAATCGATATCCTTTGCCCAGGATTGATGATTTGTTTGATCAGTTGAGTGGGGCTTCTGTTTTCTCGAAGTTGGATCTTCGTTCTGGATATCACCAAGTTAAGGTGAAGGCTACAGATATACCGAAGACTGCTTTCAGGACTAGATACGGGCACTATGAGTATCTTGTGATGCCGTTCGGAGTTACGAATGCACCGGGTGTATTCATGAGTCTTATGAATCGGGTGTTCTCGCAGTATTTGGATAAGTTCGTGGTGGTCTTCATTGATGATATTTTGGTGTATTCTAAGAATCGGGAAGATCATGCTGAGCATCTTAGAGTGGTTCTGCAGACTATGAGAGAGCATCAACTCTATGGTAAACTGAGCAAGTGCGAGTTTTGGCTCGACAGAATTTCTTTCTTGGGGCATATTGTTTCTGGCGATGGTATTTCGGTGGATCCTGCCAAGATTGAGGCAGTGAAGGATTGGCCTATTCCCAAGTCAGTTTCAGAAGTCAGAAGTTTTCTGGGTTTGGCTGGCTATTATCGGAAGTTCGTCCAGGATTTTTCGAAGATAGCAAGACCTTTGGCTAAATTGACTGGGAAGGATCAGAAGTTTTGTTGGTCTGATGAGTGCAATATGGCTTTTGTTGAGTTGAAGAACAGACTGACGTCAGCGCCTGTGTTAACTATTCCAGATGGTTCAGGCAGATTTGTAGTTCACTGTGATGCTTCTGGTAAGGGTCTTGGAGCAGTTCTTATGCAGAAGGGCCGTGTTGTTGCGTATGCATCAAGGCAGTTGAGGCCGCATGAGAAGAACTATTCTACTCATGACTTGGAGTTAGCGGCAGTGATTCTTGCTTTGAAGCTGTGGAGGCATTATTTGCTTGGAGACCGAGTGGAGATCTTTACAGACCACAAAAGTCTCAAGTACGTCTTCACCCAGAAGGAGTTGAACATGAGGCAAAGGCGTTGGTTGGAACTTATGGCCGAGTATGACATCAGTTTGCAATACCATCCTGGTAAAGTAAACTTGGTGCCTGATGCTTTGAGCAGGAGACCAGCGGTTTCGTTTCTTACTCAGCAGAAAGATCTCATTGAGCAGATGAGAAGGTTGGAGCTTGATGTTGTGTTGCCGAGTTCTGGTCGGAGTTGTTTGGCGCTCCAGCTGCAATCGTCTCTTGTGGAGCAGATTAAAGAGGCGCAGGCTAGCGATGCGCAGTTGCAGAAGTTTCGAGCTGAGGTTGAGTCTGGGTCCAGGACGGACATGGTTATTCATGTAGATGGTTCTCTTCGTTTTGGTTCCCGGTTGTGTGTCCCTAAAGGAGAAGTTCGTCAGAGGTTGCTTGAAGAAGCTCACCAGTCTTCATATTCTATCCATCCCGGCGGTACTAAGATGTATCGGGATTTGAGGCTTCATTTCTGGTGGCATGGTATGAAAAGGGCTGTCGCGCGGTTTGTTTCGCAGTGTTTGATCTGTCAGCAGGTTAAAGCAGAACATCAGAGAACCCCAGGACTTCTCCAACCGCTTCCTATTCCAGAGTGGAAGTGGGAACATATCACCATGGATTTTGTGACTGCCTTGCCGAGGAGTCCGAAGGGTCATAATGCTATATGGGTGATTGTTGACCGTTTGACGAAGAGTGCTCACTTCATTCCTTTTCGTGTCGGTCAGTCTACTGAGAGCCTTGCTGAGAGGTACATGCAAGAGATTGTCAGACTTCATGGGGTCCCAGTTAGTATTGTATCCGACAGGGATACGAGATTCAGGTCTCAGTTTTGGGAGAGTCTTCAGAGCAGTTTGGGGAGAAAATTAAAGTACAGTACAGCTTTTCATCCCCAGACTGATGGATAGTCAGAGCGGACTATTCAGATTCTTGAGGACATGTTGAGGACCTGCATGCTTCAGTTTAGTGGGTCTTGGGAAGATCACTTGCATCTGGTAGAGTTCTCTTACAATAACAGCTTTCAAGCTAGTATTAAAGCTGCTCCGTTCGAGGCACTCTATGGACAGAAGTGTAGATCGCCAGTTTGCTGGGATGATGTTGGCGAGAGGCAATTGTTGGGTCCAGAGTTGATCACCAAGACAGTTGATGCAGTAGTTCAGATTAGGAAGCACTTGCAGGCAGCTCAGGACAGGCAGAGGCGGTGGGCTGATGTTCATCGCAGGGCGTTGGAGTTCACAGTTGGTGACCATGTTTTTCTCAAGGTATCGCCATGGCGCGGTGTCATTCGGTTCGGTGGCGGAGGCAAGCTTAGCCCGAGGTTTATTGGACCGTACGAGATTTTGGAGCGAGTAGGCAAGGTGGCCTATCGTCTCGCATTGCCGCCAGCTTTATCGGGAGTGCACGATGTTTTCCATGTCTCACAATTCAGGAGATATATCTGAGATGAGAGCCACGTGATCGACTATTCAGAGTTGACCGTTAGGCCGGATTTGACTTGTGAGATTCCGCCAGTTGCTATTGTTGATCGGCGGGAGAAAGTGCTTAAGAACAAGGTCATTAAGCTGGTTCGTGTTGCTTGGAATCCTCACTCGCCTGGTGAGTCGACGTGGGAGCTGGAGGAAAAAATTCAGTAGAAGTTTCCTCACTTGTTTGAGTAGTGGCTTGTTTTGTTTTGGATTGTTTTGTTTTCTTTTGGATATCCTATGTACCTTTCTTTTTAATTTCGAGGACGAAATTTTCTTGTAGGGGGGTAGGATTGTAACCCCTGTTTTTCGCTTTTGGTATTTTGAGGATATTCTTCATTTTTGTGAATTATTATTTTCCATTGTATTTTTCGGAATAACAAAATTTAATTATTTTTATTCTATAATATTTTTCTGGCAGTTTTGACTTCCTTTTTCCTGTTGTGCGCCGTTTGGCCGTTTTTCGACATTTTTAGCTCTTTTACTCAATTTCTTGATCTCGTTCATGTATAAATATTATTTTAGGGTCATGGTGAAATTTTAGGGGCGTTTTGACCAATTTGAGATTTTTGGCCCCTGAGGAGATTTTTAGGAGCTATAGGATTCATTGTATTTTGTATCCCCATTTGAAATCTACCCAATATCCCTTATCCAATTGTATACCTATGGTTTTCTATTGATATCCACTACCCATTAACTCACATTTGATCAATTATATATACCCCTAATACTAATTAATCCATAACCCTAATATTTTTCCCTCTCCCTCTCCTATTCCAAACCGGCCTCCTTCCCAAATACCCCCGGCCTGCCTTCTTCTACCCTAGGGCAACCTTCCCCTGCCCTCTCTTGCCTTGGCCGACCAACCATATCTCCCTTCTCCGCTATTTTATACTACTTCGCCTCGATTCTACCTCGTCTCTCCTCATTTTGTGACCGGCCAAGCACCAAATCAGCACCATACGACCCCAAGTCAGCGATCAACACCTCTCTTCGCTGATTTGACAAGTGGGCATCTCCCACTTCGGTTCGTGTGTCGAAGGGATCAACCATTGGTGCATCTTGTTCGTGGGATTCGCTCGAAATCGCGCTAGAAGGCGTCTTGCTCGTGGTTTTTCTTTGAAAGGCTTGGATTCGTCGCGTTCGTCATCACAAAAAGGCAAGTAACTTGTATTTAAATTTCTTAGGTTGATACAAGTAGAAAGTTCACACATAGGATAGTTTGAGACTAGAGACGGACAAAGATCATGTTTTTAATTGTGGGTTTCGTCTCTATTGTTCAAAACAGGCCATAGACGACTTAGGACATGAATTTTGATAGGGTTATGCCTTAGGATTCACCCTAACGCGATTTTAATCGCGTATGTGACATATTGTGTAACCGATGTTTGATTGAACGCCCATATGAGAAATACTAGATTTTGACATGTTAGTTACCCTCTTTTATGATAATTAGACATTGGGTATACAGCGATGCGATTCGAATTTGGAAGAGTTTGGATTACTTTTGTAGAAGTTACGACATTTTGAAGTTTAGTTGAGAAATCTGGAAATTTGGATGTAACTGGATTGATTGCTGTTTTTACCTGGATTAGAGTCCGAATCTCAACATGACTATTTCTGAGAAATTCGTAGATAACTGAATCTATTTTCTAACCCCACTGATTTCACCCTGTTTGGACTTCGTATGAATTAGTTATGATTATTTTAGTGCCTGTGTATCGGTAGTTTCCAGATTCAGTTCGGAGTAATTTTTGTAGACAAACTATTTTCAAGACCAAAGTTAGACATAATTTCATGCCACAAGATTTTGTCCTGTATTTCACCATGATGTTAGGTAGTTCTCTGATTTTTGTGATAATTAAAAGATGAGTTTTGAGTGATGCCTTACATCCTTTTCTAGATGTCACTTTTGCTGTAAACTGCGTGTGATTGTACGTTGAATGCCGTGTTCACCTTGTTTTTAATTACTGTATGAATATTTTGTGTGAGATATGAAAGTTGGGTAATTGTATCTACTTTCATCCTGTTTTGGCGGAAGTGGATTTTGATGCGCTGTGTGCAAGATATGCATGATTTTGTACAGCGGTGTTAAAGAATTCCAGATCCATCAAAACTGTGTTATGTGTTTTTTTCTATTTTTGAAAACATATCTATACTTTCTGTAAAAATATGAAAATCTATATTTTGAGACTATACATATAGGGGATTACCCCAGAATTTTCGTGGATTTAATTAACAACTTTGTATGCTGTTTTCATGTGGTTTAAGTTCTTCCCCTGTTTTCTGGCTGTACATGAAAACTGTGTTGAATTGTGTTTTAAGTCGAGACGTTGTGACATAGCATATGGATTTATTATACCCGTTAGGAGCGTGAGGAAGTCTAGTTTCCAGATCCTTCGACGGATCATGATTTGCATGACTGTAGATCTTGGGATCACTGTTTTTGTATAGACTGGTCTTGCTGTCCTGTTTATAAATCTATACCATTTTGCTCGTATTTGTGAATGTTTTGTACCTATACTTACTGATCTAATTCCCTGAGTTTAAACCTGAGTATAACCTGTTAGTTTGACATCATTTAGCACACTCTCATGCCTGTGGATGATATTATTAATAAAAGTAACTAAGCCGGGGTTTAAGGGAAGATTCTATTAGTGGAAGAAATAGAAACGTGTACTTGGAAGAGGACTAGTGTCCTACCTGCCTGTTTATCTCTTTCTGACCCTGTCTACATTGCTTCTTATGTAAGAAGGTGTAGAGTAGAAGAGAGCCACTGGGTTCTGCCTGTTTCCTGTACCCAAGTACATTGCCCTATGGACTCTATTATGAAAATCTTAAGCGCGAAATTGTTTGTTGTAGCACCATGTGATATAATTTGGGGCACATGTCGTGCTACCTAGATAGTTAATAAAAGATTAGACTTAACATAACCTGATGATCCTGTTTACCTGATTCATGATTTCCTGTTACATGATTACCTGATTATCCTGTTACCTGTTTTTCCTGATGCTTGATACATGTTTTCCTGATTACCTGAATTCCTGATAATCATACATGCTATCTGTTACCTGTTGACACTAGACATAGGTTTATCCATACCTGTTAGTATATCCTGTGGTTAGATAGTGTCCATGTGCTTGTATCCTATTCTATTTGTGACCCGGACTTGCCATTGACGGGTACTGTGTTTTCTTCTTTTCCTTTTTCCTACATTCGATGATTACAGATTATGGTGGACAGATTCAAGATGGTACTGGTGGCTCGCAGTATTAGATGCTGATATTATTATTTCTGTTTCCTGTTATAACATTATTCTGTATCCCTGAGACTTGATTCATTTCTGTATTTGAGACACGTGTATTATTTATTTTGTTTTGGGCGATGTGACCCAGAATATTTGTTTTCCAGACTCTGTTTTATTTGAGAACAAGATATTGATTTCAATTAATTCCTGTTGGTGAAATTATCTCGATGTTGCATGTTGGTTCCACTCTTTGCTTCCGATTGCGATATTTTGACTCTGATATATGTTGACTCTGATATACTGCCTGAGATATGTTGTAAGATTTCTGAAACAGCTTAAGGATGATTATATTCATTCGCTGGGCTTGTGTTACGTGCCCGTATTCTGTATTTTTGGGAAGCAGGGCGTGACACGTAAGGCAGACTCAGAAAAAGAAAAACAGGATGGCTGATATTGTAGGAATTTTCGTGATTTATTGCAGCAGGATATTGGTCTGAAATTTTTACTCAATGTTCCTGAATACATTTTGATTATGTAAAAAATCAGTGAATTATTTGGATAATTTTAGAGGCATGAGAAAAATCTATCTATAACCAGTATCTGATGTTGAATTAGAAAACATAATGGTTTCTGTGCTAACTTGCAAAAACTATTACTCACTGTATAATTAGAATTTTGACTTGAGGTCTTTTGCATGATGTTGGGTATGATGTCTAGTGTCACCACCATAAATTTTGTGTCAATTGAACAAGTGTACAATTTACTGTGATTTTGTGATTGAGCACTGTGCTGTTTTCAGCCAGTTTTGATACTTTGTAAAGATTGGGAAATTGAGACCTGTTAGAGGCATATTTTGATGATCATGACTAAGGAAAGAGTTTTATGGAACACCTAGAACTTTCCAATAAAACTGATTTGAGGCAATTCCAGTGAACGGTTGATAATTATGATTTTTGTAAGACTGGACAGAGGACTAGAGTAGAGCTGAGTGCTCTGAATTGGAGAGACCAATTGTGTGAGTTGGTGTATCGATGATAGATGAGTGTGTTGGGGTGACTTAATGGTATAATTTGGCCTCATTACCAACTAGAAAGTTGTTGAGGACACCAACACCCTTCTACAGAATTTGAGTTTGTGTCGTTCTGATGAACGAGTAGGATTTTTGTGTTAATGGTAAGGTGCAGCCCGTGCGCAGGAAGCACGCAGGTTGGAGCTCGAGAAGCTATTTCGAGGACTTAGGTGGTTGAATTTAAGCTCGTGATCAATGTTGGGTATGACATGAGGTCTTTTGCATAATGTTGGGTATGATGTCTAGTATCACCACCATAAATTTTGTGTCAATTAGGACAAGTGTGCAATTTACTGTGATTTTGTGATTGAGCACTGTGTTGTTTTCAGCCAGTTTCGACACTTTGTAAAGATTGGAAAATTGAGACCTGTTAGAGGCATATTTTGAGGATCATGACCCAGGATAGAGTTGTAGGGGACACCTAGAACTTTCCAACAAAACTAGTTTGAGGCAAATCCAGTAAACGGTTGAATTTCTATGATTTTTGTAAGACTGGACAGAGGACTAGAGTAGAGCTGAATGGTCTGACTTGGAGAGACCAATTGTGTAATGGGTGTATTGATGATAGATGAGGGTGTTAGGGTGATTTAATGGTATAATTTGGGCTTGTGATAAACTAGAAAGTTGTTGAGGATACCCACACCCTTATATAGAAATTGAGTTCGTGTCATTCTGATGAACGAATAGGGTTTCGTGTTACTGGTAAGGTGCAGCCCGTGCACAGGAAGCACGCAGGCTGGAGCTTGAGAAGCTATGTCGAGGACTTAGATGGTTAAATATAAGCTCGTGATCGACTAGGGAGTTGTAGCCTAGGATCGTACCTTTCCAGGTTGGGCCATACACTCCAATCGGAGTTGTATCGATAGAGTTATGACCATTTTGAGATTCGGGCAGAAACCCATAGGTCACGTAGTCTGGGGATTGGATTAAGGGTTGTGGAAGCTTTTCTTTCCCTTGTGTGTGAGCTGAGTCGGTGACTCGTGTCTAGGGATGGTTGATCTCGGTTATTGTGATGGTTGATTTCCCCAAGTGGGATGTGTGACTCGAGTTAGTCACTATGGTAAAGGATACCCTGCACCTATCAAGCCTATATTATTAGACTTCTGCCGAGCGTAGAACGTCCGAGCATGCTAGTGAGTGGAGCTCACGGGGCAATTATATATTTACAGCCGTGGTAGCGGCAGGCATAGGCCATTATGCTGGACAAGTCCAAGCCGGGGAAGTGGCGAACCGGACCGGTATCGCCAGGGGCCAGAGGCTGATAGGCAAGTGTGGAAGCAGTAATTCTTACCCGAAATAATTAGAGTAAGGTAGGGGTTAGAATGGTCATTAAGGGGTTGGGAAATTGCATTAGTCCTAGTAAACCATAGTCGGTGTTGTATCTTCCAGTCATAGGGATACGTTCTCGGCCGCTAATAGATTGCGTTCCCGACTCGTATCTCGATCTGTTGATTCCCAAAGTTCTGCCGAAGTAAGGTGCGGGAGGCCCGGAGGATTTGACCTCCCGTGGTGCTCACGTCCCTAAAGCGCGGGTTTTGTGTTTTGTGGTTTTTGGTATATATCAGTTCATTACCCGATGAGGGGTGAACACGCATGCGTCAGTCCATGGGTGGACATGTGGAACCAAGGGTCGTGAGGACGAGGTTCAACGCGATTTCTAAGGAGGTCCGTACGCGGGTACCAACTGGCGGTGACCACTTGGGCACTGCAGGGCGGAATTAGACCGACCGCTGTAATCTCCTTGGGCGACGGACAGTCTATTGGGAAGTAAAGTGTGTACAAGAGTAGGGTGCATGGCGAGGGTTTGAATCCCTAATTGTGGAGAAAGACGGCTAGATTTGGGGGCGTATGTAGTATGGGATGCATTCGTGCTCCAAAGTCTTACTTGCATTAGAAGTTAGGCATGTGAGTTTGCTGCATCTAATCATAGGGTCATGTCATAACACTGCACTAGAATCCGAATCCACTAAATCCTTGTCTTGGCACACACTTTTCTTTTTTGCATAAATTATTGGTTGTGATTGAATTTTAGAGGATCACTGTTATCACCAGCTTTGCGTCAGTCGAAGTACTGACCTTTCCCACCTTTTAGGTATTGGTTATACCTTCCGAACAGGTGCAGAGATATCAGAGTCGCGCAGCAGAAGCGTGAAGCTGAGGAGCAAGTCCCGGGGGAGCCGATCGGCCGCTCAGCGAAGTTCCGCAAGTAATCAGTCGATTACCATTACAGAAGGCATCTGATAGCTTTACAAGAGGAGTCTGTAAATACTTGTAATAAGTTGTAATGAATTGATGTAATTTGTACTCCTTGTCCAAGAACAAGTTATCGGTTGTAATCAATGATGTAATGACTTTTTTGGTGAATAAAAAAAAGTTTTTAAATTTCCATGTTATTACTGTGTTGAGATGCATTTGAAGGTAAAGATTCTGGAAGGTGTCACGGATGTCCGGTAACGGGGATCCGGGGCGCTACATTTGTGCTACGGGTGTTACGAACATATATTTTGTACTGTTACGAGAAATATCCGTAACATATTTTAATATGAATATCCTACGGATTTTGTATTTCGATTATTTCTATTTTTTTATCATCTCAAAATTGATTTTTATTCTATTTTGAGCCAATTCAAATATTTATCTCAACCTAAGTGTTTTTACGTGTATTGCACGTGCTTTCAATACACATGGTGATTATGTATATTTTACCGTTACGTGAAATATTCGTAAAATTATCAATACAAATTTTTTTTGTATGTTATATTTTAATTGTCTATAGATATTTTTTCGTTACTCAAATCTATTTCGTATTTGAATATTTATTAATATGGGCACGTGTTTGCAGTGCACGTGTTGGTTGTATTTTTTTTCAAAATAAAATTTATGAAGTGTCTATGTTTTTATTATTCTAAACTAATTTTACGTGAAATATGTCTTTTTAACTATTTTTTGCTAAACGTGCTTTACACGTGCTATTTCTTCTATGCACGTGCTAGTTACGTTATTTTTACTAAAAGTTGTGCACTAAAATTTTATTAAGATTAATTTAAGCTAATTGTACAAAATTTAATATAAGAGGAATGATATAAGTGTTTATTAAAAATAAGAAATTAGAATGGAATAAAATAATAAAATAAAAATCGTATAAGTTGTGTACAAAGCACGTGCATACGTGCACACGAGCATTGCACTACAAACAAAGAACATGCTGCCTTCATTGACCAGGTATTAATGAGTGAGGGCGAGTGGGTTTAGAAGTCGTGATTAGTGGGTAGTTTAAAGTGGTTGACATAACTACCGTTAATTAATTAACTTTCTTTATAAACCCCTTCCATCCTTTTGGCCTTCATCAGCAAAGAAACAAAACAAAAACAAAAACAATAAAGAAAGGAGAAAATATCATTCCGGTTGTTGTTGCTTTTCTTCTGGAGCTCGGATTTTGGATGGGAGGATTGGAGCTTTTCTAGGAGTGTATCTACTAGGAATTCTCCTTTTAGGTGGGTGTTTTCCCTATCTTCTGATTATGTTAGTAGATTATGTATGTTTGCCATGAAGTACGTACTTTATAATTAAATTGGCATGTAGTTGTGTAGTTGATGATCTAATTAGTGGGTGTTCTCATTGTCTTATAAAATTTTGTAGATTACGCTTGATTATCCATGACATATGCAGATGTTAATTTAATTAAGGTGTATAAGTGTAGAAACTTTTTATAGTTTTAATTGTGCATGTTAGAAATATGTAGATGGATGGTGAAATTGGCATGTGTGTGTGAAGTAACATCTCTAACAGATTTTATTAATACCTAATTACAATAATGTAGTGGGTAATTGGATTAAAAGGAGTGGTTGAATGTCATTCTAGTCGAGATTTTTTTTTATTTTAAAAAGGGATGAATCCATGGAATTAAATTTATCTATATATAATGTATTAATGTGAAAATTTTCCAAAAATATAGTTATATAGAGAACATTAATTTTTATAGTTCAAGTTGTAGAACTATAAATAATTTGTACAAGTTGGGTAATAATTTTCTTTATTTTTAGAATAAATGGTTATAGGATTTATTTCAGATTAATACACTAACGTTGAAGGAACCTATTCTCTGGAAAGAACTAGAAATAATAATGTATAGAAAATGTGAAATCAAAGTTTTAAAGAAATCTAGAAACAGAGAGTGTTGAAATAAAAGAACTTCGATAGTATTTTCTTCAGATGATGAGGCTTGATTGCCTAGCTACCGCGTGGGGTTTAGATCACTGTGTACAGTGTACATAGGCACTGATTCGAGTCTTGGGAGTCTTTGTTCTTTTTCTTAATTTCGATTTTTATAATAATAGTAGATGGGGTATTTAAACTACTGAATTGGGGTTTGTTCACCAACAGTGAGTTGGCTCATTGGCTCTGGGTTGTGGTTGGGGTTGCTGTGCGGCCTAGGGTCGATTCCTGGTGCACACATTTTTTTAATATTTTTTTTATGGTTTTTCATGTTTTAAAAATTGGGGGAAAGTTCTAGAAATATTTTAGAATGTTATAAGAACATTTGGAAATAATTCTACACTATTTTAAGATGTATTTTGGAGATTTAAAAGTCACATTAGACAATGTACTAGATGAGTATAGTTTCTAATCTAAATTTGAGGGTTTTTTTGTTGTTGAAATGAACTAACTTTTAATGATCGAAATAATCTAATATAAATTTGACGAAACTCATTTGGATGAAAAATTATAATATACATTGTCTACTTTAAGAAGTGAGTTTTTGATAACATTTTTGTGATGAAAAATTGAAGTGTGATAAAGTTTGCGTATCATATGAAAAGGGATTCATCCTAGGTTTATGGAAGAAAAATGATTTATATGACAATTAAGAGGTAAATAAAGAATGAATTTGGGAAAATAAACGTATGATTTTTGTAAGGAGTTTTTATCAAGTTGAAATATTCTCTTGAGATGTATTATAAGTGAATGAGAAGTTATACTCTGGAATTGACAATCTAAAGTGAATGTATGAAAGAATCAAAATGAATTATGAATGACAAATTGTGTAATAAAGGTTGAGATAACTATATGATATCAGTTTGAGAGGTTGGAATCTAGAGGCTGAGCGAGACTCGTAGAAACCGGCAAGTTATGATAATGAAGTTTGAGAAATTGCCAGTGTGGGCTAATGTTCTCATGTGTTAATTTAAGTACAGTAGGAGGGTAAGATAGAACTAGGTGATATTATTTTATATTTGAACTTAAGGACAGGCACTAGAGGGAGATGTGATGAAGTATGGGCAAACATGAGTATGAGAGCCTCATATGATTCGTGGTGGGAGATTATCTCAAGAATTATCGGGGTGCGAGGCATGATGTCCCAAATTGTTCGTGGTGTGGGATTGATCTTCAGAATTATCGGGATCGAGGCGACGATCATGGAATATTTGTCTGATGAGGTACCATATGACTTGCGGTGTAGGTTTTCTCTCCAGAATTATCGAGGTGTGACGCATTATTTCCAACATCACTGGCGGTGGGAGAACGACTCTAAAGAATTATCGGGGTCATGGCTCGCGGTGTGGGTTTCATCTCCAGAATTATCGGGGTTACGACTCACGATGGGAGAACGACCCTCAAGAATTAACGGGGTGGTCATGAATTAATGGGGTGGTACTCGATACTCACAGGATATCTAAACTGTACATTAGTCACCGTAGTAAGATTTCATAACGAAGGATTGAACCCTATAATGTGGAGTTTGATAAGGGCTTGCCCTTATACCTATGTAGTCTGGGATACATATAAGTCGAACAAGTATGAATTAGTGTCATCGTAGTGTGAATGTCTGCATTAGGCATTAAGTTATATCATACACTGACATAATTAGGATTGTCACTTTTCTATTTCTGCATTCAAGTTTGTGATTGTTAAGGTGGTGAAATCGTTGTATTATAGTGTTACGTCAGTTGTATGCAACTGACGTGCCCACAGTTCCATAGTTGCAGGATTGGTCTTAGCTTGGATTTGAAGACACTGTGAAAGATGTCAGAAGATTGAAGAGTTTTCATTATCATATATATACTGTACTTATTTATTTCTGCTGTGCTAATGTAAAGAATGATGTTGTAAATGAAAAAGTTTTAAATTTCTTGTATTTTTGTACGAATTTGAAGTAAAAGATACTGTTTATGCTATGAATTACATATGTTTGGAATTCGAGGCTTTACAGGACATACTACAAATCATGCAGAGGGATGTGAGTGACTTATATAGGATTTTTCCCTCTTACATAACATGAGTGATATCTACGGGCCCTTTGATTGAGTGAGACTGCGAAATGCAAGGCCGTTCTCAAATGAGCCAATATGAGATATTGGTCTCATTTGTTTTAGTGAGTCTACTCGGACATCAAGAAACCAAAGATTGAACTATATAATGGTGACACTCTCTAGGCCTTGTGGTCAATTAAGCTATCTGGACAAAATGACTAGACTACACGGTGACATTGGTCATGGATAAGTTATGTCAAATCACTGGCATTCCCGTTGCTTGAGTAGCAGTGATGTATTGCTAGATACTGCTCATTGTTTGTAACACTAAATTTTGATTTTAGTATTACTATCAACGAAATGGGAACCTATAGGGTCACACACTTATAATGGATCAAAATTAGAATTTAAATTCATTAGATGAATTTAATTCGGAACCCAAATAAGGCATGGGCTCCTAAAATTGGGTTGGAAATTAATTAGATTAATTATGCCATCCCAAAGCAGAAGGCCCGCAAACTTACTACTCACTTAGATAGAGTTTGCTGAACACATACAAACACATGTGTGTGTGTGTGTGTGTGTAGAACTGTGAAGAGAAAACCCTAGCCGTCACAAAAAGTGAGTGAGAGAGAGATATCGTGGGGAACATCCCCTTCCCGCTGTTAGCTCCACGGCGTGAGGGAGAGCCCGATTTGATCAGTTCGTGTGGATACCATAGAGGCATCGTTACGTTGCAGTGCTGTCATCGGCATACCGTGGAGTCAACAGATTCATCATTAAGGTAAAACTCTTAACACATTTTATGGTTCTCGCATGGATCCATGGATGGGTTTCGATTTTTATATTTTATTTATTTTATCCGCTGCGTATTTACTCTGCGATTGAATTTGAAACCCAACAGTAGGTGAGGGGATAAGTGTGTTGGAAATGACAGTCGAGAAGGGGTTTGCATTGCAGAAAGTCATGCATGTTCTTTTGTTGAAACAAAACCTAATATCCTTGTGAACTCTAGAAGTACGATGCTGCAGGTACATACCTCGAGGTGGAGATCTATCAGTGATGAAGTAAAGGAGGGGTGGTCAAAAAAACATCTACAATTTTTATGGGAAAGGAATACTCAGCCGAACGTGGCTCTATTGGAGTTGAAGTCGGGATGGGTTGAAGGATAGCAAAGAGGTGGTGGATGCGGGTTGGAGAAGAAGAAGGTCAGGATTTATGAAGGGTTGGAGGCTGATGAGATTGAGAAGGGGATTAGGTTTTGGGGGTTTAATAGACATAGGCAGTAAGGGTCTGGTTGACTTCGGGTTTGGATTCTAAATTAGTGGGTTAAGTCAAGGCTTTGGGTTGGGTTTTGTCACAAATTAATTAAATAGTTAAATATTAACATTATAGAATGGATTAGGAGTTAGGATTCTAACAAAATAATCGAATATCCAATAAATGCATATGGGTTCAAAATAATAGATAGATTTATAGAAAATTGAAATACAAGAATATATATAGCAAAAATCCATACAATCGAAAACAAGAATTACAACAGGGTTAGAGTCGTAAAGGGCAGTCAGGAGGCCGCTCGAGCCTGCTAAAGTGCCACAGTGTGGGGGGGGGTGCTGTCCTCCCTCTCGACTTTTTCAAACTCCCCAGTGACAGAAGCTCGATTAGATCCGAACCAGTCGATGAGCTAAAAGAAATCTCCCTTTCTGATGAAGATGGGCCTAAACAGTTCCAAGTAAGCAAGGTTCTGCCTTTTAAGCTGCAAGAAGGGATCATCAGCTGCATCCGTTGGAACCAGGATCTATTTTCCTGGATTCTCCCGGATATGTTAGGTATCTCGAAAGAACTAATTATGTACAAATTGAGTGTCAATCCTGATTTGAAACAAGTGCAACAGAAGCACAAAAAGTTTATCCCGGAAAGGTAGCAGGTTGTGAAGGAGGAAGTTGAAAAACTTCTCGCCACCCGCTTCATCCATGAAGTCAACTATCCAGAGTGGTTGGATAATGTTATGATGGTGAAAAAGGCAAGCAGCAAGTGGATGATCTGTATTGACTTCACAGACCTTAATAAGGCATGCCCTAAGGACCCTTTTCCTCTTCTGAGTATCGACTCTCTCATTGAATCAACATCCAGGCACGAACTCTTGAGCTTCATGGATGAATTATCCGGGTACAACCAAATCCGGATGTTCCTCCTAGATATCCCTAAGACATCTTTTGTAGTTCTACTGCTACTGGGTAATGCCCTTTGGTCTTAGGAATGCAGGAGCGACCTATCAAAGAATGGAGAATAAAAATTTTAAAGAACAAATCAGACAGAATATGGAAGTGTATGTAGATGACATGCTCTCGAGAAGGCTTTCGGTGTCTTGAGGAAGTACAATATGAGGCTTAAACCCATCTAAATGTTCCTTCAGTGTGACCTCAGGAAAGTTCATCGGCTTCATGTTCAGCCAATGGGGTATAGAGGCAAACCCAGTGAATATTCAAGCTATACTTGACATGACTCCCCCTACAAACGTCAAAGAAGTTTAGAAGCTCATGGGCCGGCTTGCAGCAATCAGACACTTTCTCTCAAAGTTTGGAGAAAAGTCACTTTAAAGGCCTCCTGAGGGCAAAGAACTTTTAGTGGGGATAGCCTTAGCAACAAGCCTTCATCTAGCTAAAAAAGTATCTCGCCAAACCCCATCTACTAAGAAAACCAGAACCGGGCGAAGTCCTTTACCTTTACCTGGCGGCGAGCATGCCCTCAACGTTAACTTATCCCGGGAGGAAGACGGAGTTCAGAAACCCATCTACTATGTGAGAAAGGTGGTTCACAAGGCCGAACTCCGGTATTCCAAGATGGAGAAGACATCTTATGCCCTTGTTATGGTAGTACGAAAGCTCTGCCCTTACTTCCAGGCCCACACTGTCCAAG
Source organism: Hemerocallis citrina (assembly GCA_017893485.1). NCBI lineage: Eukaryota > Viridiplantae > Streptophyta > Magnoliopsida > Asparagales > Asphodelaceae > Hemerocallis > Hemerocallis citrina. The sequence continues at coordinate 205,554,634 of CM030359.1, forward strand.
TCCTCATGGACCAGCCTCTGAAACAAATCTGCAACAAGCATGATAACTCTGGGTGTCTGATCAAATGGTCCATCGAGCTAAGTCAATATGACATCAATTGCAAGCCATGGACCACCATCAAGGGTCAAGCATTAGCTGAATTCATCATTGAGTGCACTATCCTGAAGGCAACCAGGGCTCTAGAGGCGCCGACAGTATGTAAGCTTTATGTGGACATATCTTCTAGCGAAGAAGGAGTGGAGCAGGTGTGATACTATAGGGCTCGAACAACTTTGCTTTCTAGTACTCCTTGCGCCTAAACTTCTGGGCCTCTAATAATGAAGCCGATTACGAGGTGCTAATTGTCGGACTGCTCCTAACCCATAAAGCTAGGGTGAAATGAGTCAAGGCCTTCAACGACTTTCAATTGGTGGTAAACCAGGTCTCCGGGGAATACGAAGCCTTACAAAGCCCGAGACACCCACATGATTTAGTACCTGGCCCATGTTAAGGAGCTCTTAGCAAACTTTGAAGAAGCCTCAGTCGTCTGTATCCCTCGAGAAGAGAACAACCAGGTCGTTGCGTTGTCGAAGCTGACATCTTCCTCCTTTGACTGTCTTGATTGCACATTGATTATAGAGGTCCCCATCCGACCAAGTATCGATACAGGGAATGCTGATGTCCTCTGCACCGAACCCCAGCCACGGTAGGAGACCTGGATGGACCCAATTCTAAACTTCCTCAAAAGGGGGGACTTACCCAAGGAAAAGTTTGAAGCATAGAAGATCTTAGCCAGAGTAGAGAGGTTTGTGCTCATTGAGGGGGTATTGTTTAAATGGTAGTACACCATGGCCGACAGACGACCCTACCTCCGATGCCTAGCTCCCGAGGAAGCCCAATATGCCATTGAAGAGATGCACAGAGGAGTAGGTAGTTGCAACATCGGGGGCAGGTCGCTTGCGAGGAAGATCCTCAACTATGAATACTATTGGCCAACTCTGCTACAAGATGCACAAGAGCTCATCCGAAAATGTGGCCCATGCTAGTGCTTCTTTCCATCAAACATGCCCCCCAAAATGAGCTGAAGTCACTGGCAAGTCTTGCTCCATTTTCCATGTGGGGGATGGATCTGGTCGGATTCTTCCCTAAAGCAACAGGTCGACGACGCTTCCTCATTGCCGCCTTAGACTACTTCATGAAGTGGGTCGAGGTTGAAACCTTAGCCTCCATAACAGAGTGTCAAGCCCAGCAGATCTTTTGGAAGCACATTGTGTGCAGGTTCGAGATCAACCGAATACTAATCACCGACAATGGTACCCAGTTCGCCGGCAAAGGATTCTGCAAGTTCTGCACGGACCTAGGAATCCAACTAAGGTTCTCGTCTATCTCACACTCCCAGTCCAACATTCATGTTGAGAACACTAATCGCCAAATTCTAGACGGGCTCAAGAAGAAGCTAGATGAGTCCCCTAAGGGGGTTGAAGAGCTCCCTAGTGTACTCTAGTCGTATAGAACGACCAAGAGAGTTCTGACAAGTTAATCATCATTTAATCTCACATTTGAAACCGAGGCCGTAATCCCCTAGGAGGTCTGGCTACACTCCCATTGGATAATGAGCTTTAATGAGGACTTGAACTATGACGGTCTTAGGGCCAACATAGATCTCCTTGAAGAAGTGCAAGATTAATCGGTTATCAGAAGGAACATCTACAAGCAGAGAATATATCGTTTCTATATAAGTCTGACTAGTGAACATCAAGGAAGCGACTTGGTCCTAAGAAAGCTCGAGATTTCTGAGCTAAGTAAGAAAAAAAAACTCGCCCCAAATTGGGAAGGCCTTTATAAGGTCTCCAAAGTGGTTCGCCCCAAAACTTACCGACTTGAAAACCTGGGGGGTAGAGTGATCAAAAGGACTTAGAATGCAGAACACTTGATGAAATTTCATGGGAGCACCTAATGGTCTAGTTCCCTTGGCAAATTGTAATAAGGCCCTAAAAATCCCTCGAATGTAATAAGTGCTCGCCAATAGGCAGCCACCAATGAATAAAATTTTATTTGAATACAACTTTCACTCAGACTTACCAAAATTCAGGTTCGCTTGTCCGAGTACTGTCCCTCAGCATGGACTTCGAGCCATGTGCGAAGAACTCTCCCTCTTTGCTGAACTCTCCTCCTTCGCTTGGCCTCATCCCTCAGCATGGATTTCGAGCCACACGTGAATAACTGTACTTCTTCACTTGGCCTTGTCCCTCGACATGGACTTCGAGCCACACGAGATGTAATATCCTAATCGGATATTATATTTGTATTATTATTATTTTTCAAATTAAAATATTTTTATGGAAATTTCTTGGTTTTATTAATAAAAACTTATATGTATATATATACTAGTAAGTATATATATGTATTGTATCGGTTTTGTGCACTTGTACAAGATCCTGTAAAATGCGTTTTGGAGAAAATGTCTGTAAAATCTTGGGCTGGTATTAAAAAGTTATTTTATTATTATTTTATTTTTATTTTCAGAATTCAAATATTTTTGGCTGATATTACCCTGTTTTGTTAATAAACATTATATATGTATATATACCAGTCTGTATACATCTTTATTGTATCAAATTGGTACTGAAAACTTTCGAGCCGGTAATAAAATTATTATTATTATTATTATTGAATTAAAACATTTTCGGTAGAGATTATTCGTTTTAACTAATAAAAATTATCTGTGTAGACAGATATATGTACGTATATGTACTGTATCAATTTCGTACGTTTGTACGAAATCATGTAGTATGTGATTTTGGGTAAATGTCTCTTATTTTTTATCAATCGTGATCAAGTGAAGGGTTAAGATTGGATTAGGGTGTGATTGCAATTTAAAATTGCAAATTGAACTCCAATTGTTTTGAGCCACAAAGAGAGAGACAAGTGGTCTCTTCTCAACCACAAGCCCATCTCCCCTCTCCTATAAAACCCCCTCCCCTCCTATGGCCGACCAAACCCAAAGCAAGGGCAAGAAACCCTTTCATTGTTCCTTTGTCTCATCTCATCTCATTCTACTTCTTTTACTTACTTTTGTTTAGAAAAAATTAAGAAAAATAGAAAAGAAAGAGAGATCAAATAAAAAGAAAAAGAGAGGATTTCTTCCTGGGGAGCTAGAACAAGGAGCAAGAACAAGGAGAAGAAAAGCAAGCTAGTCCTTCCTACTAGTTTGGATGGGGGTTTCTCTATTTTTATGTTTGTTTATTTATTTTTGTTGTATTTGTTACGCAACTTGGACTAATTTCATGTGCATATGGTTATTATGGACTAGAATAGAATGGCATGTGAAGATTGAAGTGGTAGAACTCAAAATAACACACTAAAGAATCAACCCTAACTAGTATGTGGTTAGAATTAGTTTGTTATGCTAAAGTTGAAATCTTGAGCCCAAGTTTATTAGAGAGGTTCTTGTATGTGTTATTATCATGTTCTAATTTTTATAGAATTTTCTGGGTTAATTTGATGGGTGAAACAAATCATTTCCCCATAATAGTGAGTATAAAAAAGAAATCGCTGTTTTGGTTGATTCGACTTATGTTTAAAGGACCGAATTTTGAGTTCCATGCGAAATCTGAAAAAGTGTTCAACTAGAAAGTTGTAGTAGATGTTCTCCCCTTTCCACAATGGCCTATTTGGTTTGATTCCGATAAGCGAAGCAAGAGTTATGACCCTTACAAAATTACAACAGCTGGCCTTTTGGCTGAAAGCTCGCTGTTTGGATTGTTCGAAGTTTTTGTACCTTTTAATGACTGAATCTGAGAAGTTCATCAACTAGAGAGTTGTATTAGAGTCTCTCAAATTTCCAAAATGTCATATTTGGTTAGATTCTGATAAACAGAGTAGGAGTTATGACCTTTACAAAATTACAGCTGCTGGCCTTTTGGCCGAAAGCTCGCTGTTTGGATTGTTCGAAGTTTTGGTACCTCTTATAGATTGAATCTGAAAAAGTATTCAACTAGAGAGTTGTAGTAGAGTCTCTCAACTTTCCAAAATTTTTTATTTGGTTAGATTCCAAAAACGGAGCAAGAGTTATGACCCTTACAAAATTACAGCAGTTGGCCTTTTGGCTGAAAGCTCGCTGTTTGGATTGTTCGATGTTTTTGTACCTTTTAATGACTGAATATGGGAAGGTTATCAAATAGAGAATTTTAGTAGAGTTTCTCACCTTTCTAAAATGTCCTATTTGGTTAAATTACGATAAGCGGAGTAGGATTTATGACTTTTACAAGTCATAGCAGCTAGCCGTTTGGTTGAAGGTTCACTATTTGGATTGTTCGAAGTTTCTGAACCTCTTACTTACTGAATTTGGAAAAGTGTTCAAATAGAGAGTTGTAGTAGAGATTCTCACCTTTCCAAAATTTCCTATTTGGTTGTATTCAGATAAGCGGAGTAGGAGTTTTGGCTTTTACAAATCACAGCAGCCAGCTTTTGGCTGAAAGCTCGTTGTTTAGATCGTTTGATGTTTTTGTACCTCTTACTTACTGAATTTGGAAAAGTGTTCAACTAGAGAGTCATAGTAGAGATTATCACCTTTCTAAAATGTCCTATTTGGTTAGATTTCGATAAGCGGAGTAGGAGTTATGGCTTTTACAAATCACAACAGCTAGCTTTTGGCTGAAAGTTCACTGTTTAGATTGTTTGATGTTTTTGTACCTCTTACTTACTGAATTTGGAAAAGTGTTCAACTAGAGAGATGTAGTAGAGATTCTCATCTTTTCAAAATGTCTAGTTTCGTTAGATTCCGACAAGTAGAGCAAAAGTTACAAGCTTTAGATGTTTCAGCTTTTCTGTTGAAAATCTGCAGTTTAGTTAACGTTTGCGTTTGTTCAAGTGACCGGATTTTGAGTTCCTTACCGAATCTGAGAAAGTGGTCAACTAGACAGTTTTAGTAGATGTTCTCACCTTTTTAAAATGTCCTATTTCGTTAAATTCCGACAAGTATAGCAAAAGTTATGAGCTTGGAAAGTTTCAGCTTTTGGCTGTACTGTTATTATTTGAAATGGTGTTTAACGGACCGGATTTTGAGTTCCTTACCGAATCTGAAAAAGTTTTCAACTAGAGATTTGTAGTAGATGTTCTCACTTTTTAAAAAAGTCTAATTTTGTCGAATTCCGATAAGCACAACACTGTTTGCTTCTAGGTTGTTAGAAGGCTTTTTATGCCGCTTTTGTGAACTCATTAGTAGTATGCTTATATTAGGCTGTTAGAAGATTCTTTTGTTGCTTCTAAGTATAAAAGATCAAGTTTTGCTAGTAGCATGTTATTTTGCTTCTAAGTTGTTAGAAGACTTTTATGCTTGCTTCTATATGATTCATTTGTCGCATACGTAGATAGTTGGCTCGTATGTAATTTGTTTGGGTCATAAACAAAACCAACAATAGATACCAAACGTCCCTAGATGAAGAGTTATCAACTCTAATGGATACACAGGGGAAAGGTCCTCATAATACCTAGTCAAAACCCAAGACTAAGCAACCTACGGTGTTTCTGCCCAAAACCTGAAAAGATCATAACTCTCTTGATACAACTCCGATTTAGGTGTAAAAGCCCAATCCGAAAAGGTAAGGACCTAAGCTACAACTTCCTAGTTGACCATAAGCTCAGATTCTATCATCTAGGTCCTCAAAATGGTCTCTCAAGTCTTAGCCTGTGTATTTCCTGTACACTGGCTGCACCTTGCTGGTAGCATAAGTCACTACCTACTCATCAGTATGCTGCAAACCTAGGTTCTATGGAAAGGTGTGGGTGTCCTCTATAATCCCCTAGTTGGTCACGAGTCCAAAATTTGCCCTTAGATCACCCTAAAATACACATTACTCTCAGGTGTACCAAGTCACACACTAAGACTTTCTCAAATAGAGCACTCAACTCAAATCCTGGTCTTTGTCCAGTATTGTAAAAATCATATTAAATCAACCACTCACTGGAATCACCTCAAATAGGTCTTGTTAGAAAGGTCTAGTGGTCTACTACAATCCTCTTAGGAAACACTTCCTCAAAATTTGCTCTTAAAGAGCCTCAATTATGTCATCTCTACAGGGTGTCAAATCTGACTGAATCCAGCACAGTACGTGCTATAAAAATCATCATAAATCCTATACTCATCCAATAGTCACCAAATTTACAGTAAAGAAACTAGATAACATAATGAACAATATGCGAAAGGTTTCATGTCCAATTTTCAAGTATACATTGAGTTCTTCATGTTTCAATTAAGCATAAAGATCATCCTGTTCTTCAGTCACCGTTCTAACTACTGTTGATAGACTAATTTTGAACATGCCTGTAACTTCATCTAACTAATTTATTGATTTTTTCATAGAGTCGAGATACATGTGGAAAACCATGGTAAAAATTTCAGATTAAAATCATGTTTAATTAATTATGAGAAATCCATCAATCTCAAGTATCACAGTAAACAATTTCTGCTACTGCCTTACGTCACTGTTTCAAAAATAGATTTTATTAAAATACCAAACAACCTCAGAAAAATTCGAAATAATTCATGAACATCTAGACATACAAGGGAACAATCTGCGAAAATTTCATCATCAAATTCCATGTGGTTTGCTCTCAAAAAATTCTAGAAAGTGACATGCAGATCAAGATTCCAGGTTCTAGTTTCAGATTCAACTTCCAATCTCTTAACAATCATTCTGAACTCCTACTACTTCACATGCATGCAAAAATCAACAAGAAAAAACAAGAAAAGTTTAGAGAAACTCCCTACCTGAGTTGGTTAGAGTGTAGATGATGGTCTTGAGCTTTATTTCTCTAAGAATCCACTCCAAGAGAGCTCATCTTCAATCCTTCTTCTTTTCCTCCTTCTCTTTTTTCTTTGGGTTTGTGTTCTGAAAATTTCAAAACTTGAGAGGTGAAATAAGGGGTTTTTAATAGGAAAATGAGTGAGAAAAGAGGGACAAAGGAGAGGGCCAGATTTGGGTAGTAGGGTAGGATAGACTAGGGTGGTTTTGGTGAGAAAACCATGTCTTAGCTCATGGATTAAGGGTACAATGGTTGGCTGCACTTTTTTGCTCTTAAGTGAGTTCTTAGATGAGAGATGAGAGGTTTATCAAGTGTACGTAAGATATACCCATCGTAGTATCATACAATGATATATTTGTATATGTACTGTACTAAAAACTAGCGTATGTGCCAGTATCGGTACTCCTCATTCTCGTGCATCATCTAAAACGCAACCACCCTCATAAACCGTCCCGCAAACATGGACTCACTCCAACATTCATATATTCAAACAAAACACTGCAATCATATGCACACATATAGACAATATATATATATATATATACATATATATATATATATATATAGAAGTGTCGTACAATCCGGGGTATTACACATCCAATGTGGATGAATTGTACATTGCACAGGAGTTTGTAAGTAAAGAGTCGATTCAACAGACTGTGAAGTTGTACTCTATCAAGAAACATTGGGAATTCGTCACATTATCTATACCAAAATTGTATACCGTTCAATGTAAGTTGGCACCTAGGAAACGTACAATTGAGGAGATGGTGCAAATTCCCTCCATAGGAAGTGAGGGTGGCTGCCCTTGGAGATTACATGCAATCGTTCCAAAAGGTAGGAAAAATTTCGTAGTGAGGAATATAGTTGGGCCTCATACTTGTACGAATCCCACACTAAATCAGGACCACTGTAAAGTTGATTCTAACATTGTTTGCAATTTGATTGTGAGTGTGGTGTAGGCTGAGATAGGTTTAACACCGTATGTTGATTGTGAGATTTCTAAAATTATATTCAAACTATACAAACTATATACAAACTATTCAAACTAAACAAAACCATTTAACTATATACAAACTAAATATAAACTATATAACTATACAAACTATACAAAATTTCTCACGATTTCTCAACATTTCTTAAAAATTTCTACATTATATACCTACAAAAATTATCAAAATTTTTATTAAAAATTTCTCAAACATTTCTACACTGCATACCTACATATATTATCAAACATTCTATTCGAAAATTCTCAAAATTTTGTCACCATAACGTAAGATTTCTCAACATTTCTATTCAAAATCACTACTAATTTCTGACGATTTCACTAAAAATTTCCCAACATTTCCCCAAATTAACCAGTAATTAAAAATGCAACTGTATAGAAAAATACAGTTAAAGTTTGGTGCTTTAGGATGTAGATAGTGCAGATGATGGGAGTAAAGCCTTCCACTGCACTCCTTTTCGCAAAATCACGAATTCACGATTATCTTTGGTTTTGGAGTTTAGTGTTTTGCGAGTGTTAGGAGACATGCTTGAGAGGGATGTGGAAGATTGAAACAAATTTCGATTGATTAATCGACCTAAACGCTTGAATTTGGGCGCTAGGGTTTATGGGTTATCCAAGAGGGAGAGTTGAGAGAAAGAGATAGAAGGAAAGCTCAATGCTTGAAACAGCGAGGCTGGGGTTTAAGAAATTCCCAATCGACACTCGTTGTCTCAAAAAAGCGAGTTTGGTTAAAACAAGCTCGCTTTTTGAGACAACGAGTCTTTGCCAAGGAAGAAACCAATAAAACATAAAACCAACACTCGCTTTCTCAGATAGCGAGTGGATTTTGACTACACTCGCTATCTGAGAATGCGAGTGGGTCAAATTGGGAATTTTTTTAAAAGTGGGTTAGTTTGGGAAAAACTTTCAAAAAGTGGGTCAGCTTAGGAAAAAATTCCCATCTAGGTGTGTCTCTTCCTGAGGTTAGAGATGTGTTGGCAATAGCTAGTTGTAGCCTATTTCTTTATTCAGCTCTCTCTCCTACCAATGCTCTTCTAAGTCTAAGGCCGCCATGTCCAGGCATCTCTTTCCTAGTAGCCCTGTGGTAACAGAGTTGCTTGAATATTCAAAGTTGCAGCTACCAGTTTGGGAAAATTGTGTTGAATGCTCATAATAGATATCCGGTTAGATTTCCAAAATAGAATAGAAGAGTCATCGCCCATGTGCCAAGTGATGTTTGAAAATAATTGCTTTTTGAAGTGGAAGATTCCCTCCCAAAAGGCAGAAGCTGAGATAGGCAAGTGGTAGGAGCATAGATTAACATTGAAGTTGAAGGACATGAATGTTTCACACACTAAACTGTGTAGGTCAGAGATAGCACTCAGGATTTGTGTTGGCACGCTCTTTTCCATTGGATGTTTTCTTTTCCCTTGCAATCATCGTTTGATCCAAATCATAAAAATATACTCGTGATTTGATCAATATCTTGATTACCAAAGTTGTTAATTTGAAGAAGGAGGCAAATTACACTAGAAAGGCTTAAATATCTACATTAATTAACACCAGTCTTCCCCCCTTAGATACCAACCTTCCCTTCCAAGAAGAGAGTCTCCTCTCAATCTTAGCATTGACTAACTACCAAGCTCTCTTCTTAGGTTTCCTTCTAGACAGTGGCATCCCTAAGTATTTAATAGGAACATTTTCCTTATGACACTCCAGTTTCAGAGAGAATGTAGTATGCTTAGCCCGAGAGCTTCCAAAGTATACCAGTGAAGACTTGGAAAAGTTGATGTCTTGGCCTGAGCATCAGCAAACAAGTGGACAAGGAACTTCGGATGAATAACCTCATGTTCCTCACCTTTACATAAAAATAGGGTATAATCTATGTACTGAGAGGGCCAGGGATATCAAGATGGGAGAAGACATCATTTTCTCTTCCAAGTTTGAGCAATTGAGCCAAAGCATTCACCACCATAATGTACATAGGGAGAGTGGAAGACCTTATTGGAGGCCTCTTTTGCAGTGGATGGTATCTCCTCTCACCCCATTGAGAAGAATGGAAAATTTAGCTAAATGTAGAATCATATGAATCCATTGGCAAAACCCCTTGCTGCTGGCATGTCCTCAATGAATCTCCGATGTACTGAGTTATTATTTTTTTTTTTGAAGTCAATGTTGAGCATGAAGATATCATTTTTTATTCTTAGAACATAAGTTGATGAGTTCATGGGCAACTAGGAAGAAATCAACAGTGGACATACCCTTTAGAAAGGTACTTTGAGAGGATGACACTAAGCCTTCTCATAAGGGGCTCAGTCTGTTGGCCAGCAGTTTGGTGAATATCTTGAAAGAAGAATTTAGGAGACTGATAGACCTGAAGTCATGGACTTTGTTAGTACCATCACACTTAGGGAACAAGGTGATATATGAGTAGATGAGCATGGAGATGTCACCATTGCTTGCGTATAAATCAATGAACATATTCACAATATCAAGTTGATTTACCTCCTAGAGGGATTAGAAGAAACCCATTAAGAAGCCATCTGATCTAGGAGCCTTGTCACCAGTCATAGAGAATACTGCCTGCTTGATTTCATCTAGGTTAAAGGGATTATCCAACAGAGCAAGGTCAGGATGATGAGGATATAAACTTTGCTAGTCAACATTAAAAGAAGGACACACTGAGGTGCCACAGATTAACAGAAAATACTTCTCAAATTTTAGTGTGATACTCATCTGTTTAGTGATGATCTGATCATCCTTTCGTAGGGAATGGATATAGTTCCTTCTCCTCTTGCCAATTGCAGTATAGTGGAAGAACTTGGAATTGACATCCCCCTTTTTCAGCCAAGTCACCCTTGATTTTTGTCTCCTGTATGCGGTGTCAATGTAAACCCTGTTTTCCATTTTCCTGTATTTTGGGTGTTTTTTTTCAAGTATTTATTCATTTTGTACTCTTCCGTTTCTTCTAAACCATGTATTTGTTATTCATTCTCAATAATAAATCTACCTATTTTGACTTTGACTCTATTTTGTGGCCTTGACTATTTTCTTGATTTGATTTAATTTTTTTCTGTCCAATTAATTGTCTCCGATTAAATTGTTTAATTTTTGTAATTTTTATTATTGTTCATGATCCAATTATTATCTTGTTCCTATCTTGTCGGATCCATTAATAAACCCTTCTACCCTATATCTTATTGAATCTCCCAAACACCCAATAACATTTCACCCTTTAACCCTATTCCTTATTGGATCTACAATCCATTATACCCATTACCCTACCCGTCACCCCACCTAAACTCTAATATTCTCTCTTATATATATTCTACCCTGTTTTATCCCCAAACTGTAGCCGCTTCTACCCTCTTCTCCTACCTCCCGATCACTTTTTCCTTCTACCCTGTGTGCACCCCGTCCTCTCTCCCGACCACCCTCCGGTACCCCTCTGTCGCCCTATAGCCTGACGAACCCCCTGCGTCCCTGTGTTGTTCCCTCCCGAAGCCACAGTAGCAGACACTAGCGTCGCTCCCTTGCCCTGCCTCCTCTCGGCGTCGCGACACCCATTGCAGCGACGATAGCCTTGCGCTGCCTTCCTTCCGACAACAACAGCAGCAACAGCAGCTTTGTTTGCCGCTGTGCCATTCAGCCGTCCTCCCAACGCAGTGCCGACTCCCTCTCTCTCTCTTTGTGTGCACGTGTTTGTTACGCTTGTTGGGTTCGTTGTTAGTGAGTTTGAGCCTGGGAATCCATTCCCGTTATTCTCATTCTTTGCATCATTTCCGTCATCAATTGCAAGGCAAGTAACTTGTATTTTTTTTGTTGCATATATAGGTACTAAATATCGCATGTAGAGTAGCTTTCGTCTCTAGATCCATTCTTGTGCAAAATCCTTGTTAGATCTTATCTCCATTGGTTGATCCATCTGTAGTCGTATCTCATTACACACATGACATGAAACAACTTAGAAATAATTAATTCTTGTTGCATATATGTATGTTGTTCGTGATCTATGATGTATTTTATGATCTTGTATGCATGATGTGTTAGTCGTAGTATATCTTGTTGTAGACTTGTTAAACACCCCATACCATGTTGCTTGGACATCTATTATACCATGCTTGTGTTTTGTTTTGATTTGGATTTGTTGCGCATAAACTAGTCGATTTAATGCATACGAGGATTTCTGTTTTTGCTGCTTAACCGTTTGTGTACAGTATTTTAGACCCTATTAAGGTCAGTAAATCAATTTTATTTGTGAATATAAATCGTAGGTTTTGCTGTCTATTTTCTAGAATTTCTGACAGATCCCAGTTTCGATTTGTGAGTTTCAAGTTATTGTTGTTTTACTACAGAGGTGTAGAAAATTCCAGATTTGTGTTTTATGTGGATTCTATAGAGTTATCTATTTTAATACTGATGCTAAAGATAAGATTTTGATATAATATTTTGCTGAGTATAACTAGACTTGATTGGGATTAACCCAATTTTTTTGTGGGTTTATTCGATGACGTTTACAAACTATTCTATGCTTGCAAACAGCTACTATACTTCCAAAAATTTCATGCTGTTCTATAAAGAACCTAAATTTCAACCTAATTCTAAAAGCAAATACTTTGTAAATATGAACTGTAGCCTACTGTATCTATTTTATCACCTTTTTGACGGATCTGGATTTCGATTTATACTTTGTAATCTATTGTTGTTTTAGTACTCTGTGTCAAGAGTTTCATATTTACAAATTTGCTGTATCTTGTTGTCTTCTGATTTTATTTGACCATACTATCCATATTGGAATATTATGAAATTATATTTGCTGATACTAGAAATACTAGGGAATACCCCAGATTTTTCTTGGATTTAATCAGTAAGTTTTTATGCTGTTTTTCTGTTTATGAACACAACCTTGTGATTTCTCGCTGAACATATTTTCTAGATATAATTCTATTTTGAGCCATGTTTCTGTGATTATTATATGACTTGCATATACTTGCTGAATTCGGCTGGGAGGCTATTTTCTATATTTTCTGATGGATCCAGATTTGCATGTATGTGGCAATGGGAATCCCCGATTTGGTGCAGTACTGTTTTACTATCCAAAACTAGAATTTTCGTTGTCATAGTCTATTTTGAGTCATTCATCACACATTTGTGTCCTTTATTCAACTTGTACTTGTCCCTTGTTATCTTACCATGTTTCTTGACTTGTTTGTGCACGTCCATACTTGCTTGAATAATAATATCAAGAAACTAAGCCGGGGTTAAAGGAAAAAACCTAATAGTGGAAAATACAGAAACGTTTACCTAGAAGAGGATCCATAGATCCTACTTGGTACTTAGAGCTTGATACTTGGTTATTTGGAGCTTGACATGTGATTACTTGACACTTGCACACTTGACACGTAATACTTGTTACTTGGAGCTTGATACTTGATACTTGGAGCTTGTCCCTGAATACACTGCCCTCTATGATCTACTATGAAATCTAAAATGTAACTTGTTTGAATGTAGCAACCATGTGGTAAATAAATGGGACGCATGAAGTGCTACCTAGATAGGACTAGATATAAGAACTTGAACATGATCACTTAACGCTTATTACTTGTACATGTTACTTGATTGCCTGACACTTGTTACTCATTTACATGATACTTGACACTTGTTTTCTGATACTTATTTATATGATACTTGACCCTTGTTACACGTCACTTGCACCCGTTCATCTTGCTATGCTAGTTGTTTCTGTTCTTGATTAGAGTTAGTTGCTCTATTTTGCTGTTACTCTATTCTTGTCTATTTGTCTTTTCTGTACTTGTCGCCTGCACTACAAGCGGCCCGTAACTTGCATTGACGGGCATTTTGTTTCTCTTTCTTTTTTCTGCAATTTGTTAAATTGCAGATTATGGTGATCAGCTGCCCGATAGAGTAGGTGATCAAAGATTCTAGTTGGCTGGAGTTCTTGCTATATCTATTTATTTCTTGTTGCTTATCTTGAACAATTGTAATTTGCTTCATGGATATTTGTATTGGGCTTTTTTATCCCAGACTTGTGTTTTGTTCCAGACTTGATTATTTGAAATTTAGTATTCTTGCTTCTTGTTTCAAGTAATTTTGTTGACTATATTAATTCAGTTATGCATACGTGGTTGACTATTTCTTTTGTATATCTCTTGTTTATACTTGTACTCCTTGTAAAGATCCTGACAGCTTATGAATGGTGAAAGCCATTAGCTGGACTTAGTCACGTATCCGTATTCCATATTTTTTTGGGAAGCGGTGCGTGACAAGGTTTTTTTAGTGGTATCAGAGCTCCGAATTTGGCTAATGTATTAGTTTGACTAATATGTTAGAAAAGTTTGGGCTCGATCGAGGATTTGCTCAACAATGTACAGACCACGGAATAACATGAATGAATTATAATCAACTTTGATTTGGATGCTAACTATTTTTGATCTTGTGCAGACCATGGCTCGCAGAGGTTCCACTTCTCGTCCTCAGGAAGAATAGCCCGGGCTTGAGGCCGTTACAAATGTGTTGGAACGGTTGACCAATCTGTAGCAAAACCACAGTGACCTTGTGATGGCTGCTTTGGAAGATGCCCAGGTTCTGAATCCCGCTGTACCTACGCAAGCAGTTCTTCCTCCTCGTCTGGGTACAGTTACAGATTTCATGAGGCTGCATCCTAATATATTCTCGGGCACTGAGATGCCTTAGGAGGCCAAATAGTGGCTGATCAGGACAGAGCTGTTGCTTTTGGCAGCACGAGTTGCCAATGCTGATAGAATGGATGTGGTGACCATCCAGCTGGTGGACCTGGCCTACATATGGTGGAGGTCTGAGTCCAAAAGGCTCGTGCGGCCTATTGCTTGGGCCACGTTCACTAGGAGCTTCTTGGAGAAGTTCTTCCTTAACAGCACTCGGTTGAAATGGAGCAGCAGTTCCTGGCCCTAAAATAGGTTGGTCATTATTTTATTATTGGAGCTTTGTTACATATTATTCATGTAATATTGTAACATGAGACTCTCTTGGAACAGGCCACCAAGTCAGTGAATGAGTACGCAGCAGAATTTACTAGGCTTAGTTGCTTCGCAGTCGTTCTTGTGTCGGACGAAGAGGACAGGGCTCGTAGATTCATGCTGGGGCTTGAACGAGATATTCAGATGCATATCGTTTTTCTTTGCTTGCATACTTATGTTGAGGCTCTTGAGGTAGCTCGAGCTCAGGTGTAGGCTCGTGGCAGGTTGGCTCCTCCCCAACGGACTGTTCAGCACTCTGTTGTTATTTCTAGGCCTTCTGGTGGGCCTATTCGGAGGCTTGTACCAGCCCATCCGGTCAGGGTTGCTCCTTACTCTTCAGCTGGTCCTCAGAGGGTTAGTTTTTGCAAATTTTGCCGACTTGCTGGGCATGAGCGTAGGGACTGCAGGCGCACCAATCTCTACTGTTTTGGTTGTGGTGCTGCTGACCATACATTGCGGGATTGTCCACAGCAGAGGACGACACTTCGGGTCCAGTTCAGTAGGTAGCCCAGCTCGTGGTCCAGTCAGGCCACCGCTTTTCCTCAGCACTAGATTGTCGGTCAGAGGACCGCAGTTCCCAGGAGTGGTCAGGCTTACAACCTGACTGTTGCAGATGCTGAGATGGCAGAAGGTGTTGTTGCAGCTATATTTTGCATTTTGTTGTTTTGTTATTCCTTTGCTTCTTTCTTTATCTTGCACTGTTCATTCATGCTATCTTTCTGCACTGTTATTTTCTCACCCCTTGATCATCAATTCCTTTTTCCCTTGCCTTCTTGATTCCATCTTAGGTGTTATCCTTGTTTGCTCCTTCCTTGCTCGTGTTCTCTTTGATTCCGGGACAACCCATTCCTTCATTTCTTCCCACTTTGTGGCTCGTCATCAGTTGAATTGCAGCATCATGTCAGAGGCTTGGAACATTATCACAGCTGGTGGTGTTGTCGTTTGTTCCCAGGAGTGTAAGCAGAGTCCCGTGGTTATTGGTGGTGTAGTTTTTAAGGCCGACCTGATTGTCATTGGGAATTCAGGATTTGACGTCATTCTCGGTATGGATTGGTTGGGTGAATCCCATGCTATCACTGATTATCGTGCGAAGAAAGTTGTGTTTCGAATCCCAGGTCGTGCAGAGTTTGAGTTCCATACCGGGGAGATGCCCCTTGGCCGAGCTGAGACTGTAGTTAATCAGGAGACTTGTGCGATGGAGTTGCATTCAGGTTGTGAGGCTGCACCTCTAGTAGTGCAGGAAATTTTGGATGTGTTTTCAGAGGAGTTGCCTAGCTTACCCCCTGATAGGGATGTGGAGTTCGGTATTGAAGTTCAGCCTGGCACGATACCGATATCAAAAATTCCCTACAGGATGGCATCGGTTGAGTTAGCAGAGCTAAAGGTGAAGATTCAGGGTTTGCTAGATTTGGCATTCATCAGACCCAATGTTTCGCCGTGGGGTGCTCTAGTTCTTTTTGTCGGCAAGAAGGATGGTAGTCGTCGACTGTGCATCGATTATCGGGAACTGAACAGTGTTACTGTGAAGAACCTGTAACCGCTGCCCAGGATCGATGACTTATTTGATCAGTTGGGCGGAGCAGCTATTTTCTCGAAGTTGGTTCTTCGTTCAGGGTATCATCAGGTCAAGGTGAAGGCGACTGATGTGCAGAAGACTGCATTCTGGACCAGATATGGGCATTATGAGTATCTTGTGATGCCGTTCGGAGTCACGAATGTGCCAGCTGTGTTCATGAGTATGATGAACAGTGTCTTTTCCCCGTTCCTGGACAGATTTGTGGTGGTCTTCATTGATGACATTCTGGTATATTCTTGGAACCAGGATGTAATACCCTGGATAATATATTAGTTATATATATATATATATATATATATATATATATATATATATATATATATATATATATATATATATATATATTGTCTGTATGTATGCATATGTTGCAATGTTGATTTGATTGTATGTATATGTTTGATGTTGGAGTGCGTCTTGGTTTACGAGGCGGTTCATGTGAGTGGTTGCGTTCTTGACAATGCGCGAGAATGAGACGGACCGATGCTAGTACATGCACTAGTTTTGAGTGCGGTACGTATGCAAATATGTAATTGTATGGAACTACAACGGGTATACTTTGCATACACTCAAATCTAACCTCTCATGTCTCATTTGGAGCTTCATCAAGACCCATACAATTCAGCCCAAACTTGTCTCAAATAAAACCAAGTGCTAAGACATGGTTTTGCAAAACCACCCTAGCCTACCCCTACCCTATGGCTGGCCTACCCCCCCCCCCCCCCCCCCCCCCCCCCCCCCCCCTCCTTCCTCCCTCTTTCCTCACTTCCCTTCTCATTAAACCCTCTCACTCCCACTCCATAGCTCTGAAAATTTAGGACACAAAAAAGAAAGGAAAAGAGAAAGAGAATGAGAAAAAGAATAGAGAAATTGGAAAGGAGTTCTCACTTGGAGAAGGATCTTTGGAGGAACAACTCCAGACAACTTCTCAAGCAACTCAGGGTGGGGAGTTCTCTAATATCATTCTTTTTCATTCTTGTTGATTCCCTTGCATGCATGAGTATTGGTAGCCTTAGAATGGTTGTATAAGAGTAGAATGTTAGTAATCTGAAACTAGAAAAGAAAATCTTGATCTGCATGTCATTTTCTCGATTTTCCCGAGAACAAACTACTTGGAATTTGAGATGAAACTTTCACATATTGATCTTATACGTGTCTAGATGGTGCATGAATTATTTCGGAATTTTCTGATGATAAAATCCATTTTTGGGACAGAGCCGTAAGACAGAAGTAGGATCTGTTTACTGTGATACCTGAGATTGAGGGAATTCTTATAATTAATTGGCACATGATCTATGGCTGAAATTTTTACCATATTTTCTTACATTTATCTAGACACTACAGAAAAATCATGAAATTAATTAAATGAAGTTACAAAATTAATCTATCAACTGTAGTTAAGACTATAACTGAAGAACAGTATGATTTTTATGCATGTTTGAAACAGATAGAACTCAGTGAATACTTGGAATTTGAATATGAATTCTTTTGAATGTTGTTCATAATGATGTCTACTTTCTGTAATGTAAATCTGGTGACCATTTGATGAGTATATGTTTTACAATGAATTTTATAGCATGTACTGTGCTTAACTCAGTCAGAATGAACACTTTGATAAGATGATACATTTGAGGCTCTGTAAGAGCATATTTTGATAAAGTGTTCTCTTAGGGAATTATAGTAGACAACTAGATCTTTCCAACAAGCCTTATTGGAGGAAATTCCCGTGAGTAAATAATTTAATATGACTTTTACAAGACTGGACAGAAACAAGGATTTGAGCTGAAGGCTCTGTTTGAGTAAGACTCAGTGTGTGGTTCGGTACACCCGAGAGTAATCTCTATTATAGGGTGACCAAATGACACATTTTGGACTGGTGATCAACTAGGAAGTTGTAGAGGACATTCACACCTTTCCACAGAACCTGAATTGGTAACATTCCGATGAGTAGATATTGTTTTATGCTATTAGTATGATGCAGCCAGTGTACAGAAAATACACAGGCTGAGGCTTGTGAGGCCAATTTGAGAATTTAGATGACTGAATCTGAGGTGATGATCAACTAAAGAGTTGTAGACTAGATCTTTACCTTTCTAGATTGTGCTTGAAAACCCAAATCTAAGTTGTATTGTGGGAGTTATGATCTTTTTAAGTTTCAGGCAGAACACCATTAGTTGGCTTAATCATGGTTTTGGCTAAGTGTTGGGTTGAACCATTCCCCTTGTGTTCCGAAGAGTTGATAACTCATTGTTTGGGGATGTATGGTGTCATTTGCTGGTCTTGTTGGTGTGACTCCTGTGGAGGTTTGTTGTGACTTGAGTAGTCACTACGATAGGGTGATACCCTATGCCTATCAACCCTAAATATAAACTTCCACCGAGGCGTTGGATGTCCTAGTGGTGCCGTCAAGTTGCATTTCATGCGGGTTAAGGATGAACGCGGGCCATGGTAAGGGATGACTCCGAGCTAGGGAGGTGGCAAGCGGGACTTATGTCGTCAGGGCCAGTAGTCGATGGGCAAAGTTGGGAGCAATCATCTTTTACCTTAATGGTTAGAGTGAGGCTTGGACTAGAGGGATGTATTAGGAGTTTGTACATTGCATTAGTACTAGCAGACCATAGTCGGGTGTTGTACTTTTCCCATCGTGGGGATATGGATTCGGTTCTCAGGTTTGAGTTCACGGTCTCGTATCTCAATCTATTAATTCCCAAAGAGTTAGAGTAAGGAACGGGAGGTTCTCCTGTCGGATAGGGGAATTTGACCCTCGAAGTCGTCATGTTCCTATGCGCGTGGGTTTGTTCTATATATGAATCATTGACATCATTAGGTGCATGGCCTGTACCGGAAGGTTGTTAGGTACATGGTTTCGTACCCGAAAGTTTAACACTGCTTTTTGAGTGAGGTCCGTATGTAGGTATTAAGTGGAAAACACAACCACCACTTTTAGGGGCTGTAGTGCAGAACTAGACCGAATGACTGCAACCTCCTCAGACACGGATATCTATTGGGAACAGAATGAGTACAAGGGTAGGATGCATGGCGAGGAATTGAACCCTACAATTAGGAGAGGCGAACTCTTTGGAAAGTATGTAGTATCGGATGCATACGTTCCCAAATAAATTGCATTAGAATTGGTGCATCGTGTGCATTCCTTGTTTTGTGCATTAGATTAGGCCATGCTTTGATCTGGAACGTATGTAGTATGGGATGCATGCGTATCCGGAGTTCCTAAGTGTTGCTTGTATTAGAAGAAGGCATGTGATTGATGCATCTAGTGGTAGAATCATGGCATACACGAACAGTAGGGATTAGGATGCACGCTTCTTTTTCCATTCAAGATGGTTTGTGGTTTCCAGTTTGGAGATCGTTGTTTCTTATCAACATTGTGTCAGTTAAAGTACTGATGTTTCCCACCTTTTAGGTACCGATCCTACCTTTCGAACAGGTGCAGAGATATCAGAGTCGCGCAGCGGAAGACTCAAGTCGAGGAGCAAGTCCCAGGAAAGCAGATTGACCACTCAATGGAGCTTCGACGGTGATCAGTCGATTACCATTCTGGGAGGCAGCTGATAGCTTTACAAGAGGACTTGGTAAATATTTGGTAATAAGATGTAATGAGTTGATATATTTTGTATCCTTGTTTAAGAACAAGATAATGGTTGTAACCAATGATGTAATGACCTTATTTGAAAAAAAAATATTTTTAAATTTCCGTGTTATTACTGTGTTGAGATGCATTTGAAGGCAAAGATTCTGATTGCGTCACGGATGTCCGATAACGGGGATCTGGGGCATTACACGGGAGGATCATGCTGAGCATCTTAGGTTGGTTCTGCAGACTTTGAGGGAGAATTAGCTCTATGGGAAACTCTGCAAGTGTGAGTTTTGGCACGATAGAGTTACTTTCTTGGGGCACATTATCTCGGGCAGTGGTATTTCAGTGGATCCGTCCAAAGTTGCAGCTGTGAAGGATTGGCCCATTTCCAAGTCAGTTTCAGAGGTGAGAAGTTTCCTTGGTCTTGCTGGATATTATCAGAAATTCATCAAAGATTTTTCGAAGATAGCAGGGCCTTTGACAAAGCTGATAGGGAAGGATCAGAAGTTCTGTTGGTCTGAGTCTTGCAGTGAGGCTTTTGCTAAGTTGAAAAGCAAGTTGACGTTAGCGCTAGTGTTGACTATTCCAAATGGTTCAGGCGGATTCGTAGTCCACTGTGATGCTTCTAGCAAGGGTCTTGGGGCAATTCTGATGCAAAAGGGCTGAATTATTGCTTATGCATCGAGGTAGTTGTGGCCGCATGAGAGGAACTATCCAACTCATAATTTGGAGTTAGCGGCAGTGATCTTTGCTTTGAAGCTGTAGAGACATTATTTACTTGCAGACCGAGTGGAGATCTTTACAGACCACAAAAGTCTCATGTACATCTTCACCCAGAAGGAATTGAACATGAGGCAAATGCATTGGTTGGAACTTATGGCCGATTATGACATCAGTTTTCAATACCATCCTGGGAGAGTGAACTTGGTGCCAGATGCTTTGAGCAGGAGACCGGAAGCTATGTTCCTAACTCAGTAGAGAGATTTGGATGAGCAAATGCAGAGGTTAGAGTTGGATGTGTTGTTACCGAGTTCTGACCGGAGTTGCTTGGTGCTTCAGCTTCAGTCGTCTCTTGTCGATCAGATTAAAGAGGCTTAGGCTGGTGATGAACAGTTATAGAGTTTCAGGGCAGAAGTTAAGGCTGGTTCCAGAACGGATATGGTTATTCATGTTGATGGATCGCTTCGTTTTGGGTCCAGGTTGTGTGTCCCGAACGGTGAAGTTCATCAGAGGTTGCTTGAGGAAGCCCACCAGTGATCGTATTCTATTCATCCTGGAGGTACTAAGATGTACCGAGAATTGAAGCTTCATTTCTAGTTGCATGGTATGAAGAGGGTTGTGGCTCGGTTTGTGTCTCAGCGTTTGATCTGCTAATAGGTGAAGGCAGAGCATCAGAGAACCGTCAGACTTCTTCAACCGCTTCCCATTTCTGGAGTGGAAGTGGAAACATGTCACCATGGATTTTGTGACTGCTTTGCCGAGGAGTCCTAAGGGTCACAAGGCCATTTGGGTGATTGTTGATCGACTGATGAAGAGTGCTCACTTCATTTCCTTCCGTGTCAGACAGTCTACTGAAAGCCTAGCTGAGAATTACATGCAAGAGATCGTCAAACTTTATGGTGTTCTAGTCAGTATTGTATCTGACAGGGATGCGAGATTCAGGTCTCAGTTTTGGGAGAGTCTTCAGAGTAGTTTAGGGAGTAAATTGAAGTACGGTACAACTTTTCATCCCCAGACTGATGGACAGTTGGAGAGGACCATCCAGACTCTTGAGGACATGTTGAGGTCATGTGTGTTGCAGTTTGGTGGATCATGGGAGGACCATTTGCATCTCGTAGAGTTCTCATACAATAACAGCTTTCAAGCTAGTCTGAAAGCTGCACCGTTCGACGAACTTTATAAGAGAAAGTGCAGATCACCAGTGTGTTGGGATGACATTGGTGAGAGGAAGTTATTGGGTCCAGAGTTGAATACCAGGACAGTTGATGTGGTGACTCAGATTAGGAAGCACCTTCAGGCAGCCCAGGACAGGCAGAGGAGATGGGCAGATGTCCATCAAAGAGCTTTGGAGTTTGAGGTTGGTGACCATGTTTTCCTAAAGGTATCGCCTTGGTGAGGTGTCATCCGGTTTGGTGGTGGGGGCAAGCTCAGCCCTAGGTTTATTGGACCGTTTGATATCGTGGAACGAGTAGGCAAGGTGGCCTATCGTCTTGCATTGCCACCGAATTTATCAGGAGTGCACGATGTTTTCAATGTCTCACAACTCAGGAGGTATATCCGCGATGAGAGCCTCGTGATCGACTATTCTGAGTTATCTATGCAGCCAGATTTGACTTGTGAGGTTCCACTAGTTGCTATTTTGGATCGACGGGAGAAAGTGCTGAAAAACAAGGTCATCAAGCTGGTTCGTGTCTCTTGGAATCCTCACTCGCCAGGTGAGTCGACTTGGGAGTTGGTGGAGGAGATCCATCAGAAATTTTCTGATTTGTTTGAGTAGCTTTTTGTTTTGTTCTTTCTTTTCTTTTCGGGGTTACCCTATGTACTTCTTGTTTGAATTTCGAGAATGAAATTCTTCTTGTTAGGTGGGTAGGATTTTTAACCCCTGTTTTCCATTTTCCTATATTTTGGGTGTATTTTTTTCGAGTATTTATTCATTTTGTACTCTTCCGTTTCTTCTGAACCATGTATTTGTTCTTCGTTCTCAATAATAAGTCTACCTGTTTTGACTTTGACTCTATTTTGTGGCCTTGACTATTTTCTTGATTTGATTTAATTTTTTCTGTCCAATTAATTGTCTACGATTGAATTGTTTAATTCTATTTTTTTTATTATTGTTCATGATCCAAGTATTATCTTGATCCTATCTTGTTGAATCCATTAATAAACCCTTCTACCCTATATCTTATTGAGTCTCCCTAAAACCCAATAACATTTCACCATTTAAACCTATACTCTATTGGATCTATTAAAACCCTACAATCCATTATACCCATTACCCTACTCGTCACTCCACCTAAACCCTAATAATCTCTCATATATATATTCTACCCTGTTTTATCCCTAAACCCTAGCCGCTTCTACCCTATTCTCGTACCCCCCATTCTCTTTTTCCCTCTACCCTGTATGCACCCCGTCCTCTCTCCCGACCACCCTCCGGCACCCCCATGTCGCCCTGCAGCCCGATGCACCCCCTGCATCCCTGTGATGTTACCTCCTAAAGCCGCAGCAGCAGACACCAGCGCCGCTCCCCTACCTGCCTCCTCCCGGTGTCGCGACACCCATTACAGTGACGACAGCCTTGCGCTGCCCTTCTTCCAGCGACTGACAGCAGCAACGGCAGCTTCGTTTTCCGCTGTGCCGTTCAGCCGTCCTCCCGATGCAGTGTCAACTCCCTCTCTCTCTTTGTGTGCACATGCTTGTTACGTGTGTTGGGTTCGTTGTTAGTGAGTTCATGCCCGGGAATCCATTCCCGTTATTCTCATTCTTTGCATTGTTTCTGCCGTCAATTACAAGGCAAGTAACTTGTATTTTATTTTGTTGCATATACAAGTACTAAATACCACCTGTAGTGTAGCTTTCGTCTCTAGATCCATTCTTGTACAAAATCCTTGTTAGATCTTATCTCCATTGGCTGATCCATCCGTAGTTGTATCTCGTTACACACACAACATGAAACAACTCAGAAATAATTAATTCTCGTTGCATATATGTATGTTGTTCGTGATCCATGATGTGTTGTATGATCTTGTATGAATGATGTGCTAGTCATAGTATATGTTGTTGTAGACTTGTTAAACACCCCATACCATGTTTCTTGGACATCTATTATACCATGCTTGTGTTTTATTTTGATTTGGATTTGTTGCGCATAAACTAGTCGATTTAATACATAAGAGGATTTCTATTTTTGCTGCTTTCCAATTTGTGTACAGTATTTTAGACCCTATTAAGGTCAGTAAATCAATTTTATTTGTGAATATAAATCATAGGTTTCGCTATCTATTTTCCATAATTTCTGACAGATCTCAGTTTCGATTTGTGAGTTGCAAGTTATTGATGTTTTACTACAGAGGTGCAGAAAATTCCAGATTTGATTTCATGTGGATTCTGTAGAGTTTTCAATTTTAATACTGAAGCTAAAGATAAGATTTTGATCTTATACTTTGCTGAGTATAACTAGACTTGACTGGGATTAACCCCAATTTTTTTTTGATTTATTCGATGACTTTTACAAACTATTCTATGCTTGCAAACAACTATTATACTTCCAGAATTTTCATGTTGTTAAGTAAAGAACCTAAATTTCAACCCGATTCTAGTTGTTTTTGGTAAAAACCTTGAAAATATGAAATGTAGCCTACTGTATCTATTTTATCAACCTTTTGACGGACCTAAATTTCGATTTATACTTTGTAATCTATTTTTGTTTTAGTACTTCTGTGTCAAGAGTTTCAGATTTACAAGTTTGCTGTATCTTACTGTCTTCTGATTTTGTTTGACCATACTATCCATGTTGGAATATTATGAAATTATATTTCCTGATACTAGAAATACTAGGGAATATCTAATATTTTTCTTGGATTTAATCAGTAAGTTTTTATGCCGTTTTCCTGTTTATGAACACAGCCTTGTGATTTATGGCTGAACATGTTTTCTGGATATAATTCGGTTTTGAGCCATGTTTCTGCGATTGTTATATGACTTGCATATACTTGCTAGATTCATCCGGGAATCTATTTTTTATATTTTCTGACAGATCCAGATTTACATGTCCGTGGCAACGGGATCCCAGATTTGGAAGAACTAGAATTTTTGTTGTCTTAGTCTATTTTGAGTCATTCATCACCCGTTTGTATCCTTTATTCAACTTGTACTTGTTCCTTATTATCTTACCATGTTTCTTGACTTATTTGTGCACGTCCATGCTTGCTTGAATAATAATAACAAGAAACTCAGCCGGGGTTAAAGGAAAAGTTCTAATAGTGGAAAATACAGAAACGTGTACTCGGAAGAGGTTCCACAAATCCTACTTGGTACTTGGAGCTTGATACTTGGTTATTTGGACCTTGACACGTGATTACTTGACACTTGCACACTTGACACACAATACTTGTTACTTGGAGCATGATACTTGTTACTTGGAGCTTGATACTTGATACTTGGAGTTTGTCCCTGAGTACATTGCCCTCTATGATCCACTATGAAATCTAAAACGTAACTTGTTTGATTGTAGCAACCATGTGGTAAATAAATGGGACGCATGAAGTGCTACCTAGATAGGACTAGATACAAGAACTTGAACATGATCACTTGACACTTGTTACTTGTACATGATACTTGATTACCTGACACTTGTTACTCGTTTACATGATACTTGGCACTTGTTACTTGTTACTCGTTTACATGATACTTGATACTTGTTACATGCAACTTGCACCCGTTCATCTTGCCATGCTAGTTGTTTTTGTTCTTGATTAGAGTTAGTTGCTCTATTTTGTTGTTACATCCTTTCCATGCTATACTTGCTTTCGCTGTTACTCTATTCTTGTCTATTTGTGTTTTCTGTACTTGTCGCATGCACTACAACAGCCCGTAACTTGCATTGACAGGCTTTTTGTTTCTTTTTCTTTTTCCTGCAATTTGTTAAATTGCAGATTGTGGTGATCAGCTTCTCGTTGGAGTAGGTGATCAAAGATTCTAGTTGACTGGAGTTCTTGCTATATCTATTTACTTCTTGTTGCTTATCTTGAATAATTGTAATTTGCTTCATGGATATTTGTATTGGGCTTTTTTGTCCCAGACTTGATTAATTGAAATTTAGTATTCTTGCTTCTTGTTTCAAGTAATCTTGTTGACTCTATTAATTCGGTTATGCATGCGTGGTTGACTATTTCTCTTGTATATCTCTTGTTTATACTTGTACTCAATCTAAAGATCCTGACATCTTATGAATGGTGAAATCCATTCGCTAGACTTAGTCACGTATCCTTATTCCGTATTTCTTTTTGGGAAGCGGGGCATGACAGTCAACATGGACTAACTCCTTATATTCTTGTGTAAGAGTGATTCTCTCTTCCCTCTCCGCTGTGGTGAGATCTCCTCTTGAGCAGTATCCAGGAATCTCTTGTTGATCTCGATGCTTCCAAATAATTTGTAGTGCCCCAAACTTAGGTTGGCCAGTTTCCATACATATACCATCCTAGGCTCAGGGCGTTACAAAATGGTATCAGAGCCGACTTTTCACATCGATTGTGGATGAGATGTATGCCTGAGATGGAGCTAGAGAACCATGCACTGGGCAAAATAGACCATAGAAATATACGCTAGCAGAATTAGGGTACTCTACTCCACATCGGCTAGAAAGGAGATTCTGTATTAGATTGTTGTTACTGCTGAATCTGGTGTGGGGGTAAACAGATAGTATTTGTGGATTCTTAGGAAAACCAAATAGCAAAGACCTGGAATCTTCTCACCGGAGTTTGACCATTGACTCCTGCCGTTCACCTACAAAAAGTACGATACACCGGGGTTGATCCTGGCGACGCACCCTCCGACGCTCAAGTCAGTAATCAGAAAGATTATGAGAGAGCGTAAATTGGCAAAAGATTGATTACCTCTTAATGGTGGTGGATGGGGGGTATTTATAGCCGCATTTGGGATCTAATTAGGAATGTAATCCCTGTGATTAGATAAGGAATGTAATCCCTAATTCCCAGTGAAAGGATAGATGTGAATTAGGGTCGTTGATTAGGATTAATCAGAAACCCTAATTCTATCCTGCTGGACCGAGTTTGCTGCGGGTTGGAACCCGCACCCAATCGAGATGGATCCGTTCGTGGGTTATTTGTAGCGCCCCGTTTTCCGACACTGGGAAACCGTGACACGAGCCAAGACCTTTTCTTCAATTAGTCACAATACACAGAAAAACAGGAGAATTTAAAACTTTTTATTCAACACCCAATGTATTACAAGTCTGAACATTATATAACTGCAATACCTTACAATAGAGTTACAATATTACCTTTACATTTCCAAATATTACAACCTTCAACATCTTACATCAGAGTACTTCTCAACTAATAGATAATCAATACACATAGTGCAGCGGAACTAAATATAACACTGACTCCTTGCTTTCCTTGCCGTGAGTCCTCCTGAATCTCGCTTTTGTACTTCGGCGATCCAGTACCGATGGAAGTGGGAACATCAGTATTCACTGACGCTTAAAGGCTGATCATATAGCAGCGAATCTCCCAAACAACATACAAAATACAGCAATGGTGTTGGTGTAGTTTAAGTGTTTGTGAGTGCTAGGACTAGACTCTAATGCGATATTTAAATAGAACTAGGATTCTCCCTATTCCAACGTCAGCAAGTCTCCGAAGCAACATGCAGCCCATACTACATGCGACCCCATCTCAAGCCGTTTCTCCATATATAGGGATTTGAACCTACGTTATGAATTTCTAATTGTAGACAACCTGTTCCTGACACCAACACGTGACTAATAAGGTTGCATACGTGGTCAAGTCCCACTAATGCATTTCGCCAGTGGTGTCTATGTTCGCCATTGCGACCCGGCTAACCGGACCTCACTCAAAACAGACGAACCCAATGTATCGGGCGTCATTCCAAAATCAAACTATAGGGTCTCGCAAGCGCAGGGTAGCGCGAAGCCTACCCTGTGGCACCCTCTGGGGTCTCGCAAGCGCAAGACTGCACAATGCATCCTGTGGCACCCCTCAGCCACGCTACTCCAGGAATTAACAGCGCGAGATATGCAACCCGTGTCCTCAACTTGTGAGACGACACCGTACGTATCCCTTTCACGGGAAGGTACAACCCAATATACCACCTATGATCTGCCTCAAGGGACGAGTTAGTGTAAGGGGCCCCCTACAACCGACTCCTCTCTCCCGGCAAAAGGGTTTAAGTAAAATGATCCTTGTAAGTCACTATCCTAATGATGTCCCTGACTTGAACAATCCTAGGGATGACAATATTATAAACACAACATGCTAGGCCTTTAAAGTAGACTTCGCAAGACAACTCTACTAGGCTGCTCAACCTAGACTTACCAGAATCCCTCAGGATCCGGTTCATGGCTCATCGATCCAAGACTTTGGCCATGCGAATATACATGCATGCCGCTACCCTAGACTTGGATTTCGTCTATACTCCGGTCCTCGATCAACCTACTCCGGTTAAGATTCGACGGTACACAAGGAGTGACTCCTCCACAGTTTCTTAGGGTAAGAAAACATATGTCTTGATGGTCGATAGCCCTTAGGGTGGTAATATCACCCTAGACGAGCACAACGAACTGTGTACTAGCTAACAAGCTATACACGAGTAACAACCACATACGAGCCAATAAGCTACGTATGAAACAATAACTACCTACGAGCCAGGCGGGCCTCGTAGGAGATAACCACGTACATACCAGCCAAATAAGCCGCGTATGAGACCAACAGCTACGCACGGGCCGGTCGAGCCGCGTACGAGACAACAACCTACATACGAGCCAAGTAAGCTACGTATGAGACCCACAGCTACGTACGGGCCAGTCGAGCCACGTACGAGCACAACCATATGCAAACAACCATACAGGTAATCAATCTTAAAGCAACCAAACGTGCTACTACCAAACTTGATCTCCTATTATTAGAAGCAATAGAAGAGTCTACTAGTAGTCTATGGTCGGTATTCTTCTAAGGAAGAATCCGAAGGCGACATAACAGCCTTTATCGAACTAACTATCACTAGTGGTCTTCCCAATCCTTATTACTTCAACCTATAGCGCCTTAAGTATGACATACAATTGCAAGCATCTTCCTACGACAATCTAATCATATAACACAACCACTCCCCATGATACTCCTAAGTATGAATATGATTAAGCTTGTGCTTACATCGGGCTTAAGCATGAAAATCACTACGACCTAGACATGAAGTCCACTATAGTCAAGCATAGGTTATAATTTGAGCATGAAAGCTTACTACTTATCATGACTAATCACCACAACCCAAGCATGGATATATAGCTAGTATGAACATGCAACATTCCAAGGCATAGTAGGTATTCTAACACTAACTCTACAACATTCTAAGCATGTATTTGAACTTTAGCATGGTATAGAACATAACATAAAAATCACTACAACTAACCATGGGTAGTTTCTTTAATCTAAGCATGAATATCATAGTATGGATACCATTAACTTAACATAATCAATAACTAGCCTGACACCTACTTACTTAGCATGAATAATGATTAAGCATGATCATCTACTAACATAGCATGAACAAATACTTATCTAAGCATGGCTATCATGTAAACATGAGTATTCATTTAATCTAGCATGGTATACAACTTACTTACAATTTAAACTAGCATGGCATACAACTTACTTGCAATTAAGCTAGCATGGCATACAACTTACTTACAATTTAAACTAGCATGGCATACAACTTACTTGCAATTAAGCTAGCATGGCATACAACTTACTTACAATTAAAACTAGCATGGTATACCACTTACCTACAATTAAACTAGCATGGTATACAACTTTTCTACCATTTATCTAGCATGGCATATAACTTCCCTACAATTAAACTAACATGGTATACAACTTTTTTACTATCATCCAAGCATGAATCTTTATTAAGCATGAATAACTACTAAACATGAATGTCTTACTAAGCATGGGTAACTACTAGTATGAACATACGACATTCCTAAGTATATATGTATATATACTTCTAACATGGTAAGTAATTTTATCATGGATCCTATAACATTCTAAGCATAATTAAATTAATCTAAACATGGTAGGAAACTCTTAGAATGAATCCTACAACATTCTAAGCATAAATAAGTTACTAAACATGATAGGTATTTTTAGAATGAATCCTACAACATTCTAAGCATAAATAAATTAATCTAAACATGGTAGGAAATTCTTAGAATGAATCCTACAACATTCTAAGCATAAATAAATTACTAAACATGATAGGTATTTTTTTAGAATGAATCCTACAACATGTATGTCATTCCTACATATGATAGGCAATTTTAGAATTAATCCTACAAGATTCTAAGCATAAATAACCTTCCTAACCATGATAGGAAATTTTAGAATGAATCCTACAACATGTATGTCATTCCTACATATGATAGGCAATTTTAGAATTAATCCTACAAGATTCTAAGCATAAATAACCTTCCTAACCATGATAGGAAATTTTAGAATGAATCCTACAACATGTATGTCATTCCTACATATGATAGATAATTTTAGAATGAATCCTACAACATGTATGTCATTCCTACATATGATAGATAATTTTAGAATGAATCCTACAACATTCTAAACATAATTAAACATGCTAGGTATTTTTAGAATAAATCCTACAACATTCTAAGCATCATTAAACATTCTAGGTATTTTTAGAATAAATCCTACAACATTCTAAGCATCATTAAACATGCTAGGTATTTTTAGAATAAATCCTACAGCATGTATATCATTTCTACATATGATAGATAATTTTAGAATGAATCCTACAACATTCTAAACATAAATAACAGTCATACACATGGTAGATAATTTTAGGATGAATCCTACAACATTCTAAGCATAAATAACACTCCTACACATGGTAGATAATTTTGGAATTAATCCTACAACATTCTAAATATAAATAAATTAATCTAATCCAATCTTAGCATGGTATTTACTTTATGAACATAAAATAAACATCTACAACTAGCATCTACAATTACTTCTTTTTATCATCTACTGCTACTACCACTTTATGTTAACCATGAATATAACATAAGCATCTACAACTATCTACCATTACTACTACTTCATTTTAACATAATATAAAGCATCTACAATTACTTCTTTTTATCATCTACTACTACTACTACTTTATGTTAATCATGAACATAAGCATCTACAACTATCTACTATTACTACTACTTCATTTTAACCAAGAATATAACATACAACTATCTACAACTACTTCTTTTAACACTTACTACTACTTCTTTATTTTAACAACATACCACTACTACTTTATTTTAGCAACATGCTACTACTACTTTATTGTCTACTATTCTTTATTGATTTATTATCACTAGTGATTATAAAAGAAAAGATCTTTTTATTCATTCTACAACTAGTGATTTAGGTTAATTTCTTTTTCATAAATTAGAGATAACATCTAATTTAGGTTCTTTTACTTAAGACTATAAAAGAAAATAACAATAATAAGATAAAGTAAGAACCCTTTATTTGGTTCATCCAACATATGCTTATCTTTTTAGTCAAAATCCAATACAAGTCCTACAACCAATCATGGTTGTATAAAATATTCATATGCTTTATGTATAGTTCATATCAAGTCCTACAACCCCAAACGGTTGTATGTTCAAGTCCATATGCCTTATGTCATTTTAGTCCGATAACAAACACAAACAACAACTACAACTATAAAGATTTGATCTTTATGTTCATTTAGCACTACTACTTGTTTTCATTCATTTCTTGTGGTTATTATCTTTAACAATTACAAACATACAAGCAAGAACCACATACCACCACATTACTAAAACAACCACACCAAAAAGAAAATAAAACAAGGAGGGTAAGAAGAAGAAGAACATCAAAACAACCATTCAAACAAACAAACAAACAAACAAACAAATATGGAGAAACCCCCACCTTAATCTTTTTGTAGGAAGGACTAGCCTATGCTCCTTCTCCTTCCCCTTAGCTTCTAAGAACTCCTAAGAAGACCTACAAAGAAAACTCTCCAATTAGTATGGTGTTCTCTCTTTCTTTTCCTTTCTTTCTTTCTTTCCTTTTGATCTTTCTAAAATGAGACAAAGGTGGAGGAAGGGAGTATTTATAGGAGGGAAAAGGGGTGGAAAGTGCAAATGTGCACACACAAAATACATTTTGGCCCTCCCTTAAATTGGGGCCGGTTTTCATCCAAGGGAGGTGGGAATTGGTGGAGGTGGGGTGTGGGTGAGGTGTAGGTTTCTAGAAGAATACCTTCTAATTCTCTTATGCATACATATTAATCCCATGTTTAATTCTCCTACAATCTTAACTATCTAGTTAGGATTGTCATAACAAGGAGAACAATTTTATCCATAAAATACATACCACATACTTTGTACAATGTACTAATCGACATACTACATGTATGTGCACATATATGTATGTATACCGAAAATCTTCGCATAATCCATATAAAATGATTTAATCTCGGAAATAATAATAAAATAAATTCTATTATTAGTTCGGAAGATCACGGTATCAATTTGATATAATACGGATGTATACTGACTGGTATCTGGGTACAGATAATGTCTATGAATAAACCGGGTGAAAATCACCAAAATAATTTAATTTTGGAATCAAAATAAAATAATAATAAATAATAATAAAATAATAATTTATACAGGGTAATATCCGTCCGGGATATTACATTATTGGGTGTTTGGGGAGAAGACCCAGTACCTACTTCAGACCCGTTTGTCAAGTGAAATTACCATTTTATTCCTAGGCTTTAAGATTCGCGCCCGATTTGGACGGCTCCGATTTAACCCCATTTTTAGCCATATCACGAGCCCCCCACTCCCGAAGACTGAGTTTGATTAGCCTTTGAGGATTACTTTTGCTGTTTAAATGGCTTGCGGAGTTATATCGGAGTCTAAATGAGGGGTGTCGAATTTTTTATACGGAGTATTGCAGTGATTTCTAAGTTAGCAGCGTTCTCTAGATTGTTTTTGAGCTCTTCTAGAAACTTGGGGATTTTTCTTACTTTTTATCTATTTTTTTCGAATCACTTATTTAATCTTGAGAAGTGTTGATTCGGTGTTCGGGGGTCTTAATCGACTGTTCTAAGTAATAATCACTTACCCAGGGGTCAAAGAATGTTTCCCTGAATTATAATTATTTTTTAGAATTTTTAATTAATTTTCCCGAATTTTTAATCATTTTTTCGTAATTTTTAAATAAATAAAACGATTTTAATAAATAAAAATTAATTTTAACTACCGAATTATGATGTGACGCGATCTAAACTCTTCATCATCGTCGAGCGTGATTTTCTGGAGGATCGGACGATCTGGGTAGCTTGAAGGAGCGACTTCCTCTGTTGCATATCGCGGGTGCATCGAAGCTGCTGCCGACCCTCCTCGTACGCCTGCCAAGGAAGAGGCCGAGGTCTGTGAGGGTTCGACACCATCCGCCGAGGTGCGTAGATACCTCGGCAGCTTGTGCCGAGACCCAATTTTTCTTATAATTGGGTCGGTGGCAGGAGCGCTCGGCAACTCGTGTCGAGGTCCAATTTTTCCATGTAACATGGTCGGTGGCAAGAACGCTCGGCAGTGTGTGTCGAGGTCAAATTTTTCCATTTAACATGGTCGGTGGCAAGAACGCTAGGCAGCGTGTGCCGATGTCCAATTTTTCCATGTAACATGGTCGGTGGCAAGAACGCTCGGTAGCGTGTGCCGAGGCCCAATTTTTCCATGTAACATGGTCGGTGGCACGAACGCTAGGCAGCGTGTGCCGAGGTCCAATTTTTCCATGTAACATGGTCGATGGCAAGAATGCTCGGCAGCATGTGCCGAGGACTTGAGGGGCGATTTTGGCAACATAGGAAACGTCAGGCTGAGTTGGCGGCTGCTAAACTTCTGACAGATGTGACAGTCATTTAATGCGATGGCTGCTGATCTTCTGACGACTCTGACAGATGCGCCTATCATTAATGCAATAGTACAGCAGGGCGCGGTAAATAATGTGACGGTTCAAGTCGTTTTGTCGTCTTGTGTAAATGGGCTGGCTTTTGTGGGCCCATTATCCTCGTTTAGTGTGCCTGGCTCTATAAAACTTCACCCCCTATCATTTCTCACTTCTCCGAATTTTCACTCAGGCGGTAATTTCTACTAGCGAGAGCTCACGGTGATCGTCGATTGTCTCTCTGGTGAATATTCCGACCGTTCCCATCAACTCAAAGGTAATTTATACTTAGTCGTTTTTTGAGTATAGATATGTCTCTTTCTCCTATATCCGAGCCCTCCTCTTCTGCCGCCGAAGTCCCTTCTCCGCGTCGCCAAGATAAAGGCAAGAAGGTATTTGGTCGAGACAGTATAGTGGAAGACCCGAAGCACATGGGGCCGTTCGGCAGGTATCCAAGACAGCTGATGGGGCTTCAGCGGGTTCGAGAACTTCCCGAGGAGCACGCCGAGCGCATCATTCATGGGAGGGGGAGAGCCTTCGAGGAAAACGAGGAGAGAGAGACCTCCGAGGCCGATGAGACAGTCTCCATTCTCAGCCAGGAAGACTTGGTAGTGATCCGGGGATGCTTCCAAATTCTGGAGGAGTACGAGCTTATTCTGCCGGGACCCAGGGTTAGGGCAAACTCGCCGATGCCAGTAAACATGTGTTTCTGGCCGGTTGACGCCTTCATCGCAGGGGCTCAGCTCGTCGTCTGCCCCGACTCCATCAAGCACTGGCGAGACAAATACTTGATGGTGCGGGGCATTGAGGCGTGACCCATTCCCACCAGTTTTGTGGATGAGGTGTCGAGGTGAGTAAAGGAGTTGCCGGTGCTCCACCCCCAAGAAGAGGAGGCAGTGCAGATTCTTCTTGACCGGCCGAAGTATGATTGGAGGGAGCTTACCGAGGACATTCTCTTCAGGGGAGGGCTCAGCCGCGTAGATCCCAGTACGCGGATCTTTCAATGCTTTCATTTTCTCTCCTTTTTTTTTTTAAATCTTGCCCATTCTAACTTGTCCTTAACTGGCTTTTTATTAGATGCAGAGGTAATGGACTTCGACGCAAGGATGGCACAGAGGGCGGCCCTCAGAAGTATGGCGCCGAAGAAGCGCAAGAGGGTTTCCACCAAGCTGCCGCCCACGAAGGCTCCGAGGGGCGCGAGCGAAGTCGAGGCTGTTGAGCCTCCGGTTGTGGTGACCCCGACCTCGGCCGTGGGAGTGGCCTCGGTGTCAAATGAGGCAGCGGACTTCCCGATCGCTGCAGCTCTCTGGATGGAGACGCCCCCGTTGATGGTGACGGCCGAGGTGCTGCTCACTGAGGAGTATAAGAAGATCCATGTTCCGGACTGGCAGGTTTGGAAACATGATGGGTTTCTTGGCGACTCTTTGGCGAGTTTGCAGGTGGTCAAACACCTGGCGACGCTAAAGGACCGAGCCGCAATGGAGGCCGGAATGGCGGGCGACGACGCCATTGATATCGCGGTCTCGGCGGTCTCGGTAAGTGTCGAATTTCTGCTTTCATTGATTACTTTCTCTTTCGATTTTTCTGACCCTTGGCACGTCCCCCTCTTTTCTTTTTTCTTTTGCAGATCATTGTCCACTTCGGTCATCTTTCGGAAAAGATGGCGGAGTTGGAAAAGGAGCTGAAGCAGGAGACCGACCGGGATCGGGCCGAGAATGCTCGAATCGGCACAGAGCTCGTTAAGCTGATGGTCGAGCTCGAGGGGAGGTCGACGAGGGCCGAGTAACTCGAAGGGCAGGTCGCGAAGCTCGAGGCCGATCTCCTTCGGCATGAGGATGAGTCGGCCAAACAGCTGGCTGAGGCGGCGAGGGCCAAGGACACCGCGGTGAAGGAGGCCGAAGAGGCCACTATGGCGAAGGCACAGGGCTTCCTTGCCCAAAACATGGCCAAGGCCTACGCCCAAGCCATCACTCAGGTGTCGGAGCAATACCCTGAGGTGGACTGCTCGGGGTGGACGCTGTTCCCTGGCCATGTCGAGGGCTTCGACCCTGAATCGGAAGGAGAGGAAAAAGAAGGCGAAGATGAGGGCGACCATGAGGTCGAGGTTGTCGGCGAGGTGCAGATCACCGAGGTAACCCCGCTGGCGATTTAGCCCCCATCGGGGGGGGGGGGTCTGTCCCCATCCACTCCCGATGCCCTGGGAAAGAGGTCGACCCTTGATTTCACCTTTTCTAGTCTTTTTTGTTGTTTTTTTTTGTGTTTGTGTTGTCTTGTATCGCCTAATTGCGGACTGGCCACCGCATTTTTTGTGATAAATAAAGGAAAATTTTGAACTCGACCCCACATCACCTTCGAACAGTCCCCCATCCCATCTCTTTCTTTTTTGTGTTTTCTTGAAATTTGGCTAAGTGTTTATACGAAGAATTCCTGCTTTAGTGCGTATAGCTTTTATTCAGGGGTAGGACGAGGAGTGAATTTTCGACTATTTACTGAGCCCCGTTATTTGCCTTGATCTTTTCAGCTTGCCGAGGCGACCCTCTCAGCCGAACCTACTCGCTCCGAGGAGGAGTTTGGTTCTGAGGACAGCTTGGGGTCGATGAGGTTGAGTCTGGCCAAGTGTCGGGAGCGCCTTTATGAGGTCTAGCTAGGGTTGCGCAGGGCTGAGAGCGAGCGGAACCACCTGCATGTGATCTTGAGCCAACGGGACATCGAGATTCGGCGACTAGAGGGTCGGTTCGCCGAGATCCCACCTGTGGGCGAGGAGGATGGCTCGTGGACGGCTTTTACCAATGGGCTAAGATTGAAGTGTCTCCAGCTCTCTCTGTCGAAGATGACAGCAGAGAGGGACAACATGCTTACCGAGGTGCACCACCTGCAGATAGTGGAGACCGAACTTCTGGCGGAGGAAGAGGAGCTAACCAAGGCGGTGGGCAGGTTGATGACCGAATGTGACGAGCTGACGGTGGAGGTCGATGCATTGAAAAGAGCCACAGTGGATAGGGGCATCGAAGTCACTCACCTTCGCCGGATCATTGCCCGTCGCCCCAACATTTCGAGCTCCGTCGTGCCTCCTCGCTTTGAAGTGGAGGTAGGAGACGAGTCTCTGAAACAGAGGATCGTTGAGTTGGAGGTTGAAGTGGCGCGCCTAAAGCCACACTCTGGGCCAACAAATGTCAGGAGCACTTTATGCATCCGCGAGGAGGGCGAGCGAGGCATTTCGTTTTATGAGCTCACGACACATTCTCCCGTAGGTCGACCAAATCCGGGTGACGCCCAAAGTGGCATGGCGATTTCATCGAGCGGGGCATCCGTCGGGGCAACTGTCAGGAGCAGCGCCGAGGACACCTCTCAATTCGCCGATTTAGGGGCGAGTACCGGGGTCAAGCGTCGCCACCCTCGGGTGTCTTTGAAGCGAAATATCCCGACGCCAAGGAAGCGCTGAATATTTTTTGTTTTTCAAGTTTTGTATTTCGCCTAAGTGTAACGAGTCGGTGTTGTAGTTTTTGCTTGTTTGGAAGTCTTGTAGCTTGGTTGTAGAGAAAATGCCGCTTTGTAATTGTCTCCCCGTACTTAATCGAAATGATGCATTTTCTTTTTTGAACTTGTGCATTTTTGAACTCTTCTCATTGTTGTGTTACTCATGGATGTCTTTAGCGTGCCGAGGTCCGGAGCAAGATTTTTTTCTTCTTTGGGCGTCGGTGCCAAGAACGCTTGGCGATGTGTGCCGAAGTCCAGAACAAGGTTTTTTTGCTTGTTTGGGTGCCGGTGCAAAGAACGCTCGGCGATGTGTGTCGAAGCTTGGTAGACCTGGGGTCAGATTCACCCATATTTAGTTTAGTTGTAAGGATTCCGCGCGTGGTGGCGAAACGAAACTTTATTTCAACGGTTGTGGGAGCAATTCCGAATGGCGAACCACTCCTAGCTCGCTTAAGAGCGAGCTTGCGAAGTGGAGTCGAGCCAAGTGTTGGACTCCGAACTCGTCGTTTGAGTATGTTTCAACGGTTGTGGGAGCAATTCCGAATGGCGAACCACTTCTAACTCGCTTAAGAGCGAACTTGCGAAGCGGAGTCGAGCCAAGTTTTGGACTCTGAACTCGTCATTTGAGTACGTTTCAACGGTTGTGGGAGCAATTCCGAATGGCGAACTACTTCTAGCTCGCTTAAGAGCGAACTTGCGAAGCAGAGTCGAGCCAGGTGTTGGACTCCGAACTCGTCGTTTGAGTATGTTTCAACGGTTATGGGAGCAATTCCGAATGGCGAACCACTTCTAGCTCGCTTAAGAGCGAACTTGCGAAGTGGAGTCGAGCCAAGTGTTGGACTCCGAGCTCGTCTTTTGAGTATGTTTCAATGGTTGTGGGGAGAAATTCCGAATGGCGAACCGCTTCTAGCTCGCTTAAAAGCGAACTTGCAAAACGGAGTCGAGCCAAGTGTTGGACTCCAAACTCGTCGTTAGAGTATAAATAAGGTAAAGACAGAGATACAAGTAATTCACAAGTAAGATATGAAGAAAAATGTTCTTTATTGAAAACTAATACTCGGCTGCTTCTAAGTTGCGAGCCGTTATTACATGGGAGAAATAAAAAAGCAACAAGTAAAATACAAGTGAAGGGAAAGGAACGGTTCGACATCTGATGGTACTTGGAGAGGCGTTCATGCGCTCTCTTGGTACTTCAAGAGATGGTTGGCATTCCAAGTCCTGGGAATCTCTCTGCCTTCAAGGTCTTCTAGACGGTAGGCTCCTGGCCAAACTACTTTGGTGATCTTGTAGGGTCCTTTCCAATTAGGAGCTAGCTTACTCTTCTGACTGGGGAGGGAGATAGCCAACTTTCTGGGGACTAAGTCCCCTTCTTTGAGGTCGATAGGATGGACTCTCTTATTATAGGCCAGCTCGATCCTTCTCCGATCGCTTTGTTGACGAATGGCAGCTCTTTCGCGGAGCTCATCGATCAAGTCCAGATTCGCTCGGAGCTCTCTGGCATTCCGCTCTTCTTCATAAGCAATAAGACGAGGAGCGGGTACACCGACTTCCAGGGGGATTACAGCCTCGGCCCCGTAGGTAAGGTTGAACGGCGACTCTCCTATGGGGGTTCGTTTGGTAGTGCGGTAATTCCACAGTACGTTCAGGAGCTGATCAACCCATAAACCTTTAGCAGACTTATCCAACCTCTTCTTGAGACCGGAGAGGTTTTTCCGATTTGCATTTTCCACTTGACCGTTTGACTGTAGGTGGGAGACGGAGGAGAAGCGTTGTTGGATGGCGAGGTCTTCACACAGAGCTCGGAATGCGGCCCCTGTAAATTGTGTTCCATTGTCGGTTATGAGGACTCGAGGGACGCCGAACCTGCAGATGATGTTCTTCCAAAAGAACTGGAGTACTTTGTTCTCGGTGATTGCGGCCAAGGGCTCGGCCTCTATCCACTTCGAGAAGTAGTCGATCGCCACGACTAAAAATTTGAGTTGGCCGGGAGCTGGTGGGAACGGTCCTAGTAAATCCATCTCCTACATTGCGAAAGGGATAGGACTTGATAGGGTGGCGAGCCGAGCTTGTGGGAGGCGACGGATGTTGGAGTGCTTTTGACAAGAGCTGCATTGTCGAACATGTCGCTCGGCGTCTTGTAAGAGGGTAGTCCAGAAATATCCATAATTCAACACCTTTCGAGCAAGGGACTTGGACCCTGAATGTGCTCCGCCTATGCCTTCGTGAAGCTCTTGCAAGGTGTATGTGGCTTGTTCGGGGGAGAGGCACCTCAGATAAGGTCTGCCGTCAACTTGTGTGAAGGAGCGCTTGTACAGAACCCCCTCAACAATGGTGTACCGCTCCGCTCTGGTTCTGACTCGGCGAGCTTCCTTAGGGTCTTCCGGGAGAAGCCCATCCCTTAGGAATTCTACTAGGGGTTTCATCCAATTATCTTGAAGTTGAACAGGCAGCGACTCCATGGAGTCAGAAGTTTCTTCTTCTATGCTCGGCTTCAGGAGCACTTCAATCAAGACAGTCTGCTCGAGACCTTGGAGGGTGGAAGAGGCTAACTTGGAGAGAGCATCTGCTTGGGCATTTTCTTCCCTGGGGATCTGCCGAATAAGTGCTTCTTCGAAGAGAGCCATGAGATTTTGGACCTTGGCCAGATACTTAGCCATTCGGTCATCTCGCGCTTCATACTCGCCCAGGACTTGATTCACGACCAGTTGAGAGTCACTAAATATGCGGAGGTGTTGTGCTCCGGCCTTGCGAGCCATTCCAAGACTGGCTATAAGGGCTTCATATTCCGCTTCATTGTTGGAGGCCTTGAAGTTGATGCAGAAGGAGTATTGGAGGACGAAGTCATCTTGGCCTGCCAGAATAACCGAATAGGAGGTCCGTTTGACGCTTGACTGACCTCGGGAATGGTGCTTTCAACTATGAATTTAGCTAAGGCCTGAGTCTTCATTGCGGTCCGAGGCTGGTATGTTATATCATGCTGGCTCAGCTCGATAGACAATTTCATGAGACGATCGGAAGTCTCCGACTTGTGAAGGACTTGCTTCAACGGTTGGTCGGTAAGAACGACCACCGAGTGGGACTGGAAATATGGGCGAAGCTTTCTTACGGCCATGACTAAGGCGTATGCCATCTTCTCTATCCTTGGGTGGCAGAGGTCGGCATCTCGAAGTACCTTGCTCACGTAATAGATGGGCTTTTGAGTCTTATCTTCTTCCCTTACGAGGACAGCGCTGAGGGTCTGCTCGGAGGCAGCTAAGTAGAGGTAGAGGGCTTCTCCGGGAACAGGTTTGCTGAGGAGAGGAGGATTGACTAAGTAAGCCTTTAGCTGGTCGAATGGGTCTTGTTGCTGCTGAACCCACTCGAAACCTTTTGCCCCCGTGAGAGCTTTGAAGAAGGGAAGACACTTTTCCCCTGACTTAGAAAGGAGGCGCCCTATGGAAGCAAGGTGACCTGTTAGCTTATGAACTTCTTTAACATTCTTTGGGGGAGCCATGTCCAATATGGCCTTGATCTTCTCGGGGTTCGCTTCGATTCCTCTTTGGTTGACCATAAAGCCTAGGAATTTCCTTGACGAGACTACGAATGCACACTTGTTCGGATTGAGCCTCATATTGTGTTTCCTGAGTACATCGAACGCCTCTTGCAGATCGGCCACATGATCGGCCCCATGGATGCTCTTCACAAGCATATTGTAAACATATACCTCCACATTTCGGCCGATCTGTTCTTGAAAGACCTTGTTGACGAGGCGTTGATAAGTGGCACCTGCATTCTTCATCCCGAAAGGCATTACCCTGTAGCAGTAGAGGCCCTGATCGGTTACAAAGGAGGTCTTCGGGATATCCGGGGAAACATACAAATCTGATTGTAGCCGGAGAAGGCGTCCATGAAGCTGAGGAGTTCATGGCCCGAAGTTGCATCGATCAGGGTGTTGATACTTGGAAGAGGAAATGGATCTTTGGGACATGCTTTATTCAGGTCGGTGAAGTCGATACATATTCTCCAACTCCCGTTGGCCTTCTTTACCATCACAACATTTGAGAGCCATTCGGGATAATTGACCTCCTGTATGAACCGAGCCTTGAGGAGCTTGTCCACCTCTTCTTTTATAGCTTGTTGGCGCTCGGGAGCAAATTTGTGCATCTTCTGTTGAACCGGTCTGGACCCCGGCGCAACACTCAGATGGTGGACAAGAAGCTCTTCGGAAACTCCAGGCATGTCAGCGGCTGACCAGGCAAAGAGGTCGTGGTTCTTTCTAATACATTGAACTATGTCCGAGCTTTGGGCTGATGAGAGGGTCTTGCTGATAAAGAACTTGCAGCTCGGATCTTGCTCAGAGAAGAGCATTTCCTATAATTCATCCACTGGCTCAGACGTTCAGTAGAGGTTATGTAGCATTTACGGGCCATTTCCTGACTGCCTCTTACTTCCCCTACTCCTGTCCGGGTGGGGAACTTCATCTTGAGATGATAAACGGAAGGGACGGCTTCAAGGGCAGCTAGGCCAGGTCGGCTCAGAATTACATTATAAGCAGCGGGGACATCGACGACCATGAAGTCCATCGGCTCCATTCGTGTAGTATGAGTTTTGCTAGCGGTTACGTCGAGGGTGATCACCCCTTCAATAGTCACTGGCACTCCCGTAAACCCATGGAGTGTGTAGCCGGTGGGCTTAAGTCTGTCCCGGGATAGTTTAAGACCTTTGAAAGCGGCGAGGAAGAGGATGTTAACGGAGCTGCCATTGTCCACCAGGATCCTCTCTACCTTAAAGTTTGCCATATGGAGGTTGATGATAAGTGCGTCACAATGGGGGGTTCGGACACCCTCAAGATCTTCATCTAAGAATGTGACAGGTACTCCGAGGCCTTTAGGAGGAGGTGTGCCGCGAACCAAATTAACTTCTCTTATAAATGCCTTTTGAGAGGAGTTGGAGGAGCCCCCTATTGGGCCCCCATGAATGAGGTGCAGGACACGCTCCTCTTCGAATTCGGACGTCTCATCGCGTTGTTCGGGGCGCTTGTTAGCCCCCCGAGGGGGAGGCGGAAGGTCGGTTCGGTCCTTTCTTACGAATTTAGCCAGTTGCCCCCTCTGGATGAGGGCTTCTATCTCGTTCTTCAGGGCCCTACAATCATTGGTGTCGTGGCCATGGTCCCAGTGATAGCGGCACTATTTTTCTTTGTCCCTCTTCTTACCAGGGGTGTTCATTTTCGGGGCAGGGGGTAGCACCCCTTCCTTCTCAACCTCCATGAGAATAGTGAAAATGTTGGCATTAAGAGGAGTGAACTTTTCGAATCTGGGGGGAGGTCGGCACTGTCCGCCATTGTCCTTCTGGAGTTTCTTGGCTCCTTCTTCTGTTCCCTTTCACTTGGACCCAGAGGAAGGCCCCTCAAAGTTGAGGCGGTGCTCAGCTTCCTTGGCCCGTATATACTTCTCGCTTCGGAGAAGGAGATCGGAGAAGTTCTGCGTGGGCTTCTTGGCAAGGTAGGAGCGGAGGCTGGAATTAAGGACGTTTGATTGGAATGCTGCTGTAGCGACCGACTGGTCGAGGGAAGCGATAGATCTGGCTTCCGCGGTGAATCTTTTCACATAGTCTCTTAGCTTCTCACCATTATTCTGGTTGAGATACAGTAGCGAAATGCTGGTCTTCTCAGTTCGGCGGCTACTCACAAAGTGGGTGACGAAGAGCATCTCGAATTGCTCGAAGGAGAATATCGAAGATGGGGCGAGGCGAGAGTACCATTCCCGGGCCGGACCCTTAAGGGTGGCGGGAAAGGTCTTACATAGCAGGGCATCGGAAGCGTGGTGGATTAGCATGAGGGTCTTAAAGCTTTTGATGTGGTCCACGGGGTCGGACTCCCCAGAATAGGTCTCGAACTGTGGAGGCTTGAAGCCTATTGGAATGGACACCTCCATGATGGTACGAGAGAAAGGAGGTCGGCTCGAACGGAGGGTCCTTCCTCTAAGCTCTTCTTCTCTGTCTAGCTGACTCAAGCGCTTCTCCATTTCCTGGAGACGATGGTAGACAGTGTCATCCCTTCGGCGGTATTCAAATGAGCCTCTAGGCTCATCTTCGTACGAGGGAGAGCGGGGGCTATGACCACGGTAGTCCTGGGAGTGGCGAGGACTAGGAATGTGCTGGGGGTTGCTAGGAGCTGGGGGAGGAGTCAGGGAACGTCGGTGAGGACTTCGAATCGGAGGAGGAGTGGGGACCCTTCGAGCATCATTATTGTTGGGTCGGTGATGGAGGGCTTGCAAAATGGTTGCTTGGAATTGTTGGAATTC
This sequence comes from Hemerocallis citrina, assembly GCA_017893485.1. Lineage (NCBI taxonomy): Eukaryota > Viridiplantae > Streptophyta > Magnoliopsida > Asparagales > Asphodelaceae > Hemerocallis > Hemerocallis citrina. Next base: position 205,598,113 of record CM030359.1, read on the forward strand.
GGCTCGGGTGATAGGAGCATTATCATCCCTCGGTGAACGAGGCCTTATTCTATAGTGCTCGGGGGACTCTCTCCATCTTCTGTGAGGCGGGGACCTCCTATGTTCTCGGCGATGAGGAGATCGCTCATTTGGACGTTGTTGGCGGGAGACTCCCTCTCGGGCCCGCCTTTCATCCAAACGGCAGCGAAGATCCTCTTCCTTATGTCAATTGTTAAGGGTGTTGCGAAGGTCATCGGAGGGCCAGAGATTGCGAGATGCCATGGAATCAGTTGAGGGGTTGTGCACGGAGACGTGATCATGTTGAAGAGGTTGTTTTTGAGGATTGGGATGGGAGCCCCCCGCACCGGCGTTCTGAGGAGGTGGATGGTCCTGCCTTGGGGCTTGACCAGGTTGGGGGGGAAGTTCCGTTGGCTGGATGGTTTGGAGAGGGACCTCCTGTTGTGGTTGAGGAGGAGTGGGTCCGCAGTTGGACCCTCGGGATCTCAGCCTTCGGGGAGGCATGGCTGGGTAGGTCTGACCTGACGGGAAGAGGAAGGGCTGCTATTTGTCGGTTCCCACAGACGGTGCCAATCTGTTACTGCTGAATCTGGTGTGGGGGCAAATGGATAGTATTTGTGGATTCTTAGGAAAACCAAATAGCAAAGACCTGGAATCTTCGCACCGGAGTTTGACCGTTGACTCCCGCCGTTCACCTGCAAAAAGTGCGATACACCAGGGTTGATCCCGGCGACGCACCCTCCGACGCTCAAGTCAGTAATCAGAAAGATTATGAGAGAGCGTAAATTGGCAAAAGATTGATTACCTCTTAATGGTGGTGGATGGAGGGTATTTATAGCCGCCTTTGGGATCTAATTAGGAATGTAATCTCTGTGATTAGATAAGGAATGTAATCCATAATTCCCAGTGAAAGGATAGATGTGAATCAGGGCCGTTGATTAGGATTAATCAGAAACCCTAATTCTATCCTGCTGGACTGGGTTTGCTGCGGGTTGGAACCCGCACCCAGTCGAGATGGATCCGTTCGTGGGTTATTGGGTATTTGGGGAGAAGACCCAGTACTTACTTCAGACCCGTTTGTCAAGTGAAATTACCATTTTATTCCTAGGTTTTAAGATTCACGCCCGATTTGGACGGCTCCGATTTAACCACATTTTTAGCCATATCAATTGTATATCCCGAGATTAGCAAGGATGCTAAGTCTTAAGGGGTGGTGAATGTAATACCCCAAATTTTGATTTCCTAGATAGGTGGTGTACATTTGTGGAACGCACACAAGTTGTCTGATGAAATGTCTGAATGAATGGTAGCCTGCACACAAGGTATTTGATGAAATGTCTAAATGAAGTGTCATGCACACAAGGTATTCAATGAAATGTTTGAATGAAAAGTATGAAGTAATAGGAAACTTACTCCCACATATGTGGTAAAATAGGATAATCATGTGCATATATTAGGTTGCACATGATCCAAAAGCACCAAAAAAGCTATAGCACTTTTGGTGAGGCAAATGCCCTTTGGTGGGGTCATGGTTAAGCTGATATATGCATGCGTTGAGCCGACCTTGGCTTGGGGTGTTACATGATTTATAACTTCAATCTCTAAGTCTTCTCTTCGAGAGTGTGAGTTTGCAACCAAAGATGTCAACTAGTGAGCCTTTACATTTAAAGGATTTCCACCATTATCCTACTAAGCCAGATAATTGAGGGTCTGAGAACTAAGCCTTCTTAAATCTAAAGAAATTCATTATGAGGGGTGGTTAGGGTGTTAAGCACTATATGATAGTGATCAGAAGAAATTCTTCGTGGAGAAGATTGAATATTGCTAGGAAAGGCATTGTCTCATTCTTGTGTAATGCGGAACCTGTCCAACCTAGTCATGGGGGTTGCCTCTTAAGTTGGACCATGTAACTTCCTTTTAGAAAAGGACATATTAATCAGGTGGAGATTATTTATAATATCAACGAACTCCCTCATGTCTCTAAGGCAACCCTTTCCCATGTAACTCTCCTATTTAGATAGAGTGACATTAAAATTTCCACACAAAGTCCAGTTATGGCATAGAAGGGGCCTTCTTTGGACAATCTCATGCCAACACAAATCTATATCTTCCTTCTCAAAATGGGCATTTACAAATGTGATTGACCATTCAATTCTAGTAGTTTTATTTCTCAATGAAACTGATACTGAAAAAATATCCACCTCTGAATAAAAAGCATCATAGAGGTTATCATTCCAACCAACCATCACCCCCCACAACTATCAATTGCATATAGAGCCACCCAACTATTAATAACAGACCCTCCAATGGAATTAAGCTTCCTCCTACTAGGATTAGAAAGCTTGGATTCTTGGATACAGACCACAGATAGTTTAGCCATAATAATACCATCCTTGATCATACTGCACTTCTTAGGACTTCCTAGTCCTCTGACATTATAACATCCTATCCTTATTGAGGAAGTAGTTATCTTGCAGAGGCAAACTGCATTCTTCTCAGAGTTCCTAACCTTTGCAATGACATGGGGCCTTTTAGCAACCACCCCTACAGATTGACCAACACTAGTATGTTCTTCATCCGACATAAAATTAAAGGAATTATATTTTTTTTTACCTAGGTTGGAAGATGATCTATCCCTGCTCTTTGCTGAGGAAGAAGCATTCTTCATAGACCTATTTACCAGGGGTTCTTAGGGTGGAGGAACCTTTAAACAAGGGATTCAATAGCTTCTTGGAAGCCTAGGAGATTCTTTTCTTGGCTTTGTTCAATGTTGCTACTTCCTCAAAACTGGGAGGAATGTCATCAGATTGGGAGACAGTGGCTGATGCTGCTTTGTCCCTCTTGAGATCCTTCGATGAGCCTGATATTTCTTATAGTTTAGAGTACATAAATTTTGGAATTCGAATTGATTTTCCTTTCCAAACAATCTCCGCCAGATCCTCCTCATAAAAGATGTTATAGCTGGTAGGATCATTACTGGAGGAACCATCGTTACCAGATTACTCAAAATTTTCTCCGTGAGGGACGGGCATCAGTGACTCAAATCACCGGGATACCAAACCATCACATTTATTATTATTATTATTAATTTTTATTTTTATTTTTATTTTTTTTTTTGGGGGGGGGGGGGGGTTGCCAGAATTATCAGATCCCTTGATCCCATCCTTGATTTGCTCAGATTTCTGTATAGGCATACCAGAAGATCCCTCATGAGAAATCGCCTGAGAATCTTCCTCATTTGCAACCTCCTGAGAATCTTTCCGATTTACCACCTCCCTAATTCCACCAAGATCGCCTTTCCTTCTTTGATTTTCTGTCGGAGATCGGCATCAACTCCGGCCATCTCTGGTTGAGCAGGAGAGGACCTTTCCTTAGGCTCACTTTCTTCAGGAATAGGTGTGGTTCAGCCATCTCCTTCATCTCTTCTAGTATATTCTTTCTCAAAAATTGAATTCCAGCTCTTTGTCGATGAGCGACACTCAGAGCAGGCTCAGTAGTGAACAGTTGAATTTTACCAGTCATCACATCCTCCATCGGAATGGTTTGACCTACCAAAAGTATTGGGACATCATGTTTCTTACTTCCTCCATGCCATGGGATGGTGTAATCAACCTCCAAAGTGAGAGGGATTTCTGACATATCCTCAACTTTGATGAGGAAAAGAGCATCAACCTTGTTCTTCTTGACTTTCATATCAATGCTCATAGTGATGAGCTTAGCAAAAGGTCCTAGTATATCTTCCATAGATGAAGGATTCCATAGGTGGTAAGGGAGTTATGTGATGTTGATCCAGGTGTAGTAGGGCTTAGGCTTATGTTTTGCTTCAATCTCTGGGGACCACAGGTTCACCGCTGCTATGATGCCGGCGAAGTGGAGGAAACCATCCACGACCGCCTCCTTCACCATCTATTCAGTTGGGAATTGTATGAAATAAACTTCCTATACTACCTATGTAGAGTCCACTACCAGCCTTTCGTGCTAGTTGAGGGCGGACTCCATATCATGTTGGTAACAGGAGCACTTCATGACATGGAGATATCCACTAGCATATAGCTCCCCCATCGCTGTCGTAACCTCCGAGTTGTTTGCACCTGCAAGGATAGGCGCCTATTGAATGTCAGACAGTCCCTCGCCTTGTGGTCAAATCATTTGCAGTTGAAGCAGCGGAGTCCAACCCGCCTGCATTCTGTCTCGTTCCTAGGTGGTCTGTATCGCCACACTTCATACATCTCACCTCCATTTTCTTCCATGGTCTGCTTTTTACAATTAGCTTTTTTTTATGGGGATTGGGAAATATGGGTTTTGGTTTGGGTTGGAAGTAAGGTTTTGGGTTGGAAGTAAGGTTTCGGATTTCTAAAGGGGGTTAGGTGAACAGGTTTTTTAAAATGGGATAGGAGATGAAGAGGCTGATAATGATGTGATAATGATGAAAGAGGGTTGGGGATGGGTCATGAGGCCTCGGCAAAAGGTTTGAATCTTGGCTTTTCTGCATGGAGGCGCGAAGACCAAGAGAAATCATGACCTCTCTGTTGAAATATAGTATTTGTATATTCTGTTTCCTAATCTATAGGAAACAGATTCCCCAAATCTCTCATCTCCCCAGTCTTCTTTCAATCTCCTTTCTTCTTCTCCAAGAATGTAATTCTTATATATATGTATATAGTAGAGAAATAAAATAATAAGAATAATAATTATTTTCTCCCAAATCTGTTTGCAATATGGTATCAGAGCCGAAAAAGATCTAGGCTAAGTGAAGAAGAAGAAGAAGATGAACTTTCTTCTCTGTCTTCCCCAAAATATTGACTCTGATCCTCGTCGATCCCCGAAACCCCAAACCCCGAACTCCCATCGCCTTCATCCATCGTCTTCATCGACATCCAAATCCCAAAATCTGATGCCCCAATCAATCGTCGCCTTCATCAATTAACCGTCGCCACCACCGAAACCCCACCCCCGGTGACCTCTCTGTTGCGTCGTCATCCTTCGGCGATCCCCGACCTCTCCTCTATCCTCGACATCAACAGAAACCCCCGACCACCCCCTTGTCTTTCCCTGATTCCCGTTGACCACAGCCAACCCTATGCTCATCTTCTCCGGTGACCCTCCTTTCCTCATCGCCGTTCTCCGTCGCACCACCCAGTCGATGCGTCCTGAGCGGCGCCACACCTTTCTGTTGACTCCCAAGCACAGTAGCCGAACAAATTGTTGTTCCACCTTGCCCTGTCGACCATCGACAGCTGCAGCACCGCCGTCGCTGCATCCCAGTCGCACCGTCAGTCCTGCCATCGCTACCCGTCGACGTCGCCATCGTCGCTTGCAGCCCCCTTGCCGTTGCTGCCATTACCCTTCTCTCTCTCTTGCCAATAGTTTCTGTGGTGCTATTTGCTAATCTTGGCCAAGTTGTGTCGTTTGCTATTGGTTGCTGAAGATCAGATCTGTTGTTTTCTTGTGCTGCTATGTAGCGCCTCGGATCCCCATTACCGGACATCCGTGACACCTTCCAGAATCTTTACCTTCAAATGCATCTCAACACTGTAATAACATGCAAATTTAAAAACTTCTTTATTGCCAAATAAGTCATTACATCATTGATTACAACCGATAATTTGTTCTTGGACAAGGAGTATAAATTACATCAATTCATTACAACTTATTACAAGTATTTACAGACTCTTGTAAAGCTATCAGCTGCCTCCTGGAATGGTAATCGACTGATTACTTGTGGAACTTCGCTGAGCAGCCTATCGGCTCCCCCGGGACTTGCTTCTTAGCTTCAGGCTTCTGCTGTGCGACTCTGATATCTCTGCACCTGTTCGGAAGGTATAAACGATACCTAAAAGGTGGGAAACGTCAGTACTTCGACTGACGCAAAGCTGGTGATAACAGTGATCCTCTAAAATTCAATCACAACCAATAATTTATGCAAAAAGGAAAGGTATTGTGCCAAAACAAGGGTTTAGTGGATTCGGGTTCTAGTGTAGTGTTATGACATGACCTTAACTCTAGATGCAACAAACTCACATGCCTAACTTCTAATGCAAGCAAGCCTTTGGAGCACGAATGCATTCCATACTACATATGCCCCCAAATCTAGCCGTCTTTCTCCACAATATAGGGATTCGAACCCTCGCCATGCACCCTACTCTTGTACACACTCCAGTTCCCAATAGATTGTCCGTCGCCCAAGGAGATTGCAGCGGTTGGTCTAATTTCGCCCTGCAGTGCCCAAGTGGTCACCGCCACTTAGTACCCGCATACGGACCTCCTTAGAAAACACGTTGAACCTGGTCCTTACGACCCTTGGTTCCACATGTCCATTTATGGACTCTCGCATGCGCGTTCACCCCTCATCGGCTAAAGAACTGATATATACCAAAAGAAACACAAAACACAAATCCGCGCTTTAGGGCCGTGAGCACCATGGGAGGTCAAATCCTCCGGGCCTCCCGCACCTTATTTCGGCAGATATTTGGGAATCAACAAATCGAGATACGAGCCGGGGGCTCAATCCATGAGCGGCCGAAAACTTAACCCTACGAATGGAAGATACAACACCGACTATGGTTTAATAGGACTAATGCAATTTTCCAACCCCCCTAATAAACCATTTTAACCCCTACCTTACTCTAATTATTTTGGGTAAGAATTAACTGCTTCCACACTTGCCTATCAGCCTCTGGCCCCTAGCGATAACGGTCCGGTTTGCCACTTCCCCAGCTTGGACTAGTCCAGCATAATGGCCTATGCCTGCCGCTACCACGGCTGTAAATATATAATTGCCCCGTGAGCTCCACTCACTGGCATGCTCGGACGTCCTACGCTCGGCAGAAGTCTAATAATATACGCTTGATAGGTGCAGGATACCCTTTACCCTAGTGACTAACTCGAGTCACACATCGCACTTGGGGAAATCAACCATCACAATAACCGAGATCAACCATCCCTAGACACGAGTCACCGACTCAGCTCACACACAAGGGAAAGAAAAACTTTCACAACCCTTAACTTAATCCCCAGACTACGCGACCTACGGGTTTCTGCCCGAATCTCAAAATGGTCATAACTCTATCGATACAACTCCGATTGGAGTGTATGGCCCAACCTGGAAAGGTACGATCCTAGGCTACAACTCCCTAGTCGATCACGAGCTTATATTCAACCATCTAAGTCCTCGACATAGCTTCTCAAGCTCCAGCCTGCGTGCTTCCTGTACACGGGATGCACCTTACCAGTAACACGAAACCCTATTCGTTCATCAGAACGACACGAACTCAATTTCTATATAAGGGTGTGGGTATCCTCAACAACTTTCTAGTTTGTCACAAGCCCAAATTATACCATTAAATCACCCTAACACACTCAGCTATCATCAATACACCCATTACACAATTGGTCTCTCCAAGTCAGAGCATTCAGCTATACTCTAGTCCTCTGTCCAGTCTTACAAAAATCATAAAAATTCAACCGTTTACTGGATTTGACTCAAACTAATTTTTTTGGAAAGTTCTAGGTGTCCCCTACAACTCTATCCTGGGTCATGATCCTCAAAATATGCATCTAACAGGTCTCAATTTTTCAATCTTTACAAAGTGTCGAAACTGGCTGAAAACAGCACAGTGCTCAATCACAAAATCACAATAAATTGCACACTTGTCCAATTGACACAAAATTTATGGTGTTGATACTAGACATCATACCCAACATTATTCAAAAGACCTCATGTCAAAATTCTAAGTATTCAGTGAGTAATAGCTACTGCAAGTTGTCTCAGAAACCATCCAGTTTTCTTAATTCAACCTCAGATACTGATCATACATAGATTTTTCTCATGCTTCTAAAATCATCCAAACAATTTACTGATTTTTGTAGATAACCAAAATGCATTCAAAAATAATGAGTAAAAATATCAGGTCAAAATAGTGCTTCAATAAATTACGAAAATTTCTACAATATCAACCATTCTGTTTTTCTTTTCCTGAGTCTGTTTTACGACATATATCCATTTCTCAATTTTATTAGCACATCAAATTTTCATATAAAAATCTGAAATAATTCATGGATGATCATAACACATAAATGAACAAACTCTTTTAATTTTGTGGTCTAATTCAACATATTTTGCTCTCGGAAAAATCCACAATATGGCACTCCGAACCAGCTTTCTCTCGTTCCTTTCTGACTTCTACTTCTAACTTTAGAAAAGCAATCCTATGCATTCTAACACACATGCATGTAAACAAATTTGATTAAAAGACAAGAATTTCAAGTTTAGAGAAACTTCCCACCTTAGGTTGTAGTAGTAGAGGGAATCTCTTCAAGCTCCTCTTGGAAATCTCCTTCTCCTTCACTTCCTTCTTCTTTTCTCTCTTCCTTCTCTTTGGGGTGTTCTTTTCTGAAAATTCCAGAGCAAATGGGAGAAATTAAGTGGAAAATGAAGGGTAATGGAGGTGTGGGCCGGATTAGATAAGGGGGGGTGTAGGTTAGGCTATAGGTGGTTTGTAGGCCTCAAAACCATGGCTTAGCCCATTGGTTTGGGGTGTGTTATGTTGGCTGCCCAACTTAACTCTTAACGAGCTCCAACGAGTGTGAGACGCGTATTTTAACGAGCGCACGCAACCTATATTCACTGTAGTACCATACCGTGTTATATTTGCATGTGCGTTGTGCCGAAAAGTAGCTGTTATACTAGTATCGGTCCGTCTCGTTCTCGTGTATCCTTGGGATGCAACTCTCACAAAGACCGTCCCGTAACCGTAACCATCCACCACGATGTCACAAATCGACCCAATAATACTACAATCAATTGCACGCATAGTAACAATATACATACACATATGCATATATTCAGATACAGTACAAAACAGGGTGTTACATCACTCCCTCCTTAGATTCGTTCTGTCCCCAGAACGTCCTTAGTGGGAGAAGGGAAAACAACAAACAACATAGAAAATATTCAAAATAAATCCGGATATAAGGCCTTCATGCGGCTCTCCAGCTCCCACGTGGCTTCTTCCACGAACTGGTTCCTCCAGAGTACTCTGACCATCGGGATAACCTTGTTTCTCAGTACCTTGTCCTGATGATCAAGTATCCTGACTGGCTTCTCTCTACAGGAAAGATCTATCTGTAAATCCTTCGGAACCTCTGGCGACCGATGGCTCGAATCCGGGACATACTTCCGTAGCATAGAGATGTGGAACACGTCATGCCCTTGAGATAGCTCGCCTGGCAGCTCCAACTTATAAGCCATCCTGCCAATCCTTTTCATAATCTTGTATGGTCCAATATACCTCGGAGCTAACTTCCCGCCTTTCCCAAACCTGATAACTCCTTTGGTCGGCGATACCTTGAGAAATATGGAGTCGCCTTCCTCAAATTCCAACTCTCTTCGGCGGTTGTCTGCATAGCTCTTTGCCTGCTTTGTGCTCCTTGAAGCCTCTTCTGAATAAGCTCGATCTGCTCCGACGTCTGTTGCACGATTTTCGGTCCATACATCTGCCGCTCTCCTACCTCGAACCAACAAATTGGCGTCCAGCATCTTCGTCCATACAAAGCTTCATACGGGGCCATGCCAATGCTTGCCTGATAGCTGTTATTATAAGCAAACTCTGCCAAGTCTAAGTATTTTTCCCAACTTCCTCCAAAGTCCAAAATGCATGCCCGTAACATGTCCTCAAGAATCCTGTTGACTCTCTCCTTCTGTCCATCCGTCTGAGGGTGAAAAGTTGTGTTGAAGTCTATTCTAGTTCCTAATGCTGACTGTAGACTTCGCCAGAATCGAGACATAAATCTTGCATCTCGGTCGGATACTAGCGACACTGGCACTCCATGTGGCTTTACTATGTTCTCAATGTAGACCTCGGCCAACTTCTCGACTGTCCAGGCCGTCTTTACTGGAAGAAAATGTCCTGACTTGGTCAATCGATCCACAATCACCCATATTGAGTCATTTCCTTTAGGGCTTCTGGGTAACCTAATGATAAAATCCATACTGATGTTCTCCCACTTCCATTCTGGGATGGGTAAAGGCTGTAACAATCCTCCTGGTTTCTGGTTTTCGGCCTTAACTTATTGGCATGTCGAACACTTGGCGACAAACTCTGCTATATCTCGCTTCATCCCTGACCACCAATAGTGTTGCTTCACATCGCGATACATCTTGGTGCTTCCGGGGTGAATCGTGAGTAATGTGGAGTGAGCTTCCTTCATGATGTCTTTCCTCAACTCCTCGTCCTTTGGTACACATAGTCGGTTACCCAACCATAGTGAACCTTCTCTTATACTGAATTCCGCCAATTTTCTTTCATGCACTTGCTTCTTCATGTCTTCCATCTCTGGCTTGCTCCTTCATGTCTTCCATCTCTGGATCTTTGGTCTGAGTCTCTTTCACTCGCTCATCCAAGCTTGGTCGTAACACTAACTGTGCCAGAACTGCACTTATGTGTTGTGTAACCATTTCGATGCCTGCCTGCCTGATCTCTTCATATAGCTCCCTCCGGGTCGCTATCAATGTTGCCATACTTCTCTTCTTGCTGAGTGCGTCTGCTACCACGTTGGCTTTTCCTGGATGATATATAATCTCAGGCCTGATGTCTTCGAGTACTTCCAACCATCTTCTCTGCCTTAAGTTGAGATCCTTCTGTTGGTAGATGTACTTTAAGCTCGTGTGATCCGTGTAGATTTCCACCCTTGCTTCGTAGATATAATGTCTCCATGATTTCAAAGCAAAAATTATTGCTGCAAGTTCCAAATCATGGGTTGGATAGTTCTTCTCGTGTGGTCGTAACTGTCTCGAACCATAAGCTATAACCTTACCTTCCTGCATCAGCACACATCCGAACCCCAAATACGACGCATCACTGTAGATGACGTAGTCCTTGTCTTCCTGAGGTAAAACCAATATAGGTGCGGAGATCAAACGGTTCTTCAGTTCCTGAAAACTTTCTTCACACTTCTCCGTCCAGTCGAAACTTTGGTTCTTTTGGTCAAAGCTGTAAGGGGTACAGCTATCCTTGCATAATTCTAGATAAACTTCCTGTAATACCAAGTCATACCCAGAAAACTTCTTACTTCCTTTACCGTCTTCGGTTGTGGCCATTCCCTGACCGCCTCTATTTTCTGAGGATCCGTTGCTACTCCCTCCTTAGAAAGGATATGGCCTAGGAATGCAACTTCCGATTTCCAGAACTCACACTTAGATAATTTGTCATACAACTGATGCTCCTATAACTTGTTCAAGACTGCTGTTAGATGTTCAGCATGATCCTCTTCCGTCCTTGAATATACCAAAATGTCGTCGATGAAGACCACAACAAATGAGTCGATAAACGGCCGTAGAATTCTGTTCATTAGGTCCATGAAAATAGCTGGAGCATTAGTCACTCCAAACGGCATTACCAAGAACTCATAAAGTCCATGTCGAGTTCGAAAAGCTGTCTGAGGTACATCCTCTTCCTGACTCGTACCTGATGATATCTAGATCGTAGATCAATCCTGGAAAATACTGCTGCTCCCTGAAGCTGATTGAACAAATCGTCGATCCTGGGAATTGGGTACTTGTTTCGAATAGTTACCTTATTCAATTCCCGATAATCAATACACATCCTGGACGACCCGTCCTTCTTCTTAACTAGCAATACTGGTACTCCCCAAGGCGATGCACTTGGTCTGATAAATCCTTTCTGCAAATACTCTTCAATCTGCTTCTTGATCTCCTTCTGCTCTACTAGTGCCATTTGATAGGGTGTTTTGGATACTGGAGCACTTTCTGGTTGAATTGTGATGCTAAACTCGACATCACGGTGTGGGGGAATTCCAGGTAAATCCTCTAAGAATACGAGTGAAAAATTCCTAACCACTGGTATCTTGCTCACCTCTTCTGGTACCCGTACTTCACTAGCAGTTGCGAAAGTCATTGCCTTCGATCTCTGCTCCCCGTGGAATACAAGTTCCACTCCTTCCGCTAAAATAATTACCTTCTTCTCCTTGCAGTCATTGTTTGCCATGTGCCTCGACATCCAATCCATGCCAATAATGACATCTGTCCCGGCAAAACTCAACTCCAACAAATCAATACTAAGGATTACTCCGCTAATCTGGAGCTTACATCCCCTATAACATAGATTTGTAGTGAGGTTTGCCCCTGCCGGCGTAGCTACCGTCAAAGCTAACTCTGGAATTGCCCTTTGTGTGCATCTTAATTTTCTCAAAAAAGATTTTGACACAAAAGAATGAGTCCATCCACTATCAAACAAGACTGTTGCCAAAACTCCATTTATATATATATATATATATATATATATATATATATATATATATATATATATATATATATATATGTTTTGTTACAACAGTACATCGTCCACCAACTTCCATAAACCCAAAATACAACTTAAACTTGATTACATTACTTCTTCAGCTTCTAAAGATCTCAAAATATAGTAGGTCCACATATTATCTTCACCTTTTCATTTTTCCGGTTACTTGCTCGATGAGCATCCCCTTTGTAATTCTAGGCAATTTGACTTCACATGCCCAAGTTCCTTACAGTTGAAACAACCCTTGATCGCTGCTGGGCAATGTGACTGGTAGTGTCCGACTTTTCCACATTTGTAGCAACTCTTAGTCGCAATTGTTCTCTTGGGGTATTCTCCTTTAGAAGGTTTGGTGATTTTCCCAGTAGTTTTTGGCTTGGGACCCTTCTGAAGTCCCCACCAGCGGTTCTAAAGGTGTGTCACACTGCCTTGAAGCTGCTTTCGTTCTTTCTTCAGGCGTGTCACCTGTGCCTGATGAAATTTGATCTGTTGCTGAGCCCGGTGGATCGCCTTGTCCCTGCGTTCCCTTGCCCTTTTCATTTCTAGATACCCGATGGCTATCCTCTGCTGCTCTGCCGATGGGTCTAGCGATGGTGGAGGAGAGTTCTCCCCACCTTCGGTCTCCTGTAGCACTTTCTTCATTTCTTCCTCCATCGTTATCGTTTTCCTTGTAGGCATTGGCTTACTTACTGACCCATCCTGGGTGAAGATATCTTCGAACACCATCTGCAAAACATAAACAGGGTTTAGTTTCAGAATTACAGACACATCTTGTTATGTCTGCCTCCACTAATGTCTGGTAACAGACTAGCCACAATTTGGACTTGACTGCTCCAAGCATGTTAGTAAAAATGAAGTAATCTGAGACTGGTTCACATATAGGGAAGATCATAATCATAAGTTGTAGCGCTACCATATGATTTGTAATCATCCTATTAGTCAACTAGAATCATTTTATCTGGCCTTCAAGTGTAATTTCCAACCGTGTTAGACTGCAATTTGAAGTCAGCTCTGATACCAACTTTTGTAGCGCTCCGGATCCCCGTTACCGGACATCCGTGACACCTTCCAGAATCTTTACCTTCAAATGCATCTCAACATAGTAATAACATGAAATTTAAAAACTTCTTTATTGCCATATAAGTCATTATATCATTGATTACAACCGATAACTTGTTCTTGGACAAGGAGTACAAATTACATCAATTCATTACAACTTATTACAAGTATTTATAGACTCTTGTAAAGCTATCAGCTGCCTCCTGGAATGGTAATCGACTGATTACTTGCGAAACTTCGCTGAGTAGCCCATCGCCTCCCCCGGGACTTGCTTCTTAGCTTCAGGCTTCTGCTGCGCGACTCTGATATCTCTGCACCTGTTCGGAAGGTATAAACGATACCTAAAAGGTGGGAAACGTCAGTACTTCGACTGACACAAAGCTGGTGATAACAGTGATCCTCTAAAATTCAATCACAACCAATAATTTATGCAAAAAGGAAAGGTATTGTGCCAAAACAAGGGTTTAGTGGATTCGGGTTCTAGTGTAGTGTTATGACATGACCTTAACTCTAGATGCAACAAACTCACATGCCTAACTTCTAATGCAAGCAAGCCTTTGGAGCACGAATGCATCCCATACTACATATGCCCCCAAATCTAGCCGTCTTTCTCCACAATATGGGGATTCGAACCCTCGCCATGCACCCTACTCTTGTACACACTCCAGTTCCCAATAGATTGTCCGTCGCCCAAGGAGATTGCAGCGGTCGGTCTAATTCCGCCCTGCAGTGCCCAAGTGGTCACCGCCACTTAGTACCCGCATATGGACCTCCTTAGAAAACACGTTGAACCTGGTCCTTACGACCCTTGGTTCCACATGTCCATTTATGGACTCTCGCATGTGCGTTCACCCCTCATCGGGTAATGAACTGATATATACCAAAAGAAACACAAAACACAAATCCGCGCTTTAGGGACGTGAGCACCACGGGAGGTCAAATCCTCCGGGCCTCCCGCACCTTACTTCGGCAGATCTTTGGGAATCAACAAATCGAGATACGAGCCAGGGGCTCAATCCATGAGCGGCCGAAAACTTAACCCTACGAATGGAAGATACAACACCGACTATAGTTTAATAGGACTAATGCAATTTCCCAACCCCCCTAATAAACCATTCTAACCCCTACCTTACTCTAATTATTTCGGGTAAGAATTAACTGCTTCCACACTTGCCTATCAGCCTCTGGTCCCTAGCGATAACGGTCCGGTTTGCCACTTCCCCAGCTTGGACTAGTCCAGCATAATGGCCTATGCCTGCCGCTACCACGGCTGTAAATATATAATTGCCCCGTGAGCTCCACTCACTGGCATGCTCGGACGTCCTACGCTCGGCAGAAGTCTAATAATATAGGCTTGATAGGTGCAGGGTACCCTTTACCCTAATGACTAACTCGAGTCACACATCCCACTTGGGGAAATCAACCATCACAATAACCGAGATCAACCATCCCTAGACACGAGTCACCGACTCAGCTCACACACAAGGGAAAGAAAAGCTTTCACAACCCTTAACTTAATCCCCAGACTACGCGACCTACGGGTTTCTGCCCGAATCTCAAAATGGTCATAACTCTATCGATACAACTCCGATTGGAGTGTATGGCCCAACCTGGAAAGGTACGATCCTAGGCTACAACTCCCTAGTCGATCACGAGCTTATATTCAACCATCTAAGTCCTCGACATAGCTTCTCAAGCTCCAGCCTGCGTGCTTCCTGTGCACGGGCTGCACCTTACCAGTAACACGAAACCCTATTCGTTCATCAGAACGACACGAACTCAATTTCTATATAAGGGTGTGGGTGTTCTCAACAACTTTCTAGTTTGTCACAAGCCCAAATTAAACCATTAAATCACCCTAACACACTCATCTATCATCAATACACCCATTACACAATTGGTCTCTCCAAGTCAGAGCATTCAGCTCTACTCTAGTCCTCTATCCAGTCTTACAAAAATCATAGAAATTCAACCGTTTACTGGATTTGCCTCAAACTAGTTTTGTTGGAAAGTTCTAGGTGTCCCCTACAACTCTATCCTAGGTCATGATCCTCAAAATATGCCTCTAACAAGTCTTAATTTCCCAATCTTTACAAAGTGTCGAAACTGGCTGAAAACAGCACATTGCTCAATCACAAAATCACAGTAAATTGCATACTTGTCCAATTAACACAAAATTTATGGTGGTAATACTATACATCATTCCCAACATTATGAAAAAGATCTCATGTCAAAATTCTAAGTATTCATTGAGTAATAGCTACTGCAAATTATCTCAGAAACCATCCAGTTTTCTTAATCCAACCTCAGATACTAATCATAGATAGATTTTTCTCATGCCTCTAAAGTCATCCAAACAATTTACTGATTTTTTTAGATAGTAAAAATGCATTCAAGAATAATGAGTAAAAATTTCAGATCAAAATAATGCTTCAATAAATTACGAAAATTCCTACAATAACAACCATTCTGTTTTTCTTTTCCTGAGTCTGTTTTACGACATATATCCATTTCTCAATTTTATTAGCACCTCAAATGATCATATAAAAATCTGAAATAATTCATGGATGATAATAACACATAAATAAACAAACACTTTTAATTTTGTGGTCTAATTCGGCATATTGTGCTCTCGGAAAAATCCACAACATGGCACTCCGAACCAGCTTTCTCTAGTTCCATTCTGACTTCTACTTCTACCTTTAGAAAAGCAATCCTATGCATTCTAACACACATGCATGCAACCAAATTTGATTAAAAGACAACAATTTCAAGTTTAGAGAAACTTCCCACCTTAGGTTGTAGTAGTAGAGGGAATTTCTTCAAGCTCCTCTTGGAAATCTCCTTCTCCTTCACTTCCTTCTTCTTTTCTCTCTTCCTTCTCTTTGGGGTGTTCTCTTCTGAAAATTCCAGAGCAAATGGGAGAAATGAAGTGGAAAATGAAGGGTGATGGAGGTGTGGGCCGGATTAGACAAGGGGGGGGGGGGGGTGTAGGTTAGGCTATAGGTGGTTTGTAGGCCTCAAAACCATGGCTTAGCCCATTGGTTTGGGGTGTGTTATGTTGGCTGCCCAACTTAACTCTTAACGAGCTCCAATGAGTGTAAGACACTTATTTTAACGAGCGCATGCAACCTATATTCACTGTAGTATCATACCGTGTTATATTTGCATGTGCATCGTGCCGAAAACTAGCTGTTATACTAGTATCGGTCCGTCTCGTTCTCGTGCATCCTTGTAATGCAACTCTCACAAAAACCGTCCCGTAACCCTAACCATCCACCACGATGTCACAAATCGCCCCAATAATACTACAATCAATTGCACGCATAGTAACAATATACATACACATATGCATATATTCAGATACAGTACAAAACGGGGTATTACATGCTACCATGGGACAAACTGATGGAGCTGAGAAAAGTATTAGAATCCCCTCTACATTAGTTACAACTGCAGGTAATGATGGTAAGGTATTTAATATTTCTGCCTCTGTTATGAATAATGCATGGATAATTGATTCGGGTGCTACCGACCATATATCTTTTGATTCCAGACAAGTTCAAAATTTTCATTCATCCACCAAATCAGCAGTGTCTACTGCTAATGGTGATCCTGCCACTGTTACTGGCGAGGGTACCATACCTCTCACAAACAACCTAACCTTAGATACTGCCTTAGTTGTGCCATCCTTGAATTTTAACCTATTATTTATTGCTCAAATAACTACTACCTTACATTGTATTGTAGTCTTTTGGCCTTCACATTGTGTGTTTAAGGATATTCGGACTCGTAAGACGATTGGTTATGGGGTTAGACACGGGAAGCTCTATTATCTGGACTTAGAATATGAAAGTTCAAGCAAGTTGACTCAAGCTCTAAGTGTGGAAGGATCTGAAGATGAGAAGAAGAAATTAGATATTTGGCTATGGCATCGACGTCTAGGGCATGCTTCTTTTGGTTATTTGAAGAAATTATTTCAAGTTTATTTTTGACGTTGGATATTTTTGCCTTTAGGTGTGATCTGTGTGCACTCGCAAAAAGTCATCGTGTCTCTTTTCCTCCAATTCCAAGTAGAAGCTCTCTTCCATTTATGATTATTCATTCTGATGTTTGGGGTCCATCCAAAACCACTATATTTGGAGAAACTAAATGGTTTGTTATATTTATTGATGATTTTACTCGTATGACCTTGATTTGTTTGATGAAGTCGAAAAGTGATGTTAATGACTTGTTTCAGAAATTTCACAAGCATGTTATGACTCATTATAAATCACGTCAAGTCCTTAGGAGTGATAATGGCGTAGAGTACCTGAGTTCGAATCAGTGACAATATTTGGAGGAATAAGGAATTGTTCACTAGACTACATGCTCATTTTCATGCCCCGCTTCCCAAAAATACGGAATGCAATCACGTGACACAGCCCAACGAATGACTTGTGTCATCCATAGGCTGTTATCGATCCAACTCAACAATATAAATAAGAAGTAAAAACAACCACGCATGCAATGAAAGGATAATTACATAAATAACAACATTGGAATTTAAGCATAAAAATAACCAATGTCAAAATAACCCAACATCTGGAATTTAAGAACTTACCAAATAGCTCGAGAGGCTCCTGCTCCAATCCTAGAAGAACTGCTCACCAATGCCTCCTGAAAATTCTCCTTGTTTACCTGTAACTGGATCAACTAGAGTGGAAAAGAAAATGTCCTTAGAGCAAGTCGTGGACAGCAAGTAGAGAAATAGAGAACAATGACAATAACGGTATAACGATGAATTCAATTAACGATGAAATCAATAGTGTTGAACAGTGACAAAGCGATAACTGTACAATGTACAATAACGATGATTTATCACAATAACGATAAACAATAACAATAATGGTAACAATAACGATGACATTGTTCAATAAGGATAACAATATGCAATGACAATGTGATGAATGTCTTAAGTCTATTATTCATTTTTAATCCTAGCTAATGCACGTACTACTGTGTCTCATGTGTGTCGTACCACAGGTTCGATACATACAATCAATTTCATTTAGACTAAGGTGGTAGATTCCATAGTTCATGTACTGGGTATGATGACGATAACGGTAATAACACTAGACATGTGTAATTTCTTACACGATACTGATAACGATAAAACCTGGACATGTGTAATTTCTTACACGATAACGGTAAAATACTGGACATGTGTAATTTCTTACGTGATGTCGATAACAATAATAATCACTGGCCATCATCCGAGTACAGTCGCTATATTGTCAACTACCCTAGTCAACCCTTAACCCCGGCTTGATTAACATTTTTTATTCAGTTAACATACAATAATGGGATTAATAAGAGACACTAGAAAGATGACAAAACAACCCTAAGATCATGAAATATACTCTACACAATTAAATACACCAAATATAATATTATAGATTCAATTCCATATTATTAAACATAGGAACCCAATTCTGGACAGTAGTAGGTTGCTATACCAAAATCAGAATTCCTGTTCCTACAGGATAGTAAATGTGGATCCGTCAGAATTTCATGAAACTAGACTCCTGTCCAATTCCAACGCATATTTAAAGTCTACATTCCGACAACAATAGCTAGGTGAAATTCAGTGTTGTTTACAGATTTTAGTTTCTGGCTAGTTATCGATATTGACTAATTTCAGTTGTAAGGGCAGTAAATAATCATTGTAAAAATCAGTAAAAATAATTTTTATCACCCTAAGCATGTTATCTACCAATATGGAATTTATTATGACAATACTTGATCATTAGTTCACTTAATTTATCATCCTAATATGGTATGTACATAAATCTAAAATTTCAGTGCAGCAGTAGCAAAAGGGTCATAACTCAGGCAATACAAGTCGAAATTCAAAAATTCTGGATGTTATTGACAACTAGACACTTAGGGCTACGTTTCATATTCAGAAAGTGACTGATTTTAAATACATTATCTAGGTTGAAACAACGCGACAAGGTTCAGATTGGCATAAATTTTCAGGGTGTCAACATATTCTTTTTGAATAAAACAATTAAAATGTTAAGAATGATGAATTGGGGTTTAACAATAAATCACAGCAAGCCATTCCTATGTAAAGATGGTATTAAGATATATAGTGCTCATAACTCTACTAGTTATAATCAACTAATTTATCATTATCAATCACATGAACAATCAACCCTAATCTACAATCTATAATAGTTGTGTATAATATCATGAGAAGAAATGTAACAAATAATTCCCTATTATTATATTCAATAACTAACTACATGTGTAACACCCCGCAAAATTTAAATGACAATTTTGCCCTCGGGTGTTACGCACGTGGATTTTGTACCGTTATTGATTATATCCATAACGCGTTTTGATATGTATTTTGAATTCCAATTATTTATGTAATCCCGTATTCTTAAAATCCCATTTGAGACAACTCAAATGCTAAATTTCAATCTTTGAGTTTTTACGTGCTTTTTACGTATGAATCGATGCACGTATCGATTTTGGGTATTCCACCGTTATGTGCAAAGTTTTTAATAGATTCTAATCATTTATTTTTATAAACATGTTTGAATTTGTTTTGTAAACGAAAATTCAATTTTTGACTATCTTTATTAAAATAAATTTTCTACGTGCAATACACGTGTTTTCTGTACGTTTGAGTATATTATCAAATATGTATATTAAATATACTTTTTACTGCATTCCAATTGATTATAAATATTTTTCGGTTCATAAAGTCAATTTTTGTATTTTTGAGATTTTATGGGCGACGCACGTGTTTCGGTGCACGTGTTGTAAGCGCGTTCTTCCTTCAAAATAAATTTTCATGAAATGCTTCTTTTCATTTTATTGTGCATGAAAAGTATAATTTAAAGTTAATTTTGTATATTTATTACATATTTAAATAAGTTGTTTTAAAGAGATTAAATAAATAAATTGTTTTGTATACAAAGCACGTGCACGTGCACACGTGCGATGTGCACACTTCTTGGGGACCGGGCTGCTCATGAGGAGAGGGAAAAATCTGAACATTTGATTTTGAAATGGGAGGGAAAACAAGTTACAAAGTTTAAATATGGGGTTAGTGGAGTTCATGTGGGGTGGTTGCTATAACTACCCATTAGCTCTTTTATAAAAGTGCACCCTTAGTCTCTCTTTCTCTCATCTCCTTTCTCTCTTCTCTCCTGCCATTCCGAAAGGAAGCAATCCCAAACCAGCAAGACTTTGTCCATTCTCCACCTAAATCACCTCTTTCAACTTGCCTATATACATATACTAATGTATATATATGTACATACATAGTATGTGTATATGAAAGAAGATGGGAGTTTGTCCTTGATGTTGCCGAATTGGAGTGGGAATGGAGATGCTCTTGATGATGGATGCTTGCCGAAATGTGGAGCTTGGAGGATTGCCTTGGTGCGCGGATTTCGAGGAGTTTGTAATTGGAGCTTTCCTTAGGAGCTCCTAATTCTAGGAGTTCATTGAGTACAAATCTTCAATTTAGGTGGGTGTTTCTTAAATGCTTTCTAATTTAGGAGTAGATATTGCATGATAGTTGATATATGATTCATTTGGTTGAAATTGAATTGGTATTATGAGATTACATGCAAATTAATGAATCATTAAATTTTGATTGATTGTGGTAAATGCAAATTACTATGCTTGTTATGATTGCTAGTTGAAGTGCTAGAATTGAAGTGATTGTATGAAATTGATGCATGTTGAGACATGATTAGAATAATGCAAATATGGTGTTGTTGAGAATGTTGCAAAGAAGTGTGATTATAATCTCAAAATATTATTTATATAAGTATAGAGATTTTTGTAAAGTGATTTTGATAAAGAAAACAGTCTATTTTGGAAAGTCGATTGAATATGTGTTTTGATGAATTTTAAGGATTTCATTTGAAAAATGAGAAACTTGAGAATTTGATAACATATACGATATTGTTTTAAAGGAATACATTTCTGAAAATGATCTACACTTTTATATGGAAGTACAAATCAATCACAAGGTCGAAAATTAAATGTAGGCCGCAATTTGTGTGATTGACAGTCGACTGTTCACTTCCACAGTCGACTGGTAAGTGTTAAAAAGTTTGTTTTCGTCAGCAGGACAGTCGACTGAATACTTTCACAGTCGACTTCAGTGGACATAAATTTGATGTTTGAGTTTTCAAGGTATTCGCGGGACAGTCGACTGAACCGACTGTGTTATTACTGAAGTTTCAAGTCTAGTAGAGCAGTCGACTGGATCGAGCTGACTGTTGTTTTTGATGTTCAAAGTACTCACGGAACAGTCGAATGATACTGTCACCAGTCGACTGAACCGACTGTGTTATTACTGAAGTTTCAAGTCTAGTGGAGCAGTCGACTGTCTACTTTCACAGTCGACTGGATCGAGCTGACTGTTGTTTTTGATGTTCAAAGTACTGACAGAACTGTCGACTGATACTGCCACCAGTCAACTGAACCGAACTATTTTCTGGTTCTTGAGTTGGATTTGATTCTTGACAAATGAAAGTTAAATAAGTTGAATATGAGATTTTATGGTTATTAATATGTGATTGAGTTTTATTGTAAAATGCACACCAGGTTATGAAAGATGAAATTGATAAAGAAATCAAAATGAAATTGTTCTCATGCTATGAGATTATAAAAGAAATGTTTTGAGAAAAGAATTTGTGAACAAAAGAAATGAAAATGTTATTGGAGATTGATTATGAAATATTGTTGATCTCTAGAAAGAGATAGTTGTTGGAATCTAGAGGCTAGGCGAGATCCTAGTGACCGGCAGTATTATTTATGATTTTGAGAGCAAACCGTTGAGGGTTTAGTGTCTCTCGAGAAGTATCCAGGTAGGCTGACTGTCTCTATTGTTTGAATTAAGTCCGGTAGGGTAAGCTAGCTCTAGGTTGTGATGATTTTCTTTAAAACAAACTTTGTAAGGCTGTGATGGAAGTGAGAGAAAAACACGAGTTGAGGGCCATGGGATGGGTGTTGTTGAGGGTATGCACAGGTTCTTCACGATGCATCGTGACATGACGTGAATACTACTCCAGGGTACCATCCTAGTAGCGATGCTTGTGGGATGGTTGGTGGTTGCAAGAGGATCGTGTGCCATGAAGGAGGCTGAATTGTCCATAGGTTCTTCACGATGAGTCGTGACATAACGTGGGATTCTCCTCCAGGTTTTCTGTACACGTGCTTGTAATCATAGAACATCTATGATACTTACCAAAATTACAGATAGATACATAGTGGAGACGTGATGAAAGTAGAAGAAAAACACGAGTATGGGGGCCATCGGATTAGCAGTGTGAGAGCGATCCACATGCTGCCTGCTTGATGCGTCAAGACATGGCGTGGGCGCTACTCCAGAATTATCGTCCCGATGGCGACACTCGTGGGATGTTCGAGTGGCTATGGGTGGTGCCATTGTTCCATGCCGGAGGCTGAATTGTCCATAGGTTGCCTGCTCGATGCGTCGTGTCAGTGCGTGGGATTCCCCTCCAGGCTGCCTGGGCGTGGGCTCGTAGATCATAGGACATCTAAGACACTACCGTAATTACAGTAGTAGACTAAGTCATAACGAGGGATTGAACCCTATAAAAATGAAGAACGAATAAGGGCTTGCCCTCAGACCAATGTAGTATGGGATGCATAGAATCCGAACAAGTGCGCATTAGTGTCATGTAACATAAATAAATGCATTAAGGATTAAGTGCACAATCACAACACGACATCAATAGGGTAGTCCCTTTAGTTTGAAATGTGACAAGTTTGTGTTTGCTAAATATGGAAAGGTGAGTTATACTAGTTCCGGCATAGAGAGGATAGCCGTGTATAATATTCGTCGGTTGCATAAACTGACGTACCCACAGTCTTATATGCAGGTAAATGACATGTTAAAGAGGAATGGATGCTGAAAGATTGTACCATGTTGTTGTACATTTATTTAATTGTTGTATTTTATTTCCGCTGTGCAAAAAAAAAGTGTAATATTGATGTAAACTCTGATGTAAAATGAAAAGTTGAAATTTCCCTGTAAAATTGTACGAAATAAGTGAAAAGATCCTGTAGAACTCTCGAATTCAGTTGTTTTAGGATTCGGGGTGTTACAAGTGGTATAAGAGCCACGCTTCTAAGTAGTACAAATTTATAAGGAACGACACCCTAGATGTGGACTTTAGAGGGTGAGTTCAGCTTATAGAGATTTAAATGTAAGTGATTTACATTTGTGTTACTCTATAGGCTGATGTTTTTCTTCCCCCTTTTTCCTATTAGATAGCTGGAGTCATGAATGGAAGTTGTTATCGAATTTGCGTTCAACCTCATTCATGATGCTCTCCTCGTATACATTGATTTGAGATTGTATGCGAGCTCATTTTTCCTGGGTATCAGAGTGGCGCAGTGGAAGCGTGGTTGGCTTTGAACCGTCGTTCATGATACCTTACACATGGACACACTTTCCCCTCAAATTATTTTTGTAGATTTTCATCCTAGTATTTTTCAAATAAATATTTCCTATACTATTAAATTATTTCAATGCCTAGTATTTTGTCTATTTTTCTTAGTCTTGATTTTGTTGAACTTATTTTAATTGTGTCTCCATCTTAAAGTTTTGTCTTTCGTGTTTTATGTCACCTTATGCTCATCCGTTCATATGTGCTATTACTTTACGTATTTTGTTAACTTTATATTACAACCATTATTTTCATTTATTATTACATTTTTGACTTTTGCTTGTGAATTTTGCTTATGTGTATTCATTTTGCATGATTTGATTTTCTGATACGATATTCTTTCGTTATCTTGTATTGTCTTATATACTTCAATATATTTTAACAAGATTGAAATATTTTATCCGTATAAATACAACATACTAATTTGATTTATTGTCTGCATTCAATATTATTGTTAGTACATATTATCTACTAATTTATTTGTTATATTCATTAATTTTGTAATTTCGTTTCCTTAATATAATGCATACACTCGCTATTCATACCTAACTCTATCCTCTAATTTTAAATTGTCTTTACATTCTTGATTACTACATATATTTTCCATTGAATTTTTATATGTGTCATGTATTTCAAAATATTTGCTATACATATAATTTCACAATCCTCCAATTATTACATTACTATTTTTATGCATAATTGTTTGTGTCAAATGTCCTAAATTGTTACACTACATCATTATTGTTTTCAATTTTATTTCCGACCTATGCATATATTTTACATTATCTTAGTATTATAAATAATTTTTCATAACTACTAATTAGTACCCTCTATGTTTGATATATCCTATACACCTATTTTTGATATTTCATTGTGTAAAATCTTTTTCTGTATCATTGATTTTTAAAACATAACACCATACTCTATTAAACATCCCATATCCAACCTAAGTATACATGGGAGATTAAATCTTTCCATTTTCCGTTTTGGTGCAACTTAATGTCGAGAGGGCAAATATGCAACTAGACATCATTGGAGGCAAACTGCAACTGGAAGTCGGGGAGGCAAGGTTTGCAACCGAATGTTCAGAAGGCAAACCGCAACCGGATATCGTAGAAGCAATTATGCAACTTGAGATCAAGATAGGCAAGTCTGCTATTGGATACCAGTGAGACGAACCTACACTAGAAGGAAATATTATACTTAGATAACCCCTACCTTGTTTTCTATAATATTCACTTATAACTATTTCATTTTGTACTAGCTTGAACTATTTTATAATATTTTGTAACCTAGCATTATACTGTTTATACTGATTTCATTATTTATCAAACTTGTGTATCTATCGCTTAATCTCAACTATCTTGCCGTCTTCTTTGTAGTACTTTGCATTTTTTTGTGAGTTAGTATTTCGTACCACTTTATTGTATTTTGCTATTTTAAATTTGGTGGCTACTCACCTAACAATTTTATTTATTATACTTCTATTATAATTCATGATTCACTTCTATACAATTAGTTTTGTATTGTTACTACCATAATATATTATTTTTCTTCTACACATCGTTTATAAATTTTGTATCATGATAATGTTGTTTTGCCCTATAATTTCCGTCTATGTATATACATAATTTTGTATGCTGATTTTCTTGGTCTACTTGACGAATCGAAATTGTTTGGATTTCTGCCTTTTCAATTTTTTTTTTATCATACCCATATATGATTATTGTAATTACTTTACAAATCCCCTTATGATATCAATTTATATACAAAATTATTTTTTCATTGTCTATACTTTTTCTTTGTTATATAATTGGTTTTCGCACTACTTTTAATAGTACGTTTTACTACTACGATGTCTTGTTTGACTGTTACAAATCTTTTATAATTTTATATCATGTTATTATTTCACCCCTATAATTTTTCGCCTATGCGAGTATGTGATTTTTGTAAGTTGGTTTTCTCGCTTTACTGAATAATTCAAAAGTATTTCGAGGTATACCTAATTTTCAAATTGTATGTATAATTACTATAATTACCTTACAAATTATTTTATGATACTAATTTGTATACATAATCATTTTATGTTTTCTAAACTTTTACTGTATTCCTTTCTCATTTGTTTCTCAAACTGTTAAATTGTTAATTTTGTCGCATAGTACCAATTGGGTTTGCAAATTTTTCTACCCTTTGGTACATTGATGAATTTTGAGTATTGAATCTATTTATAAAGTACCCATTAACCATGTTTTTCTTTATTGCATTGTTTTCTGAAATTATTTCACAATTAGTGACTAAGTTCATTTATCATTTTACCTAATGGTTTACTTGATAGTCATTTGTATGTAAACTCTTTTCAAAATACACTATCCTCTATTGACGTATTTGTTTTCTTATGCTACTTTCCTAGTTTTCTTGTTTAGTTCTTGTAAAATTTTGATACTCATAAATTTCTTAAATAGATTTTCGTCTCATTTTTCCACATTGCTATATGTATTTTCTTGATGTTTGTAATTTCTATATGTTATAATGACATTTTCTTTGGTGTGTACAAAATACAGCCTTTACCATAGTGAGTTCCGGGGACGGAACTGTTCTAAAGGGGGGAGAGTGTAACACCCCGCAAAATTTAAATGATAATTTTGCCCTCGGTTGTTACGCACGTGCATTTTGTACTGTTATTGATTATATCCATAACGCGTTTTGATATGTATTTTGAATTCCAATTATTTATGTAATCTCGTATTCTTAAAATCCCATTTAAGACAACTCAAATGCTAAATTTCAATCTTTGAGTTTTTACGTGCTTTTTACGTATGAATCGATGCACGTGTCGATTTTGGGTATTCCACCGTTATGTGCAAAGTTTTCAATGGATTCCAATCATTTATTTTTATAAACATGTTTGAATTTGTTTTGTAAACGAAAATTCAATTTTTGACTATCTTTATTAAAATAAATTTTCTACGTGCAATACACGTGTCTTCTGTACGTTTGAGTATATTATCAAATATGTATATTAAATATACTTTCTGCTGCATTCCAATTGATTATAAATATTTTTCGGTTCATAAAGTCAATTTTTGTATTTTTGAGATTTTACGGGCGACGCACGTGTTTCGGTGCACGTGTTGTAAGCGCGTTCTTCCTTCAAAATAAATTTTCATGAAATGCTTCTTTTCATTTTATTGTGCATGAAAAGTATAATTTAAAGTTAATTTTGTATATTTATTACATATTTAAATAAGTTGTTTTAAAGAGATTAAATAAATAAATCTTTTGTACACAAAGCACGTGCACGTGCACACGTGCGATGTGCACACTTCTTGGGGACCGGGCTGCTCATGAGGAGAGGGAAAATCTGAACATTTGATTTTGAAATGGGAGGGAAAACAGGTTACAAAGTTTAAATATGGGGTTAGTGGAGTTCATGTGGGGTGGTTGCTATAACTACCCATTAGCTCTCTTATAAAAGTGCACCCTTAGTCTCTCTTTCTCTCATCTCCTTTCTTTCTTCTCTCCTGCCATTCCGAAAGGAAGCAATCCCAAACCAGCAAGACTTTGTCCATTCTCCACCTAAATCACCTCTTTCAACTTGCCTATATACATATACTAATGTATATATATGTACATACATAGTATGTGTATATGAAAGAAGATGGGAGTTTGTCCTTGATGTTGCCGAATTGGAGTGGGAATGGAGATGCTCTTGATGATGGATGCTTGCCGAAATGTGGAGCTTGGAGGATTGCCTTGGTGCGCGGATTTCGAGGAGTTTGTAATTGGAGCTTTCCTTAGGAGCTCCTAATTCTAGGAGTTCATTGAGTACAAATCTTCAATTTAGGTGGGTGTTTCTTAAATGCTTTCTAATTTAGGAGTAGATATTGCATGATAGTTGATATATGATTCATTTGGTTGAAATTGAATTGGTATTATGAGATTACATGCAAATTAATGAATCATTAAATTTTGATTGATTGTGGTAAATGCAAATTACTATGCTTGTTATGATTGCTAGTTGAAGTGCTAGAATTGAAGTGATTGTATGAAATTGATGCATGTTGAGACATGATTAGAATAATGCAAATATGGTGTTGTTGAGAATGTTGCAAAGAAGTGTGATTATAATCTCAAAATATTATTTATATAAGTATAGAGATTTTTGTAAAGTGATTTTGATAAAGAAAACAGTCTATTTTGGAAAGTCGATTGAATATGTGTTTTGATGAATTTTAAGGATTTCATTTGAAAAATGAGAAACTTGAGAATTTGATAACATATACGATATTGTTTTAAAGGAATACATTTCTGAAAATGATCTACACTTTTATATGGAAGTACAAATCAATCACAAGGTCGAAAATTAAATGTAGGCCGCAATTTGTGTGATTGACAGTCGACTGTTCACTTCCACAGTCGACTGGTAAGTGTTAAAAAGTTTGTTTTCGTCAGCAGGACAGTCGACTGAATACTTTCACAGTCGACTTCAGTGGACATAAATTTGATGTTTGAGTTTTCAAGGTATTCGCGGTTCAGTCGACTGACACTGTCACCAGTCGACTAAACCGATTGTGTTATTACTGAAGTTTCAAGTCTAGTAGAGCAGTCGACTGTCTACTTTCACAATCGACTGGATCGAGCTGACTGTTGTTTTTGATGTTCAAAGTACTCACGGAACAGTCGACTGATACTGTCACCAGTCGACTGAACCGACTGTGTTATTACTGAAGTTTCAAGTCTAGTGGAGCAGTCGACTGTCTACTTTCACAGTCGACTGGATC
Organism: Hemerocallis citrina; assembly: GCA_017893485.1. NCBI lineage: Eukaryota > Viridiplantae > Streptophyta > Magnoliopsida > Asparagales > Asphodelaceae > Hemerocallis > Hemerocallis citrina. Next base: position 205,626,754 of record CM030359.1, read on the forward strand.
GAGCTGACTGTTGTTTTTGATGTTCAAAGTACTCACGGAACAGTCGACTGATACTGCCACAAGTCGACTGAACCGAACTATTTTCTGGTTCTTAAGTTGGATTTGATTCTTGACAAATGAAAGTTAAATAAGTTGAATATGAGATTTTATGGTTATTAATATGTGATTGAGTTTTATTGTAAAATGCACACCAGGTTATGAAAGATGAAATTGATAAAGAAATCAAAATGAAATTGTTCTCATGCTATGAGATTATAAAAGCAATGTTTTGAGAAAAGAATTTGTGAACAAAAGGAATGAAAATGTTATTGGAGATTGATTATGAAATATTGTTGATCTCTAGAAAGAGATAGTTGTTGGAATCTAGAGGCTAGGCGAGATCCTAGTGACCGGCAGTATTATTTATGATTTTGAGAGCAAACCGTTGAGGGTTTAGTGTCTATCGAGAAGTAGCCAGGTAGGCTGACTGTCTCTATTGTTTGAATTAAGTCCGGTAGGGTAAGCTAGCTCTAGGTTGTGATGATTTTCTTTAAAACAAACTTTGTAAGGCTGTGATGGAAGTGAGAGAAAAACACGAGTTGAGGGCCATGGGATGGGTGTTGTTGAGGGTATGCACAGGTTCTTCACGATGCGTCGTGACATGACGTGGATACTACTTCAGAGTACCATCCTGGTAGCGATGCTTGTGGGATGGTTGGTGGTTGCAAGAGGATCGTGTGCCATGAAGGAGGCTGAATTGTCCATAGGTTCTTCACGATGAGTCGTGACATGACGTGGGATTCCCCTCCAGATTTTCTGTACACGTGCTTGTAATCATAGAACATCTATGATACTTACCAAAATTACAGATAGATACATAGTGGAGACGTGATGAAAGTAGAAGAAAAACACGAGTATGGGGGCCATCGGATTAGCGGTGTGAGAGCGATTCACATGCTGCCTGCTTGATGCGTCAAGACATGGCGTGGGCGCTACTCCAGAATTATCGTCCCGATAGCGATGCTCGTGGGATGTTCGAGTGGCTATGGGTGGTGCCATTGTTCCATGCCGGAGGCTGAATTGTCCATAGGTTGCCTGCTCGATGCGTCCTGTCAGTGCGTGGGATTCCCCTCCAGGCTGCCTGGGCGTGGGCTCGTAGATCATAGGCCATCTAAGACACTACCGTAATTACAGTAGTAGACTAAGTCATAACGAGGGATTGAACCCTATAAAGATGAAGAACGAATAAGGGCTTGCCCTCGGACCAATGTAGTATGGGATGCATAGAATCCGAACAAGTGCGCATTAGTGTCATGTAACATAAATAAATGCATTAAGGATTAAGTGCACAATCACAACACGACATCAATAGGGTAGTCCCTTTAGTTTGAAATGTGACAAGTTTGTGTTTGCTAAATATGGAAAGGTGAGTTATACTAGTTCCGGCATAGAGAGGATGGCCGTGTATAATATTCGTCGGTTGAATAAACTGACGTACCCACAGTCTTATATGCAGGTAAATGACATGTTAAAGAGGAATGGATGCTGAAAGATTGTACCATGTTGTTGTACATTTATTTAATTGTTGTATTTTATTTCCGCTGTGCAAAAGAAAAGTGTAATATTGATGTAAACTCTGATGTAAGATGAAAAGTTGAAATTTCCCTGTAAAATTGTACGAAAGAAGTGAAAAGATCCTGTAGAACTCTCGAATTCAGTTGTTTTGGGATTCGGGGTGTTACAATATGAGTGCATGTAAGATCCTTATACATTAGAGGAAAGAAAGGGCACGAAGTCAAGACTACCACTTGGATTCGCTCGTGTAAATCCGTGGTATCCCAACGATAGATAACAATAACATTATACGATATTCAATACGGATCTACTTGTGGAATTCAATAAATAATCTCGAATATGATACAATACAATTCGAGTAAGATGAATTGCCTTTAGATGACGTTAGATCAATTCGGATATAGGGAATAACGGGATCGGAATCCCGGTGGCACGGCGATGAGCAAACGTTCTCGGTAATCACGATCGGACACGGATCTCGATGATCAAGATGGTGATCAAGATGAAGATCAAGCAAATCCAACGGTCGAGATCGAACATAAAATATATAAGAATTAGAAGAGTACCAAAAGAGTAAATATACCATGATTGACAATTTGATGAATGAGAATAAAAAGTGGATCAAAAATTTAACGCACCAAGTAGAAGACGAACGAGACGATCGATACGATCAATGGCCGAGATCAAGTGTGATCGGTCGATCGGACGGATGAGATTGAAGATCAAGATCAAGATCAAGATGGTGATCACGATCGCAATGATAAAAAAAATCCGACGGTCGAGATCAAGATCTTAATGATGATGATGATCAATGCAAATCCAATGGCTAGATCCAAGAGATCAAGAGGTGATGGTCAAGATCAACAAGATCGGATGGCTAGGATCTGATTGGATGATCAAGAGGAGATCAACGTCCCACATTCAATCAAGCATGATGATCAAGATCCAATCGGACGGCTCACGATCACTTGATCAATACTTCGATCAAACGGCACCCATCAACAATGGCTTTGGCTGGCTTGGCGGACGGCGGCAACGCTGGACCGGGACGACGATGTGAGGGCTGGATGGCGGTGGCTAGGGGACACGGCGGTGGCGAGACAGGGCTGTCGGTGCGGTGGTGGTTAAGTGCAGCGCTGTTGTCGGCACTACGGTAGGAAGCGCAGGGAGATCACGATAGGGTTCGTTGTAGGTGGCATCGACGTTGTAGGCTGTTGACGTCGCAGGGAGGCAGGGAGAGACGGTGGGAGGTCATCGCGACTGGCCAGACCACACGGGGGAGGGTGCAGCGCTGAGGTCGCGACTGGCGGTAGGGGGAGTTTGCTCGCTGCTGCATCGGGAGGGAGACAGTGCGACGGGGGTCGCACTGTGGGGGGTGCTACCGAGGTGAGGGTGCGGCACGTCGAAAGAGTTGACGATGCAGAAGGAGAGGAGACGGGGGATGGGCGAGGCACAGGGAGAGGGCACAAGGAGAGGTGGATTGAAGTCGGGAGAGAGGGGGAACGGGAGGAGAGAGATGAAGGAACAGTATGGGGGTTGGCGGCTGTAAGGGGTTAAATAGTAGATAATTAGGTTAGGGTTAAGTAAAGTTATGGTATTTATATAAATAGGGTTATGAGTATTGGGTTAAGATGGTATAAGATCCAATAAGAGAATAGGTATTGGGTTTTGGGTATTAAATGGGTTTAAATCTATTAGGGGAAATGAAATAACTAATAAAAATGTGGAATTATATAACAAAACATATTTTGTACTACAATATGGAATTTATTTGACGTAACTACAAATACAATTAATAATAGAAAAATATTTTCAATTCAACAATCAAATATAATAATAATATTAATAATAGCAATAATAATTTTGGTATACATATCAAAATGAGATTTGAGATAAACAAGTTTATTAAAATCTAAATAGTAATAAAATAAGATACAAATAGTCGATCGCTTAGAAAATAAACATTAAAGTTAGAATATACTATTATTCGAAGAAAATATAATTTCTGGTTCGAAAAGATTTTAATAGAAGGCCCAAATCGAGTTTAAAATAGTACTGAATTTATAATTAATCAAAATACGAAAAATATTCAGAAAATACGTATTTACGGAAACAGGGGTTACACTCATATACACCTCAATAGAATGGGGTTGCAGAAAGAAAAAATAGACACTTGGTCGAGGTGATCCGTACTTCTTTCATCCATGGAAACTTGCCACTCATCTATTGGGGGGAAGCCCTTGCTTCCGCTGCATACTTAGTCAACTGAGTTCCTTCTAGTATCCTAAACTTCCTCACACCATTTCAAGCATTAACTGAATCCGTGAATGCACCAAAAGTCGTCAACTTGCCACCTCGTGTGTTTGGATGTGTTGCATTTGTTTATCTTCATCAACATGAACGCAATAAGTTAACTCCTCAAGCTGTCCGCTGTGTTTTAGTGGGATATGCATAGGATAAGAAAGGGTATCGATGCTATCACTCACCAACTCAAAGGATGTTTGTGACTGTGGATATTATGTTTCATGAAGATGAGATGTATTTTTCTTCTTCCACGACTGAACTTCAGGGGGAGTACCAAAGTAAAGTTCAGACTCTTGGTTATGGTGAAGGGGTTAGTAAAGTTCAGACTCTTGGGTATAATAAAGTAATTATCAGTTGGAACGAAGAACTGGATACAAATAATGGCGAACACTTGAATGAAGACCTAGCAAAGGAGAAAGACCCTCGTAAAGAAGTGCTACCAAGGGAAGAAGACCTTCTTGAAGAAGACCCTCTTGAATAATTGCAACCAGTACCGAATTTCAGTGGGAGTGAACCGTTAGAACCCTAAAACCAATCGTCATCGTTGTTCGAAGCTCCAAGAAGAGAACTCTCGCACCGTAATAATAGAGGTATTCCAAAATCCATTTATGAACCTGATCCTATTAGTCATGTCAAATATCCCATGAGTAATTATGTATCCACTCACCGCTTGTCGAAATCAAATAAGTCATTTGTAAATCAATTATCTGTTGTATCTATTCATAACAGTGTGCAGGAAGCCCTTACCGATCCAAGATGGAAAGTAGCTATCGATGAGGAGATGAAGTCCATGAAAAAGAATGAGACTTGGGAGATAGTCGAGCTTCCAGTAGGAAAGAAGCCAGTAGGATGCAGATGGATTTATACTGTGAAATATACGTCTGATGGTTCAATAGAACGATACAAAGCAAGGCTTGTAACGCCCCGAATCCCAAATACAACTGAATTCGAGATGTTCTACAGGATCTTTCCACTTCATTTAGTAAAATTTTATAAGGAAATTTAAACTTTTCACTTTACATCAGAGTTACAATAAAATATTACACTTTACATTGCACAGTGGAAGTAAAATTTACAACAATTAAATAAATGTACAAAAACATGGTATAATCTTTAAGCATCCGTTCCTCTTTAACCTTTAACATGTCATTTACCTGCATATAAGACTTTGGGTATGTCAGTTTATTCAACCGACGAACATTATACACAGCCATCCTCTCTATGCCGGAAATAGTATAACTTATTTTCCATATTTAACACAAACTTGTCACATATCAAACTAAAGGGACTACCCTATTGATGTCGTGTTGTGATTGTGCACTTAGTCCTTAATGGAATTATTTATATTAGATGATACTGATGCGCACTTGTTCGGATTCTATGCATCCCATACTACATAGGTCCGAGGGCAAGCCTCTTAATCGTTCTTCATCTTTGTAGGGTTCAATCCCTCGCATGACTTAATCTACTACTGTAACTACGATGAGTATCCTAGATGATCTATGAGTACAAGCACGTGCACCGGACCCTGGAGGGGAATTCCACGCCATGTCTTGACTCATCAAGCATGCATTCTGTGGCAATTCAGCCTCCTCCCTGAACACGATCCTCTTGCAGTCACCAAACATCCCACAAGCGTGGCTAAAGTCCGATCATTACTGAATTGTGCCCGCGCCATGTCTTGACTCATCAAGCATGCATTCTGTGGCTCACACACCCGCACCGTAAACTCTAGTTCTCATACTCGTGTTTTCTCTCACTTTCATCACGTCTTCACTATGCACTATTCTTAATTTAATAGAATCATGAATAAAATCAAAACTCTAGAGTTAGCCTCTCCACTAAACCGGACTTATTCATTTATTCAAACATGACCAACCTTGGTCTTTCATTTCAATATTTCATTTCATTTCTTTCCAAATGCCGGGGGAGACTTAGCTACTCTTTTGTTTCAATTCCAATTCACAATTTCTAAATTGAGCATTTCCAACTCATAAATTCATTTTCATACTCATAACAGATTTCTTTTTCTTATAGCATGATCTTTGAATTGTTCAATAGTCCATAACCATACATGGAATTATATACTTCATCAATTATCAACTTCACATTAAAATTCACATCACTACGAATATTCACATTTAATATCTTTCACACTATTCACATATGAGAATAATTCACATCCATCACATAATATAATTTCTTACATTAACCTTCCAATCCTTCATTTCAAGTTCGTTTTGCAAGTTATAATTTTCACACAAAAAAATATGCATATAGAACCATAGTTCTATTTACACATTTTATTCTCAAATCATACTTTATTTCATGCAAATGATTCCCAGATTATTTTTATAAAGTCCTACATATTTTTAGAAGAATAGTCATATTTTTCTCATAATTTTTTAATAACTAAAACACCCAAAAATATATTTTTTTCAATCTTGTCGAGGGCAAGATTCGAACCCAGCACCACAGAGAACACAGCCGAAGCACAGACCAGTAGGCCGAAGGCTGCTGTCGTTAGAAGAAAGCGCTGAGAGCACTAAATGCTCTCGGCCGCTATTCTTTCATTTCGTGTCAAAAATACAAAAAGTATGATACTAAGGGGATTCGAACCAGTGACTCACCGACCCACTGTAGCGATTAGGATCGTGCCGACCACTTGAGCTATATGCTCATGTTGTCGTAATTCCAACAGTAGTCTAGTTAAATCTATTCTCTTTGTTATTTAAAACATTTCGATGTTCAACGAATTTTCATTTCAATTTGCTTTTATAGAATTTACTGTAAATTTCCAGATTGGCTATTCTCAACATAAATTATACTCCAGTATAATAAAGAAGAATTTTTTTTCAATAATTAATACATATTTTCATACAACTAATTCGAAATATGAACTATCACTACCACATTTTCTTCTCTTTTCGACATTTCTTAGCAATTAGCATTCTAATCTCTTTATCAACAAATTCACATTAATTCTCTGTCTTTAATCATTTACCCAACATACAAACTCATATTTTAAATTATTCATGCCCACATTAACACAAAAGATCTATTTAACACATGAAATAGCATTATCAATCTACTAACTTTTGTATGTAATTCTTGATGGTAATAAATGTGTATTCTTCAATCAATCCATGATCCTAATCAATTCACATACAACTTAAATAATAAAACCACATACAAATTTGCATATCCACATTTCAATCATTCAATAGGTTATTTTTCCTAATTAAAGTGTACTCTTCTTAACCTTTTTCATGCTTCATTCATTCATTTCTAACATGCATTTCTAATTTAGAAATATGGAGAATTTACCCACCTTATTGGAGAGAAAAATACAACTAGCAACCTCCTAGACGAATGTCCTTGCAACGAAATGCTCCTCCTCCTAGTACACGTGCGCACTTAGCAAAATTCCGAGCACACCACAAGCCAACCCGAGCACTCCTTGATGGAAAAACCGGCCTTCCCTCCTTGATAGAATGCAAGCACAATTTTCCCACACACTCTCAATCTTTTAACTCACAAAATAACTACTAGATAAAGTATTTTAGACTATAGATTTGGAGGAATTATTTAGCACAAGAATAACTAGCCATGGAGGGGGGTATTTATACTAAAAATCAAGGAGAATGGATGGCTAAGATTGAAGTAGGAGTTAGGATTAAATGGTTGAGATTTAACGGGGAGTTATACTAACCACCCATAATCAAGTAACCACCACACCATGATCCCACTCAAATTTTTGGGTTTCCCTCCAAAGAAGCAATCCGGCCAAGCATGGGGAGTGCACTTTGCACGTGTACGTGCAATGCACGTGCATGCATTTGCCTCCAAAAATTTGTACATTTTATTTTATATAAAAATAAACTTTAATTTTGTATTCTACATTACAAGTCATATTTAAAAATAAATTAACTCATGGGCTTTAGTTTATGGGCCAAAATAATTATTATAAAATAATAAATTAAATTAACTTTGGGCTTTTAAAAGAAAAGGCTTTTTGTCTAATTGAAAGAAGGCTTTGTAAAAACACATATTTAAAAATCTATACTCATCATGATGAAAATATTTACCAAAAATATTGCACATGCACACTACGTGCAAAAAAATAAATAATTTTTCATAAATTGAAAAATCCGGGCATTACAACACACCCTCCTTAGAATAGTTCCGTCCCTGGAACTACAGTCAAGAGCGAGAAAACAAACACTTACAACCAGCACAAGAAAATACAACGATACAAATCAAGCAAAAAGCTCAGGATAGTCCTTCAACATCCTCTCCTCAGAATCCCAAGTATCCTCTTCAACCAAATGGTTTCTCCAGACTACCTTGACCATCGGTATCGTCTTATTCCTCAAGACTTTCTCTCGACGATCAACAATCTCGACAGGAGACTCGATGTAATTCAGATCCAACAGCAAACCTTCCGGCACTTCAGGCAAATGATGACTCGGATCTGGAAAGTAACCTCTCAGCATAGACACGTGAAAGACATTGTGCACCTAAGATAACTCTTCCGGTAACTCAAGCCGGTAAGCAGTTTTCCAGATCCTTTTCAATATCTTGTACGGGCCTATAAACCTCGGGGCTAATTTCCCGCCTTTGCCAAATTGAACCTCACCTTTACTGGGCGATACTTTCAGAAAGACGAAGTCACCGACCTCAAATTCAAGGTCCCTTCTCCAGTTGTCTGCATAGCTTTTCTGCCTGCTCTGAGCTTCCACGAACCTTTTCCTGATCAGATCAATCTTCTCAGAAGTTTGCTGCACAAGCTCTGGACCAAATAATTGACGCTCCCCAACTTCCAACCAACAAACAGGTGTTCTGCACTTCCTGCCATACAAAGCTTCGTACGGCGCCATCCCAATGCTAGCCTGAAAACTGTTGTTGTAGGCAAACTCTACCAAAGGTAAATGCCTTTTCCAACTGCCTCCAAAGTCTAGTATACAACACCAAAGCATATCCTCAAGAATACGGTTGACTCTCTCGGTCTGCCCATCGGTTTGCGGATGAAAAGCTGTGCTGTAATCTGTCTTGGTATCCAAAGCTGTCTGAAGACTCCTCCAGAAATGCGAAGTAAACCGCGCATCTTGATCAGACACAATAGTTGACGGAACACCATGAAGTCGGACAATCTCGCCAACATACATCTCAGCCAACTTGTCCATCGAAGCAGTGAGTTTCATCGCCAGAAAGTGAGCGGACTTGGTTAGTCGATCGACTATAACCCAAATCACATCATTGCCTTTAGGACACTTAGGTAATCCTCTAATGAAATCCATACTGATGTTATCCCACTTCCATTCTGGAATAGGTAACGGCTGTAATAGACCTCCGAGTCTCTAATTTTCGGCTTTGACTTGCTGACAAACCTCACACTTCGCCACAAATTCAGCCACATCCCGCTTCAAACCTGACCACCAGAAATGTTGTTTGATGTCTTTGTACATCTTAGTACTCCCAGGATGTACCGACAAAAGAGTAGCATGCACCTCCTGAAGAATACTCTCTTTCAGGTCCGCCTGATTTGGAACGCATAGTCTATCTCCGAACCACAACACTCCATCCCTGATTTGAAATTCGGGCAACCTGCCAGCACCAACCTGCTCCTTCATTCCCAAGATATCAGCATCAACCTCCTGACTTGCAATGATCCTTCCATTCAAAGTAGGCTGAAGCCTCAACTGAGCTAAAGATGCTCCCAATCCTTGCAAGACAACTTCAATACCTGCTTGATCCAATTCCTCAATCAGATGCTTCTGAGTTGTAATCAAACTGGCTAAGCTGCTCTTGCGACTAAGTGCATCAGCAACAACATTAGCTTTTCCAGGATAATACTTGATCTCAGGTCGCATGTCCTCAAGCACTTCCAACCATCTCTGCTGCCTCAGATTCAGATCCTTCTACTGATATATGTACTTCAAACTCTTATGGTCCGTGTACATGTTCAATTTTTCTCACCGTACACGTAGTGTCTCCATTGCTTCAAAGCAAAGATAATCGCAGCCAACTCCAGATCATGAGTCGGGTAATTCTTCTCATGCGGTCGTAGTTGCCTAGACCCATAAGCAATTACTCTTCCTTCTTGCATCAAGACACAACCAAGCCCACGATGTGAAGCATCGCTGTAAACGTCATACTCAACACCTGCTCTAGGCAAAGCCAAAATAGGTGCAGTAGTCAGCTTCTCTTTCAACTCTTGAAAGCTTGCCTCACATTGCTCAGTCCACTTGAAGTTCACATTCTTCTTGTTCAGTCCAGTAAGCGGCACGGCTATCTGAGCATAACTTTGAATGAATCTCCTATAGTATCCAGTCATCCCAAGAAAACTTCTGACTTCCTTTCTTGTAGTAGGCCTAGTCCAATCTCTCACTGCCTCTATCTTCTGAGGGTCAGTTGCCACTCCCTCCTTAGAAAGGATGTGACCTAGGAATGCCACTTCAGATTTCCAGAAATCACACTTGGATAACTTGGCATACAACTCCTGCTCTTCCAGCTTCTTCAAAACTACTGCCAGATGCTTGGTGTGCTCCTCTTCTGACTTGGAGAACACGAGGATATCGTCGATAAACACCACGACGAAAGAATCAATGAACGGCCTCAGAACTCTGTTCATCAAGTCCATGAAGATTGCGGGTGCATTCGTCACTCCGAATGGCATAACTAAGAATTCGTAATGCCCATGTCGAGTTCTAAATGCAGTTTTGTGCACATCTTCGGCTTTTACTCGAACTTGGTGATATCCTGATCGAATATCTATTTTGGAGAAAACAGCTGCTCCTTGTAGACGATCGAACAAATCATCAATTCGAGAAATAGGATACTTATTCTGAACAGTGACCTTATTCAGCTCCCGGTAATCGATACACATTCTCATCGATCCATCCTTCTTCTTTACCAAAAGCACTGGTGCTCCCCAAGGTGACGCACTAGGTTGAATAAAGCCTTTCTCCAACAGTTCCTCAATCTGCCGTTTCACCTCATCCTGTTCCACTGGAGCCATCCTATACGGTGCCTTAGAAATGGGTGCACTTTCCGGTTGAACAGTGATGCTGAACTCTACATCACGATGCGGGGGTAACCCAGGAAAATCTTTCAAGAACACAGTCGGATAGTCCCGAACCACAGGAATCCCTTGCACTTCCACAGGAGTCTCTTCCTTGCGGATAGTTGTCACCAGCTTAGAACATTTCTCCTTCCCTTGGAAAGTGACTTCAGGTCCACCTGGAGCCTTCACTGTTACCGTCTTGGTTTTACACTCTATGCTTGCACTGTACACCGACATCCAATCAATGCCAATGATAACATCGACTTCCAAGATAGTCAGCTCGATTAGATCAATCCCAAAGATTCGATCACCAATCACAATCTCACAATCAGCATAATACCGATCAGTGGTTAAAGTTTCTCCTGATGGAGTAGCTACTGCTAAGATCTTGCCTGGAAAAATCTTCGGTTCAACTCCCAACACTTTAGCAAATTTAGGAGACATAAAAGTATGAGAGGATCCAGTATCGAACAACACAACAGCTTTCATTCCATTAAGATAAAGTTCTCCTGTTACATAATACACACTCATTACGTAACAGTTCACTAAACAACGGGAAAAAAAATGACAAAAACCTCTAAACGTCAGCCCTCGTACCAGTGATGACATGATCAACCTCATCAGCATCAGCTTCCGTCAAGGCAAATACTCGCCCTGGTTGGTACGGTCTCTTTCCAGTCTGCTGCCTTGGTACATTGCGATTCTCCTTTCGTGGTTTAAGACATTGAGATTGGTAATGTCCCGTTTCACCACAGTTGAAGCAAGTTACCGCAGGAGGTCTCACCACATTGTTCCCAGGTCCTCCAGCCACACTAATAGCGTTCGCCCCTGTCGGTTTGAACCTTTATACAGATGGTTGTCCCTTGAAACTCCCCGAATGTGCAGGTCTTTTTCCAGACTGCCAGTTGTTCCTCCGGTTCTAAACAACATGAAACTGCTCCATGTCTACTTCAGTAGCAGCTGCTCTCTTGACCAGCTTGTCGAATCTTCGGATACCAAGAGGTATCATCCGGGACCTCAAGCTTGGCCTCAATCCATGCTCGAACTTACGAGGCTTCTTAGCTTCATCCATCACTAATTCCGGAGCATACCTAGAGAGCTGAGTAAACTTGGTCTCGTACTCTCTCACTGACATGCCGCCTTGCTGTAGTGATAGAAATTCCATAGCCTTCTTCTCTTGAACATCAGAGGGAAAATAGTGACTGCGGAATTCTTCCAAAATTCCTCCCAGCCAAGCACTATGCCTCCCATTGTCCTCTTCATCGTCTGCCACCAAACAGCCGCATCCTTTTCAAGTTGCAGAGTCGCCAACTTCACCTTGCTGCCCTCAGGGGTCTCCAGCACTTTGAAAATTGTCTCGACTTGACGAATCCAGTTGTTAGCCGCATCAGGGTCTGACTTCCCTTCGAATACAGGTAGTTTCATTCGTTTGAACGATTCTACTAGTTTAATCGCTTTGGACACTGGATTCGCAGGCCCCCTTCCATGGTTCTGATTCATTGCCATGGCATTGAGCATCTGATAGACCCTCGCAAGTTCCGTTTCCAGATCCAGAACTTTCCCATTTCTAGCTCCTCTTCTAGACATATTCTGATGCAAAAGGTCCATTAAATTCGAAGTATAAGACATGAAATTTTAAATCAACTTGCATTTCATTGAATTCCAAACTTTATACATTCGAATTGAAAATATTTCTTGACATCAGAATGAAAGATAGTATAAGCTACAACAGTCTAACTCCTACGGTTCCTCTTCGCTTCTCGAAGTTCTCCCCGTAGTTCATCAACTTCATCCTTCAGCACATCGATCATATTCTTCCTCTTCTCGAGTTCCCATACACGATGACTGAGAACAGAAAAGTCGTCCTTGCGCTTTTCTAGCTGAGCCTCCAATAATCCGACTCTTTCCCGCAGTGTTTCTACCTGCCTCTAAAGAGAAATCACAAGACTATTCGGAACTGGTTCTTCTTCTACGTCAAAAGAGTCATCAGATAAATCCGGAGGTGGGGTGATCTCTCGGAATTCAGGCCATTCTTCTCCGTCAGAATCTGCTTGCCCTGGATAGTACTCGTCCTCAGAAACTGCTTGTCCAGGATGCTACTCTTCCTCGATGATATGCCAGTCGTCGTCTCCAGCAGGGTCGAAGTGATCAACCATCTTAGAAATAGAGAGGAAAAAGCATAAGTCATAGAGTAACACAAATGTAAGTCACTTACATTTAAATCTCTAGACTCAAACACACACTCTAATATCCACTTCTAGGGTGTTGTTCCTTATAAATTTGTACAAGTGTGGAAGCGTGGCTCTGATACCACTCTGTAATACCCCGAATCCCAAATACAACTGAATTCGAGATGTTCTACAGGATCTTTCCACTTCATTTAGTACAATTTTACAAGAAAATTTGAACTTTTCACTTTACATCAGAGTTAGAATAAAATATTACACTTTACATTGCACAGCAGAAGTAAAATTTACAATAATTAAATAAATGTACAACAACATGGTATAATCTTTAAGCATCCGTTCCTCTTTAACCTTTAACATGTCATTTACCTGCATATAAGACAGTGGGTACGTCAGTTTATTGAACCGACGAATATTATACACGGCCATCCTCTCTATGCCGGAAATAGTATAACTTATTTTCCATATTTAACAAACACAAACTTGTCACATATCAAACTAAAGGGACTACCCTATTGATGTCGTGTTGTGATTGTGTACTTAGTCCTTAATGCAATTATTTATATTAGATGACTCTAATGCGCACTTGTTGATTCTATGCATCCCCTACTACATAGGTCCGAGGGCAAGCCTCTTAATCGTTCTTCATCTTTGTAGGGTTCAATCCCTCGCCATGACTTAATCTACTACTGTAACTACGATGAGTATCCTAGATGATCTATAAGTACAAGCACGTGCACCGGACCCTGGAGGGGAATTCCACGCCATGTCTTGACTCATCAAGCATGCATTCTGTGGCAATTCAGCCTCCCCCTGAACACGATCCTCTTGCAGTCACCAAACATCCCACAACCGTGGCTAAAGTCCGATCATTACTGAGTTGTGCCCATGCCATATCTTGACTCATCAAGCATGCATTCTGTGGCTCACACACCCGCACCGTAAACTCTAGTTCTCATACTCGTGTTTTCTCTCACTTTCATCACGTCTTCACTATGCACTATTTTTAATTTAATAGAATCATGAATAAAATCAAAACTCTAGAGTTAGCCTCTCCACTAAACCGGACTTATTCATTTATTCAAACATGACCAACCTTGGTCTTTCATTTCAATATTTCATTTCATTTCTTTCCAAATGCCGGGGGAGACTTAGCTACTCTTTTGTTTCAATTCCAATTCACAATTTTCAAATTGAGCATTTCCAACTCATAAATTCATTTTCATACTCATAACATATTTCTTTTTCTTATAGCATGATCTCAGAATTGTTCAATAGTCCATAATCATACACGGAATTATATACTTCATCAATTATCAACTTCACATTAAAATTCACATCACTACGAATATTCACATTTAATATCTTTCACACTATTCACATATGAGAATAATTCACATCCATCATATAATATAATTTCTTACATTAACCTTCCAATCCTTCATTTCAAGTTCGTTTTGCAAGTTATAATTTTCACACAAAAAAAAAATATACATATAGAACCATAGTTCTATTTACACATTTTATTCTCAAATCATACTTTATTTCATGTAAATAATTCCCAGATTATTTTTATAAAGTCCTACATATTTTTAGAAGAATAGTCATATTTTTCTCATAATTTTTTGATAACTAAAACACCCAAAAATATATTTTTTTCAATCTTGCCGAGGGCAAGATTCGAACCCAGCACCACAGAGAACACAGTCGAAGCACAGACCACTAGGCCGAAGGCTGCTGTCGTTAGAAGAAAGCGCTGAGAGCACTAAATGCTCTCGGCCGCTATTCTTTCATTTCGTGTCAAAAATACAAAAAGTATGATACTAAGGGGATTCGAACCAGTGACTCACCGACCCACTGTAGCGATTAGGATCGTGCCGACCACTTGAGCTATATGCTCATGTTGTCGTAATTCCAACAGTAGTCTAGTTAAATCTATTCTCTTTGTTATTTAAAACATTTCGATGTTCAACGAATTTTCATTTCAATTTGCTTTTATAGAATTTACTGTAAATTTTCTGATTGGCTATTCTCAACATAAATTATACTCCAGTATAATAAAGAATAATTTTTTTTCAATAATTAATACATATTTTCATACAACTAATTCAAAATATGGACTATCACTACCACATTTTCTTCTCTTTTCGACATTTCTTAGCAATTAGCATTCTAATCTCTTTATCAACAAATTCACATTAATTCTCTGTCTTTAATCATTTACCCAACATACAAACTCATATTTTAAATTATTCATGCCCACATTAACACAAAAGATCTATTTAACACATGAAATAGCATTATCAATCTACTAACTTTTGTATGTAATTCTTGATGGTAATAAATGTGTTTTCTTCAATCAATCCATGATCCTAATCAATTCACATACAACTTAAATAATAGAACCACATACAAATTTGCATACCCACATTTCAATCATTCAATAGGTTATTTTTCCTAATTAAAGTGTACTCTTCTTAACCTTTTTCATGCTTCATTCATTCATTTCTAACATGTATTTCTAATTTAGAAATATGAAGAATTTACCCACCTTATTGGAGAGAAAAATACAACTAGCAACCACCTAGACGAATGTCCTTGCAACGAAATGCTCCTCCTCCTAGTACACGTGCGCACTTAGCAAAATTCCGAGCACACCACAAGCCAACCCGAGCACTCCTTGATGGAAAAACCGGCCTTCTCTCCTTGATAGAATGCAAGCACAATTTTCCCACACATTCTCAATCTTTTAACTCACAAAATAACTACTAGATAAAGTATTTTAGACTATAGATTTGGAGAAATTATTTAGCACAAGAATAACTAGCCATGAAGGGGGGTATTTATACTAAAAATCAAGGAGAATGGATGGCTAAGATTGAAGTAGGAGTTAGGATTAAATGGTTGAGATTTAAGGGGGAGTTATACTAACCACCCATAATCAAGTAACCACCACACCATGATCCCACTCAAATTTTTGGGTTTCCCTCCAAAGAAGCAATCCGGCCAAGCATGGGGAGTGCACTTTGCACGTGTACGTGCAATGCACGTGCATGCATTTGCCTCCAAAATTTGTACATTTTATTTTATATAAAAATAAACTTTAATTTTGTATTCTACATTACAAGTCATATTTAAAAATAAATTAACTCATTGGCTTTAGTTTATGGGCCAAAATAATTATTATAAAATGATAAATTAAATTAACTTTGCGCTTTTAAAAGAAAAGGCTTTTTGTCTAATTGAAAGAAGGCTTTGTAAAAACAGATATTATAAAATCTATACTCATCATGATGAAAATATTTACCAAAAATATTGCACGTGCACAGTACGTGAAAAAAAAATAAATAATTTTTCATAAATTGTAAAATCAGGGCATTACAAGGCTGGTTGCCAAAGGATACACTCAAACGTATGGAATTGATTATGAAGATACATTCACACCTGTGGCAAAATTCAACACTGTTCGAGTCCTACTGTCTCTTGCTGCAAATCTTGACTGGCCGTTGGAGCAATTTGATGTGAAGAATGCATTTTTGCATGGAAAATTGACCGAAGAGGATTATATGGATCTTCTACCAGGGTCGAACAGACCAGTCCAACACAGCAATAAAGTATGTCGTTTGAAGAAAGCATTGTATGGACTTAAGCAGTTGCCAAGAGCTTGGTTTGGGAGATTTACAAAATCAATGAAGACATTCGGATACTATCAGAGTAATTCAGATCATACTCTGTTCCTAAAAAGGAAAGAAGGTAAAATTATTGCTCTCATTATTTGTGTGGATGATATGATTGTAACTGGAGATGATCCTGAAGAGAGGAAGACATTAAAGAACTACTTGTCACAAGAGTTCGAAATGAAAGATCTTGGCTCTTTGAGATACTTTCTTGGTATTGAAGTTTCTCGCTCAAGAAAGGGGTTATTTTTGTCTCAAAGAAAGTATGCTCTTGATTTATTAAAGGAAACTGGAATGTCTACTTGACAGCCGTTTAGTACACCGTTAGAAGAAGGACTGAAACTATGCAACGAAGCTGATCATGTACCTTGTGATAAGGAAAGATATTAGAGATTGGTTGGACGGCTGATGTATCTTGTACATACACGATCAGATTTGTCAGATGCTTTAAGTGTGGTAAGTCAGTTTATGCATGCGCCTCGGGAACAACATATGGATGCAGTGATGAGAATTATGAGATATATTAAGTCTGCTCCACGAAAAGGGGTCTTATTTGCGAAACATGGTCACTTGAAGGTTGAGGCATATACTGATGCCGTTTGGGCAGGATCTATAATTGATAGGCGCTCGACTTCAGGATACTTCACCTTTGTTGGAAGAAATTTAGTTGCATGGAGGAGCAAGAAGAAAAATATTGTTGCGCGCTCTAGTGCAGAGACTGAGTATCACGGAGTAGTTTTAAGTATAGCGGAAGCTTTATGACTGAAACTCTTGTTGCAGGACTTAGGCTATGGTCCGAATGAACCTATGCAAGTGTATTGTGATAGTCAAGCAGCGTGTGATATTGCTGCTAACCCGGTTCAGCATGATAGGACGAAACATATAGAGGTGGACAGATTCTTCATCAAAGAAAAAATAGATGAGAAAGTCATTGAGGTATCGAAAGTGAAGTCAGAAGATCAGCTTGCAGATATCCTAACCAAGGCAGTTTCGAATCAGCTGTTCTGAAAATTTGTTGACAAGTTGGGCATGTTCAGTATCTATGCACCAACTTGAGGGGGAGTGTTGAAATATAGTATTTGTATATTATGTTTCCTAATCTATAGGAAACAGATTCCCCAAATCTCTCATCTCCCCAATTTTCTCTCAATCTCCTTTATTCTTTTCCAAGAATGAAATTCTTATATACATATATATATGTATATAGTAGAGAAATAAAGTAATAAGAATAATAATTATTTTCCCCCAAATACTCTCTCTCTCTCTCTCTCTCTCTCTGCTCAGTTTTTTTCCTTTGGTATCTGAAATTAGACCACAAATGAGAACAACATTTGCAACTGATTCACTGGCAGTGCAAACCTTGATTTCTACGGCTAGACATGATCTTAGAGATTGGAGATACTCATCCAGAGAACAAGACCAATGTTTCATTTAGTATATCTTCTTCTTTTTTATCAAATATTTCATTAAGTTGTCAAAGGTGGGGATTTCTAAACTATATTCATGATAATTCATTAATAAACACACATAAAGCTTATTAGAATTTAGCCCCCAAAAATTCCCATCCTGTTTGTCATTGATAGTATTGGTACATTTGCATGTACAAATCCAACATTGATGTTCCTCAGAATTTGTTAAGCTTCATGGGTACTTGTTTTCCCACCTCTCTCATTTGCACCCTATATGGTTTGTAATACTCTAGTACTCCCTACATCAGTCAATCTTCCATCTCAGTCGAAAGCCACGTCCCGTCTCTTCTTCGGGTTCGCGTCTTGGTTCCCTTTCTTCATCATGGCCACAAACTCATCATAGTCAATCTTCCCATCCTGTCAGTAAATTGACAAGTATAACAACATTAGCATCTTAAATTTTAGGAAATGAACTGAAACCAAGTACAAGTTGTCCTGCTTACGTTGTCGGCATCAGCTTCATCAAGGATCTCCTTAATTTCTTGAACATCATAGAGCCCCTTCTCCTTGAGGGCTTGCTCAAGCTCCTCCCTTGTGATGAAACTGCAGAAAACAGAGAGAAAAGGTTCAGTAGTTAGCTAAAAGTCAGACTAATTATAGTGATATATATGTTATCTACACTTACCCACTACCGTCCTTATCGAAGTATTGGAATGCTGCGTATAGATGCTCTTCTTTGTCCATTCTGTTCAGGTGCACAGTTGCAGTGATGAATTCATCGTAATCTATAAGCCCATTTCCGTCAGCATCAGCCTAGCAAAAATTCAAATACATAAGATGATTAAATTCATGTTGGATACAAAAGTTTCTCAAAATTCATTTCCATGAAACTTACAGCTTCCATAAGTTGCTTGACTTCCATTTCACTCAACTTCGTTCCCTGTGTGGCCAGACCTTGTTTTAGTTCCTCAAGGGTTATGGTTCCGCTATTGTCAGTGTCCATGCCCTTGAACATCTCCTTGAGACCCTGAATCTCTTCTTCTGATAAGCACCCTGCTATAACCTGTTGAGGTTTACACATAGTTTGAATTCATATCAATCTCTAATTTTCCGATGTTTGTTGTCTAGTTCAAGAAGCTAATAGGAACATGAGTTGTTTACCCTCAAAGCAGCTTTCTTGAATTGGTTCATTGCTGTAAACTGTTTCAACCTGTTGAAGACAGCATTATCAAGAGGAACATCTGGTGCTTCTCCGTCCTCTTTGATCCATGGATGGTCTGCAGTGAAGATATGTACATTTTTATTTCATATGCAAACATAATACAACATTTAGAGTCCTACGATCATCTCGGTGAGCCACTATTTCATAGACTCAATCAATTATCATTATCAATAGTATCAAGACCAATTCTTCCATTTTGAAAATTGCAGATAAGTTTCTTAAGTATATACTTACTGAGGACTTCGAAAGCAGTTAGCCTTCTCTGAGGATCTTTACAGAGCATCTTTCTGACAAGGTCTTTGGCGCCATCGGAGATGTTCGGCCATGGATCACTCTTCAAATCAACTGGGGCCTCCAGGATGGCTTTGAAAATTCCATGTTCAGATTCTGCAGAAATAATCCAATTTCCGAATTTTAATCTCTTTATTTTCTCAAATGTGATTACAACTTTCTGTAGATAGAAATTACCATGAAATTTTACCTGCCCAGAAGGGAGGGACACCACATAAGAGAATATAAAGCATCACACCAATGCTCCATATGTCGACTTCTGGCCCATACTTTCTCTTCAAAACTTCTGGTGCAATGTAGTAAGCACTACCCACTATGTCTCTGAAAACCTCACCTGTTTGTTTTTTTTGAACAGAAACAGAAAGAGCTTGGCTTAGTGAATGATTTGGGGGAAATAACTGCATGAGTTTATAGATTGCATCCTGATTCCTGAAGAAGAAAATTGGGAAGATATAAAGGTACGATAACTGGAGACATGTACAGGTAATTCAGATACCAGGGCTGTTGAAACTTTGGTTTATGTAGAACTAAATTTGAGTTGATATTAACTTCAATTATCTCATATCTTACCTTTATCAAAACAGATTCAACATGATGACATATTGACATTAGTTAACTTCCATAGTTTGCCTACTTTTACCTTCACTTAACCACAAAAACAAAGAAAGATACAAGAACAATATGAAAGTACAATCTGTACAAGTATATATACCTTGTTTGAAGAAGACGGAGAGACCAAAATCTGTGGCCTTCAACGGGGCATCCTCCTCCTTATTCAAAAGCAAAAAGTTCTCCGGTTTGAGATCCCGATGAATAACCCCCATAGAATGACAAGTGTGCACGATCTGCACAATCGTCCTCAGCAAGGATGCAGCTGCCCTCTCCGTATAATGCCCCTTGGCAATAATCCTATCGAACAGCTCCCCACCTGCGCACAACTCCATCACCAAATGGACCGAATGCTTGTCCTCGAAAACGCCCTTCAACTCCACTATATTGGGCTGCCCTCCCAGATGATACATGATCTGAACCTCCCTCCTCACATCCTCGATATCCTCCTTGTTCACAAGCTTCCTCTTCGCGATGGTCTTGCATGCGTATTGTGTGTTGGTAACCTTGTGGGTGCAAAGATGGGTGACACCGAATTGACCACGACCAAGCTCTTTGCCCATTGTATAAGTAGATTTGACATCTTCCATTGGTTTACCTAGGACGGGGCCAATTGGGGCCGGTTTTGTAGGTTTTGAAGCGGTAACTGGAGGAGGGCTAGAAGTAGGCATTGCGTTGTCCGGGGAGGAAGATGAGGCAGCGGCCTTATCAGGTGGAGGGTCGGAGTTTTGAGGCTTCTCATTGGAGAAGCAATTGCCCATTGGCGACGGAGGAGAGAGAGAAAATGGGGAGGGGGGGGGGGTGAGGGGATGAGAGAGAGAGAGAGAAATTGGAATATTTTGGGGGTGAAAGAGAGAGAATGAAAGGTGTGGGATTGTAAAGAGAGGGAGGAGAGCGGTGGAGGAATTACAGGTGGGATTGGATAATATTGGATGGTGGAAAAATAGGAGAAACCAAAGGGGTGGAAAATTGAATGAATGAGGCAAGGGAGAAGGGAGAGGTGAGGAGAGATTGGCGGGAATCAAACGGTTTTCTTTTTTTGAGTAGGAAATCTTAGGGAGGGTTACGTGGAGGGATGGGATTGGTTGGTTTGTGAGGGCCAGAAAGGCTAGGAAGGTGTATCTTTCATGAATCTATGATTATTGAAATTGAGTG
The DNA here is from genome assembly GCA_017893485.1 of Hemerocallis citrina. Classification (NCBI taxonomy): domain Eukaryota; kingdom Viridiplantae; phylum Streptophyta; class Magnoliopsida; order Asparagales; family Asphodelaceae; genus Hemerocallis; species Hemerocallis citrina. Next base: position 205,648,227 of record CM030359.1, read on the forward strand.
CATCTTTGATGAGTTTTTTTTAAAATAATGATTATTGATTTCGAGTTGTTTTTTGTGATTATTGAAAGACAAGGACGGTACATACCTCAAATTTTAGTCTAAACATATCTTAATCTCTAAAAAATAAGTTTTGGATAATATTTTAATTATTTTTTGTTTGTCTTTTAGCGGTTAGAAAATTGTCTTTTAATAGTTGGAATAAGCCTTTTAATAGTTGGAATAAGTTTCGGATAAATTTTGAGATATGTTAGGAATTTGCGTTATTGAAATTGAGTAAGAAACTTCCTTATATAACTTGTGAGAAAAATTGTCAAATAAATACAGCTATCTATTTTTGTCTAAACTTCGACCATAATAAGCACAAAACCATAAGGAAAAGTATAAATTCCATTTTAACGTAAATATATTTAAAAAGTCAAATATTTTTCTCACATGTGATGCATGCATGCATGCACTAAACAACAAGGTAAAACTACATATTGAAAGTCCTCGATAGATATGGAATTTTAATTATGTGGTTCAGACTTATAAGTTAGATGGTTTTAGAATATACACATGTATGCTTTATTGGTTACAAAATTCTCTGCCGGTTGGGGGTTATGATGTACTTCTTTGCGGCTACTATGGTCAGAATTATGTCGATTGATAGTCAGCACGGCCTACTATGGTCATTGATATCCACCATCTCAGGATTTGTTGGCGGGTTATGATGTACTTCTTTGCGGCTATTCTATGTTTCTTTTATCCCACCCTCTATGTTCGGGGTGGAGTTTATGTACTTTTGTTTTGTTTCTAGGATTTTGTAGTTGGCTCAGTACTCTGAGTTTGTTTTATTAATCACTTATTAATGAAACAGGGTGGCCAGACTTCACCTTTTCTTTTAAAAAAAAAAAAAAAATTCTCAACCGGTTAATTCATCAATTCATTTCATCTTTCTCTAACAAAATATATCCATTATTCAGTCCTAATTCAAATGTCTGGTGCAGATGGAGAGGCTTTGATGAAAATTGTAAATTGTAATTGTTGTTATGTGCATTTTAAAGAAGAGGAAGGATGGTATCACAGTCTTTACAGCTCAGTTCATCAAGTTAAAAAGAAAAAAAAAATGTTTTACAAATGTGTGTGGCATTGTAATGGATGGATATGTGAACATTGCCTGTGGGAGATGGTGCGTACAATTCAATGATTGTTGTTGCTTATTTCGGCGTGGGAGCAAACAGGTAGTGAGTTTTTATTTGAAAGAAACTACTAAATATCTAACAATTGATCGTTGCTGTAAAAAGTAGTGAAAGCTCCCGTGAGTATATCTGGATCATTGATTGAACAAAGTGATCTGAATCCGACGGTTTCTGACGTTATCGATGGACCTGCAAAAAGCCTGAAACACCAGAGGTGGCCCTGACTACCGATCCTCCAACGCTCAAGTCAGAACCAGAAAGAGAAAAAGAGTTTGAGATAGAAATTGTGAATTTATTGATACCTTCTGACTGAGGAGGGGGAATGGTATTTATAGGTCTGAAAAACGGTTTCGGAGATTGATATGGATCCATTAGATTGATATTGGTGTTGAGAAAAAAATCCAATATTTGACACATAAGTGCCTTAACCATGTTTCGACTTGTGATCATTCCATAGATACTGTTAGAAAATAAATAGACACTGATAAAAGTATATATTCCAACATGATTGGATAACTCCTCATCAATCTCAATTCATTTTAATATGAACATAATTCAACCAATTTGATTGACTAGAATCGAACAATTCCAGAAAAAATAGGTTTAGTAGATTAAACGAAAAATTTCCATTTTTGATTTGATTTAGAATTCCAAATTCTAAAATTTTTGTTAATTCTAAGTATTTTTTATTGACGAGCCATAGTAATTGCACCTATCGAAGAAACCAAACGAATTATAGAAATGAGTTCAAATGGAAGATAAAAATCTGTTGATAAGTGAATTCCAATTTGTTGAACGTTAATTATAAGGTCCTATTCCATAATCTGGTTTGATCTTGTAGTCCAAATAATTCTGTACCATGACGTATCTGGAATAGTAATAATTAGTAAAAAAATAATACTTGTACAAACCAGCAAAGTGATCCCATCCCCAACAGTCCAAGGATAGGAATTGTTGGAATATTCTGAACCATTCATGAATATAACAGCAAATATAATTAAGACATTTATGGCTCCCACATAGATAAGGAGCTGCGCGGCAGCTACAAATGTAACATCCTGGAATTTATAAATAATATTTTGGAATTTATAAATGAATTAAAATGAATTTTTGTGATTTAATAAATATTTTTCTGAAATTTATCTTTTTGCACGTGCAAATGTTTACTTGGGCAACACAAAGTCAAAAAATCTATTTGGGAAATCTAACATTTTTTAGTAGATATTATTTAAAAATTTCTAGATTTTTTTGAATAATTTATGACATATTTGCAAATACTCAAAAATGAAGGAATTTTGTGCAAAATTGCAACTTGAAGTAAAAACTCTAGATTTTGAAATTTCGGGCTGCATATATTGGTCGGCTAGATCTAGAGATGTGAAGGGATTTATTTTTATTTTACTTTAAATTAATTTGATTAAGTAATAATTAGAAGGGATCCATATATGTAAATAAATAATCTTTTTGGAGGGTAATTTAGTAAACTTTTATGGAACCCTAGAAGGCCAATTCCGGCCTATATTAGGGGCAACAGCCGCCCATCTCTATGTGCACTCATAACATATTTTCTCATTATTTTCTTGGAGTTTAAAGCTTGGATCTTGGACTTTTGCAAGGAGAAGACCTCTCTTTTTTACTGCTATTGTTCTTCAAGTTGATATTCTTTGAGGTGAGTGATACTTCTCGTCTCTTGATGTGTTTTCTTTTTTTATCTTTCATTAACAATAGAGATCATGCTAGGATTTTGGATTTGGTGAATTGTGATTATGTTAACATGATTATGATGGTCGTTTATGAATTGATGGTAGAGATTAATTGTTAGATAAAGATTTATGTTAATAAGATAAAAATCTAATCTTGATGATATGACACTTTTGTTTGATCCACTTTTTGTAAGATGATTATTTTTGTACATAAAAGATCATGTTTAATTGTGGAATTCTTATGAACCCATTAACTTTTGTAGATGATTGGAGTTGTCTTATGTACTAAACTTTCATGCTGATCAAAGATAAATTATTCTTGAGTATTAGAGTCGCTTTTCTATGCTTGCGAGATCTAAAATTTTATTATTAAACCTATATATGAATGTAGATGTTTAGATCTATATGTATGACTAAAGAACATGATTAATTGTAGAAAAGATGAAATTTTGATAAATTATTCGTTGTCTTCATATGATTTGTAATGGGTTGAAAGTTTGAGTTTTTATTTACAAATATGGAAAGATATAAACATGGCAAATACATCAAACACATATGGGGGCTAGGGTTTGGAGGCCAAATCCCAGGTTTGGGGCCGCTAGGTCTCGGGTGAACAGTAACCCGAGGTACTGTAGCAGCACTGTAGTAGTTATTTTTTTTTGGGGGGGGGGGGGTTGGATTCTTGGTGTTTTCGTGGGGTTTGCGATTGTGATTTTGTG